>CM053792.1:487373453-488100953 GCA_028749045.1 Cupressus sempervirens
ATATTTATGAAAAAAAAATATTTTATGTTAAATATTTGCTTAAATTTGCATGATTTAAAGATATATGCTTTGTCAATCATATTGATGAGTATTATGCCTCTTCATTCTATAAATTATTGATAAGTTTGATGTATATTCAATCTTCTTGGTGTAATTTTTAAATTTTAGAAAGACACTATTGTTCCTCACATTCATTCACCAAGCTCTGTTTAACTTAACACATTGCTTGCATACACAAATGAAATAGTTCAAATATTTGAACTATTTTATTACATTGATACAAGATTTACTAGATGTTTCCAACATTTATTACTTGAATCATGTCAATTAGGAGGCTACATTCTAGCACAAGTGCCACTTGTCATTCCATTTAAAACTAACAATTAATCAACCCACCTCATTGAAAGGTAGGAACTTTGACGCTTGCGCCCCTTGTTAGTACTTGTTGTAGGCATAATACTATTGTAATCAATTTTCTATAACTAGTGATTAAAAATTATGACTTCCATCAACGGTGAGCCTCTCATGTGGGAGGTCTTCGGTTCAAATCTATTCGAGCTTAACACTTAATAATAATTAATTTCAACACATAACTATAATTAATATCAAGAAATTATTTTTGTATCATTACAAATTTATAAAAATCTAATTATATTTTATAATTAATATAAATATTTTAAAATCACTTCAATATTCTATGTGATCTTTCTTATTAGAAGATATAATTCTTAATATAAATCTAAAATTTATATTAGTAATATAAACTCTCTTCTATTACAAATATTTTAACCCTTTCCTCAACTACATTATTAATAATTATGTTCCTTTATTTTCTTCTTGTGTTTTTTCATTGACTCTCATGAGGTTGTTGTCATTGTAAATCAAATGGTGTTTTTGAAATACTAATAAAATAAATTATTAAAGATTATTACTATAAGTTTTAACCACTTTATTGTAGATTAAAATTGTGTTTTTAAAATTTAATTCTACCTTTTCTTTATCGTCAACTCTACATTCATAAACTAAATTATTAAAAATTATTATTATAATTACTAGCATTTTTCATCACCTCTACACTCCGTTTTCTTATTTTCCAAGGTATGAGTCTTGCATTTTTAATGGTAGGTAATTTTTTGATGATGCTTTACTCTAATGACATTACTTTTTTTTTCTTTGGAATGCCTCTTTGGTATTAGTGCATTGTTTTGATATCCGTAAGCTTTAGAATGCCTCTTTGGTGTTAGTGCATTGCATTGTGATACTATGAGCATCTAACATACTCTTAGTGATAAGGAAATCTTTAAAATATTTTAATCAATAGCATGTAGGTCAATGACTTATGGTAGAACACAACATATGAATGGTGTTCTATGAAATATGAGTTTCTTCAAAATATTTGTTTAGAAGTGTAGCTAGGAGAAAAGAGTGGGTTTCCAAAAGGACCAAAACATATTTACAATGTGAGTGAAATATCTCTTTACAAACTCAAGTGTGTCATGACCAATGAAACAATGAGAATGAAAGAAAAATAGAGCTACTAATAAATGGTAGAAACCCAAAAAAAGAAACATGGAAACCATGAGATTGTTTAAGCTAAATGAACCTCTTAAACCTAAAAGTAGCTTCTAATAGTAAGAAACCTCTTCTACATTGTTAAACAAGCATAATTTAATATGCTAGTTGTAGGATATCTAGTTTTTTTGAACCATAAATCTAGTTGCACAAACATTTCTCAAAATTTATTAGGCCTATTTTAAATAGTAATGGTGACAAGGATTTTCTTAATCTAATAGGTTAGCCAGTCCAACAGTCTCAACAATAATTGTCTGCACTTCATGGCCAATCTTAGAAACTTCAGCAAGCCCACATGGGCTACCTTACAAAATATGGCTAATGGCCAACTCAATTAAATCTTAATATTCCTCCCTATATTTTATATCGTAGTACAATACACTAGTGGAAATAATTGAGCTGATGGGCTCATTCTTGAGAGGATGCTCTTGGGATTGTTTTGATAATCTGGCATGGTCTAACTTTGCAAAATAGAAAGCATAGTGGAAGATAAAAGAAGAGGGCATAGGAACATAGTCATGATGTAAGTGTTGTGACAGGAAATTTTTATGAGTGGTGAAATTTGGAAATTTAAGTCTTTCTCCTACTTATGTTGCATGTCTGTGAGAATATCTATAAAATGTGTATAGGGAAGATAAATGGCTTAAACTAAATAGATAAGCTAATTTGATAACCATAGGAAACATGATTTTAATTTTTTATATGTGTTGAACAAAATTCAATTTTGTACAAAATTGGGAAGGAAAATGAATTTTTCCATGGATTTTCTTTCCTGTATGCCAAGAATACTTCAATGTTGTATGAAATTGGAAAGGGATGAGTAGCTTGAGGAAATAGAATACTTTGCAAATACCATGCTTCTATGCATAGCTAATTGCCTTAATTGCTAGAGGAAAAGAAAAAATATTTCATACATAAAGAACATGTTGGATTCATCACAATTGGAATAATTTAAATAACACACTAAGCATTGACTTTTAAAATTGTTTAGCATTTGAACTTAAGTGACGTTTTCAACTCCAAATTTTTCAAGGCAATGCTTGAGATTGTCAGTTGCAAAGTGAATAGATGGAGAATTGCATCCATTAAGGGCTTGTTTGGCCACAATATTAGGAATTGGGAATAAGCATATGCTATTCTGGATTTGATACTCTTGCATTTGTTATTTGGGATTTTTTTCTCAATCTGTTTGGTTCACCCAAAATCTGATAGGGAATATGTTTATCCTATGTTTGGTTGTGCAAAACTGGAATTGGAATAAGATTAAGTTTATATTTATTAAGTTATTTTTATTTTTTCCTTTTACATTTTATTGACTTGGTTATTTTTTTATTATTTAAAAAGTTAATTTAAATTGTTTTTCATTTTATGGAGTGAAGATAATTTATTAGATTTTTTTTTTTTAAAAATTTGATGCAACCATGAAGAATTGTACACACTAAAAACCTCATGAAACTAGTAGAATTTGTACATCACTTATATAGAAAACTAGTCACCACAATCATAAATTAGTCGCCACAATCATAAACAAATTCTAAACAAAAAAAAAGTCAAATCATTAGTAAATTTATCCACCATTTCTATAAAAAATCATAAAATAAGTTATAGTCTACAATAAATGCTTTTTCTTTTATCTACATTTATGCACATGGTCCCAATAGACTAGTGTGATCAAAACAATCATAATGACAGACATTAAAAAAAATGATTTCAACTTTCATCATGGAATCAATTACGATGGTTGTAGCAATATTTTGAGCCTTGCACAACTTACAATCATTACTTTCATGTGCTATAGATTTAGCTATGGTAGATGTAGGTGGGGCATCATCAACCCACCAAAAGAATCCATAACCATTGTCCCCCTACAATACCAAATATACACTATTGGTTGCCATAATAATTTGTTCTTACATAAAATGTAAACATACAAAAAAAAAGTAACAACCTTTAGGTTATTTAGACAACACAAGAATTTAGATTATGGATTACTTATTGTGTGCAAGGTCTTCATTGCTATAGGGCCATTACTACACTCACACATTGGAAATTTTATGAAAGCCATCAACCCTATATAAATAATGAACAAATGTTAGGAATTGATTAAACAAATATTTTGAATGTGTAGAACTCTCAAATATAATAAGAAGTTTGTTAAAAACTTCAAATTGTATTGAAAATATTAGCTTACCTAGTCTTAAAAATCCTAAAAATTGTATTATGATTATCTTACATAGCTCATTAGCATTCGTTATCAATTGTTAAATGTATCATGTGCACTTGAAAAACACCATGAATTTTCTTATCTTACTTAGACCTAGATCCTACTATTGTTGAACACTAAGAAATCAAATAAGTTTTGATTGCAAGAATCACAAAACCAACCAACAACCATAGAAATGAGGCATGTTACATTTATGGTTTCTTTCAGTGGCACTATTTTATGGTGATATCCTATTGTTTTTGAGCTTTGGGATAGTTTTCATTAGTTGAGATGGTCATGATTAATTGCTAGCATTTTAAATATATAAATAATGTAGTTGTAAGAGGTTGCCCAGTTGGTGTTCATTTTTTATTTATTTGTAATTTACTGAAAATATGTGAACTCAAAAAACATGGAGATTACTGTGGAATATATATTTTCAATAGCTAAGAAAATACAAATTTATGCAATAGTCTGAAATCATATTGTTTTATTCTCTCTTGAACAACTTCAACAAATAATATCAATGAATACAAATATCATAT
The DNA here is from genome assembly GCA_028749045.1 of Cupressus sempervirens. Taxonomy (NCBI): domain Eukaryota; kingdom Viridiplantae; phylum Streptophyta; class Pinopsida; order Cupressales; family Cupressaceae; genus Cupressus; species Cupressus sempervirens. The sequence goes on from CM053792.1 coordinate 487,377,774, forward strand.
CTTCAATAATGGTTCAATACAATGAAATTCATCAGACAAAAATAGATATCAAAAAACAATTACAATACAAGCATCCTAGTTTGTTGTCATAACATTTTTTCAGACCTTTGTGACACCTTCCTTCATCTCTAAGCATCTCATTGGAAAAGAAAAGTCATTGGAAGATGCACAGATCAGAGTCCGCTTGACAAGTGAGATATAGTAGAAAATAGTCATGATGTAAGGGTTATGGTAGGAAATTTTTCTAAGCAGTGAAATTTGGAGATGTAAGTCTTTCTCCTACTTCTGTTGCATCAATATTGATAAAGTTTGTCTGTGAGAAGATCTATAAATGTGCACAAGGAAGATAAATGGCTTAAACCAAATAGATAAACCAATTTGATAACCATTGGAAATATGATTTTAATTTTCTATATATGTTAAACAACATTCAATGTTGTACAAAATTGGGAATGAAACATGAATTTTTCCATGTATTTTCTTTTCTATACGCCAAGAATACTTCAATGTTGTATGAAATTGGAAAGGAATGAGTAGCTTGAGGAAATAGAATACTTTGCAAATGCCATGCTTCTATGCATAGCTATTTGCCTTAATTGCTAGATCCAAAGCAAAAATATTTCAAACATAAAGAACATGTTGGATTCATCACAATTGGGATAATTTAAGTAACATACTAAGCATTGACTTCTAAAATTATTTAGCATTTGAACTTAAATGACATTTTCCACTCCAAAGTTTTCAAGGCAATGTCTGAGACTATTAGCGACAAAGTGAATAGATGGAGAATCACATCCATTAAGGGCCCATTTGGCTATGAGAATATGAATTTGGAATAAGCATATGCTATTCTAGATTTGATACTCTTGCATTTTTTATTTGGGATTTGTTATTTGAGATTTTCTTTTCTTGATCTATTTGGTTCACCCAAAATTTGATGGAGAATAGTTTATCCTGTGCTTGGTTGTGCAAAACTAGAATTGGACTAAGATTAGGTTTATATTTATTAAGTTATTCTTATTTTTATTTAATATTAATTTTTTCTTTTACATTTTATTGAGTTGGTTAATTTTTTTATTATTTTAAAAAGTTAATTTTTTTCCATTTTATGGAGTGAAGTTAATTTATTAGATTTTATTTTATTTTTAAATTGATGCAATCATGAACAATTATACATAGTAAAATACTCATGAAACTAGTAGAATTTGTTCATCATTTATATATAGAATTAGTCACCACAATCATAAATTAGTCGCCATAGTCACTAACAAGTTCTAAACAATAAAATAGTCAAATCATTAGTAAATTTATCCACCATTTCTATAAAAGATCATAAAATAATTTGCAGTCTACGATAAATGCTTTGTCTTTTATCTACATTTACTTTAATGGTCCTAATAAACTAGTGCAATCAAAACAATCATAACACCAATTATAATGCAAAGCACACATCACAGAAATATGATTTCAACTTTCATCATGGAATCAATCATGATAGTTGTAGCAATATTTTGAGCCTTGCACAACTTACAATCATTACTTTCATGTGCTATAGATTTAGCTATGGTAGATGTAGGTGGGGTATCATCGACCCACCATAAGAATCCACAACCATTGTCCCCTTACAATACCAAATCTACACTAGTGGTTGCCACAATAATTAGTTCTTACATAAAATGTAAACATACAAAAAAAATAGTAACAACCTTTAGTTTATTTGGACAACATAAGAATTTACATTCTAGATTACTTCTTGTGTGCAAGATCTTCATTGCTATAGGTCCATTACTACACTCACACAATGGAAAATTTACAAAAGCCATCAACCCTATATAACTAATGAAAAAATATTAGGGATTGAGTAAACAAATATTTTGAATATGTAGAACTCCCAAATATAATAAGGAGATTGTTAAAAAATTCAATTTGTATTGAAAATATGCCTTACCTAGTCTTAAAACCCCTAAAAAATGTGTTTTGAACGTCTTATACAACTCATTAGAATTCATTCACAGAAATCAAAACACTTCCAATTGTTAAATATATCACGTGCACCTAGAAAACACCATGAATTTTCTTATCTTACTTAGACTTGGATCCTATTATTGTTCAACACTAAGAAATCAAATAATTTTTGATTGCAAGATTCACAAAACCAACCAAAAAACATAGCAATGAGGCATATTATGTATGGTTTCTTTAAGTGGCACTATTTTATGGTGATATCCTATTATTTTCGAGCTTTGGGAGACATTTCATTAGTTGAGATGGTCATGATTAGCTACTAGCAATCTGAATATATAAATAATGTAGTTGTAAGAGGTTGCCCAATTATTACTATGGAATATATATTTTCAACAACTAAGAAAATATATATTCAAGCATGAATAGTACTATGGTAAACATGAATAGTACTGTGGAATATATATTTTCAACAACTAAGAAAATATAGATTTATGCTATAGTCTGAAATTATATTGTTGTAATCTCTCTTGAACCACTTCGATAAATAATATCAATGCATACAAATATCATATCTTCAACAATAGTTAAATACAATGAAATTCATTAGACAAAAATAGATATCAAAAAACAATTACATTACAAGCATCCCAGTTTGTTGTCATAACATTTTTTCAAACCTTTGTGACACCTTCCTTTGTCTCTAAGCATCTCATTGGAAAAGAAAATTCATTGGAAGATGCACAAATCAGAGTTTTCTTGAAAGAGTTTGCATGAAAGCTCAAATAATTAATTATGACAAGTGACATATAGCAAAAATGTTGGTTTAAAAAAAAACAATATGGCTAATTTTATTATTATTATCATGAGACATATATTTCCTTAGAATCATTAATAACTACAATCTAACAAATTATAACATGAATCTCTAGTAGAATGCACCACCTTTATTATCCTCCAAACTTATATCTAACATAATCTTCCCTTGCCTTTGCATCCATCTCTAAGAACCAAATAGCTCTTGTAGGTTCATGCATAAAAATGTCACATGCCACACTCAAAGTCTCCTAACTATGTCTAGGGATGGTGTTTAGGATAGCTAATACATTTGCAACATTTTTCTTAGCATCATCTTTATCAACTTTGATAGTGTGAGGCTTGCTAATTCTTGTGTATCATATGGATGCTTTTCAATATTACATCCAAAGAAATATCCATGCTTTCGTTCCTCCTCTTTGGCCTCCTTATTGATGTTATAGAAGGATTTTGTCTTGTAGATGCACTAGATTGATTTGACTAAAGAAAATCTTCATCAAAATCAACAACAATATTCATAGGCATTTTAAAATCCTTTTCATCATCCAAATAAACAACCTCATAAAAAATGTGTTCATCTTTAGTCTCTTGTGTCATTACAATTGTGTTTTCTTCAGCCATTTCATTCCCCACAATGGTTGCTAGATCATTAAAATAGTGGAACGATTGCCTCTTGTACAATTTTGCAGTCCTAAATTCTCTTCTCTACAAGTTGGCATAATTAAAGAGTTAGGTATCTTTCTTTCATTAGAATTGGAAAAAAATCTAAAGAGTATATTACCTTCAAAATTTCATCCCATATGTTTTCCTCAACATCCATGCAAATCCACTTGTATTTGTCAACTCTTTTATTACTCTAAACATTGCCTTCCATGTTTTAAACTTTTTTTGGAAGTTTTGTTTTCTAAGATTCAACTTCAACTCTTTTTTATTCTATATGGCAGTCCAAGATTCTTTCTAAAAACCTCCTTCACCTTTTCTTCCTTGTTTGACTTGCTCAAGGAAAAAATCTAGGAGTTTTCAGTCCATCTCTCTAATCCATACCACATTCACATTTCTAGAAGAAGTAGCAATAAGGGTAGCAATGGTGGTACTAACATGGGGAATATGAACCTCCTCATTTATGTTCATTAATAAATTTATGCTTTTTTTAAACCTTTGAGATAAGAAGTTGTTATATGCTACAAAACTTCAAGTGAACACCATGTCACATCCACAATATTTAGACTTCATTCTCAAAAAGTCTAAAACATACATGCCCAGAAAAAATCTAATCTCATTTATAGTTATATAAAATAATTTTTAAAAATAGACTATATAGTGACATGTCCAAGAAATAGATTATATAAAATATAGTGAAAATAAAAAATTTGCTAAAAAATGGTTAACACCAAATAAAGAACTCATCTGTAGCACATGAATTCACTAAAATTTGGATTTTATGCACAACTTTAAGAGTAACATTACTGCATTAGCTGGAAAAGAATAGTAGTAGAGCAATATAAAAACTAGCAAGATGACCTATAACACAAAAAAAATATAATTAAAAAAAAAGCAACAAAGCGATATAAAAACTAGCAAGGAAACCTTTAACATGACATAAATGTAATAAAATTATTTTGTTAAAAAAGAGAAAAAAAGAGCATCCAGGTCCAAATCTAGTAGCATAATAATAAAACTAGCAAATGTCATGAATATTAAGATAGTCTCTCAATAATAAGAACATCTTTAGGTTCAAACCATCCACAATAATAAGACATCTTGTGATTCTTACCAACTTGTAAACAATTCATATCAAAAAGATAAAAATTATGATTCAACTTTACATTCCCCCATCAATTAAGTGGTTTATAATTTTGTCTAATGTGAATCTACCTAGTATTAAAACTAAAAAAATGTGAGCCTCACTCAAAATCTTTTAAATTCAAAGAATGAGATGAAATCAAAAAACAAAATGATCTAGGTTCAAATAAATTGAAGTTACACAAAAAATAAATAAATTCATATGAGAATAGCACAAGTTGAACTCTGCCAGAATTGAACAAAGTTTCTACTAAAATCCTTGATACAACAATAGAGAGATCCAAGTTGAAATAAAAAAAGTAATTAGGAAACCCATAAATATATATGTGCAACCCCTAAATCAACATAGATAGTTGAGAGTGTCAACATCTAAGACAAGGGGATGTGGCAAGACTGCCTATGTTGAAGGAAATATGAATCAAGCAAAGTAATTGTAAGTTCATCACACAACCACACACACCTTAAAAGGATAGAGTTCAAGGAAAGAAATTCTTTCAAGCCAACCCTAAAAGGTGTTAAATCTTAGAAGGTTAATACAATACAATGGATAAAGGAACATCAAGTCAAGCCAAGATCTAATGATTATGAAGTAAGGAAAAGAATAACACTTGCCCTTGAGATTTAAACTAGTTACTTCTAGATGTAAACAAGATACAAAATACTTAAATGAAAGTGTTCAATTGATGAAGGAGGATAGAAAAATACTTATTTTTGAAATTTTGAGTCTTAATTTTTGAGTGATGTGCTTCTATAAGGAGTTAATGAAACCAGATTTGTGCTTGAAATTGGATGGAAAATGAAACCCAGAAATATTTAAGTGATTATTAGGGGAAAACTAGTACATCAAGGGAAAATCAATTTATCAAGGGTGCAATGTGCCCTTGTTCAAAGGTATCTGACATTGATTCTAATTTCACATTTCTACTAAATGAAAAAATAGGTACTCTAATCTACAACTATTTTTTTTGTTTTGAGATCTGCTAATGTTTGAAATGGGGGATGTTGGGTGGATATGTAAGTGTTTTCCTTAGTGAAGACCTTATTTTGGTGGTTTTAACATCCACAGATAGGTGAATTAAAATGTAATGTGTGTGATGCTTGTGTATGAGCTTGGAATGTGCAAATGCAAGGATCCAAATCTTTAGATCTAAAAACCTAGCATGAAGTATTATGCTTCAATGTAGATGACATAGTAATGCATAGATTCAAGGATAACATAGAAAGCATACCAAGCCTTGAAGGCTAAAGTACCCTAGACCATACTCATGATCCATATTCATTATTCCATGATTGAATCTTAAATGATTTAATTGAATGTAAAGAGGAATATGAAGAACTCTCTTTCTTGAAAGGGAATTTCTAAGCCTCCTTGCTTCCACCTTGTAAATGTGCTAAGACAAATTGGGATGTCCACAATCACTTATCTACATGAGAAATACTTGATTGATCTTGGTTGAGTGTAAGTATGATTTATTTCTTAGTAGTCCACACACATATGATTCCTTTCCAAATGAATAAACTTAGGGTGTTTATATAATTTAGATTAATTTTCTTTCGTAGGCCAATTGGGCTTAAGAAACTAACTCTGGACCAAACCCCAAAGAGTTTCTAACTACTAGGACCCAAAATAGGGCAAGATCAAGGGTGTATTGCACCCCTAATTGATCATAGGAAAATTGTACCCTTTATTGATGAGGGGCACAGTGCATCCTTGAAAACCAAGTGTGGAAGCCCCTGGGATTGTCTTAGGACCCCTAAATAGGTCCTAGAATCTCAAAATTAGGTCTAGAATATGAGGAAAACCCATTTTGGTGTGAAAGGTTATTATGGAATTTGAAGAGAAAGGAAAGGGGAGGACCTAGATAGATATATCCTACCTCAAGTTTTTAAAAGGGAAATGTTGAGGAGGCCATATTAGGTCCTACCTAGATTCCATTAAGAGGAGAATAGGTGAGAGATTAAATGCAATTTTACAATATGTTATATTGACTAGGTTCTAAATGGTCATAAATTAAAGTGCTTCCAATTTAGGATGGTACATTTAGCATCCACTTTAGTTGGATATGACACTAAATGAATGGGCAAGATAAAGTAAAGTAAAATTTCTTAAGGAAAAATGATATAGCAAAGTCTAGGATTCGTGATCCCTATAAGACAGTGTTAGTACCTGCAACCTGCAAAATGTGTTAGTGGAACCCAAAAATACATAGATCTAACTAATAATGATTTTTTGAGATTCATAGATGCCCATATGCCCCCCTATTTTGTCTTACTCTTTTGGGGAAGGTGAAACAAGGTGATATAGTTAACCCTAAGAACTAAAAGTGCAAATTGATTGGGAAGGCTTTCAAGATTAGTGAGGAAGTTATCAAAATATTTCTCAACAAACTTTAAAAGAAAGATAACTGAATCATGATTCTAATACTTCTAATGACATGCAAATCAGAGCTATCTAGCAGAAGTTATGATGAAAAGAGTAGATGCCTAGTCTAAATGCATATAAAGGAAACCCTAATTGTAACCCTAATTTTATGTTGAAAACACTATAAGGGTCTTACCATCCATTTTCTACCTTTTACAGCTTGAAGAAAAATGTTGAAGATGAGGAATAGGCTCAAGAACATGAGGTTGGAGGTTATGAGACAACTCACTTCAGCTGATGACCTGCTTCATGAGGTGAGTGTCAGTGCGTGTTGATTTCTATGTGTTTTGATGCATTTATTTGGTTTTTATGTGATACTTATGTTTATTTTTGAGTGGGATATCAACCTTGACTGACCATGTTGACCTTGATGAGGCAGGTTGACCCTAATTCTAGGGAGGTCATCCCTAATGAGGGAGATCAACCCCAAATTAGGGCAGGTCGACCCTGATCAAGAGATGTTGACCCTAAATTAAGGTAAGTCAAACCTGACTAGGGGATATTAATACTAACCCCAAAATAATTATATTGACTCCCTATTTGATAATGATGATCAATTTGGTTTATCATGTAGGATCTATTGTCACTTTGAGAGGATCAAATGTCATATGCTTTGCAATTCATTTAGGATAACATGTAGAAGCTAAGCATGGAGGAAATTTGACTACTAAAGGATATTGGTCTCTATTGGGAAGGCTAGATTCCATACCTTATGTTTCACTATGGTATGAATCAACATTGATAAAGTGACGAGATGTGGATACTTTTTCATTCCATATTTTGACTAGAGAGATCAATGTGACATTAGAGGATGTCTACCACCTACTAGGTCTTTTGATCAGAGGGCTTCTAGTGAGGATTTATTTTGAGAGGAACATAGAGAAGATATTTGGAGATGAGGAGTATTGCAATGGTTAGAGATCATTGATGAGATCTAAAGAATATCAAAGAGATCTTCATGATATCATCCTAGGTGGTACTCCCTTAGTGAGATGATGAATATGTTGCATACTAAGTTGCATCATAACCTATAATGGTAAAGGGGAAATTTTATTATATCCTTTTACATACTTAGTATGAGTAGTGGAGAGAGATCAAATAGTGTTTTCATGGGGTAGGAATATGTTGGCTACTCTACATTTAGAGCTAAGTAGACCTACTAGGTACTAGAGAGATAGTTTGATAGTATGCACAATCTTATAAGTATGGTTGTTCAAGAATTTTAAATGCACAAGGCTAGTAGGAGTTTGGTATAGAAGCACCCATAATGAATGATTAGGTTAGATCAATCATGAGGTATCTAGACCAAATTGTAAGACCTAGTTCCAAGATTGACAAAGTTATAAGCCCTTGGTCAACTATGGTCAAACATGGTCAAAGGGCCTAGGATCTTAGGATTTTGATTTATCTCATGTTTTAACATGTTTAGGACCTTTTTGGGTAATTTCGACTAAGTTTTATTAGTTCTAGTTGTATGTTTTCAAAAATTGCACAAATTGCTAAAAAGTTGTAAAGCAACTTTAGCAACGTTTTGCAAAATAGTGCAAAAAATTACCCAACGGCCATAAAAAAGTTTGAAATGTTGTTATGAACATTGGAAGGCCTATAATAATCCCTTTCAAGTGGGTGATGTAATACCCAAAAATTGGCACATTGCCATGTTAACCAATTATGGTCTATTTGATCAACCCTAAGTCCTATTTTACTAGGCAATTCTGATTCTAATTATCGCTACTTGACCTAAGCGTCAAATATAGAAAACCCTAATCTGCATCAATCACTTTCTTTATTTAATTCCTAAGTATTGACTCAAATAAGCTACATTAAACCTATTTCATTAAGTTTAATTTAATTATAAGTGTTCATACTTTAATTAAATTGAATTACTTCTTTAGCTAATGTAAAAAGGAATTAAATGTCTTTAATTTAATAATGTCCTCTTTTTAATTATTGAATTTAATTATTCAATTAATTGAATTTTATGCATTTATGAGTTCATATATTATTTTATTAAATTAAACAATCTCTCCAAATCTTCTGGTTAGTTCGTAAATGGAAATGTTGAGTGAACTATCTCTTGAAATGGAATTAATCTAGTTAACTCTCTCTCATACTCAGAAGAGAATTAGTTAACTCTCCATCACACTTAGATATGAAACAGTTAACTGCATCTACATAAGGAAGTTTCCATTTTGACTAAGTCTCATCATCAATCTTGATCGTTCATTCCAATTGATCTTGACCATCGATTGATCTCGGGATTCTATTTAAGAGGCCTTCAAATCCTCATTACAAAGGTAGAATTGAATTTGCATGAAATCCATGCTAGAATATCTACTCATTTTTATACATCCAAAAACTTATTTTTCTTACATTTGCAATCTCATATTAGCTTAAAATGCATTCATATAGTGTAACTTGCTTTCTTTGTTCTTAGATTAAAATCAATTTCATTTAGATTAATTGCATTCTCATGTAGCTTAAGAAAAAATCCTTTGTACTAGAGGTCTAGTTGCTAGCTTCTCATTTTGAGAGCAAGGGAAAAATACTTCTAGTTAGAAGGCAACAGGTCAAACTATTTGATTACTTGGATGAATAATATCATATTCATTCTGCGATGATCTCTCAAGTAATGATTGTGTTGAAGTGTGTGTGAGGATTAGAGGCCCACATTTCACACATACAGGTGATAGGAAGAAATAATGCACTTTCAACTTTCAAATCAATAAAATACCCTATTTTTATTTCAATCAGCCTAGTATCGTGTGTTGTACAAATTCATCTAGTGGTCAAACTTAAATTTTTTTGATATGTGGATGAACTATATTTCCAATTCATCTAGTTTGAAGTCTCCATCTATTCCATAACTCAAGATATTCATATTGTTGTACAAGTAAGTCCGAATTTGTTGCTAACCTAGGGTTTTGAAAGATTTTCAAGTGTAGAGAAGGGTTTCACCATGGAAATATAATTAATGGCCATTGGTAAAATCTTAGAACTTTCAATGTACTATAAGATGCAAGTAGTTTTAGGAATGTACTTGCAAGGACCCATTATAAATTTGATGCCCTAGGCATGCAAGACCCATGTGCATGCTAGGAAAAGGATGCAACATCTCCCACAACTTCAAGTGGACTTGGCATCAAGGCATGAGATTAAATTTGTGACTAGTATATGGTTGACCTCACATGTTTCCATCATTGGTTTTTAGGATGAAGTATTAGAACATGCACTTCCTTTGTAAATGGAGGCTTAATTATCCTAATTGCCTAGGCAAGAAACTAAACAAAAGCCCATTTGTTCATGTCATCAAAACTTGGTGCCTTAGTCTATTTTGTAAGTCCAAAAAGGGTTTCCAAAATAGTAATTTTTTCCCTAGGTTGTGTGGAGATATTTCCTTTTAAATCTAATTTTCATCAAAAAGGACTACTAGCCTTTTTGAGTGACTTAACAAAGCAACCATATGCCAGAAGTTGCATAGGTGGTTTTTGATCATTGGATATTTCCATTATTGACCTAAATATACCATTTCCATGAGTATGCATCTTCCCTAGTCATTTCATGAAGTTTAGGGTTATTTTACCAAATTGAGTCAATTTGTGCATTATGGACAATTTGTGATAAGTTGTCTTGTTCATAGGGTTCCTTAGTGATTAGGGTTTTTCTTGTTTGGATGCAGGATTGTGATAACCTAATATCATCCTTGAAGGACCTATTACACATTTTGATCATCTTACAAAGATATTTTGTTGGGCCTTTAGTGAAGAGGGTTTTTGGACCAATTGATCATCATTTGATCAATTCCACTAGGCTCCATTGCATCAAAGTTCCTGTAGCATTAGATCAAATCCTTTTGAGAGTGTATGCATATCCCCTTGATGAGTTGTGGTAGTTCAGATATGTACTATACTAGAGAGTGAGATTTGACCACTCGAATAGTGGTGAGATAGTGTGGAGACCATACCTCCAGATGGTGGAGTGGCCTTGTAATGCACACCAGATGAAATTTTCATAGAGAAGGATATTCCTAGAGGGATGATAGAGTCAAGTGATCATGCCATACTATTTTGATCACATACTAAGATAGTTTGGCTTACAACAAGGTTTACCAATAACAATGCCATGGTATGCCCACCCTCAAAGATATATTTAGAGAGTTAAAGCTAGACGATGACCTACAATAGCTGACATTTCCTCTAGTGATTTCAAGGATGGAGAGAATGTTCCTTTTGTAGCATACTATATGTAGGTTTTATAGAGGAGTACATCAAGTATTTGGTTAGAGAGGGAGTTAGTGTTGAAAATAGATTGAGACAAGTATGATAAATGTGTTTCAATCATTGTTTTTTCACTGATGTCAAACCTGCTATTTTTTGGTAAGACAACTGCATATATGATTTAAGTACTATCACTTATTTTATTGATGAAGAGGATTTGATCAAATGATGTAACAACAACACCTAGAGGATAGGTTGAGTTATGATATGAAAAGGAGTACAAGAATTAGATAAGACAACAATATCATAGTGCATTGATAATATACTTAAGGTTGCGAAGGTTGGTTATACTAAGCAAGTTCAGAATAACAAGTTAAACAAAGTTTGTCTACCAAGCTTCACCGAATGGACATTATGTGCCGAGAAAGGTTAGTGCGAGTTGAGCAAAAAATCATTTGGAGTCGAGTATAAGTCTATTTTAGTGTATGCCAAGTAAAATAGTTGATACTGAGCACCAATAAACTTTAGTTCATGTTGAGTGATTTTATAGAGGATGCCAAACAATGTAGTTTATACTGAGCATTAGAAGCAAGTTAATGCTGAGTGCCAACATTATTAGAAAGATTGTGAATTCAATGGATCTGAGATGACAAGTTTATTTTCTCAAATTGTGTGAACCATGTGGAAGATAAGATTGATGAGCTAGTGGCACCGAATTCATGGAAAACCATTTTAAGGGGAATTCAAAGAGGATTGAAGGAGAAGTTTCTAGAAATTAAATGGAATGAGGGGTTGATTCATTGAATCCTACCTAATCTATCCTAACCCTAGATTTGATGATGGAGAATGAATGCCAAAATATCTTAATTCTTTATTTATAGGGATGTCTGGTCAGAAGCAAGGGTTGTCATGTGTGAGAACCTAAGGAAGACAAGGAGTCTAGGGTATTGCTTCATTCAGTGACCTAAGTGAAGAGTCTACATTGGCAAGTCAAGCAAGAAGGCTTAATGGTATTAATGCTTGAAGGGCGAACAAACTATCAGAGTTGAAGTGTGTGAAAGCCAAGCAGAATGGAGGACTGAAATAGAGATCTATAATCTACAAATGGAGTTGTAAGTTTTTATTAGATCAAGCCTTATAATTACTCTCTAATAATTGTATCAGTCTAGGGTAAATCCTTTGGATTAAGGTTGACCTAATAATCATTTGTAAATCCTTTAATTGGGTGACATTCCAAGTGAATGGTCTAAAGTCCTCTAACAAGCCTCACTCCTAACAGGGAGATTGAAATCCTTTAACATGGTCGCACTTAATAGTGTGCATTGTAACCTTTAACAGAGTTGGACTTTCACAAGAAATCACTTCAAAATAGTGAGAAAGAGTAGCATGTCACTAGTGGTTTTTTTGCAAATTAGGTTTCCATGTAAATCATTGTGTCAAGTGTGTTATTGAGTCTATTATGTTTCATATTTATATTTTTGCAAATTGATTTGGTAGTAGCCTACAAGTTTTAAGTGATTGTATAATCTTATGGATGCATGCATGTTTTATGGGTTCACTAAGCTATGAAAGGTTTTATTCGTACATCTAGACCTTGGATAACTGATTTACCCCCCCTCTTAGTTATTCTAAAGAATCCAACAGTTAGACCCATCTTCCCACCAGACTACCCCACAAGAGATCTAAGTTCCTTCTATAGAGCTCAAAGAGGAGCTACTAGAGATGATGACAAGACTATGAGAGAGGATGAGAGGGTGGAGTATGAGGATATACAAAATCCACTAGCTAGGGGGCTACTACAAAGGAGAGAGTAGAGGAAATGCCTCCATGAGATCTTGTGATGGATGAGGAGCCTTCTTTCACTATTTATGCTCTTCCTTAGTGAGCATGATACCCAAGATCCTATAGTGATACACTGATCCCATGGCATAGTTAGTGAGAGCATGGAGAGAGTAGTTAGCCCATGCCCCCACCTTCAACATCAGTGAGAGAGATAGTGTGCTCTGAGGGGATGCTAGGTAGAGTTAGATTTATAGATTTTAGAATATTAGTTTAAAATAAAATAGAATGAAAGTACTAATATGGTTGTATGATTTTAGATACAAAGAAGGAGTAGAGAATCTTTGTGAGTGAGGTCCTAAAGGACCTTACTATAGCTTTGAGAGTACCATCCACTCATTTTTTTGAGGTTAGAGGATAGAGAAATCTAGGGATACATGTTGATATGTTTTCATCTCTCACTCTAGAGCTAAGATTGAGACAAGAAAATGAGGAGATAATTGAGTCTCATATAATAAAGCTAAAGACAAAGCTGCGAGTGATACAAGAGTACATGATGCAACATAGCTCCTCTAGGAGCCATACTCATAATACTGCTTCCTAGAGACCATCTTCTTCCCATTATGGATGAGAGAGATCAGGGAGCCATCACCCCGTGGAGTTTTGAGATAGATTTTATAGATAGATGATATATATAAAGGCATATTTTATACAATGGCTTCCATGTAGACCAACTTTTGATGATATAAAAGAAATTTTTATTCTTATGATTAATGTTTGAAATTAATTGCATAAACATAACAATTATTCATATAATACAAATGTTTCTAAAGTAATATTTATAGATTCAAAAATATTACACACTAATAAAATAAATTTTTTTTTTTATTAGGAGAAACATAAGTATATAAAATTAGTTAGACACAATAATGACAAAGACACATAATATTGATAGGCTCCTTAAGAGGAACACCATCCATATTTGCAATTGTATATGCACTAGAGCCATAGATTTCTATAACCATAAAATGACCTAACCAATTAGGACTGAATTTTCCCTTTTTAATTGATAAAGCATTAACATTCTATTGATTTTCATAAAGAACAAGATTACCCACATTAAATGACCATTCAAGTAATTAATTGTTATAGCATTTTTTAACTAAATTTTAATACACTCTTAATTTTTCTAATGCATTGATTAATTATTCATCTAAAACTTCCAATTCTTGTAAGCATTATTCTCTAAATGTGTCATTATCAACAATTCCATGGAAAAGACTCAAAGAGAGGGGATTTTAAGTTCTAATGGCATAATAGCATCTACGTCATACACCAAGTTATAGGGAGAAGTACAACTAGTGTTATAGACTCTAGTTCTATAAGCCCTTAAAGCATATGTGAGTTGCATATGCCAATCTATTCCATGCTTATTCACTATTTTTTGTAGGATTTTCTCAGTTACCTTGTTAGATGCTTCAACTTGACTATTGGACTAAATATAGTAAGGTATAGAAAAGTGTTGATTAATACAATATTTCTCGATAAATTTCTTAAATTCCTTATTTTTAAAAGTGGTTCCATTATCATAGATGATAGTTGAAGGAATGCCAAATCAAGTAATGATATTCTAAAGAATGAAATCACATATAGCTTCTTTTGTAGTAGATTTAAGAGGAACAAATTCAACCCATTTAGTAAGGTAATCTTTAGCAGTTAAAATGTAGGTATGTCCTTGTGAAGATTGAGGAGATATCATATCAATGAGATCAAGACCCTAGACACTAAAGGGCCAAGATGCTAATTGAGTATGAAGCAAATTAATATGAGTATGACTAAGATTAATATGTTGTTGACACTACAAAAATTTCTTGACAAAGGGAAAAGGATCTTGTTCCATTGTATGGCCAACAATACCCAATTCATAGCAAATTTTTAACCAATGAATTTCCACCAAAATGTTCACCACAAGATCCAAGAGCTTCTTGTAAAGCTATCAAAATTTTAGTGTCTACTAGACACCTTAGCAAATGGCCATTGTAAGATCATTTACACAAAGTATCAACCAAAATAATATAACAAATAACCATTTTCCAAATTTGAGTGCAAGAATTTCAAGAGGAAGATGGAGGGAACGTTCCATCTTTTAGATACTTGGAGATATTAGAAAACCATTCATTAGAGCTTAAGGTACAATATTGATATATCATAGACTTGCATTTAAAAATGGTAGGTTCCAAGAGTGTGTGAATAGTAAATTGAAAATCCTTGTTCTCATTGAGACATAAAATACATGTTGCACTAGCCATAGCATTTGCATGTGTATTATCCTTGCGAGGAACTAATTGAATAACGTAGAATGAAAATTATTTGGTACTACAAAAAAAGTTCTCAATATTTTTCATGTTGTCATTCTTAGCTTGATATAAACCTTTTATTTCTTTCACAATTAATTGAGATTCACCAAAGTTTTTTCAATTTTATATTTTTTAAAGGGATAAAGCCACTTGAAGTCCAACAATAAGGGCTTCATACTCCACAATATTGTTTGTGCATGTAAATGTTAGTTTATATGAAAGAGGAATCAATTTTTTAGAAGGAATGAGTATTAATCCTCTCACACTAATTTTACATCTAGAACCATTGAGATACATATCCAAAATTTATTCCTTATCCATAGCTAATATGTTTGCATCATGAAACTCAATCATGGTGATAACTGAATGTGAAGAAGGAGCCTTATCGAAGTGATTAGTTAAGGCTTTCCCTTTAAAAAATTTGTGAGGTATGAACTTCATGTCAAATCATATCAAAAGAATAACCCATTTTGTCAATTTCCCTAATAAGTCTATCTTAGCAAAAAGATGCTTTAAAGGATCAAATTTCACCATTACATTGACTTCAACATCAAGAAGATAATGCCATAGTTTTAGACATACAAAAACTAAAGCTGGACATTATTTCTCAATTTTTGTATATCATATTTCATATTTGATCAAATTATGACTAATGTAATAGATCAAGTATTCTTTACCATCACTATCATGATGAATACAGACTCCACTCAATGCATGTGAAGAAGAAGTATATAAATAGACAATAGGATTAGTGAGATAACCCTTAAATTGTTGAAGTGCTTGTTGACATTCATCATTCTGAGATAAAATAAAAGATTCCTTAAAGATGTGAATGGGATAGTTCTATTAGCTAGGTTTGAAATAAATTGTCAAATAGCTTGTATCTTTCCTTGTAGGCTCCAAAGCTTTGATATGCTTCTTGGTAGTGCCATATTAACAATAGCTTCTATATTTTCATTATCGATTTGAGTATCATGGTTATAGATTATAAATCCTAGTAGTTTCCCAATGTTAACTCCAAAGGCACACTTACAAGGATTCAATCACATATTATAAATTCTTGTTCATTTGAAGATATTTTTCAAGATTATCACATGTTCATTATGCTTCATCAATTTAGGAAGAATATCATTGACATAATCTTCAAGTATATTATGTATATAGTCATGAAATATTAGAGTCATGGCATGTTGATAAGTTGCACAACACATTCTTTAATCTAAAGGGTATCATAACCCAACAAAAGGTTCCCCAAGGTGTTATGAATGAGGGCTTGTATTGGTCTTCAAGAGGAATAAAAATTTGATGATAACCAAAAAATCCATCCATAAAAGATAGTAGAGCATGTCCAATGGTTGAATCTACTATCATATCAATGTTAGAAATAGGAAAGTCATCTTTTAAAGAATCTTTATTCAAATCCTTAAAAATATGTGCACATATGTATCTTGTTTCCTCCTTTAGATACAAAAATAATGTTGGATATCCAAGGAGAATAATTAATTTAATGAATGAAACCAAAATCCAATAATTTTTAAATTTTCATGTTAACCACAAGAGCAATACTTCGATTCATCTTTTGAAATTGTTGTTTGATAGGCTTAGCATTTGGTTCAAGAAAAATGTTATGTGTCACAATCTTAGGATCAATACCAAGCATATCAACATAAGACCATACAAAAATATCTTTAAATTCCTTTAGTAAATCACTCAACTCCACCTATTCTTCAGAAGTTGAACATTATCCAATTTTAGTCACTTTTTTAGAATCCTCAATGTCTATTTGAACATTAATGCTTTTTTTTATCAACAAATTACTTTAATAGGATCCCCAAAAGGAATATTTTCATCATACAAATTTTCATAAGTCATATTGTCTCCAAAATAGCCATAAGTTTTTTAAAAATATGATCTTTTCTCTTTATGATGAAAAGAAGGAAGGTTGTCATAGACTCCTAGAAAATCCATCAGAGATTCATCATCAAGAAAAAGATCCATTTTCATCGGTTTGTCAAAATTCAAAAGTTTGAGGTTAATCAGCTTAAGAGATGCATTGCAAATGTGATTAACATGCAAGGGAAATAGTGAAGGTTATTTATGAAGATTAAATCCCAATCCATATGTACATTCAGGAAAGCCACTATCCATAGGGACTCACATTCCTTGTTCAAATTTTTTACAATATTTCCCATTAAATGCAGACTTCTTTAGCAAAGTATATCCAATACCATAACAACCAGCCATTTTTTTAGGAGATAACAATGTTTCATGAGTCTATATATTGTAACATTTAGGCTCAATAGTTTCAACAATTTCTTTAGTAGAAGTGCACACAAATATATTTTTGAGTTCACATGTAAGTGGAGAGAATGTCTTCTTTTTAGGTTAATCTTGTTTTTTAATGAAGGATAAATCCAATACCTTATATTCTCCAACAAATGTAGGATTAGAATGCAAAGTGCCCCAATCATCATCAGAGAGAGAAAAGAAAGGATTTTCAATTTTAGATGGTTTTTCTTTAGTTTCAATTTTCACAAAATCTTGTGTAGAAGAAGTTTTAGTATATTATGCTTTCAAGAAATGATTAAGTTTATCATCCTCATGTAGAGTATATGTGAGATTTTGTAAATAAAAGACACCTTTCAGTGGAGTGTAGAAGGAGTAGCATGCATAACATATAACCAAATTTTTCCTAAGAGTAAGTTATAATCTAAAAGAACACACATTACATGCATAGGAGTTTCTAAGATGACACGATCAACATTTATACAAAATGTTATAATTCCCAAATTATATCTAGCAATGTTATCAAATCCACAAATAGGGATGTAATTAGGTTGAATAGTCAAAAGATCGACTTGTCTAGATTTTAGCATGTCTATGATACAAAGATTCAAGCCTAATCCATTATCAGTTAAGGTCTAATGTATAGTGTTCTGATTACTAGACACAAAAACCATAAGAGAATCATATCTACTAAAAATTTCTATAGGAGGGAGATCATCTTCAGTGAAGAAAATAGAAGGATGAGATGGTATCATATACATAAAATCCAAGAAAAAAATAATAGTATCTAGATTAGGTGATGAAAATGGAAGAGTAGATAAAGCCTTTTGTAAAGCTTTGTGGTAAGTGGGTGACGTTTGCAATAATTCCACCAGAGAAATTTTAGCAAGCATAGCATGCAATTTCTCTAGCAAATCATAATCTTTGAAAAAGGTCGTTATAATCAAGGTTCTCATGGAAGCATGGATTGAGAAGGTAGCAATGAATTAGGAACATTAGGTTTAGGATTATTTTGGGTGTAGTAGGTATGAGCCACAAAATCTTGATTAATGAAGTAGTTTAAAGGATTTGTGGGTTTACCCTTAATAGCCATCAAAGACTTCTCATAGCATACAAATAGTTTATTGATGGAAGAAACAATTGTAGAAAAAGGAAACCATGCATGCAAGTTATCATAAAAAGTATTAAAAAAGTTTTAGAAGGGTGTAAAGCTAGATCATATGATTTCTTATCCACATCTTCCTTACCAAAGGTCTCATTTATAAAGCTAACATTAAAGTACTCATGAAAGAATTCAACCATTTTGAATGAAAACTACATGCAATGAATACACACACACACACACATATCGACACACATATATATATACATACATATATACATATATACATACATACATATACATACACACACACACATATTTATATATACATATATACATACATACATATATACATACATACATACATACATACATATATTGAAATAAAGATATACAAAATAATATGAAATGTGAGATCTAAAACCAATATCACAAGTGTAAATGTCATAATTTAGGCTCACCAAAAATGTGTCGGGGGAAATGTGAATCAAGGAAAGTGACCCTAAGTTCATCATACAACCACACACACCTCAAAAGGGTGGAGTCCCAAGAAAGAGATTATTTGAAGACAACCCTTAAAGGTTCTAAATCTTAGAAGGTTAATGCAATCCAAGTGATAAAGGAGCATAAAGTCAAGCCAAAATCTAATAATTTTGAAGGAAGCAAAAGAGTGACACTTGCCCTTTAGATTTAAACTAGTCAGTTCTAGATCTAAACAAGGGACTAGATCTAAACAAGATAGAAAATAATCAAATGAAAGTATTGAATTGATAAAGGAGGATATAAAGGTACTTATCTTTGAGATTTTGATCCTTTTTTGAGTGTTTTATTATTGTAAGGAGTGAATGAGACTAGATTAGGGCTGAAAATTGAATGACGAACAAAACCCTAAAATCTTTCAACTATCTATTAGGGATGAATTGGTGCATTAGGGGTAAACTAGTTCATCAAAGCTATTGTGCCCCCTAACCAAAGGTGTTTGATGTTGAATCTAGTTTTAAAATTTTGCTAAATGATGAAAAGGGTACTTTGATCTACAATTGTTTTTATGTTATGACATTTGCTGATATTTAAACTGGGGAATGTTGGGTGGCTATGTAAGGGTTTGCCTTAGTCAACCCCCCATTTTGGTGGTTTACACCTCCATGGATAGCCAAATTGAAATGTAATGTGTGTGATGCTTGAGTATGAGCTTGGAGTGTGCAAATGCAAGGATCCAAATCTTTAGATCCAAAACCCTAACATGAAGTGTTGTGCTTAAATATGGATGAAATTGTAAAGTATAGATATGAGGATAACATAGAAAGCATACTAGACCTTGAAGGCTAAAGTGCCCTAGGCTATACTCATGATCCATATTTATTATTCCATGATTCAATCTTGAATGCTTGAAGTGAATGTGAAGAGGAAGATGAAGAATTCTCTTGCTTCAAAGGATATTTCTATGCCTCTTTGCTTCCACCTTGCAAATGTTTTAAGACAAATAGGGATGTCTGCAATGGCTTGTCCACATGAGAAATGATTTCTTGATCTTGATTGAGCATAAGTATGTTGTCTTTCTTGGTAGTCTACATGCATATGATTCCTTTCCAAATGAAGTATTTGAGAGTATTTATATAGAATTTAGATTAATGTAGTGCCTACACCAAGTTTACTTTTATGTTATATTGTTGAATTATTTTAGGCTAGTTTTCATGGTTATGTGATATGATTTAGTGGTACTCAGTTACCTGATTTACTTGATGTTATTTTCATACTTAGATTTTATATTTGATGAGATAATTTATATTCAAATATTTCATGTGTTCATGGTTATTCTGTTGATGATGATGATGCTTTGTATGTTTCATATAACAATCTCAATTGTTTTCATGATGACAGTTATATGGATAATTTATATGCAGTTTTATGGTTACCCCATAGTTTCATCTGTATGATGTACTTGTATGATTTACTTTATGTTTGACATTTTTGATGTGGTTGAGGGAAGCAGTCACAGTCACCTGCTAGTCAGGATCTACATGATGTACCACTCCTTGCCATTGCCTATTTAGTTTAGATATATATGCATATGTACATGTTTAGCTTTATTGCAGATTGTAGGTACTGAGCATTGGCTTCCCTAAATTGCCAGGATGAGCGATTGCAATATCTCAATGGTAAAAGAGGGGAGATAGTTCTCAAGTCCAAATCCTAAACTTGAGGAAATTGTCCTAAAACATAAGACAAGTATCTGAGTTAGTTACCTTTTTGAATTCATCAAGTGATGTGAATTCCATATTTTAACCTTTGAGTTTAATTGATACTTTGTCATTTAGATGAGTTTTCTTATTGAGTTTGTGGGTCTGCTTTAATTTTTAGTTATAATTAAATCAAACAAAGACATGATTAAATGATTTAATTAAATGAAACTTTTATAAAGAAAAATCAAATTTTAATTATATTTAATTAGTTGAGAGATTAATTAAATAGAAGAAAAAAATTAAAAGATTAATTAAAAGACCAAATTTGGTGTAATTTATTTATTTAATTTAATAATAATAAATTAAGAAGTTGCATTTAAATTATAAAATTTAAATATTATTATTAGTTGAATTAATAAATATGTTTTCTAAAAATGTTTCTTATTTAATAAAAGCATAGTGTTAATGTTGGTCAAAAGAATAGTCTTGACAATTGAGTGTCAACTCACTTAACCATTTTCAATATATATGTCGAGTACACAATGTATGTCAAGCTAGAATTTCAATAGGTGCCGAGTCATAGTTGGTGCTAAGCAAGTCTAAACGTAGTATGTGCCAAGTAATCTAGGAAATGTTTAGATGTCGAGCAATACAAAACATACATTTGCCAAGCAATACAAAGTTTAACAGGTGCCAAGTGAACCAGGAAAGTAATAGATGTCAAGCAATCTAGGAATCAGTTCATGCTGAGCATTAGTAATGTAATGAGTGCTGAGTAACTCAAGATTAGCATAAGAGTTTGTGCTTTCACAAACTAAGATGTAAACCATTTTTGGAGCCAACCTAGAGAAATTTTGAAGGAGAAAAAGGATAAGGATGAATCATTTACATTCCCTATGCAATCTGCATGCAACCAATCAGAAAAAATGGAGAAGGTATGCAACCAATGTTGAAAATCCAAGGATTTGAGTGGGAATTTGAGATTTAATATGGATCATAGATCCATATCTAACCCTAAGTCTTCACATTCTTTATAAGGAGGTCAAATACATCATTGCATGTGTGGAAGAGAATAGTGTAAGGGGAGATTATAGCCAAATTTCAATAAGAAGAAGGAAAGACTTGGTGGAGTAGAGCAACAGTTTCATATTAAGTTGATCAAAATAGTACAAGAGACAAGGAACACATACAGAGTTAGATCAAGCAAGGATTAGAATGAGAAGAGTAGATCTAGTACCTAAATCAGCAATTTGAGATTGCATTCAATCAGGTCAAATGTTCTAATACTTTCTCACAATTGTGTTAGCGATTGAAATCCTATGTTGATAGGTTAGCTTAACAACTAGGTAGGAGAACCTTTGGAGAAGGTCTTGAAAATCCTATGTATTAGATGGGTTTAACAACCTATTGTAAATCCTTTAACAAGGTGACACTTCATGTAAGTATTTGTAAATCCTTTAACCAAGTCACTGTTGACATAGTGTAAAGCCTTTAACAGGGCAAGCCTTTCACAGGGTAGACCATCAGAAGTGGTTGAACATTGATTGCTGCAGTGATTTTTGTGGGTGTCATCCCCACCCCAGTTTTACCTTCTTATTCCTGGAGGGTTTCTGGGTTACCAAATCTTTGTGTTATGTGTTGATGCATGCTTTCATTTCATATTTGTTTATATGTTTACATGCATGCAATTTTCTTTCAGTTATATGTTAATAAGGACTTAAAAGGATAAAAGTTGGTACTTTTGATTCACCCCCACTCTCAAAAGTACTCTTCCCATTTGAACATTCCAACAGTTAATAATTTAAATAAGTTTTATTTTAATTAAAGGAAAAAAGCGTCATAAAGGAATTAAATAAATTAAAATAATAAAAGGAGAGGCTTTTGCATGTTCATAATCCCAAAACCCTAGGATGAGTTAAAATTTTTATTAGGAGATTAGAGCTCATTTCTCCACACATAGGTTTGAAGGAGCAATTTTTTGGAAGGATTTTGACAAGAATTTTTGCATTTATCAATCTTTTGTCAAATTTTTAGCATCAGAACAAGGTAGGAATTTTGTGGAGTTTATCATAGTAAATATTTTGATTTACCTCTGTCTTCTTTGTGCCTATTAAATGGATCTTTATTTATGGAAATTGTGTTTTAAAATAAAAACCTTTGTTCTTGAAATAACCATTCTTCGCCGTTAAATCATCTGAGACAAATGAATCTAAGAAACCTTATTAGAAAATTGGAAGGTAACTAATTCATGGGTAGGGTGTTGAATTAAGAAAGTTTATTGTTCGACAAATTTTAAATAGTTGAAAATATGTTTGCTATTAGATCTGTGAAAGAAAAGCACTAATAATAATAATTAATTACTAAAATAATTAAAAATTACTATATAATTTTTTTATTTTATAATTATACAAAAAATTTAAATAGTTTCTAGGGAATCAAGCCATGACCCTCGACCCCCCCTCTCTGCCTAGTAGCAACTCACACTATTGTAGCAATCATGAGAGTTGCAGCATCATCTCACATTGCTTTGAGAGCCATGAGTGTATCTTAGCAAACTCACACACTGCACATCAGCTGTGAGCTTTTTTGGGCAGCCTCGTAAGCTACCATAACAATCAGCCTTCAAGCCTATGTCAAGTTTAATTTTTTTAATTAAATATTTTTATTAATATTTTTAAAATTAGTTATATATATAAAGTATTTTTAATTGCTATTATTTTATAATTTTTTTTTTAATAAATATAATAAGTAGAAGAAACTTTATTATTTAATTTAAAATTAATAAGCTTTAGGTGAGATTTAATTATAATTAAACATAATTGTAGTTGCAATATATTTAAAATTGGATTTAAATTTAATTAAATCCAAATCTTTGGATAGTATCATCAAATGGAAATCATATGTAAATGTCAAATAGACTATTTCTTTTTGTCTACCATGCATACTATCATTAAACTTTAGTACCCACTTATTTATTAGGGAAGGTATATACAATTAAGATATCCACACAAGGTTTATATTTGATCAATCTAAACCTAAAACCTTATCCAATTGAGAAACTATTATATAGTTGAAAGAAAACTTGAAATTGATGCAAATCAATTTTTATGGATTTATATCATAAACCAAAATAACTAAATGACTACATTTTTTTAAAATGCATGTCAAATTGTCATGTTTTATCTCGTAATGGGTTTTGGGGAACCCTAGTATTTTGACCAGTTTGGTATGTTTACCAGAGGCTTGGGAAGAGATTAAATTATGATGTTGTTATGTAATGTTGTTTAGTCACAATTGTTTCATTCCCAACCATTATGATGTATTCACAAGTTTCTATGGTTATAATCCAATACTGTTATGTAAGCTCATTTTGTGAATTTTTTGATATAACCTTTGAGGGTGTATTAGTCTTCCATTTTTCTTTCTAGTGTATCATATAGGATTGATGTGGTTATTTTGATTTGATGAGATATTTTGTTATGAGCTTAGGGTAGGTTATCTTTGTGTATGCTGGGAAGTGGCTTGCAATGAAGTCTAGAGCCCTAAAGAGGCTACCTTGGGTAACCCTTTGTAAGTTATGTTAATAAGTGATAACATTTCATTAATGGGGTTAAAATGAATTAACAAGAGTCAATATATTACCTTGCCCATGCCTCAAGTGCTAATACAAGCTACGATGGGAGTAAAGAGGATGCTCAGTTGTGACCTTGCCTTGTTAGTATGCCTTGTTTGTAAGAAAGGATATTGATGCCACATAGAGTCAATAGGGATCTAGAGTCCAGATAGACTACCAGGGTAACCTTAAAGTTGACTCATGTGATGACACTTTCCCACATGCATATCAGGTTTCCTACGTGCCTTTTTTTCCTCTGGGATTAAATGTTACTTTTGTACGTGGTACCTTTGAGATAGATTACTATCAAGATTCTTTGACCTAGATTCTTGTTATGAATTTTGGATTGTTATCTATTATTGACATTACAATCAAGTTTGTTTATTAGTTACACACACACTTATTCAGATGACTAGTAGCTATCGAGCTTATTGTATAGTTAATAGTGTTAACCAAGTAACTCAAGCTCTATCGAGTTCTACATTTGCTACTGAGTTCTAGGAACATCATTCAGTTTGCACCAAGCAGTATCTACCAAGTTGGTGATTATCAGTGTAAACTGAGATTCATAGTGTTTATTGAGTTTCTTAATGCAAATCGAGTTTTCTAGTGCTTACAGAGTTCACAATTTTAGTGATGTGAATCTAGTGTTGATCAAGCTATGTAGTGTCAACTAAGTGATTTAGTTTATACCAAGCTCATAGTGATAATGTTGACTAAGCTATGCAATGTCAACCAAGTGATATATTTTACATGCCAAGTTTTTTAGTGTTCACTAAGTCAACAATGCAGACCAATTTCAGACTACTTGTTCAATATGAGATGAGCTTCTACGCCTACCAAGTACATGATGATGCTGAGCACTGACAATGGTTTTTGAGTATCGAAACCTCATCAATTTTTTCTTCATAACCTGAGTACCTACAATTGGGCTAAATTTGTGTATTTTGGCAGAACTTGTATTGTAGCTGAACTTGATGAAATTGTAAATTGGATTGGTATATTTGTAATGTATTGTATCACATCCAAATAGACATATAAAGTATGAAGAAGATATATAAGAGTAGAAGTGTGGAATAAAAGGATACAAGTAGTATAAGGAGCAACAAATATTTATTGATCATAGCAAGGTGATCATTACACTCCAAAGGAATCTCATTTAGCAAATCAAGTTGCAGATTAGAGATCAAACACTAGTTCATCCTAACAGGTGAAACAATTAAATCCTTTCACAAGGTAGAATTAAAAATCTTTTTAAAATCTCTTCACTGAGTGCACACTTCATTTTATGTTTGTAAATCCCTTTGCAAGGTGGACCTAACAATCATTATTGCTCCTAATAAGGCAGATCATTAGAAGTGATCATTGTAAGCCTTAATAGGTCAATTTTATATTGTAGTACTAAAGCTTGTGGGTATCATCCCCACCCTAGTTTTACTTTCTATTTAGAAGATTTTTTGGTTACCATATTGTGTGTCAAAGTGTCATGAATGTTTTAATGCTTTCAATTTTTCATGCATGCAATTAGATTAGAATACACATGAACAATTAATTGGTAAATAAAGATTAAATTTTATTGGTTACTGATTCACCTCTCCTCTCTCAGTAACTTAGTCTATCATATATATTTCCAAAAATCTATTTGGGACTTGAGGTTGTCTCAAAATAGCATAGGGAGTGAGCCATTTAGATTCTATGAGGTCAGATAGTAGTGCTTCTTATACCATTGAGATTTGACATCTGGATGTACCTTGTGTAGTTGTTCTATTCTTATGATCTTATGATTATGTTCTATTTTCGTATTCTAGTTTATTACACTTTGATTATTTGAGATCCTATGTGATGTTTTATCTTATCATGTTGTATGTTCTTTTAGTATTTCATACCTTGTGACTTGTACAGATGATGATTATGCATTTTGGTTATGCTATGTGGCATCTTATGCACTTGTATATTATTTCATGTGATTTCATACTTATGGTTATTCTATGACATAAAATTTATTTTCTTATCAGATTTAATCTTCATAAAACTTATGTGTGTGATTCAACATCATAAAAACTAGAGAGATGTAACTGTTATTGTATTGATTATGTATGTATGTGAGTTATTTCTTATCTTATGTTATCTCTTATTTGTTTTAATCTTTAAAAAAAAAAGTTTAGCAAAATTAGTGACATAATAGGTTAATTTCTCTTAGGTTCCCTGGTGGGGCATTAAAATTGAATTCCTTCCACAGGTCAACCAAGCTCAAGAAACTAACTCTGTACCAAACCCCAGAGAGTTTCTAACTGTCAGGACCCAAGATTGGGCCTGATCAATGGCACACCACACCCCTAATAGGCCCACCAGGGGTGCATTACACTCCTAATTGATTAGGGGTGCAATGCACCCCTGACAACCAGGCTCAGAAGATCCCAAGACCTTCTTGAGACCCCAAAATAGGTCCAAATTCTGAGGAAAATCCATTTTTGTGCAGAAAGTCATGATACCATTTGAAGAGAAAGGAAAGGGGATGACCTAGATAGATAGATACCACCTCAAGTTTTTCTTTGTAAAATGGGAATGTCGAGAGGCCTTATTAGGTCTTACCTAGATTCCATTAAGAGGAGAATAGGTTAGAGATTAAATACAATTTTGTTATTGAATTATAATAGCTAGGTGCTAAATGGTCATAAATTGAAGTGATTCCAATTTAGGATAATATACTACCAAGCCATACCTTATAAAAATGAATTACATTACATAATGTAATTTTAGTGAAAGTGAAAGAGTTATCAAATCAAAACAAAAGTTGACTTATATGACACTATAAAAATTATGATTGCTAATAACACTTACATGTGAACACACCCAAAATATGAAAAGTGACTCCTTTTGAGCATAAAAAAAATCCCCATTCCCACTATGTATATAAATATTAACTAGTAGAAACTTGTAACCTATTTTAAAGCATTAATGTCAAATAAGTTTAGGTAAGAGAAGAGAAACATTTGATGCTCTAGGATTCTTTTTTTCTACTAAGAAACATAACTGTATTGTATTGTAGGACCTTGAAACAACTAAAAAAAAGTTTGGTGGGGATGTTATGCCACCTATCATTCCACTTTTATAGACAATTTATAAAAGTACCATCAGATGAGAAAACAAAACTTTTGAAATTGTTTTGAGTTGGATTTTAATTATTCCAATCATCTACTTTTATTTGTATTGGAAAGGTACAAAAAGGTAATGAGAATTGGGATTTTATCATCATATACATAAAATTGATACAATTAAATATATTTTTAATTTTAAAATACAATAGAATTAAAAGATTCTTATTGTCCTTCATATTGATCTTCAACCATTCAATTCAATTTGATAATAAACACAAATTGACAAATATGGTACAATAGAATATTAAGAGATTTAAAATTCAAATAAAAGGTCTCTTCTACTATTAAAAGAATAGCTCCTACTATAGATCACATTTATTATTATTCATGGTCTTATTTTTAAAATTTAATAGATATAAGTAAACTTTACAACTTCTATCTATAACTAGAAAATGCTCCAGATCAGCAAGATCACATATGCCCAAGAGATAGCTTCTTATAGTTTCTCATTTTCTAATCATCAAAATCATAAAATTATTCTTATCTAACTAGATGCTTCTATACAAACAGAACCCCATTTAACAATAGTCATGGTTTGGATAAATCAACAAGACAACACCATAAAGCACAACTCTAGCACCAAAACCAACAACAATACATTATCTATCAAAATTTTTCCTTTGTGATTTATTTTAGATTTAAGAATTTACATCAAATAAAAGAGAAATATAGTCCAATTTCAATCCTCCATAAAATGTAAACAATAGATTTTGAGAAAAAGACCCAAAACTCTACTCTGAAACTAACAATTTTCTCCTTTGTGAATAAACTTTGTGATCCCATAACAATCTCTCAAAAGGAAAATATGTTTTGCATAGCTAGGGGACAAATTCATGCTTTCCAAAGAGGTCCAAAGAATTATTTCATCAAATTATATAAATCCCATTTGAAGAGTATGAAAGCCTTGTTGCCATAAGAGAAAGAAGCAAAAAAATGAGTATCTCAAGAAGATACAAGAAATAAGAACAATAGTAAATAATGAAATTCTATCACAATCAAAATTTAATTAAGTACTCAATAGAAAATAATACAATGTAGTATTAGATTTGAATTGGATTTAACATATATTCAAAGTATTCTCACTATTTAGAAATGAAGCAAAAAATATCAATACAAGTAAAAATAATAACTAATCATAAAATCCATAGTCTTCCCACATCCTTTGTGCTATTTTATCTAAAAATATTCCCTTTATAATATCTATCTAATGAAGTCATCCCATAAGTGTCAAGAATTGGTACATTTATTCCATCATGATCATTGTGCTCTTCAATTTCCACATCATGTGGAACACCATCCTCTATCATAATAAAATTGTGTAGTATGCAACATGCTAACACAATCTTTGTTTGAGTCATGATGTTATAGGACATCCCATGCCATAGGATTGGAAAATAATGCTTCAAAATACCAAATGTGTATTCGATCACAATCCTAAGAGAGGAGTGTTAGTGGTTAAATAATTCATGTGGATTATTGATCATGCTTTCTCTAGAAAACTCTTTTATGTAGTAACACATACACAAATAAGGGGCAAGAAATCCAGGAACATTTGGATAGTCAATATCAACTAAATACAATTTTTTTATAAAAATAAAAAAGAAGTTATAGAGTGAAAAAAATAAGAACTATGATTTACAATAATCACTATATAATCATTAAAAATGTGATTTAATACACCAAGGGGAACTAGTAATGGATCTGATCTTGAGAGAGTTTAAGCGAGAACATGACCATCTAAAATTGACCATTCCCAACCAACAAGAACATATTTAGACCTCTAGTCAAATGAACAGATATCTATTACATTCTATGATAGGTTTCCTTCTCCATTTAGATATTTTGTTTGGTTGTCCACATAAATAGTAATTTGTATATGGGTTCCATCGATTGCTCAAATAGAATTCTAGTGTAAGAAAAATTATTTTGAAATACATAGCAATATAAGACTCAAGCAACAAAATACATGCCAGTAGGAGACTTATGTTGAAGTATGGATCAAAGTGGTCCTTTCCAATAATTTATAGAGTAGTTGGAGAAGGTTGCAAAAAATATTTTTTATGGAGTGATAAGTGTTGAAAAGGGATTGTTTGAAGTATAGAACCTATCATGGAATAATCATAATTTTTTTAATGATATCAAACCTACTTGATAGTGAGACAATTGATTTTTGGTCTAAATGCTATTATTTGTTTGATTGTTGAAGAGGATTTTAAAAGAGAGGATAACAAGAGAACCTAAAGAAAGGTTGAGTTATTTTAGTGTATAAAAGGAACACTAAAACCAAGTAAGACATTGATGATATTATGTATTGTTGATATACTTAAGGCTAAAGTTAATGGTCACTTTAGCTAAGACAAGAAGAAGTGTTTTCACAAAAAGTGTCCACCAAGCCTGACCAAGAAAACAATCTAAGTTGAGAAAATTCTAGTTCAAGTTGAGAAGAAAGTTAGTATATGCTAAGTGGTGATAAAATTTAGTAAGTACAAAGAATTAAGGAAATAATAGTAATGATTGAACTGATAAGTCATAGTTGGTGCTGAGAAACCCAGTGTTGGTCGAGCATCAGAAGACTGTTATTTCTGAGTGAACAGTGTAGATGCCGAGTGACAAAAAAAAGTGTTAAATTGAAGATTTGACAAATCTGAGCCGACTAAATTGATCTCTTGAATTATGTGAAGCCTATGGAAGATAAGTATAATGAGATGGTGGCACAAAATTCAAGATAAACCATTTGGAGGAAAATTTAAGGAAGATTGTAGAAGAATTTTTTAGAAGAACTAAAATGGAAAAGTGGGTAGATTCATTGAATCTTCTCCAACCCTAGAATGGATGATTGAGGTTAAATGAGAAAAGATCTGAATTCTCTATTTATAGAGATAGTAGAATAAAAGAAAACGTTTTCATGGGTGAGAAACTAAGGAAGGTAAGAAGTCTAGGGTGTTGCTTCATATGGTGGTCGAATAGAAGAGACTACAATTGGAATACAAAAAAAGAAGGCTTAAGAGGTTGAATGATTGAAGGGTGAACAAGCTGTCAGAGTTGAAGAGTATGAATGCCAAGTAAAATGGAGGACTAAACCAGAGATCTTTAATCTGCAAGTGATTTATATTTTATTATCAGATCAAGTCCTGATGTTACTTTCTAAAACTTATACTAGTCTGGATAAATCCTTTGGATTAAGGTTGACCTAACAGTCATTTGTAAATCTTTCAATCTAGTGAAATTGTAATGGAATGTTCTAAATTTCTCTAACAAGGTTCACTCCTAATAGGGTGGTTGAAATACTTTAACCCAATCACATTTAACACTTTGTATTGTAACCTTTAGCAGGGTTGGTCTTTAATAGGGCATCACTTCATAAGAGTGAAATTGGGTAGCATGTTACTAGTGGTTTTTCGCAAATTGGGTTTCCACATAAAATACTTGTGCCAAATTGTGTGATTGAGTTTGTGGTATTTCATGTTTACATTTATAAAAAGTTATTTTGACCTAGAACAATGACCTACTAAGTTAAGGTATTGGATGATCTAATGGATGCATGCATGATATGGTTTTATGGATATCAATCTATTAAGCAATGAAATTTTTTATTTGTACATTTGGACCTTGGATAATTGATTCACCCCCCCCCCCCCTTTGTTATTCTAAAGAATTCTAACAATTGGTATCAGAGTGTTGGTACTTCTAATGAAATACTTTGATGGTACTAAAAGATAAAGATCAAGATGTATAGAAAGGAGGTTCCCAAACTGAACAAGGAAAATTTTTCTACATGACAAAGTTTGATGAAGCTACAACTAGGAGATCTTAGAGACTATGCAAAATCTACCATCACCACTATGCATGTTGATCCTACTAGAGCCCTTGTTGCCAATGATCTAAAAAATAAGAAAGAACACAATCATGCAATATTAGAGCTTGCATTTTTCCTAAGCTACTTAGAGTTTGATGATATCAAAGGATTTAATTATACAAAGATGTGGGATTCTATAGAGATGATCTATGGAGGAGAGAAGAATGTTTTGAGAGCCAAAGGTGAAAGTCTAAGAGGAAATGTTGATTACATGACAATGAAAGAAGGTGAGACTATAGTCTAGTATTGCACAAGAATCAAATATGTTGTGAATGCTATCAGAGGAGAAAATGGTGTTATTAAAGATGAGATTGTGATAAAAAAAAGTATTGAAAACCTTGCTACCTATCTATGCTATTAGAGTCTCTTCCATACAAGAACTAAGGTGTGTTCCTGGTAATAATATAACTCTTGAAGGACTGATAGGTAGACTCACCACTTTTGAACTTTCTAAGTTTGATAATTTCAAAATTGGAAATGTTGAATATGCTTTCAAAGCTAAACTAACACTAAAAGAACCTAAAGAGAAAAAGAAAAAGTTCAAGAATGTTTCTAGTGAAAATGATATAGATGAAGATGATGTAGAAAATCTTGAAG
This sequence comes from Cupressus sempervirens, assembly GCA_028749045.1. Lineage (NCBI taxonomy): Eukaryota > Viridiplantae > Streptophyta > Pinopsida > Cupressales > Cupressaceae > Cupressus > Cupressus sempervirens. The sequence goes on from CM053792.1 coordinate 487,409,925, forward strand.
CATTGTTGGCAAGATTTCATAGAGGAAAAGGGAAATACAAAGGTAAGCTACCTATCATGTGTTTCAATTGTAATGAGGTTGGTCATATTGTTACTAGGTGTTTAGAGAAGAAGGATAATAGAAGTGGAGATAAATATAGAGGTAAAGAAGATGAGAAAAACAAAGATTATAAAGAAAAAGGAAAGAAGTCTTCCTACATTGATGAAGAGGAAACAAAAGATGGATCTAATGACCATGATGAAGAAGTTGTGTATTTGCTATGAAAGATGATTCTGATGAAGATGAGGCAACTACATTGATATCTTATGTGAACAAAAGTGATAGATGGATCATTGATAGTTAATGTCTACATCACATGAATGGAGATAAAAGTAAGTTCATTACCCTTGAATACTAGAATGGAAATGATGTCTACATCACATGAATGGAGATGAAAGTAAGTTCATTACCCTTGAATACTACAATGGAAATAGTGTTACATTTGGTAATGATGCACCTTTTCTAATAAAAGGAAAAGGATTAATCAAAATAACAAAAAAAATCATGTCTGATAATGCTTACTATGTAGAAGGATTGAACTCTAACTTGTTGAGTGTGTCACAATTGAATAGTTCAAGTTGCAAAGTTGAATTTGATAAGAAGAAAGAAAGTATCTATGAAATTGATGGAAAAATTGTTAGAAACAATAGTCCACCAAGATAACTTGGGGGGGGGGGGGTGAATCAGTTATCCAACAATTAAAACATTTATCTTCTTTAAGCAAACTTAACCATTCAACCAAAGTAAGCATCAACTATAATAAGATGCACATAGACAATTACACCAGATATGTTAACTAGGGAAACCCTTGAACAGAGGGAAAACCCCAGTGGGAATGATGCCCACATGATGATGTACTAATATAAATATTCCTTGTTAGAGGATGGACCTCGTTAGGAGCCTATTATAACATTTAATACATAGATTTCCTAATAGGAGACTTTAAATCCCTAGTAGGAGATTCCAAGCCTATTAGGAGTTGTGCCAATCATGTTAGGAGTTGTGCCAACCCTATTAGGAGATTTAGTACAATGTATGCAAGATGAGCCCACTGCCCAAACATGCAATTCCAACTACAAGAAGAGCTCATGCACAAACATACAATTTACTATTATGTTCTTCTTTCCTTTGTTTTGTGAACTATACCAATCACTATCAGACCTTGTAGACTAGGTCATGAACTTTGGATCCAAATATTAGACCTCAGATCACTCAACAAAACCTTGGTAATGAAGTTTCCTTCACTTCTGCTTTACTCTGTTCAACTTCAAATTCCATACTTGTATTTTTTACAAAATTACTTTTCCATGTCATCTCATCTCCACATGATAAAGGAAAATTTCCTTCCTTTATACTGAGTCCTCAAAAAAATTCCCTAAGTTGGCTATTAGACCCTCTCAATTAATCATTATAGGACCACATTAAGAACATGTTACACTTAGCAATAACATTAATCTTCCATCTTGCAACTTGAATAAATTTCCATACACATAATATTATGGTGAGAAAACTTAGCCACGTCATCACCAATATGTCTTCTTCACATCATCATCCTCAATTATTAGAATATCAACTCTGCTTAGAGATATAATAGGTTTACCAGAACATGCCTTTGTAAACTCTATCTTAGAAAGAAATTACCAAAACTTACATAACTTCTTCCAGACTTATCATTTCTTCTTCCAACATTAACTAGATATACTTGATACTCATATGTATCTCTTGTAACCTTGGATATTTAGAATATTCAACTAGCTATCCATACCATCTCGATCTTTTTGTTATTCTTCTATCAGATACCACAAAAAACTACTATGTTTACATCAATGAAAAACTTAGTCATGAATGTAACATATCATCATAGTAACATATCTAAAATACCCCCCATAGGAATATCATTAGCATTCATGCTTTCAACAATCTTGCAACAAAGCTAAATGGAAATGGAGATCAGACTAGAGGTAATCTATTTTATCTTGACATGAATGATGCTACTTGTCCTATTGTAGAATTTGATGATGTGTGGCTATGGAATGAGATTTTATGTCATGTAAGTCTGATAAATTAGCCAATATTAGTAACATGAAAAGAGTTAGAGTTTTTCCAAAACCGAAGAAACCTAATAATGTGATTTGTAAATAATGTCAGTTAGACAAGATGACAAAATCTAGTTTTAAAAGTAAGACTCACTCCTCAAAATATATTCTAGAATTAATTCATACTAATTTGTGTGGACTAATTGATGTGCAAAGCTACAAAGGTGACAAGTACATTATCCTATTTTTTGATGGTTATTCTAGGATGATGACAATTATGTTTTTGAAACAAAAATTTGAGGATTTTCAAATGTTTAAATGGTATCTGGTAAAAGTTGAAAAGGAGACTGACAAAAGATTGAAATGTTTGAGATCTAATAGAGGTGGAGAATTTACATCTAATGAGTTTGAGATATTTTGTAATGATAGAGGAATCAAAAGATAGACTTCTACACCTATGAACCCTCCACAAAATGAGATTTTTGAAAGGAGGAACAAATCTATAATGGACTATGCTAGAACAATGATGATAGAGAAGAATGTTACTTTGAAATAGTCAAGAAATGTACAAATTCCACACCTTTTGAACTATGGTATAGATACTCACCCAATGTAAAATATTTTAAGGTATTTGGAAGCAAGTATTACACTCTTAAGAACATCCAGAATCGTAAAATTGATGCTAAAAGTGAAGAAGGTATATTCCTAGGCTATTCCACAAGAAATAAAGCTTATAAGTGTTTAAATATTAACACTAACAAAGTTGTTGAAAGTGCAAATGTGAAGTTTGATGAATATACAAATGTACATGAAGCTGAACCTAAGAAGGAACCTGAAGAGTACAAAACCTTCATATACTACTATGCAGGCATGAACATTGGTGAATTTGTGAACTAAGGTGTAAATCAATAATAGCAAGTATTAATGACTACCAAGTCACATACAATAGATGTTGAGTTGCATTCAGGAGTTGAGTTACATTTAGGAGCCGAGTTACAGATAGAAGTTGAGGTGCATTATGATACTGAGACCAATGTACATGAAAGGAATGCCAATTTACCTAATAGAGGAGTATACAATAATTCTGAAGTTGATAGAGCCATTGAAGAAAGAAGAGCAGAACCAAGATTGACAAAGCATGTCAGAGGACTTATTGGAATAAATTGACTAGGCATTACTTGTGCTCAAGTAGGATATGTAGGTATTGTTTTAGTAGCTTAAGCTAGGACCATAAATCCTCCTCTATTAGGATTGGATTGTTTAGTAAAGGTAATTTATTCTAAGAAAAATTTCTCCAATATGTCGATGTCTACAATAGGCAGTCTTCTCAGGAAAATAGTTGTCAAATGGTCCATGGCATTTAAATAATTATAGATTACAACTTCAACTAGTATGGTGCAGGTTGTCTCCAAATTGTGGTAAGCCATGTGAAATCAATGGTTGAAATATGAATGGTTTTTGTTGGATCCCTCTTGATTGATATAAACTAACGATGCATCACAGTTGGGTTGATGAATGTTTTAAATTTCTCAAAGAACAATTTTTCAAAGGTGGCCTAATTCTTGATACATCCTGATGGAAAATTCATGTACCAATTAAAGGAAACTTCTCCCAATGAGTATGGGAATAAATGGAGGATCACATTCTCTTCTTGAAACTATTTGGAATTGCATATTTTTTTGAATACCTTGATATGGTCCTCAATTGTTTGTGTTTCTCCGTAGATGCACCTTGGTCAGAATTTCTCAAGATTCTTAGAAAGGTCATTAAGTACATCTTATAAGCTAATTGGTGAATCTAATGTGTTAGAAAAGAACGCCATTAGAGGAGGCTTTGGTGGAGCGATAGGTGGAGGTTAATTCAAAATAAGAACTGGAGATGATGAAATTTAGAATGGAAGTGGTAGAATTCTTGGAAATTCTTTATCACTATGAGGCTTTTAGAAATGGGTGAGTTCTAGGAACTTGTGTGCCCCATGTAAAACCCTTAAAGCTCACTAAAATGGAGACAAGGGATCTAGATCTTCTAGTTTGCTTCAATCCTAGAAAGGTGCACCTCTAAAGAAGCACACTCTTTCAAAACAACACACCTACGCACCTTCTGATAGTGTTGGATGGAATTTTTTTCAAACTTCCAAAAAATGTAGAATTTGAAAACAACAAGTTTTTTTTCTTATCTGAATGGTTTTTAGGCCCTCCTTTTAGTGCCACTTCTGTTGAGTTATTGTTTTGCATGATGCTGAATGACATGAATCCTTTCAAACTCCTCTCTTGAAAAGCTAATCAAAGATCAACTCCAAAGTTTTGGATAATCTTGCAACCTACTAAAATCCACTCAATTGAAGATAAATGTGTATGTTCAAGAGGAGGCCTTTGCTGGTTCTAAACAATTTCAAATAATATGTTTGATTTGTTGTTTGAAAAAGTAACCACAAAAGAGATATATTTTTGGTATTTTCTGTTTTATGATAAATGCAATTTATCGATGCAACTATATGAATTCATATTTTAACCAAGTGTTAGAAAATAAAATAACAAAGATAAGGTAATGAGAGATTGAAGAAGATAACTTGAAAGGGAAATTCCTAATAGACATAAACCAAGGTAACTAGACATTTGCAAATTAAATTGTCAAAAAGATCGAGTAGGGAACAAATGAAATTAGGAGCAGCATTTCCTCAACTCCATTGATGTAATCATCAATGGGAACTCAATAATAACTAAAAGATGTTTCACATTTCATCAAATTGCAAGGCCATAGAAAGTGCACTCATGTGAGACAAGACACTATGCAAGAATAATAGGTGATCTTTTCTCCAATTCATTACATTCGCAAAATTCATTAACATGAGAAAAACACCATAACTAAAATATTGTGCAATAATAATAAAAAAAAAAAACCATTGGTTCCATTATTATTCATGAACATGAATTCACAAAAATAACACACTTTGACAATAATAACTACATTCAGAATGAGAGCACCAATAACATATATTATTGCATCAAAATAATGGCCTAGAGTACATATTACATATATGTATTTTTAAGAAATCATCTCCTCCCATTGTGTTAGGAGTGAGACTTCTTAAAATACAAACACATGATAAAAACTACTAAAAAAAATCTAAGTATATACAAACTAACTCTCTAAATGGTGCTAAGTAGGTCTCCACCCTTGTTTAATCTATCACATCTTGTATCTTGAACGATTACCTCAAGTCATCCAAAAAAATTTAAGTATGATCATATCAAGGCTTTTTGATACATAATATGATTAAGTGATCTTTGATGATTAAGGACATATAATATGTAAAATAAATAAATAAAAATCTAGTTAATAGAAATTATAGCTCTATGTAATTTTTGATTGATGCCCACCTCTAAATACTATAATGGTTTGGAAAATTATCAGACATGTAATATTCCTCAAAAAGCCTAGCACAACCATACCATGTTTTTAAACATTGAATTATTTTTATTTGATGTATCTTGCACATTATTTCTTTTGTCTTATTATAGTTGCCAACAATGTGAAAGTTACTATTGGGATACTTTTTGAGCTATCATTTTGCATGATGCCTAATGACAGGAATCCTTTTGAACTCCTCTCTTGAAAAGCTAATCTAAGGATCAATTCCAAGGTTCTGGCTGATCTTGCCACCTATTGGAATCTGCTTAGTTGAAGATAAATGTGAATGTTCATGAGGAGGCCTTTGCTGGTTTTGAAATGATTTAGATAAGATGTAGAATTTGCTTGCTATCTCAAAAGAATAACCACACAAAAAGAAATATATTTTTGTACCTTTCTATTTTATGATGAATGTAATCTAACAATGCAACTATATGAATTCCTAATTTAACCAAGGGGTTAGTAAAGAAAATAACAAAGATAGAGTAACAAGAAATTTAGGAAAATAACATGAAAAGTAAAACCCTAATGGACATAAGCCACAAAAACAACACATATGCCAATTAAGCCTTCAAAAATATTTGTGGGTAAGCAATGAAAATAGGAGCAGCACCTCCTTAATTTCACTGATGGAATCATCGATGGGAATTTTGTAATCGTAAGATGTTTCACTTTTCATCAAATCACAAGGCCACAAAAAGTGTGCTCATGTGAGACGAAAAGCTATATAGGAACAATAGGGTGATCTCTTCTCCAACTAAGTATGTCAGAGGAATTTTTAAACATGTGGAAAACACCAAAACTAAAAGATTGCACAACCAAAATAACACAATAAAACTATTGGCTCAACTACACTCCATGAACATACATACAAAATATAACACACTCAGGCAAGAATCACTACACTCCAAATGCAAGCACCAATAGCATATATTATTGCATCAAAATAATGATGGCCTTGAATACATGTTACATTCTTGAATTTATAAGAAATCTTCTCCTCAATTTGTGTTGAGAGTGAGAGATATCATTATGTAATCATACACTTCTAAATTAATAAAAAAAATGTATTTATTTACAAACTAACTCTCTATCTAGTGCTTAGTATGACTCTATCCATATTTATATTATTAATTGGATGCATGATTCTTTAAATGTATCAAAAAAAGGAAAGCATGAAAAAATAAGAAAGGAAATCTGTTAGCTGATGTAGAAGTGTTTGGAAGTGCCAAAAATAGGAACTCCATCTTCACTAGGCATTTGTAGGAATTAAATTACTGTCCGAATGCATTTTTGATGCATGGAAAGCTCTATTTTTTAGAACTGGCAGTTAACTATCAACACACCTCTAAACTCTTCAAAGTCTTTTAGAAAACCACTAAAAAATTGCACCTAGCACACCTGCACACCTGGCACACTTCCGCACCTCAGAAGCAAGTTCCAAAAATGAAAAATTTCACTAAGTGTCAAAATTGAAATTCTAGCTTCTAGATTTTGTTTTCTTTTATACCAGAGCTATGTCTGGGCATCTACCCTTGAATTTCTCAATGATTTCAGTGACTTGAGCTGCATCTACAAAATAAAATTCCTCATATTTGTCTTTCACTTTCTACCTGTAGTTTCCCACCTCGATCCGAGTCTTTGCAAAACCTTCAAGTTTTACATCCAAATCTAACAATGCTTCTTCTATTCTAAATGCTTTCCTAATATCATCATCATTAGTAGCTTCCTCAAAAAAATTCCAATTTTTTTCAACTACTACCTTTACCTTTATTTATTTATCCCTTGTATCATCCTAAAAAATGTCTAAACATGCATCACTATAATGTTTCTCAATCTCCAAAATGTGCTCTTGGGTTTGATCCTTGAGCTTGTGAATCTTCACATGTAATTTTTCTATTAATTTATTGTCATCCACAATTTTCTCTATCCAATCATTGATCTTATCTAACTTCTCAATTGTATATACTTCCATCAACATTTGATACCTTTCTCCTTTAATCGACTAAAGTTCTTGCAAGTCTTTTCTCCAAGTATGTATTTCATCCATCAAACCAAACTCTTGATTCAAAATGGTGACTAACCTATCTGCATTATCTTGCATAATGTGTAACAACTTTAGGTTTCCTTGTATATTATGTACACCCATTTCCTCAAAACTCTCTCTCCACTGCTAACAAGCTCTCAAAAATAGGTCTAACTATACTGCACCCTTATCCATTTTTTCCAATGTTGTGTTCAAGGTTTCCTCAAGATTGCTGAATTTAAGGGGCAAACAAATTTTCTTAAATATCTCTTTAGGATCTCATCCTCTCTCCAAAGTGTTATTGATTCCTTCCCATCCTATTCTAAGCTCTTGAACACTTCTTTGATTCCCATTATGACCATCAACTTAGTCATGTCCAACGTAGTCTTCCCAAGCATGACCTCCCTAATCTGATAATCCCTTGGAGTTAATTCTTTAGCATTTGTATGTGGAGGGGAAATAGCCACATGTGCAAATAAATCCTAGTTTTGATCACTCATGATGAAGGCTAATGCCTATGAATCCTTTGGTGGTGACTCAGGTTTCCTTAGGACTTCAATCAATTCCATTCTATCCTCCTCTTTTGTAGTGAATTTTTGCTCTTGTTTCTTATCTCTTCTTTTCTTGGCCATCTTGGAAGATGCTCTATTAGGGATTTACATTTTGAGGATGAAGGATTTTTCTTGGCTATACTCTTCCCCTTTTGTGAGAGATCCATACTAGGAGTCTATGTATTTGTAGAGTGCACAATTCTCACCTCTATGTCTTGGGAAACTTGTTGAGGATACTCACTTATTTTTCCTTCTTCTAACACTTCGTTAGTGTATACTTGTTGTGGCTCTTCATCCTATTCTACTTGGATTTTTCTTTCTTTGTTATTTGAAGGGAGAAGAGTGGCCAATACTTTATTTACACAAAATGTAACTTGCATGGGGGATGACCGAGCTACCTCAAGTCCTTGTTGCTCTAGTGGAATCTAACTCCAATCCTCCTATTGAGATTTGTTAGTTGGAGTATTTTTTATTTTGTCTCCCACCACTTTAGTGCTAACTAACATAAAATAAAAATCTAACATCTTAAAGATATCAGTTCCCTCAACATCCTGCTCATCTATCCATTGCTGAATCTTATCCTCAGAGGTTGTAGTCCAAATGGGTTGCTCAGGAATGGGTGACAGTGTGATTGTGGAGATTCTTCTATGTTTTGATTTTGTGGCTCTTGCAAAACAAGTCTTCTGGTTCAAAGGAAGGTTATCCTCTTCATCCTCATCATCCTCTTCTTACTCTCCTTCTTTTGGGATAACTTCCATGACTAATGGGAAGGGAATAAATTTCTTGATAACTTTTTGCCTCCTTTTAATTGGAGTCTTAATCTTTCTTCTCTTAGGAGAAGAAAGGGAGGCTTGTACCTCATGTTGTGGTCGAGATACCTCTTGCAATTTAGTTTGAGCTTCTCCTTCACCTTGTTTAGTTGGTGGCACTTGAGGATTATCTTAGGCTTGTGTGGCTTCCACATTCTCTATCCCTTGTACATTTTCTTCTCCTATCTGTGGAGGTGCTTGAGTTGCTCCCTTTTCTAGCTCAGCTTGTTGAGGAGGATTTCTCTTCCTCTTACCTTTACCTTTACCTTTTTGAGCCCTATAATACCCAACTTGTTTGTCAAGTTGTTGTACTATTTTTGTCCTTATGGGGAACTGAGCTATGAATGTAAGTACTATGACATTAGCTCCTCGACCTTTTGTTGGGCATGCTTGAGCGTGAAATACTACCACTTGAGGAAGTGGATCGAGTTTGAAAGGCCTTTTTATCCAGTCCTTTGTCAATTTGATGACATGCCTAGCTTTGTGATTAATGTCTGAGTTTTCTTCCTTATTGACCTCAACATTCATGATAGGTTGATCACCAATCTTATCCCTATTGAATAGTGGATCAAGGACATCTTTAGTATCTTGTTGCAAGATCTTCAAAGGAACCTTTATCTTCAAAGCTTTCTCTAGCAGATAAAGAGTCATCTTACAATAATCCCTTGTAGGGATATTGTGTTTGTCTATTGCATTCATCCAGTAATCTTCAACTACATCTTCATGTTGAAATGCCTTACCAGCTAGATATTGCACCCTTCCAATATTATTAAATAGGGATACAGAGAATTATATTCAATCAAAGGATATTGATCCCACTCAAACTCAAAAGATGGAATATCCACACTAAATGATTCTATAGCAATAGGTCATATCCAAGTCACTTTGTGTTTCCTTCACAGTCTATCATATGCATACAAGAGTTTTAAAGAAATCTCCAACAATATTAGTCTGTCACTTGGGTATCTAAGGAGCTTCTTTGGATTGATCATTGTACCCACTACTTTCAAATATGTGAATGATCAGTATTGGATGTAGTAGGCTCCAACTTCTAATATCTTTGCAACTACCTCTTCTGACACCTCTTTGCGTAATCCTCTTCAATGAACCAAATTATTGCAAATATAAAAGCATCATTTATGATCCTATATTCCTTGCTATGCTCTTGAAGCTTCTTATTTACTCGTTGAGGATATACGATATATGGTCATGCATTTGCATCTTGCATATTACCCCTTTTATAAAGCCTTGGATAGTCCATCGCTCTTACAGCTAACAAGTATACCAAATATGATGTCATATAGAACTTATGGTTATTCTTAACTACCACTAGCTGCTCACCCAAGTTCTCACTATCATGTGGGATCTCTATTGTTTTGATCGTCTCAATAAAATGCACCATCCAAATGTTCAAGTGCCCAAAAGCAGGCAAACCCATGACTTTACTCAAGAGTATGATAGAATATCCAACATCTTCCTTCATATATCCCTTGTCATGTCCACTTTAGCTTCTTTTCACCCTAGAGGAGTCTTTTTGATAAGGTATGAAGATTGGATGATCTTAGAAGCTTCATCTTCATGTTCCCTATACCATCTCTCCACTTGGTGATAGGTTAATTTGATGAATTGATCTACCCTTGGGAGATGGAAGACCTTCTCGATGTTATTGGGTTAGAGATCTAAGATGATCTCTCTAGTTATGCTCTTCATGACCATTTCTTCAGGAACAAAGTTCTCTGCTAATGCAATGATCAATTCTAAAGATTGCACTAATATTGGGTGTGATGCTGCACTAAAAAATCCTAAACAGATCAAAGTAGATATCATCATAGACCTTTTTGTTAGTTTATTGCAAAATTCCAGGAATGTGCCCAAATCTATGTGTCCCAATTAAGTTTCTTGGATCCCTAAGTAATCATCTTGAAATCATGACTTGGTCGAAACACCTTGAAACTTGAGTACCATGAGTTTTGGAACCATCTTTGCAACAAGGGATGATGATGAAGAAGCCATTGAATCTACATTAAAAAAAAATCATCTATTAGTCTAGATTCGAGGAAAAGATAAATAAAGTCAAACCCTAATACTGACACAAGAAAACTAGAAAACCCCTATGATAGAAAACATCTAAAACTTGGTTTTAACCCCTAAATGTAAAAAAAATGGCGCACATGGCGCACCTCAAAGGTGCACCTAGTGCACCTTTATCATTTTAGGCTTTCTTAATAATGGGATGCATAGTAGTGCACCTCATGGGGTGCAGTGATGCACAACCTATATTCACTTAGCTGAAAGGGTGTTAAGTATTTTAAGGTGCACAACAACACACCTAATTAGGTGTGCTACTATGCACCTTAATTTTGTATTTGTTTATGTTTTTAAGTTTTTATAAGGCAAAAAGGTGCACACCAATGCACCTGGATAGGTGTGCTGATGCACAACTTTGAGTGTTTTTTAATGTTGTTTGTTTTGAATTTGTAGGAGTGTAGGAGGAGTAGGGAGTTGTACACTTCAGGAGGTGCGGTGTTGTGGAGTTCAAAGCTAAAAGAGAAGAAATGAAGTGGGGAGAGGAAGAAGGGTCCCTAGGTTTTATAGACCTAGGTCTCTGCACAACTATGCTACTGCACTATTGCACACTTTCCCATAGAGAGTGAGATTTTTTAAAGTTTTTTTGGTGCATTAGCATAGCTATGGAGGTGCACTGGTGTGCCATAATTTTTCAAAAAAATGCCTTAGCCTCTAGAATGATGATTTCTAAGATCTAGGTTTTCAAACTAGGACTCAGATGTAACCAAAAATGATAGATAAAACCCTAAAAAGGACTCAGATCCTAGACTAGGGTTCTAAAAAATAAAGTAGGGTGTCCCCATTTCTAGGAAAAATGGGGTATGCATTGTGAAACCACAAAAATACTTAGCCAAATTTTTATTTTAAAGGTTCCATTACCTTAGGGACATGTCTTATTTTGAAGGTTTACTATGTGGCCACATTTTAATTTTAATTTATTTAATTAATTATTTGTACCTTTGAATTTAATTTTATTTATTGAAGATTTTTCTAGTGGAACAAGTTGGCAAGTGTGTTGTGCTGTGACTTATGAAATGGTCGTAACCAATAGGGATTTCTAATAAACCATAAGGAAAGTAAATCATTAAGAATAATTAATTTGAGAGATATGAAATATTAGAAAATGGTTTTCCATAACATTATCCTTTCTATATCCTAAATCTTGGAGACATTCTTGTATAAATCAGTAAAGATTAGTAATGGACATTATGTGAGTTAGTTTTAGGTAGCTTGGATAGCTGTTCATCCATATGTGATTAATTGGAAAATAATTGCTAGAGTTATGACAAATATTTTTTAATTAATTGACTCCTTCTAGAAGCCACAAGTAACCTATTGGGTAGATTGTTTTAATCAAGAAGCAAATAGAAACTTCTTGGTTAGGAAGCAACTAGAAACTTCTTGGTTGAGTTGTCTTGACCAAGAAGCAACTAAAAACCTCTTGGTTAAGTAGTATAAAAGGGGGTCAAGGGAGGCATTTGGAGAATAGAATAGAACAAAATAGAGGAACATAACAAGAGTTGTAGAAGCATTTGCAGTGTTAGCAAATGAGTTTGTAGTGATAGCAAGTAGTCTTGTAGTGTTAGCAAGGGCACAATGACAACATTAGGGATAATAGCAGGGTAATATTAGTGGGAGAAATTAAGAGGTTGTTTGGATTCTACTAGTGAGAGACAATGAATTTTGTATCTCTTGATTTATTGAAGTTAATTTAATTCCTCATCTGTAAAACTCATTTTCACTTAGGGGTTTTTCTAGGGATAATTTGTCTGAAAATATTGTGTTCTTTGTGTTCTAAATTTCTTTCCATATTTTATTGCTGAAGTTGTAGTTGTGTTATTTTTTGATATTAGCTGGGAATTTATTTTTGGCAGTTTAATAATCATTTATGATAGGAGATTAATAATTAATAGCTACAATAGTGTTAATTTTCACATGGTATCAGAGTGGTGTTGAGGGTAGAAGACTTTTTACCTAGGAAAGAAATCTTGATCTCTTCAAAATGATTTCTTTAATCCCTTAAGATGGCTTCAACTGGTTTGAGAGATTAGGATAGATTGGATGGTGCCTAGAATTTTGGTGTTTGGAAGGCAAGAATTTCTTTATTGTTGGAAGAGAATGGTATCAAGGATTATGCTACTAGTGTTGTACATGTACTAATGGATGTGACATAGCTTGCAACATATAAGAAGGATGATGCCAAGATGAGGAAGATTATCCTTGATGGTGTCAAGGACCATATTGTTCCACATATCTTAGAGTTAGATATGAAAAATAAGATGTGTGATGCCATTTTCTGTACTAGAATGCTACCACCAACAGGAAGATGATTCTTAGGGAGAAGTTGAGGAATACCTAGATGAACAAGGGAGAAGGCATTACAAGTTACCTCACTAGGTTTAGACATGTTAAGGATGAGTTAGCAACTATTAGAGATAGTCCCAGTAATGACAAGCTTGTGAGAATAGCCCTAAATGGGTTTTCTAAATAGTGGAGTGTCTTTGTTCAAGTTATTAGTGGACAAGATACCTTACCAAGTTGGGATTGACTATGGACTAATTTCATTCAGGTGGACATTAGACTAAGTCTTGTCAATGGGGCCAACAAGAGTGACTTGCCTCACAATAGGTGTATCATAGTCATGTACTAGGATTTTCTTAGGAATAATATATTCAAAATAAGGATTATTTCTCCCACCATGAGATGCATTTAATCTTATCAACCCAGGGATGTATACTTGAAATGGTTGGTATAGTGTGTGCACTAGGTCTCTTAATGAGTCACTAAGCTTATGCTGTAGGAAAGTAAAAATGCAAGGAAAAGAACTTACACTATTGCAGTAGGAAACTAACACACTTAACTCTATGAATACTAGAAATATAATGAAAAGATAACAAATATTCCAACTTGGCGCATCCACTAAAATTGTTCTCACATATGCTGCAAGAACATTCACCAAGTGTGATGCTACAGGAAGGAACTCACAACTTTTAACTAAGATACTATGACTGCTTGGATATAAATCTATTCTATCCTAATCTAATCCACCTTCCAAGTGGCCCCCCTTGGTCAGCTTCTCTAAACTACTAACACAAGATAAAAGTCAAAAACTATTTCACTCAATGTAAAAATTCATTACATAACACAGAACTATAAAAACACAACTGTAAAAGTTAACAATTTGTTCTCAGAAACTATTTCTTCTAATTGGTTCTAAAATTTAACACACTTGGGTTGATTCCTATATATATAGGAAATCACCATTTATTCCATAATAGAAAATTAAATGACCTAGCTTAAAATATGCAAGAGAGAAAATAGGAAGATAACAACTGAAGGCAGGAAGAAGGAATAACGACTTAAGGTGGGAATAATAAAGTTTGAACATTCACTCGCCATAAATTAAATGCAAAGAAGGTAATAAGTCTTCATAGTTCCTCCTTACTCACTGCCACGTCTTCTGGAACCATTACAACTTCCTCCACTATGGTTGCTCCTTGGTGTTCTCTTCTCCTTAAATGCTATTAAAACTTAGCTTTTGAATTCCTCCAATCATCTTTCAGTCTTCATTAACAGGTTAGTTATAACACAAAAAATATTTGCAAATAAACATTTATCAAATTAAATTCAAATATAAGAATGCATATTTTGATAACTATATGAAATACTACATACTATATATAATATTAGCAAAAGATGGCATAGTTTCTACCCCATAGGTTTATCATAGGTTCGGTAAACATAGGTCCACAAATGTTTTAACAAAGATAAATAGAGTATCAAAAAAGTATCTTAAACATCATAAAATAAAAGAAAATTTTGGTCTCATCATTTTCCCCTTGCCAAACTAATGCTTGTCCTTAAGCATTGCACTTCCTTGTTAGTGGCCTAAACTCTCTAATTTCTGTTCTTCACTTTCTGTTGCTCTTAAAAGTGTAGTAAAATTCTTTGGTTCTCTCCCACACTTCTCTTCTATGATCTTCCTACAACTTGTCAAGTCTATCAACATTAATGTCATACAAGGGCCATAGGAACATTGGAGGCTGCATTGTTAAGGGACACCACAAATCTAGTCTGGGCTGCTTCCCTAATTCTAAATATTTTGGAACTTTGTGAAGTGCTACTTCCAAGTTAATAGGGCTATGTGGTTTTTAATTCTTAAGAGATTCAAGTAGTCTAGCCCACCTACTCCTACCATCGATCATGGCTCTCTGAAATGCAAAGTAGGGAAAATTTTCATATTTAGCATAAACCTTAGTTCTGGCAACAAAGATCTTCTCCCTCACTTATAGATTCCTCTTTCTATAGGTCAATGTGAATCAATGCCTAAGCATTTCATCCAGCTTACTACTTTTTGCTCTTAAAGGTAAAGGTTCCATTCTTTCCTTATCCCTATAGTTATTCAACTGCCTATCATAATTCGCTTCATTGGACATCCATGACATAAGGGATTTTAGATGTACATCTCCTATGTAAAGAAAGGGATTCCATTTAGTCTCCAAAGGAATAAAAAAATTATGAACATATAATTCACACAATAAGTTCTGCTACCATGGTGGTAGAGTCTGATACAATCTATAAAATTCTTGTGCTGATTTAAACTCTGCATTCACATTCTTGAGGGTTAAAATTAATTGAAACAAAAGAAATTGCTCTTTCAAGTAGAGAGCATAAACTCTAGGTGGTGGCCTACAAGCAAGGGCCTGGTCAACTAGCTTAAGAGCATGGTCCATGTGTTGTTTTTGGCTTTCTAGCTGTTCCTTTAATTCTGCAATTTCCTCATTTTGAGATACTATAATCTTATTCATTCTTTTTCTTTTCTTCTTTCCACAATGCCTCAGCAAACAAATACTATCCATATAATTGAAAGAGGAGTTTTTGTAGTGTGATAGCATTGTGGTCTTCTTCATGATCCCTTTTCCTCCTCCTTTTTTCTTGCCATAGATGTTCTACTAAAATAGTGATCCATGTTGACCTATGTGTAACTAGGGTAGTGCTTGGATCAACATACTTAGGAACTATCTCATCCCTACAGTTGGAGGTGCCTAGTAAGTCTGTTGGGGTATCATCTAGATTTTCTTTAATTTCTTCCCTACACTCTTTAGTAGGATTATTAGGAGTGCTTGTAATCTCAAGATGAGGGGGAGAATGATCGAAAACAATTTGCATAGGTGATTCCCTAGTGGATGTTTTAGATAGAATAGGATCCTTAGAAACTTTCCTTCTCATTCTAGGTCTTCTCCTTACAGGGGTTTCTTCCTATGTTAGAACCTTTAGCCTACTTCTCCCCTTGGATGTTTCTGTTGTAGGAGCAGTTGTTGTAGGACCCTTCTTTGTTCTCTTTTGTTTTATAATTGTAGGGCTTGGTTCTTACTGAATAGAAATTTCTTCTAGTAGTTTTTGTTTCCTCTTAACTTTACTGGTAGCAAGTTTAGGAATTTCTTATACAAGTGGAGGCACATTTTCTTGAACATGGGTAGTTTCTTGTTCATTTCCTTGAGTCCTTTTAGTTTTAGCCTCTTGAATGTTTTGTTCGGCAAGCTCATTAGTGGGAGCTACATTTCCTTCACTATGTTGTTCAGTAGGGACATCTTGGGGTTGCAGGCTTTTAAGTTGCACAAATTCATCCCATGTTAAGGGGGATACATCCCTAAGTGACTGCTCTATTAACAACTTAATTAAAGCATGATTAGTAAAATAATTCTCTTTTTCTTTCTGAGTCTCCTCCGCACTAATACAAAGCATATTATACAAGAAATTTAGAATATTCATAGCAAGATTATGCCTTACACAACTAAGTAGCTTGAAATGATGTGCATGCAGGTATGAAAATCTGTGTTTGCATGTAAAATACCTAATTATGTGCATGGATAATTCATTGTATGGTGGCAGAAATGACATTCTCTTACAACCTTGTTTTATGATGTCCAATTGAGGATCAGGCAGCCTGATAAATTGGGCTCTCACTAATCTAGCATCATGCGTGCTGGGGTAGTGTTCTCCAACCATAGGTAACCCAGTTACCTCAGTGATGCACTTCTCTATTGCAACTACTGTTAAGCCCCAAACAGAAACCTCTCCCTCGTCGAATGTCCTTGTAAATTCTGTAGCCACCTCTTCATCATATGCGGTTAAACTCAAGAAATATCCTAGCCATCCACATGCATTAAACCTTCTTACAACTTCTACATCTAAGAGCAACATAGTGTACTCTACTGACTCTCTCCTTTGCAACTGCCCATCCATTTCCTTAACGCTTTCTCTCTTTTCTCCTTTTTTGGATTCAAGCTTCAAACTACTATGTTATTCTTTAGACTCATCACATTTCTTTGTTTTAGGAAGCAATTAATTGTCATAACAAATTTTTATGCACAATAATTAAGTTTTGAATGAAAGTAAATCATAAATTTGTGTGAGAATTGTCTGGAAATAGGGTTCAAATGACGAAAAAATTTAAACATAGGTCACATCACAACTTGACACATAAAATCATTCAAAAATAGGGAGTACACTACCTCACTTTGCATACTTATGGCAATAAATTTTTATTAATGAAGGGTAATGTGAAGATTTAGAAAATCATCATGGATAAATAGACATGCCTTTGGATATTATGACCTTCCCTACCCCTTGCTAAATTTAGACAAGTGTCCTCACTTGTTAGACCCAATATGGGTAAGGGACTAACATAATGCCACCATTATATAGATTATGCAATATTAAATATAATTAATGAAATATATGGACTATAAATGAAATATAATTTGAAAATGTTATACCTATCAATTTGATTGTCGCACATACCAAAAGGTGGTAGAAATAATATCAGTGGCAGCATCCATCAACATTTTGTAGAATTTTATTGAAAACATGGAAAATTTGATAATGTGGAAAGTGGGTGGATGGAAGATAAATAAATGAGATGAGGTGGATGGGTAGGAGGTAAAGAGATGAGATGGAAAGAAAAAGTAAATTAAAAAAAATGAACTTTATGTGAACATAAAGTTGTTATTATGAGCATGCACAAAAAAAAACTAATGTTGAAGAGTAGCAATTAGAAGGTTGACACCTTCGGCTGTAGGAAGCGTTACTTGAGTTGTATTTGAAACCAACTATTGAAACTGCTACAGAAAATCTGCTTTTGTTTGTGGGTATTTGTATAACTTGAGTCTGTGACCATTGACTAATAATTTGAAAGGTACCAGATCAATGGTAGTTAGTTGAATAGTTCCATTATCAAAGACATGACTAATTTCATATGGTCCTAGCCATCTTGTCTATAGCTTCCCTAGCATATCCTTGAATCAGGAATCATATAATAATGCCCAATCACCAACTTGAAATTGTTTTCTGATAATATGAGAATCATGCCAGTGTTTCCTTTGTTTTCATATCAGTTTAGTATGTTCCAAAGCAACTTTGTGCATCTCATCCAAAGAGTTAAGATGCAGAAGATGTTCTTTTTGTGCTACAGGAAGTTCAATATCCAATGCTAAGGCTATCCTTAGAGTTTTATGTTCAAATTCAATTGGAAGCATGGCCACCTTTCCATACAAGAGCTCAAATGGTGTGAATCCTATAGTAGTGTTCCAAGTTGTTCTGTAAGCCCAAACAAATTCTTGTAATCTGTTGGTCCAATTCCAATGGTGCAAATGGACTATTTTTGCTAGAATATTTTCTAGCTCCCAATTTGTAACCTCCTCTTGTCCATTAGCTTGTGGATGATAAGGACTGGATTTCTAATGTTTGATGTTATACTATTTCATCAATTTTAAGATTAGATTAGAGGTGAATTGTGCACCTTGATCAGTGACTAGCTCTTTGGGTACACCATAGCGAGTAGAAATCTCTTCATCTAGGAATTCAACAACTTTTTTAGCACGGGCATGCTTCATAGCCTTAACTTCAACCCATTTTGTTAGGTAGTCAGTGCACACCAGAATATAGGACTTCCCATTAGATGGAGGATCAATTGGACTAATGAAGTCCATTCCCCATTTGCCAAATGGTGCTAATGCCATTTGAGGCATTTCATTTTTTCTGGTTGGTCAACCCATCCTTTGACACTAGTCACATTTTCTTGTATAGTTGACTACATCCTTATGAAGTTTAGACCAATAATAACTAGTTGTTAGGGTTTTGAAAGCTATTCTTTTTGCTGCAAAGTGTCCTCTACATGGTTCATTATGGCATGCATTTAGAATGTCATATGTCTCATCTTCTCTCACACATCTTCTCATAACTTGATCAAGTCAAGTGTAAAACAAGAGATTATCTATCTAGGAGAAATGAAAACTTTTCTCTACAAGTAGCTTCTTTTCCTTATAAGAAAAATGTGCTAGTATTTTATTGGCTGCAATGTAGTTAGCATAGTCTGCATACCATGGAGTTTGAATAGTAATATGAAACAAATGCTCATCGAAAATGCATCATCGACCAAAGTAGTTTCAGCATCATGATGATGGATTCTTGATAAATTAATTAGCTACAACATTGGCTTTTCCAGGCTTATCAACAATAGTTATATGAAATTCTTGCAACAATAGTAACCATCTTGCTAATCTACATGTTATAAAAAGTTTTTTCATGAGATATTTTATTGTTGCATGATCAGTATGAACAAATATGGAATAGCCAATTATTTAATGCCAAAATTTGTTGAAGACATAAACTACTGCTAGCAATTCTTTTTTCAGTCACATTTTAGTTTAGCTTTGGACCATGACGGCTCTTACTGATATAATAGATGACATTTTCAAGATTTTGGGATTGTTGTGCTAAGATTGCACCTATGGCATAATTAGAGGCATCTATATATATGTGAAAAGGTAAATTCCAATCAGGGCCTTGTAAAATTGGGGCTATGGTTAGAAGTTTCTTAAGCTGCAGGAAGGCTTCATCACATTCGAATGTCCAACTAAATTCAGCTTCTTTTGTGAGTAATTTATACAAAGGACTAGCTATTTTGCTGAAATCTTTTATGAAATGTTTGTAATATCCAGCATGACCTAGAAAGGATCTGACATCTTTTGATTTTGTATGTATGGGCAATGTTTGAATTACCTCTATCTTAGCTAGATCCACTTGTATTTCTACAACGGATATGAAATGACCAAGTACAATGCCCTCCTGCATGAGCATGAAACACTTTTCACTATTAAGTACCAAATTATGTTCTTGAAATCTTACCAAAACCTTTTCAAGATTCACCATTGCTTCTTCAAAGTGACTCCAAATATTGTGAAGTCATCATGTAGATTTCTATACAATCATGTGATATATCAGCAAAAATACTAATAAGTGCTCTTTGAAATGTTGCAGGAGCATTGCATAGACCAAATGGTAAAATAGAGTATGAAAAAATACCCCATGGATATGTAAATGTGGTTTTATCTTGATCTTTAGGAGCAATACTAATTTGGTTATAATCACTATACCCATCTAGAAAAGAGAAATACTTCTTTCTAGCTATTGTATCCAAAACTTGGTCTATGAATGGTAAAGCAAAGTGATCCTTTTTAGTGGCCTTGTTCAATTCTCTATAATCTACATAGATTCTCCATTTTCATCCCTTTTTAGGCACTATAACTAGGGGTGACACCCATCTACTATCAGATATAGGATAAATAAAATTAACATCAAGCAATTTTTGCAATTTAGTTTTAGCTATTTCTCTAAGGCTTGGATTTATCCTTCTCTGGGGTTAATGGAGTGGTACATAGCCTTCATTGATGTATATCCTATGAGTGTATAGTGTAGGAATCAACCCTTGCATATCACTATAATGCCATGCAAAGGCCTTTTCTTGTGTTTGAAGAAATTCTTTTAACTATTCCATTTGTGTGGGTGTTAACCTAAGATTAACATGGATATTATAACCTTTAGTCAATTCAACAGTAGTAGTGGAGTCTATCATAGCGGCTTCAAAAATTGGACTTGCTTCTAATTCACAAGGTAAAAGTGGATAAAGAATTTTATGTTTTGCGAGAAAAGTACAATTCTTATCACATTCCTCATATGTGATCAATTCTAACACAGAACTTTCAGATACATCTTTTTCTACCACATAGGTGTTAGTGAGGATACTTTGAAGTACTAAATCTTCCTCTTGCAATTTTAGAAAAGACTATCTATGAAACATCATGAGCTATACTATAGAATTTAACTCTTCTTCTTCATCTCCTAAATTTGGCCAAACAAATATACTCAAATATGGTAATGGTTGGGCTAGAGGATATAAATCAAATTTCTTTGTTGCTTGGCCATTTGATATAGTCATATTCCCTGATCTGTAACTTATATTTGCATCTACTGTGGCTAACCATGGTCTACCTAAGTTGATAGGATAACCAAATAGATTAACTTTAGGGGGGGGAATCATGAAGTTTGTAGGATACTCTAGAGAATATAAGGTTACAACTATGTTTTTTATCATCCCATTAGGGGTGATAGTAGAACTATCTACAAGCTACAGAATTATTGGTGTAGCCCTTAGTCCTTCTATTTTCAACTTCTTCATGGTGTCTTTGGTCATAACATTTATAGCAGCTCTGAGGTCTATTATAGCATTTTTAACAAACTGATCATTTATACTGACATTCACTACTAGACTTCTTGGATCAAAATATTTTGGTGTAATCACTTTCCCTAGCATGATGTGAGCCAATTGTCCCACAACATGGACTGTGGTGGGGTCCTTCTTCTTCCTTAAAGGTTTCTTCAAGTAGGCTCCCCTAATAGCTTTTCCATAGATTGGAATGTCCTTAATAGCTTAAAATAGTGGTATTTGGACATGTATATTTTTTAACTAATCAACAATGTCAAAAGGTTGTTCCTTAGTTTGTTCAGGTTTCTTTTGTATCAATCTTTCTAAAAAAGGAGGTTCTAGTGCTAGTTGAGCTGGGGTTGACATGGTAACATTAGGTGAGTCAATAAGTTCAACAACTGAAGGTTTTGATGCTGTAGGAGAATTTGGTACTTCATCTATAAGAGGTAGTTTAGGTGCTGGTAAAGTTGTACCAGATTTTAGATGTATTTCAACAACATTCAGGGTGTAAGAAAGATACTACTGAGCATCAACACTATACATGGGTTGTTGTGGTTTTTGGCTATTTATATTTGGCTAAGGTTGTGCTGGTAATTGTGTTTTCTTTTGAGGTCCAAGATTTTCAGGTGGTGGCATTATTATGGAGCACCCATATTTTGGTTAGGCCATTGTTAAGATCCCTTCCATTGATTTATAGACTATTAATTCCCTTCGAGTAGTTGTCATTGGTTTTGCTAGTTTTTCCAGTAGTTCTATTGGTTCTATGGCCATTGGTTACTTTGTTGATTGGGCTAGGATGGTTGGGAATTCTGAGGCCATTGGGATAGTTGTGGGTTATTTTTCCCAACATTGTTCCAATTGAATTGATTTTGTGGAGGACCTTGGAAATTATGGTTTTTCCATTGATTACCATATGAATTTGAACTTTGCAAGGGGTCCTAAGGCATACCTTGATGTTAGGCCCATGGTTGACATTAAGCAACAAAAAATACTTGCTCATCATCTTCATCTATCTTGACATACTCAGTTGGAAGATGCTAGTTCTCCATGCTTGCAACCAGTTTACATTAGCAATCCTTCTTTTTCTTTTGGCAATGAGGCTAGTACTCAACTAGTTGTAATTCAACTTCTACTTGTTTCTTCTTTGTCTTCATTGTATCCAAATGTGTAGCAACATCGTTGATGATATCTTGTTTCAAATTTGACAATAGGTTAGATATCTCAAGCTTCGAAATGCCTTGAGTGATTCCTTTATTGACTGTGGAACAAGGTCCTTAGTCTTTCTTCATGGTTGACCTTGAACAGTTCTAATAGATCTTCTTGAGATCATCCTAGGAAGCTCGATATAAATCACCACCAACCATTAGGTCCAATGCTTCTAGACAGTCATCATTCACACCTCTCAAAAAGACTAGCTTTTGTGAATCTTCAAACAATGTATGCTTAGGGTTCTTTTGCAGTGTGTATAAGAAATGTGAAACATAGCCTTCCAATTTTTCTTCCTCCTTCTATGATATCCTAAAGATATCATCCCCTCTTGAACCAGATGCTTTGCAATATTCTTTATATTTATCTAGAAATAGAGCTTGCATTTCATCCCAACTTCCTACTACATTGGCTCCAAAGTCCATGAACCATCATAAATCTTATTCTTTCAATGTTTTTGGAAACAAATTAAGCTTATGGGCATCAATTTTGTAGTCAAACCTATGACAAAGGATATCAAATTCAAATAAGAAAGTATCAAGGTCTTCAGTTGCAAGGCCATAGAACTTTAGAAGAGCAGTGGGAGGTATGTTCTTAAGATTAGCATTGGTTACAAGACTTGGAAGAGGAAATGGAAAAGTAGGTTGTGCCATGACTGGAGGTATCAGATTATGAGGTTGCTGCTAAAAAGGGACATTGGGTACTAGATGATTAACAACTGGTGGATTCAGAGCAGTGTTGTCAAGAAAACTGGTTAATACTTTAGTGAAGGGTTGAAGACCAGATATGTCTATTGGTTCAATTCTTGATAATGATACTATAGGAAAATAGGGCTTGCATCTTCAAAAGGTAACTCAACTTCTTCTTCTTCAACTTCTTTGTTCAAATTAACAGATCCTCATGGAAGAAATCTACCATATTCATCTTGTCATATTCCTTTTCGATGCATATAATTAAACTTTTCACACTGGTGAAAGAAACTTCAAACTAGAGATTTCTAAAAAAACTTTATCTAGGAATTATGACTCAAAAATGCTCCTAGCTTGACACCATCCCTAGCAACGATGCCAAAAATGACCCGCCTCACAATAGGTGTATCATAGTCATGCACTAGGCCTTGCTTAGGAATACTTTATTCAAACTAAGGAATATTTATCCCACTATGAGGTCCATTTAATCTTATCAACCCAGAGATGTATACTTGAAATGGTCGGCACAGTATGTATACTAGGTCTCTTAATGAGTCAGTAAGCTTATGCTGCAGGAAAGTAAAAATGCAAGGAAAAGAACTTACACTATTCCTACAAGAAACTAACACACTTAACTCTATGGATACTGGAAATACAATGAAAAGATAAAAAATATTCCAACTTTCCTCATCCACTAAAACTATTCTCACTATGCTACAGGAACATTCACAAAGTGTGATGCTACAGGAAGGAACTCACAACTTCTAACTAAGATACTATGAATGCTTGGAAATAAATCTATTCTATCCTAATCTAATCCACCTTCCAAGTGGGCCCCCCTTGGTTTTCTTCTCTAAAATACTAACACAAGATAAAAGCCAAAAACTATTTCATTCAATGTAGAAATTCATTACATAACATAGAACTGTAAAAACACAATTGTAAAAGTTAATAGTCTGTTCTCAAAAACTATTTCTTCTAACTAGTTCTAAAACTTAACACACTTGGGTCAATTCCTATATATATAGGAAATCACCATTTATTCCATAACAAAAAAGTGAATGACTTGGCTTAAAATCTGCAAGAGAGAAAATAGGTGGTGAAGTTTCACACAACATCGAGCAATAGGTGGAACAAGAAATGCATCTAGAAGACTTAGAGGTTGATGTTTCATCCTCTAAAATTGGTAGTAGGAACTGTGAGGTTCAAGAGACACTAAGAATTACTTAGAAGTTTGTGGGAGCTCCTAGGAAGAGTACTAGACAACAGAGACAACTAGCCAAGTTTAATGACTATGTGGCATTAGTTAGTCAGTTGGTAGATAGTGATCCTTCTAGCTATCAAGAGGCTATAGAGCATCAGGTATGGTGAGATGCTATCATTGAGGAGTATTCCTCGATAATGTAGAATGATGTGTGGGAGGTAGTTCCTAGACCAACAAATAGAGTAGTAGTTGAATCACACTAGATCTATAAGATAAAGCATAGTGAAGATGGTAGCATCAAGAAATATAAGGCAAGGTTCATGGCTAAGGGGTTCTCTTAGAAGGAGGGAATAGACTACAAGGAGACATTTGCTCCAGTGGCCAAGTATACTTCTATATGAGATATGATCTCATTTGTAGCATAGATGGGATGGTAGATACATCAAATGGATGTCAAGACAACCTTCCTTAATTGTGAGTTAAAGGAGGAGGTATACATAGAGCTACCAAAAGGCTTTGTAGCACACAAAAAAGAGACCCACATGTATAGATTCAAGAAAAAATTGTATGGACTCAAGTAGGCTCCTAGAGCATGGTATGAGCACATTGACACATAATTGTAGGAAATGGGCTTTGTGAAGAGTTAAGCGGATGTTAACCTGTACTACTTGGTGGTTGGTAGTGAGATTCTCATTCTTTTTCTTTATGTGGATAACTTGTTTCTTACAGTTTTACTAGGGCTCATAGAGAACTACAGGAGGGACATTACAGAAGAGTTTGAGATGGACTTAGGACTTATGCACTACTTTTTAGGCATGGAGGTGTGGTAGATAGATGGAGAGATTTTCCTTGGTTAAGGGAAATATTACATTGAAATCTTGAAGAGATTTAGGATGGAGGATTTAAAAGTCATGTCTACACCCTTGATCATTAATTTGAGGAAGGTAGATACATCTAAGGAGAAGGATGTAGATCCCACCTTATATAGACAGTTGATTGGTTTGCTTGTGTATTTGAGCAACACTAGGCCATATATAGCATTTGTAGTAAACTCTCTTAGTCAGTTCGTGGTTGAACCAAAGAGAATGCATTGGATAGTAGTCAAGCATGTATTTCATTACTTGTTTGGTATAGTTGAATATGGTATCATATATAGTCAAAGTGAAGGCATCAAGTTGATGGGCTATACCAATGCAAGTTGGGCAGGAAGTACAATGGACAAAATGAACACTTTAGGGTGTTGTTTCAGTTTGGGATCAAGAGTTGTATCTTGGTTCAACAGGAAGCAAAAATGTGTGGCTCTAAGTTCAACAAAAGAAGAATACATAGTAGCTAGCATGGTGAAATGTGAAGCTATATGGCTTTAGAAGTTGTTAGTAGCCTTGTTTGGTCAGAAAGTTGAGACTACTATGATACACTGTGACAATTAGAGTTTCATCAAGTTGTCTAAGAATTGAGTGTTTCATGATAGGTCTAAACATATAAACATCAGATATCACTTCATCAGAGATTGTGTACAATAGGGGGTTGTTCAACTATAATACATACCTAAAGAGGAGTAGGTAGCAAACATTATGACAAAGCATTGGGGAAGGCAAAATTCATCTTCTTTAAAGATAAGTTGGGTGTCATGTAGAACAACTTCCTTGATAAGAGGGAGTGTTAGTTTTAGGTAGATTGGACAATTGTTTGTCCATATGTGATTGATTGGAAAATAATTGCTAGAGTTACAAAAAATATTAATTAATTAATTGAATCCTTCTAGAAGCCACTAGTAACCTATTGGGTAGGTTTTTTTAATTGAGAAGCAACTAGAAATTTCTTGGTTAGGAAGCAACTAGAAACTTCTTTATTTAGTTGTCTTGATTAAGAAGCAACTAGTATCCTCTTGGTTAAGTAGTATAAAAGGGGGTCATAAGAGGCATTTGGAGAACATAAAAGAATAAAGGAATACAAAAAGAGTTGTAGAAGCATTTGCAATGTTAGCAAATTAGTATGTAGTGATAGCAAAAAATGTTGCAGTGTTAGCAAGGGTACAGTGATAGCATTGGGGATAACAACGGGGGAATATCAATGGGAGAAATTAGGAGGTTGTTTGGATTCTACCAGTGAGAGGCAAGGAGATTTGTATCTCTTGATTTGTTGAAGTTGATATAATTCCTCATTTACAGGACTAGTTTTCCCTTGGGGGTTTTTCTAGGGACGATTTGTTTGAAAATATTATGTTCTTTGTGTTCTGAATTTATTTCCATATTTTATTGGTGAAGTTGCAATTGTGTTATTTTTTGATAGTAGCAGAGAATTTATTTTTGATATTTTAATAATCATTTATGATAGGAGATTAATAATCAATGGCTACAATAGTGTTAATTTTCACAATGTGCATAACATAATAATGTCACATATATTCAATTATCTTATAAGATTAATCTAATAAAATTTCAAGACTAAGAATTTTTGGCATCATAACAAAAGTTTTGAATTGAATTATACCAAGTACTTAAGGGAGTCTTATATATATTAGATTCTCTCACATGTAATATATTGCAACCATGGTACTTGGAGATCTTAGGGTTATGTATAAAACTATGAAATTATACAAGGATACTTATATTTAGATACCTTAAACCTATCAATGTAAATTATTTATATGATACAAAACTCATATATACTTGAAGTACCCAATCTTGGAAAATATTTATTCACAATAAATAATAACTTACACTCCATATTTCATAAAGTTATAAAAAAAAAGATGTATCTAATACCTATGGAAGTACAAGTGATGTCTATATTAAATGTTCTTTAGATTAAGAATTAGTTATTGCCAAGATGTGGTAAGATCCTACAATGTGATTTATGCCCATGACATTGCATGACTTCTAGGAGGAATTCAAATACAAGGGGGGGGGGATGTGAGGACTTGCCTTGATCCATCATAGCACATCTGATACAATATATTTTGACACATTATGACTCAATATGTTTGAGACATTATTTGATGGACTTGACATTATCTATATTATTTATGTTGTGTGATACTTTTCTTTAAAACTTTTAATTATGTTATTTGATTTTTTATAGATAGACATGCATTATGATGATGTAAATTAGTAAATGATTCATAATTATGAATATGTCAATACTTTAATTATGAAATTTGTGATGTTAAATATGTGTGAAGAAATGAGAAAGGTTATCTAAATGAAAGTTTTAAGGTTCTAATCAATGTGATTATCTAAATGAGTTTTAAATGTGTGTGTGTGTGTGTGTGTGTGTGTGTGTGTGTGTGCGCGTGTGTGCGTGTGTGTGATTTTCTTTAATTGCTAATATTTATATTGAGTGATGAAGGATAATTAACTATGAAATTTATTAGAGAATTAGAAATTGACCATATATAAAATCTGTGAAACCAAGGTCAAGTCTATGAAGAGATGCAAACCTTGTTGTCTAGTGTTTAATTTGTATCGTAATATGAATGTATGTGTATCATTCTATACTTTGTGATATATATAATATTATGTAAAAGTGAATTTTGTGGTGTCACTTGACACTTGTTATATGCATATGTGTATCATCATGTTAATTAGAATTGACAAAGTAACCCATTACTCAAAGATTGATTAAGTTAGTAATCTAAGCTAATTACCCTAGTTAAGGTTTAATGGAAAGGTTTCATCCTTAGGATTTTTGGAGATCAAATATTTCAAGCCACTTGTATAGGTCTTTAATTGATCATAAAGGCCAAATTTAATGTTATTCAAGTGCTCTAGTGGTATGTGAATGGGTCAGAAACCTTCTCCACCCATCTAGACCCGTTTGTTGACTTTTATGACCCCTAAAATATCTTATTCTTCCCTTTGTACGAAAATGAGTTATCTCCCTAAGGTTAACCAAGTTTACACTTCTTAAAAGTTATCTTGAGGATAGGGTCATGATAATGACCAAGAGGCTTAGGGTTAAATTTTAAACCATGGTTGTTAGGTGGTAGAGTTTTTAGAACCCTATTTAGATGTTCTTTGAGGAGAGAGTAAGTGTTCACCCATTCTCTACATTCAGAGAGAGTCAAGATTGGATTTGAAGAGGAAGAAGGATTAGCTCTTCTCAAAAACTTTATTGCCATAACCATTGTGAAGGTAGGATCCTTCATGGCCTTATTCTTCATGCTTTGTCTTTATTTTCTTAAGTAAACCTCTTGCATGTCTATATTTTTCATGTGTGTGATGAAACATGTGAGGGATGAGTTGTTTTGGGTCTCTTAATTATTTTCATTTCATGTTTTACATTTTGATTTTGTGGGAAAAATTGTAAGGGTTGTGTTGGCATTACTCACCCTCGAATAGGATAGAAGTGACCATGTACGAGAGGAGGGCCTTAGTTGGACTCCAGGTAAGTGCAAAATATGTTCTCATGATGAGGAGAAGGAGAATGTGGGATGTTATGGCCCCCTACTTATCAATGCAAATCATTTTGGGTTTAGGGAGATAAGGAGTGAAAGAACGAAAGTTCTTTGTGATTATTAGCCTTAGAAGAGGCATATGTTTTGGTGTTGTGATTGAGATCTCCTACCCTAGAAAAATCCACCTTCTCCCTAGTCTTGATTTGATAAGGAACCTGTTGTGCAAACGTGGGATGAGATTAGTTTGTTGAATTGGTTTATGTGTTGGAATTTGATTGTTACCTAGTTAGTTTTAGTTCTCCATGTTTTTCTTGATGTAAATTTGTAGATTGCATAGTTGATACCTTGACATGGAGCCAAATTGGATTAAGAGTTTTGGTATTCTTGATTCAAATGTTATGGAGACTTCTTCTTGGGATAATGATCCTAATGTAAAATTCATTTTTAACCTTATATTTGTAATGACAATGATATTGGGTTTTCTTTCCAAATTCTTTCTTGATGGAGTCCTTGGATTAGGTTTTTCAATAAAATAAATATGAAGTGGCTAGCCCACGTATGTTAAAAAAGAAGAAAGAAATTCTTTTCTTATGACATTCTTAATAATTTATTTCATATGCATATGATCAATTGTGATTAGATACAATGATATTACACGAAGTTATGCAATTTGAATATGATTAGGTTTTAGAGGAAAATTGATTTATATGAATGTTACTTCATTTTGCATTGTCAGTAACTATTAAAAAAAAATACTCCCACTCGAATGCATAAATATAACATAAAAAATCTATGCTATAATTCATCCTAGAAAATTAAAAAAACATTAGCAATATATGCCACTATTAAAACTCCTATGGGAAAACCTAGCATTTGAATAGAAAAGAGGACCTATAAATTTCACATATTTAAGAGAGCCAAAATGCTCTCCAGAAATTGTATGGGAAAAAATATTGCAATTCAAAAGTTATGATAGTCATTATAATAATAAATAAATAAACTTTTCAAATATACCTAAAGTCAAAAATAAAATATCTAATCATACTATTATAAAACAATATAAAACTTACCTTTATCTGTTATGTTTGAACTCACCAAATAAACTGTATGTGACATAATTTCTCCATTTTGGCTTATTCAAACCATTCCCCCCTTTTTCATGCATAACATCTTACGTGAAATATGCATTGAAAGGTAATGGAGGGTAGAAATGATTAAAAAAAAAATTCAATAAATGACATTTTAATATTGTAACACGGCTTACCATTTTGTTCATCTCTTTATGGGATAGAGGTTAGTGGCCAAGTGGCCTTAGGTGATAGGGATGGTTATGATAGGTTGTGAGAGGAAAATGAAAATAAATGTGATAGGGAATATTTGGATTAGAATGTTTTAGAAAGTTTATTATTGTTGTTATTAATTTTAAATTTAGCAATAAGTAATTATGTCATATCTTTTAACAAGGTTCTCATAAAGGAATATGAGATAAATTTAGAGACTATAGGTGTATGGTTAGAAATTATATGTTAAAGTTTAGTTTTAATTTAAATATTCTTATGGGACATTTGACATTTGAATTTTACTATTATAATAGATTATATTAAATTTTTAACAAAGCTGAGAAATTATGAGCATTAGTCTATAGGGTTAATGTTAGAGTTACATTGGAAAAGTACTAGGAGTAATAGTTTTGTCTAGGTGTGTATGTTTTAAGATTGATTCTATAAATTAAACATATAATTAACATATGAAATGAGATTATATTATTTGAAAATAAATAATTACTATATTTTAACATTTTTATACATTTACTTAAAAGATCATTCAAATCATATTGCTAGGGTTATATGATTAAATGTTTATTGTAAAAATCACAAGATGATTTCCTGAAAAGATGAGGAACATAATATAGGGGTAAAATGAACATCGTGAATAATTCAATAATAAATATTTATTTGTTTCAACTAGTGTAATATTTTAATTTAATAATAGGAGTAAACTCTTAAGGTAATTGATAAACTTATAGAAGATGTAAAATTGGTTCACCTAGGAGATTGAATGGACACACCAAATAAATAAAATATAGGGTCCACCATGTATGGGGCCCACATTAAGCAAAACCTACCTCATGGGTCTCACATGTTTAAATATTCACCTAAGATCCACATAAATGACTTTTCACCTTGTGGAGAACACATTAGTTACAATTCAACTTGCGGGGTCCACATGAGTCACTATTCACCTCGTGGGTCCCACCTAAGTTACTATTCACCTATTTAGATTTTGGGAAGAATTATCTTGGTAACTGAAAGATTAGGTAATTATAAATTGGAAACTTGTAAACATTGTTGCAATTATTAACTAGATAACACATTGTCAGGGTACATCTTACACAATTATATTCTTTAAAAGAAAATTGCTCTTGTTTTTTTGCCCCAATTTTTGGGCATGACATTCTTAGTGTACATACTTGATTCTTTCCTTGTTCATTTTAAAATCCCTTGGGTTGCTTGATGTAAATTTCCTCTTCTAAAAGTCCATTCAAGAATGCACACTTTACGTCCATATGATATACCTTGAAGTTCTTGTGTGTTGCAAATGCTAGGAGTATCATGAATCCTTCCAATCTAGCTACTAGTGAAAAAATTTCTCCATAGTGTATGCATTCCTCTTGTGCATAGCCTTTGCAAACAAGTCTAGTGTTGTTTTTGACCACTTCTCCATCTTATTTCATCTTATTTTAGATCACCCATTTGGTAAGAATGATGTTCTTGTCATTTAGTTGGGAGACAAAAGTCCATGTATCATTCTTCACTATTTAATCAATTTCTCCCCCATGGACTTTCTCTAGTCTTGATCTTTAAGAGACTCTTTTGTAGCTTTAGGATCCACGTGTGAGAATAGATACACTTTCTCTCTCATATTTCTTCTAGTTATTGCTTTTTAATCCTTGTTTCCAATGATTTCATCTACTTAGTGGTGTCTTCTTACATTCTTTCTAAGCACTAGTTACCATTCTAGTGCCTTTACCCTCTTCTCTTTAGGTCGAGCTTCTTATGCTAGAGTCAGTGAAACTTATTGTAGAGGTTTTGCCTCTATTGATACTCTCTCTATTATACTACTTAGTATGATGTACTAAAATTGCTTGTAATCTTCAAGTTCCTTCCTGTTGTCTTCCTCATTCTTCTCTAAGAATTTATCCACCTTTACATTGGAAAATTCCCCAATTTTGTTTATCCAAATATTTAGAGTCTAGTATGATCTTCGCTTGGTAGAGTATTCTAGAAACATACCCTCATCACTTTTAGGTTTGAACCTTCCTTAGTATTCATCCCTCTTGACATAGGATTTTCTTCCAAATACATTGAAGTAACTGATGGATGGTGTGTGATGAAGCCATAGTTCATAGGGAATCTTCTTTTCCCCCTTTTTCACTTGTACCTTGTTTAATGTATACATAATTGTGTTTGTAGCCTCTCTCTAGTATATTTGTGCAACATTATTTTGGATCAACAATGATATAGAAAAATCTATGATAGTTCTATTTCTCCTCTTTGCAACACTATTCTATTGAGGTGTTCTAGGAGGTAACATTTTCCTTCTGATTCCATGCTCCTTGTAGCATCTTTCAAATTCTTGTGAGATGAACTTACCTCCCTGATATGATCTCAAGCATTCTAGTTCTCTATATGTCTGGCTTTCCACCTTTTCTTTGTAACTTTGAACATGTGATAGTCTTCTAAATTTTCTTTCAAATAAGTAGTCTACATCATTCTAGAAAAATTATCAATAAACAAAATAAAGTATCTATCACTAGATACACTCTTTGTCCTCATGGAACAACACAAGTCAGTATGAACTAGATCTAGTACATGGTTTCAAGTAAGTGACTTGCTAGATAAACTTGAACTTGCCAACTTTCCTAGTTGACAGTCTTTACACATAACATTGTCAAGTATAGTAATAGGGAGTTAACCCCTTGAATAATTCTTCCTTCCAATTTTGAAAATGCTTTCAAAATTTACATAATGCAACTTCCTATGCCATAACTATCTATTCTCATTTCTAGCTACCATACAAGTATTACCAAAAATATTGAGGTAAAAGAGTTTACTTCTTATTTTCTCTCCTATAACTAGCTGCTTTCCTATCTTGTCAAATATTGTGGGAAACCCTTTGTTAAACTTAAATTGATAACATTTTTCTATTAATAGTTGAGTTGTGCTCAACAAGTTATATTTTAATCTTCCAATAGATGAACATGTTCATAAGTAGTGGATTATTTTAGGGCTAAAATACCCTTACCTACACTCTACATGGTGAGTTGTTGTCAAAATTCACCATTCCTCCATCATAGGCCTTAAACTAGTGGAACTTATTGCTCCTATTGTGCACTAAGAAAGTGCACTCCTCTAAACCTTCTATCCAAGATATCCCATAGACTAGAATGCTTGAACGGTGGCTTAGAGCTCCCTAGTCATAGAGTGTGAAGGTGTGTACATTAGTATAGAAAGAGATCTCAACTAAGCCTTAGATATGAAACCCTTGCTAGTAAACCATGAAATAGGAGATTCTTTAGACATGAGAAAGAATGCTAGTGTCAAAGAACTCTTGAGTATACAATGAAATAATAAACTATGCTAGAATGGAATATAAGAATACAACTAAGCTAAGCATATAATGTATCATAAAACATGATAATTAAGCTAAGTGATCCATGGTATTGAAAAAGGAAGCTAAGCTACTTGAAAATGAACTATACTAACATGAATATGAAAATAATGAGACAAGAAGCAATAAGTTATCCACAAATGCTCTAAGAAGTCGTAGCATAACATTAGCTCAGAAATGGGGTCCTTAGAGAGGGAGAGAGATCTTCCTTTTAAAGGTGTACATACGGTTGAGGTCAAGATAAAGAAGTGGATGATCAAGTGTGGGAGTTGAATTTTAGCATGATCCATGTGTAAGATCATGTAAACCAATGAGAAAGAGTTGATTTTTCATGTGAGACAGTATTTTCTTTTAATTTGTAAATAGGGAAAAGACTTTATGTGTGCAAATTGAGTGGGTTAGAAGAATGAGATTTTTTATTTAATTAAAAGGGGACATGTTATTTTAATCAAATAGGGATTTAGGATATTATAGTAAAACTATAGGTTAAAATTAAATAAATTGATTTTTTAGCAATTTGGCATGGATAAATGATTAAATAAATTAGCCAAAATGCTAAGAAGGGGGATAATAGTCTATATGACCATTTTTAGGTGATTATATTGATCTGGGAACACATTATGTCAAAGAAATAAAGAACCCAAGAAAGTAGCAACAAATAAAGAAATCTGATTTCAAAGAACAAATTGCAGAGTAAGATAACAAGTCCTAAATGTGCATCATGGTAGTGATAGTACTCAACACTAGGAGAGAGAGAGAGAGAGAGAGAGAGAGAGAGAGAGAGAGAGAGAGAGAGAGAGAGAGAGAGAGAGAGAGAGAGAGAGAGATGATATCGAAACTCAAGAAGAGTACTAACATCAAGAAAATAAAATATATTGAGAGAAAATGGAAAGGTCAAGCATATGTTCTTGATAAATAGATAGTTGTAGCAAGCAAGCAATGATAGAATATTTTTTCCCCGTCTAGATCAAAATCAAAATGAGGTAAAGGGGATACAGAAATGAGAAATATATGATTAAATCAAGATAGAGTAAGGTCCATGATAACAAATATGTGATTAAAACCAAAGAGAGACCATAAGAAAGTGATAGAATGCCCTAGTTTGACTAGAGTTGACCAAGAAAAATATAGTATGAAAATTAGGTCAAATCAAGAAGAAAGATGGTTTAGAATAGAAATATGCAAATTAAAGTGGCTAAGAGGCATCAAAATGATGAAGACATGAAAAAATGAAGATGCCCCAATGAAGATTCAAAGATTATGCCTCAAAAGTTCAGCCAATTGTGTAGAAGACAAAATTTTAAAATGCAATTTTGACCAACCATATGAACTTATATTTCAATTTTGATCTTCAAAATGGACCTAGAATGTTGAAATTGGCTAGGGGTGCAATTTTCACAGAATTATGAGCACTTTGAAAATGGGTCAAAATTAGGCCAAATGACTATATAAGGTGTCCAAGGGTCATTTTCAATCATTTTTTATTTTGTGAATTTGGAGGGCCTTTGAGTGGTCGAAGAGAGAATGATGGCATTAGCAAGCATTCGGACCCACATACACCATTTTGAGTGTAGCTAGTTGGATAATTGGACTGCAGATTATGAGGCCATGATATGTACTCAATTTTTTTAAACTTTTAGGTCATCTAATGCACTTTTTAGCATGTTTTTAATGTGTTTTGGGAGAAATATCACATGATACTTAAAAATTATTGCATGCCTGCTTTGAGAAGTACTACATGATACTTCTAATGACCAAAAAGTATCACACGAGCCTTATAAGGTGTGTCATATGGGAGGTACCCAAATCTTGCACAAGACCATGCAAAATATCGCCTAAGCCAAAAGTATCACACGAGTACTATAAGAAGTATCACACAATATTGTATTAGAAAAATGTATCACATAGATGTTATAAGAAGTATCACACAAATGTGTTTGAGAATTTTTCATGTTTGGAGATAGATTTTTAGCATGTGTTTGTTGTTTTTTACCATGTTTATCTATTTATGTTGTCACTTGATCTATTATGGTTAATACTAACAATTTATTGTTTCTTGTTTTGGTTATGCAAATAGTGTTCCAACACTACTAATTAGAGCCCCCAAGGTGGTGGGTTTACGTGTTAGAGGGCATGGGTTTTAGTTGGTTGATGTGCATGCCCAATATCTAGGTGAACCATTGATTAGTGATAGCATTGGCTGAGTGGTGGCATACCGAGCATAATACCTTCTATTTTCGCACAGGTGAGGTCAAAATCACCCTTGATGATGTGTATCGCATCCTACATGTGCCATGTCATAGAGATCATGTGGATATGTCTTGATATTTTTTTATTTTAGGTTTCTAATTTTTGTATGAGGTATATTGATATGAGCTTTGATATGTCATAGGTTTACTATGATCAGACCCTGATAGAGGGGAGATTAGTGGTCTAGTAATGATTCAAGGATGTGACTATCCTAGACAACCATCTTAGTTGGGAGAAGTAGATATATGAGTATGAGGATCAATATCCCTTTCCTTTCTTCATATGTTCATTGGTTGCCCAGACCCTTATCATAGACAGGAGCAAAAAGGGCTTCCCTTTAGGTTGAGGAAGATTGGTTATAGATCTAGTGGGTTGACTGAGGCAAATGGCATGGGGACCAGCTATCCTTGTAGATATGTAACATGAGTTGCATGAGATAGCATACCAGGAGGGAAAAACCTAGGTTTGTGGTGTAGTGTTAGCATAAATTAGGGCCTAGGAGCACATAATGGTGATACAACCTTGGGTGCAGCCATGAGAGTGGAGTCATCTATTCATAAATAGATATACTAGGCTCATTCCATAGACACATAGTGGGGATGTGATATACTATAGGAGGCTCTTTGATGAGCTTACATCATTTGTCTGGAGACTATACCGATAATCCACAAGGTGGGCAGATGCTTAAGAGTTGGAGTACATGTGCTATAGAAGGCCACTCATCACACAATACTCAGATATAATATAATACTTTGTGATCAACCACTTATGAAGACAATTTGGATAAGGGCAGGTGATATCCACTAAGACCACCACATATGCCTACTACCTCAGAGAGGAGGATCAAGGTTGGCTTCCTATGTTGGACTACTAGACATCATTGAGAGACACAAAAACTTTAATGGGAGAGACCTGTGATTACCAAATAGATCTAGCAAATATAAGTATTGATTCGACATATCTTTATGAGATGCAGAGGCATCCATTCCCTTAGTTTACAAAACAAGATGCATTTCCTAACACAATAGGATAGGGAGGTGACAACAGAGATGGCTAAGGAGGTAGAGGTCAAGGTGGGAGATGGATGGAGGTAGGGAGTAGTTCCCTAGGACCTATGGTGAGATAGATGCAATCTTGAGGCACGAGGAAGGAGGAGGAGGAGAGGCCACTAAGGCACAGGAGGGTGGAGAGAGAAGAGTCATGAGATGGACAGCCAGTAGGAGATGGGAGGATGCTTGAGATGCTTGGATTTGAGCCTTAGAGGTAGAGATTCAAGAAACCTAGATCACCATTACTATGCAGGATCAACAACTCATTGATGAGCAGGAACAGAGTGAGGAGTTTTGTAGGGAGAGAGATTAAGTAAGGTGATAACCTAAGCACCATGGAGCACAAGAAAATTATTACTATGCTTCATATAGAGGTGTGGTACCACTAGGATAGGGATTCCTCAATTATTAACAGTGAGCAAGGAAATTAGAGGGTACAATACAACCACCAGATAGGAGATAGGCTCCACCACCACAACCACCTCTATCCTAGGAAGGCAAGAGTTAGTCTTAGGTCTAGGAGTAGGTCTAGGTTGATTTCCTTGTGAGATTTTTTGTTGTATCATTAGTATTTTGAGACAATTATCCAAGTTTTGGATCTCTCATGTACATGTACTCTAATTCATTATATATATATATATATGAGATAGTTGATTCAATCAATCTTTATTGTTTACTTGTCTCATTTTATTCTTATGTGATGGATTTTTTACATGGATGTATCAACACTTGTATTTTTCTTTCCATATGATGGTTTTCTCATGCTCATGTTTATGTATGCTTAGTTTTATGTTTAGGTTTATATGCTTGTGGACCTCACTTATATATATTTTTAGCTCTCATGTTTGTGATATAGACTCATGTTTTAAAATGTGATACTTGGATAGATTAGATGTGATTATCATATTAACCCCTAGTCATGGAAAGTATAGAAGAAGTAAGAAAGTGGACATGATAAAAAAGGAATGAAAGATGATCGAGAGAAAGAATGAGAAGATAGGAATGTAGTTAGCTAATGTATCCATGAAAGATGAAGAGAGAGCTATCTCTATATGAAAAATGCAAGACTAAGATGGAATGAGCCTATAATGAAAGCTAGTATGAAAAATTATTTACTTGTAAGGGACACAAAACATTTAGACTCTAATTTCATAATTGAGCATTATTAGGGACATTGAAAGATAATACAATGCTCACTAGTATAACTATGAGGATATGAATATGATCTATATTAGATAGGTATGTGGGAATCCAACCTACGCATCAAAGACATATAGGTCAAGATGAATAATTTAGTTATATTCTCGAAGTTTCGTATAGCAATATTAAACTTGTATTAATGCATAAGCGTTAGGATAACCCTTGAGTGTGGTCTTGCAAAAATAGACAAGGATGATGTCAGAGTATAGATTCCACCAATATAACTGAGAGGGTGCGGGGTGAATCAGTTATCCAACTAATATCAAAATTATCAACCTTATTAAACTTTAACCATATGAGCAATATAATCAGAAAGAAAAACAAGATACTCATGCACAATAACACTAGATATGTTAATTAGGGAAACCCTTGATCAGAGGGGAAACCCCAGTGGGGATGGTACCAACAAGATGATGTATTAATATAAAGATTCCTTGTTAGAGGATGAACCCTATTAGGAGTCTATAACAACATTCAATACATATTAGTCCCCTATTAAGAGAATTTGAATCCCTATTAGGAGATTCCAACCCTGTTAGGAGTTGTGGAAGAGAGCTGGAACCACTACCCAAACAACTTCAAGGGAAAGATCAATGAACCCACTATCCAAATGATCTATGTATTATTCATAGCACAATAATAGAAATGAATTTTACTTCCTTCCTCTTTCTCTACCCTGTCAAACAAACTTCATCTCTTTCTAATCTTGTAACCAGATCACAAAACTCACATCCAATAATCCCTTGGATCACTTACTCACATTTAGAAAACACTCTACTCCTTTTCACACTTCACACTCAGTACAAATCAATCCTCAACACATTTAAAAATAAGAAAAACATGTATCCTTTATACCATATCTTCAAAATAATTTCTTGAGTCAGCCTTGAGGCTTTACCAATTAATTATAATAAGATAATTAACTAATTTAAAATTGCAATAGCACTATCGGCTCATAGTCTATACAAAACTTCACAAATGAGATACTAGGGCTTGTGCATCCACTACCATCATCATTAGACTTTTCTCTATCACTAAGTGACCACACATCTTATTACATCTCAGTTGAAAGATATAATATAAATATAAAAAGTGCTTTCCAAGCACTCTATCTCTATACTACTCTTAGTAAATCAAGTACAATTTCTAAATGTCTTTGACTTACATGTTGTACATTAAACCTCATCATCAAGACATAGTGGAGAGAATTTCCATAACTACACATCACCAAACAAGCAAAACCTTGTCTGTACAACTAAGATATCTCTCTGGTACTCTAGCAGTCTTCGCAAACTTACTATTATGTTGACATCAATGAAAAACATAGTCATGAATGCAACATGTCAATACTCTCCAATTCTTAGGATACTCCCCCAATGTAGTATCATCAAAATTCATGCTAATAATCTCCCCCTTTGGCATTGATGACAACATAGATGAAAAATATCTAAGTTCCATGAATACCAAAATAGTACTCTATTGTTGTTGTTCTTCTTATCTTCTCAAATCCTCTTCATCAATCAGATCCAAAATCCTCTAGAATACTGCTCTACTCTTCTTCTTCTTTAGGATTGGAAATAGTTGTTTATAGTTAACAACTCACCATACATTAGAATTCCCTATGCTACATATCTCCCCCATAGAGATATTCCTCCTTATTTATATGAATCTTTTTAAATCTCCCTAATAAAATAGAGATTTCCATGCACTCTCCCCATACATACTTAGGAGATGTTTTTCATGCATATTCTCCCCCATTGACATCAATGACAAAGGCCTCATTATGTCAATTTATTGCTCCAAGTCTTCAACTAGGATAAGTGTCCAAACACACTATTCAAGACCAAATAGCAAGAGTCCTCAGTGACTCAGCTCATGATAGATACAACGCCATTCAAGAGGCATCAACATTTAGTCTAGTCTACCAATAGTGCTCTTTACCACTAGACTAATGCAATATCTACATCATCTACTTAGAAGTAGGTAGGGGCATAACCCCAAGCATAACTCTCAAGTACTCAAATATATCTTTAGGTAAGGGTTTCATAAAGATATATGCAATCTAATCTTTAGTACTCACATATTCCTATCTAATCTCTTTTTCTATTGCCTTCTCTCTCAAGACATGATAATTAATAGATATATGATTAGTCTTATAATGAAATACAAGATTCTTAGACATACTTACTATACTTATGTTATCATAACATGTGATAATAGGTTCTGCAAACTCAGTCCTAATATCCTTCAGCATCTATTTCATCCACATCACTTGATTGCAATTATTTGTTGATACAATATACTTTGCCTCAGTTGTACTCTAAGAAATAAAATATTATTTCTTGTTTATCCAAGAAATTAATCTTCCTCCAAGGAAAATACTCTACCACTAGTTCTCTTTCTATCATCCATACTACCTTCCCAATCTGCATCAGTATATGCACATAGAGTAAAATCACTTGATCTATCATACCCAATTCAATACTTAGATATTCCTTTCAAATATTTGAATATCCTCTTCACTTCTACATGGTGATACTCATTAGGATTAGCTTAAAATCTAGCTACAATCCCAATTAAATTTTCTATTTCTAGTCTAGTGTGAGTTAGATACTGTAAAACTCCAATAATGGATCTATAATTCATCTCAACTATATAATTGTCTCATCCTTGATAGATAACTTGTGACAAATTTCTAATCCAAAGCTTTTTAACAAATCTTTCAAGTACTTATCTTGTGAGATGAAAATACCATCATTGTCCTGCACAATCTACAATCCTCGGAAAAACTTCATTTCTCCTGCCATGCTCATTTAGTACTCATTCTTCATTTCTTCAGAAAACTTATCACTTTCTTCATCATTTACTCCACTATGATGTCAATAAAAAATATTACTATTATCAGCAAACCATTCTCAATTTCTTTCAGATCTAAGTTACTATTTGTCATACCTTTAGAAAATCCAAGTTTTTCCAAATAGCTATCTAATCTTGCATACCAAGTTCTAGGTGCTTACTTCAGAACATATAGAGCTTTCTTTAGTCTACATACCATATATTTTTCTTCTATTAGAGGAAAACCCTTAGGCTTCTCAATATATATCTCCTTTTCAAGTTCTCCATTCAGGAAGGCTGATTTGACATCCATTTGATATAGTTTGAACTTCTTATTCACTACATAAACCAAGAACATTCTTACTGCTTCCATTCTGGCTATAGGGGCATATGTCTCCTCATAGCCTATGCCTTCTAGGTATGAGTAACCTTTGCATACAAGTCTTTCCTTGTTTCTTACAACTTCACCTTGTGCATTCATCTTGTTTTTGAATACCCATTTAGTTCCTATCATATTCATGTCTTTGGGTCTAGGATCTAACTCCCATGTTTCATTCTTCAAAATTTGATCTAATTCTTCCTTCATTTCTTTAATCCACTGATCACCTTTACATGCTTCATATGCACTCATAGTTTTAACTTGAGAAAAAAACATAATTCAAATACTTCTTCATCTACCTGATCATTATCTATACTCCCAATGATCTATTTAGGAAGATGATTCTTTGATATACTTCTACTAGGAGTTATCAACTCAACTCTTTCTTTTACCCTAGGCTTAGATCTCTTCTCTACAAATTGATTCCCATTCTACAAATCATTATTAGTCTCAAAGGAAACTTCTACATTTTCATGGTTAGCCTTTGGATCAACAATAGTTACTAGAGTTATCTCTTCTACTACTTCCTCTTTCCTAACCAATTTAAGCTCATTATCCTTATTATCATAGTCATTCAAGAATATTTCCATACTTGCTTTAAATTATTCATCTCCATTAGAATTTGAATTATTTCTAGATTTTATTACTCTCTTAGGAAATCTAGATGAAAAATGACCAAACTCTTTACATGTCCAACAAATGAAAACTTTCATACCTTTTGGTTCTCTTTCCATAAGCAGATCAATACCTTCTTTGATTTTCATGTCTTCTTTAGATTTGGATCTATCTATTCTTGTGCTTCTATTTTTTGTATGTAACAAAAGGATTGTAGATCTGGAAACCAATGCTCAATTCTTTACACATTTCTAATATCTCACCAAGAAGCTCTATCTTCTATGAAACAAAATTTTCTCCATCTAACGTAGGACTAACCTTTCTCACCATGATCTCCCAAAGATGTCAAGCTTTACCTTCAAGGACCTAATTCTCTAATACCAATTGTTAGAATATATAATCCATCGATATAACTAAGAAGGTGGGGGGGTGAGTTAGTTATCCAATTAATATCACAATTATCAACCTTATTAAAATTTGACCATATGAGCAATATAATTAGAAACCACAACAAGATACCCATGCATAATAGCACTAGATATGTTAACTAGGAAAACCCTTGATTAGAGGGAAAACCCTAGTGGGGGCGGTACCCACAAGATGATGTACTAATATAAATATTCCTTATTAGAAGTTGGACCCTTTTAGGAGTCTATAACAACATTTAGTACATATCAATCCATGTTAGGAAACTTTGAATCCCTGTTAGGAGATTCCAACCCTGTAAGGATATGTGCCAACCCTATTAGGAGTTGTGGAAGAAATATGGACCCACTACCAGAAAAGCTTCAAGGGAAATCTCAATGAACCCATTGTCCAAATGATCTTTGTATTATTCTTTGCAAAATAATATAAATGAATTGTACTTCCTTCCTCTTTATTTTTCCTATCAAATTGACTTTTTCTCATTCTAGCCTTGTAACCAAATCACAAAAATCACATCCAATAATCCCTTGGATCACTTTCATTAAGTAAACACTCTGATCCTTTTTACACTTCACACTCAATATAACTTGATCCTCAACACATTTACAAACAAGGAAAACATCTTTCCTTTATACCATATGTTCAAAATAATTCCTTGAATTGGCATTGAGGCTTTCCCAATTAATTATAATAAGATAATTAATTAATTTACAATTACAATAGCATTGTTGACTCACAATCCATACAAAACTTCACACATGAGATTTTAGGGCTTGTGCATCCTTTGACACTATCATCAAACTATTCTCTATCACTAACTAACAATGAGTCTTCTTATTACATCTCAAATGAAATATATAATACAAATATCAAAAACTTCTTTCCAAGTACTATGTCTCTATACTGTTCTTAGTAAATCAAGTACAATTTCCATATATCTTTGACTTACGTGTTGCACATTAAACATCATCATCAAGACATAGTGCAAAACATGTCCATGACTGCACTAGACAAGCAAAACCTTGTTCGTACAACTAAGATCTCTCTCTTCTACTCTACCAATCTCCATAGACTTACTACTATGTTGACATCAATGAAAAACACTATCATGAATGCAACATGTCAATACTCTCTAATGCTTAGGATACTCCTCCAATGTAGTATCATCAACATTTATGCTAACAAATGAGATATTGTAGGCCCAAAGTGTCAATTAGGAGAATCACAAAGGCTCTCAACACTTTAGACTAAAAAAGCATACCCTCAAGAAGAAAAAAGTAAAACATGCCCCATGCCCCCAGTCTTCTACTCCATGACATCCTCAAAAGGAAATTAGGGAGGGAAAAATCGACAAAAAAATCATCATAGAGAACACGCAAAGAAGATAAATTTCATCATGTCTAGACAAGTTTAATGTTTAAGTGCGCGTGTGTAAGTCATATGGCCATTTCTTTAGGAATCGCATCTGATAGTGAGAAATATTGTATCATACTAGACTATAGGTAAAATATCTAAGAAGTGTTGAAAAAAACTTGATGTCAATGCGGAAGTGTTAAGAAACATTATTTTAGATTAGTTGCTAGAGAAACCCTAATGCGCAAGAAGACCTTGATAAGATAAGAAGTCAACCCCTCTAGATGAGTACAGGAGTTAATTCCAAGCTAGGAAATGTATTGAGAAATGTATGAGTGTGAAGTGAGACTAATAGACATTGGTACGAGGGTATCATGTATTGCCTATTTCTAGGTTTTCACCACTTGGCAGATTTTTTAGAACTTTTTTGCAATTTTTATTTTTTTAATTTTTTGAGTTTTTTGGTGATGCATCAAAGTGCCTGTTGCTAGGTTTTCACTAAGAATATCACTTTTTAAAGATTTTTTAAATATTTTAAGGATTTTTTTAG
The DNA here is from genome assembly GCA_028749045.1 of Cupressus sempervirens. Taxonomy (NCBI): domain Eukaryota; kingdom Viridiplantae; phylum Streptophyta; class Pinopsida; order Cupressales; family Cupressaceae; genus Cupressus; species Cupressus sempervirens. The sequence goes on from CM053792.1 coordinate 487,454,236, forward strand.
CACCATATATCATTTTTTAGGATTTTTTCAGGATCACAAGATATGTACAAATAGCTGAACCGTAAGAGCCTTAAGAATAGAATTTGTTCATATGTAAGATGTTAATAGGCTCAACAAGATATTCCCCTTTAGGAGTAGAAAGATGATAGGCCCCATAACCAAATGTTGTTGTGATGGTGAAAGGACCCAACAAATTAGGCTCAAATTTTCCCTTTTGTTTTGTGTTCTATCGATTCTTAGGGTTCTCTTGAAGAACAAGTTACCCACTTGCAACTCACGAGGATTAACCTTTTTGTTGTATCTAGTAGACATCCTTTTTTGATAGGCCCTCATGTGATCAAAAGTTTCCTTGTAGTGTTTGTAGAGGTTTTCTAGCTCATATATCCTCATAGATCTATGGTCTTCATCAATGATTAACCCATGCAGAGAGACCTCATAATGAGGAAATCTTAACTTTTAAAGGTAGAATAACTTCATAACCATAGACTAGTGAAAAAGGAGTAGCCCTTGTAGGAGTGTGTATAGTGGTCTTGTAAGCCCATAATGCTAGATTGATTTGTAGATGCCGAAACCTACCTGATTTGTGGATTGTTCTATGTAGATGCTTTAGGAGTGTCTCATTAAAGGTCTCAGCTAAGTTGTTCCCTTGAGGGTAGTATATAGAGGACCAATGTTATTTGATTTTGAATATTTTGTAAAGTTATTTGAGGTCCTTATTCATGAACTATTGTCCATTATCAATGATAATAGAGGAAGGGATACCATATCAAAAAATGATGTGGTTAAGAATGAACAAGGTAGCATGCTTTCCTATAAGGGAAAGCATGTTTTCATGAACTATTGTCCATTATCAATACAGTAGATAAGGGAAAAACTTCAACTCATTTCATGAAATAATTAGTTGTTGAATGATGAACTTGTGTCCACTAAACAAGATTGGATGAATTTTACCCCCAAAATCAAAGGCTCATTGCTGAAAAGGCCAATACATGATCAAAGGGGTAATCTCATGTCTAGGAGCATGAATCAAGTTGCCATGTAACTAACACTTTTTGAAAGATTTATCATATCTGATACCATTAGCTTGCATAGTTGGCCAATAATAACCCACCCTAAGAAGTTTTCAAGAAAGTGCAAGGCCATTAAAGTGTGCCTTGCAAATGCCATCATGGACCTTGACCAATGCCTATTTGGACTCTTCTAGTTCTAAACACCTAGAAGAATTTTTTCAAGACCCTTCCTATACAAATCACTAGAGACAAGGGTATAGTAAGGGAGGAATTGTAAAGGAGTTGGCATTTTTTGTTGTGCGTGACATTTTTCAAGAATTATTTGATCGCATAGGAAGGAGAAGATGGTGGAATAGTGAGAGGAATCATGACCAACAACAGTACAAATTACATGATTTTTGGGGGTGTCATATGTAGGTTGTCGTAAATCTTCCACCGGGAACTCAAAGTGAGATTTATATTCTTGCAATTGTAGAATAGATGTTGAAGTGGACATAGCATCTGCAACCTTATTTTCTGCCCTAGGAATTTGCTGGAATGTTACAAATGTGAAGTAGCTCCTTATGGTGTTAATTAATTTGTTGTAAGGTACTAGCTTGGAATCTTTAGTTTGATAGTCATTATTTACTTAATTAATGACAAGCTAAGAGTCCCCATAGATTTGTAGTTCCATGATCATTTTAATCCCATTGGTTAAAGCCTCATACTCTGCTATATTGTTTTTGCATGGAAACAAGATTTTGTAGGATTTTTGGATCATATAACCATGTCTGGGTGTATGAGCCATCAAAGAACATCTTCCATGCTCTCTCAGTGACATACATAATAGAGACATCAAGAAAATAAATTTCGGTTTGAGCGATGTCTTGTAATGGAAACTCAATGAGTTGATCAACTATATCTTGTCCCTTAATGGCTTTATGTTCAACATACTGAATATCAAATTTGGAAAGAATCATCATCCATTTAGCAAGCCATCCACTAAGTTCAACTTTACTTAATAGATGTTTGAGAGGATCAATTTTTACAATAAGATGCACTGTGTGGGAAAACATGTAGTGTCTATGTTTTTGGGATGCAAATACCATTGTGAGGCAATCTTTCTCAATGTTGTTGTAATTGACTTTATAAGCCACCAAAGTGAGACTAATGTAGTATATAGAATGCTCATCACCATTCTCATCACTTTGTGCTAGTAATGATCCTAAGGAAGAATTTGTAGCTGATATGTATAAAATCAAAGGTTTCCCTAGTATAGGTGGCATCAATATTGGGGGTTTAGCCAAGTATCCTTTGACTTCATCTAAGCTCTTTTGACATTCCTCATTCCAAATACATGCGGAGCCTTTGTGCAAGTTTTTAATGAATTATTGTGCTCTATCAGCAAGCTAAGATATAAACCTCCTAATAGGTTGAAGACGTCGTTGAAGACTTCTTAATTGATTAATGTTCTTAGGAGGAGGCTTTTCCATAATGGCTTGCACCTTTTCTGAAATTAACTTCTATGCCTTTTGTAGATATGATGTAGCCTAGAAACTTTCTTGATGTGACACCAAAGGAACACTCTTTTGGATTTAACCTAAGTTGAAACTATTCCATGTGGTCCACTATCAAACTCAAGTCATCAAGGTGCATATCTCTTTTGTTGGATTCAGTTAACATGTCATCAACATAATCTTCCATATTCTTATGCATCATGTCATGGAAGATAGCAGTCATATCTCTTTGGTAAGTGGCTCATGAATTCTTTAACCCAAATGACATGACATTCCAATAGAAGGTACCCCATGAACATGTAAAATCCATTTTCTCTTGATCTTTAGGGGCAATTTTAATTTGATTGTATCCAGAAAAGCCATCCATAAAAGAGTATATTTCACAACCTATCGTCATGTCCACTATCATGTCTATGTTAGGAAGTGGAAAATCATCCTTAGGGAATGCCTTGTTCAAATCTCCAAAATATTTACATACATGAGTAGACTTATCATGTTTAGACATAGGCACAATGTTGGAGATCCACTCTACATAGTCAATAGCTTGGATAAGGTTTGCAGTTAACATTTTTTCAAGCTCAACTTTTACTAGTAATACCACATGAGGGTGCATTTTTTTCAGTTTTTTCTTGATAGGTTTTGCATTAATGAGAAATAGATAAGTGATGCATGATAAGATCTGTGTCAAGGCTTGGCATATCTAAATAGGCTCATGCAAAGTTAATCTTCTTTTCATGGAAGAATTTAATGAATTTCTCCTTTTCCTCAAGTAATAATGATTGAGAAACATGAATAATCTTGGGGGATTCTTATATACCAAAATTGATAGGTTTTTTAAGTTGAATGAGAATTGAAGATGTATCTTGGAAATAGCTCAGTAGACTACCAAGCACCTCATCCTCAGGTGCCTCAAAGAGGTTTTTACCCTTGGATACATCTTTATTTTTACTTTTTTGAGGTTTAGACACTACCACAAAGTGGTTTTCATTGTTTGAAAGCTTATTTTTTTCATTCTTTTGTTGAGATTTTGACTAAGGTAGTTGATATTTGTTAACCACTAGTTCACTAGTGCAAGACATCATGGGTTCAATGTCATTTAGATAGATAGCGATCTCATAGTCATTCTGAAAAGATGGCAGCTTTGGTCTTTGGTGTTGAACAGACCAATCTATGAGACTAGGATGGATGAGGGAAGTGGAAGCTTCAAGATTGTTGATGTAGAAGAAATTATATCTAGTGACACAAGAAGTGGAGCCTATAGAGAACTCTCCAAAGGGATCCAAATCATGAGGAGACCTAAAGGGATCAATGTGATCCACTAGAGAAAATTGCAAGCCAAAATTGTTAAGCCCTAGACTAAACTTGTCAACTACATTTGGTTAGGTGTCATAGGCATGTATGAAATCCACTCCTAACTCGCAAGATGCATCTGAGAGAGAATCCCATTCATATTTACTAGAATTTGTACTTTAGTTTTGGGCTAGCATTTGAGCAATGTTTTCTTTAATTCTTCTCTTGTTAGGATCTTCATGGTCAGATTCATTAGAGTCATGTTGTCTAGATGTAGAAGGTTTTGTGTCATTATTTGTGATTAGTAGTTCTTCTCCTGAAAGGAGGAAAATAGGAGGCATGAAGTATTCTAGAGTAGTAACGATAGCAATAGGTGGATCATCATCCTCTAATTCACTAGTCATGGGAGTTTATAGCATTTTCCATAATGTTTGAGCAATATAGGAGAAGTGATAGTAGCCTCCTCAACATCTTCTTCTTCCCTATAAATCTAGTCCCTTATGACTTGGTCTTCTTTTTTTGCTTGTAGGGGAACAAAAGACTAAACAAGGGTCCCAAAGAGAGTCATAGTAGAAGTCAAGGGATTAAGTTTCTCAAAAGATTTCCCATAAGATCTAGGAGAAACTAGAGAAACACTAATATAATCTAGAGTTTAGTCTCCCATACCAAGGCTCGTAATTTTCACTTTATGTTTAGACACCTTGAGGGATGGTTTGAGCTAATAAGAAGAGTGATTATGGGGGACTAGCATTTCAATGATAGTGAGTATGTTTATGGACATTGAATTGTCCCTTGGAATAATGATCTTAGAACCATTTAATGGGAATTTTATACACTAATGGTATGTTGATGACACATCTTTCATGTCATGGATCCATGGTATTATGAGCAACATATTATATGTTAGCAAGATGTCTAAGACTTGAAAGACCACATATTTTTTAATGAGACCCACATGGATAGGAAACATAATTAAACCTTTAGAGGGCCCTTTAAACTCATCATATGCTTTGATGGTGATTTTCCATCTAGGATTGATAGCACATTCAAACATGCCTAGCTATTGGATGACATTAAAGGAGATAATATTTAACCCAATAACACTATCTATTAGGAATTGACAAACACAAGTACAAAAGATCCAGACTTCAATGTGGAGGGCTAGGTTATGGGGATGACTAAGTGACTTGTCATCTTCTTTAGAGAATGTGAGATAGTGAGTTGAGGAAATATGATTGACCGTATCTTGGAGTCAATCAATGTAAATATCTATGGGAACATTGGTTGTACGAAAAAGATTTTTCTAGAATCTCCTTGTATAAGGGAGATAATTCTAATAACTGAAAGATGAAAATTTGTGCAGGCATTCGTTGCAACTTACTAACAAGATGATAAATAGATATAGCTTGAGTAGTCACTTTTTTGGACAATGAGGCATTCTTAGGACCATTTTCTACATTGAGGAGAACCTTGGATTGCCCCCTAGTGATAATGTTGAGCATCTTACCATGTGAATAGGATGGTTTCATCACATTAAGAATTACCTTAGGTGTAGTGTCTATGTAGTTGTGTTGAGCATTACGTGTTCTCATGATAACCTTAGGTTTTTCATCATCAGTGTCATAGTTGGGTTCCTTGTCAAATTTAGGACCCATCATGCACATATGTTCAACATGCTCTACCATGTTTATGACATTGTCTGCATCAATGTAAGTGTAATGGATCTTTGCATCATGATTTTTCTTATTGGCATGAGATGATTCCTCTTTTTTATATTCAAGTAATTATTTTTTGAAGGCTTTGTGATCATAATTTTAACTAGGCCATCTGTTACAACCTTGCCCCTAGCAATGAGGTCTTGAATAACATAGTTAAGAGCTATATGTCTTAGTCTAATAGGATGAAACACAGCTTTTTAGATTTAGAGCTTGTATGGTCAAGAACAATCACTTCTCAAAAATAGAATAAGCAAGTGGCTTTTCAAGTGTGCTCAAGAATTTACAATACTAATGACTCGAGCCAAGAGATAGAGAAAGAAGCTCGATAACAAGTAGCTAGAATATTGAGGTAAGAAAATTTTGACAAGTGATCATTAACAACATTTTAGTTTATATCTCACAAACTAGAACTATCTTTTCAACTTATAATAATACCTAACATGAATATTTTAGACCAAACTCAGGTAGGAAAAAGTGATGACAACCCTAAACAAGTTATGACACAATTTTGATTCAATTTTGGAAGCAATAGAGGCTGAGTGATATTTATCAAAAGACCAGGTGATACAAGATCAATAGTAATTATCGTATGATAGAGGTTTTTGCTATTGGGAAATAATTTTCACTCATGTGATAGTTTCCCTTAATATGTGCAATAGATGTGAAAAAGAGTGTGTGATAGAGTTTAAAACATTAAGGGAAATGTAGATATCTCAAATTGTTGGAAAAAGGACAAAGCAACCTTGCCAACACAAGAAAAATTGGGATATGAAAATAGAAAAATCCTATGAATTTTAATGAGATGTTTGATGTTCAAGAACATTTACACGTATTTTCACATTCAAAGATATATTCCAAGAAATACTACCTAAGTTCACAATTCATTACTCAACACCTTGGCCCATGCTTGATGCCCCTTTTCCTCACACCAAGTGGTTTCCCATGATAGATATTGGATTTTTCATGGAGATGCCATTGGCACAACCAAGGGGACATAAATGGTGAGTGTAAAATCTTGGGGTGATCTGGGTAGTCTAGTAGGATCAGTCCTTGCACCAAAATTTTGAGTAGTAAAATATGGTATCTTTTATCCCATGGTGTTTAGAAAGGGCTTATGTTCATAGCACTCCCCTTTCTCCCAATATGGGATACCTTACCTTGCAGAAAGTAATGGACCTCGCAACCACAAGAGTACCTTAAGAATTCTTGCCTAGCATTTTCCTCATGGTCCCAATCCCACAAGTACTGACACTAAAAGAAGACAAGCACTATGTCTACCAAATTTTTGTGTCCCTGATAGCCTTAATTTTATACTGGGTCAGAATAGCCAAGTTCTCTTGTCCCCACTTAGGTCATTCCTCTTGATCTCTCAAGGGTGGACCTACTAAAGGATTTTAGACTACACAAAATGGATCCACTTTTAGAGGTCAAGATTTCTAATTCACTACAAGGGTGAAGAACATACTCTCCTATTCCAAATATCTACCCCAAAAGCACCAGGAAACTCAATTATTCCAATTACTTTTGAATTCTAAGGGTGGGTCAAGATTTTAGAATCACCCCAAGGGTGAAGAGAATATTTTCATACTACCAAAAGACCCTACTTGCAAGTTTTATGTGCCTATAAAAATGAACAAGTAATATATTGCCACACACAAAATGAAATAAATACAATCAAAATTTTTTGTTTATTTTTGTACTTTTAGGAGCCTTCCAAATAAGTATTAGTAGCCTTTAGAATTGAGTCTTTGACATGTGTTGTTTTCATAGTAATTTTGTAAGCATTTTTAGAGCAACCCTACAAACAAAAGCATTAGTCAAACAAAGAGTTGGTCCAAAATAAGATAAAAACCTATAATAAGCCTCTATTAGACAATGAATAAACCTAAGAAACCCAAAAAATAGAATGATAAAGACTCAAAATTGATCAAATAACTCAAACAACAAGAAGTTCCAAGCAAGGTGATATTTTTTTGTTAACAGAGTATACATTTTAGTATATAGAGAGAACACTTCTATTCTATGAGATATTTTTCATCATACCTGTGTGATAGAACTTACTATACTAGTGTGATAGACTTTTGTATAGGTGTGGGATACTTGAACTAGTAAAGTTTCACATTGTAGTACTAAGAAATATCATTTGAGACTAATAAAGTATCGCACGATAATTATGACTGCAAAGAAAAAGAAAAGTGCAGAAAAAAAAAGCAAAAATGTAAGACAAAATTTAGATAAAGAGGCAAAACCAAGATGTCCTATAGAGAAAAAAAGTGTAGAAATAAAAAGTGAAAATAAAAAATATCTCATAGATTGGAATGCTTGAATGGTGGCTTAGAGATCCCTAGTCATGTAGTGTGAAGGTGTGTACATTAGTATAGAAAGAGCTCTCAACCGAGCCCTAGAGATGGAAGCCTTGCTAGTAAACCATGAAATAGGAGATTCTTTAGACAAGAGAAAGAATGCTTGTGTCAAATAAATCTTGAGTATGCAATGCAAGAATGAGCTATGCTAAAATTGAATGTAAGAATGCAACTAAGCTAAGCATATGAATGTATCACAAACTATGCTAATTGAGCTAAGTGATCTATGTTATTGAAAAATTCAGCTAAGCTACTTGTAAATAAACTATGCTAACATGAATATGAAAAGAATGAGACAAGAATTTTTCTACAAATGCTCCAAGAACATGTAAGTAAACCTACAACATAACATTGGCTCAAAAATGGGGTCCTTAGAGAGGGAGAGAGATCTCCCTTTTAAAGGTGTACAGATGGTTGAGATCAAGATCAATAAGTGGATGATCAAGGGTGGGAGTTTACTTTAGCATGATCCATGTGCAAGATCATGTCACCAATTAGAAAGAGTTAACTTTTCATGTGAGATAAAGTCTTTTCTTTTAATTTGTAAATAGGAAAAAGACTTTATGTGTGCACATTGAGTGGGTTAGAAGAATGGGGTCTTTTATTTAATTAAAAGAGTACATGTTCTTTTAATTAAATAGGGATTTAGGATATTATAGTTAGACTATAGGTTAAAAGCAAAAAAATTTATTTTTAGAAATTTGGCCTAGATAAATGAATAAATAAATTAGCCAAAATGCTAAGAAGGGGGATAATAGTCTAGATGACCATTTTTAGGTGATCACACTTATCACCAGACATGTGGTGTAAGCAACCACTATCTATTATCTATCTCTTATTGATACTGGTAATAGTTGTCATGGCTATCTCTACCCTTTCATCTATGATGGCACCAAATTATACTTCATCCTCATCCTCCTCATCATCATTGGTTGACTCTTCATTAGCCACACCCTCTTCAACAATATAGCATTTCTTTTTCTCCTTTCCTTTAGAGTTAGATCATATTTTTTGAGTTCCTTTCCAAAAAAATTTCTCTCTCCATTCATTGGTCTATTTCCTAACATGTTCTAGATATCAAACAACATTATGTCCTACCCTTTTGTAGTTAAAATATTTTAAAGGAAGCTTAACCTTGTACTTCCCTTTTCCTCTGACCATTATTTTTGCAAACAAAGCCTCCAAATCTTCCTGTCCCACTTCTTTAGCATTAAGGATCTCTAGTCCTCTGTTGTGTCTAGATGTTCTTGCCTTTCCCCTTTCTCTTAGTGTTTCAACTGATGCAATAGAGGATTTTAATGCAATTTAAACCTTGGGTGGTTAACTATTGTCAAAGTTGCTAAGTTCAAGTACAGTGAACTTTCCTGTCAAAGCATCGAGTGATACCTCTATCTTATCTATGGTTCTAATCTATTGAATTACTAACAATCTTACAACATACTTGGGTAGTAGGGTTCTCAAAACCTTTCTCACACACTCATATTCTTATATTACTCCTTAACATGCTATGATGGCTACCATGACATCTTTTACCTTCTTTCCAAAGCCTTCAATCTTGTTTCATTCTTTCATCCTCATGTCATCAACCTTTACTCTTATAATTTTAGCTTTATCCCTCATGAGATTCTTATCACTATCATTGACAACTTTCAACTTCTCCCACATCTTGTATTTTATCTCAAGTTCCTCCATATCTTTGTACTTGAAGTAGGACAAGGTGCTCATTACAGAATCTATTATGGTTGTGTGTATCTCTTTCTCCTTCAATTGGTCTACATTGAGTTGACTTTTTAGTTCAACATATTTAACCTCCACTTGGGTCTAGTCAACATAATCGAGAGTCTTTAGATACAAACACATCTCCCTATACCATGAGTTTTGGTTTTCCCTAGGAAAAATTTATGCATCCCTTTTAAAAATATTCATCTTTTCCTTGAGCTGTTAAACTCTTGTCTCCTGAGGAACTGGGCTTTGATATCAATAGTTGGTCCTACCATAGGAAAATATACTAAGAGCAAGGGGGGTTGATCAGTACACTCACTAATTTCAACTTTTTAGTCTAGATCATTCTTCACACTTATCTACATGTCAATGATAGCTATAACTTAATTGGTTAGGATTAAGAAAAAAATAGAAAAACATAACATGATATTTATCTCATGGAAACTTGACAAGGGTAAAAACCATAGTGTGTGAATTGTTCCTCACAAAGATTGCACTCTTATGAAGTGCATCCAGTAAAGAGATTATCCCTGTTAAAATATTACAATGACATTATAAGGGGACTTTGATAAGACATGTTAAAGTATTGCATTATAATGAGCATCATAGTTGAAGGACTTTGGAACAAAGTTAATGTATCACCCTATTAGGGGATTTGTACAAAGAAATTATTAGGGTCAAGCCTTGATGGGATTTTCTATTCTAAATATTAGTAAAAAATAGGAAATGATCTAACAATTTTAGCTAGTACACATAGCTTTAAATAAATCCTTCTTCAGCTCTCTTGATAAGTCTGGAACTAAGCTTTACTTTTCCTTGGCTCTAAACTTTAGGCTCTAATTGCTGCTGTGATTGGCTTGAGCCTTTCTTATGCACATGATGTACCTTATGCTATTTGAAATTTCTCACCTCTCCTCAACATGATAACTCTTCAAAGATGACCTTTCTTTGATAAATCTCCTTCACACTTTGAGATTTCACTTTAGCTAGGTTCTTCTGGCACTTTGGCTATTCTCTTGGAAATCTAACCTTTACTATTTCAACTTTGTTTTATTTTATACTTTCCTCTTTCTTCGCTTAGAATTCTTGATCTGCAAGTTCAAAATTTTAATTCTCACCCTACTACTAGGTCAACTTCTTATTGCATTAGTGTGCTAATCTTGTTAGATGTAGCATGTACATACACAAGTCATTGGTTCCATATGTCCTTGATGAATTTCTATTATTACAAAGATTCAAATTTTAATTCTTTCAAATGTTCATTGATCTATTGCTCCATCACCATTAAATGTGATGTTGAGTGAACTCTTACCCTCTACATGATTAGATAGTCACAGGTTCCTTGCTTTACACTCATCTTATAGACCTACCCAATCTAACTCACTAGTATGTCTATTTTTCCTTCTACTTTTCATCCTTATACTTATGTGGACTTCACATAGAATACTTCATCTAAGTGGATCACATTTTCATTTCCTCTATTGGGCTTAAATATTGTCTCTTCTGTAATCACCCTTGTGAATTAGAGTCACACACTAGGTGCTTTGCCAATCATTCCTCTCTATCATTCTTGATTCCTTCATAGGTGTTTCCATCAATTTAAACACCTTTTATGATTAATTCTACCAATTAGTCTAAAAGGTACTTAGGACAATTCATACTACATCAAAACCCACAAAGGTTTCATAGACCGACTATCCATGTAAGATAATGGTGGAAAAAATATCAAATACACATGTAAAGAGATACATAAAAAGAGAAAAGTATTAATAATCTTTTATTATTTTAGGGTTTTGAGAAAAGTTCATTGTTCACAAATGTTAACCTATATGTTATGTTTTTAAACTTGTGAACCTTGATTCATGGTTGATAGGATATGTTGTTTTTTTTTCACATAATATTATCTCCAATAAATTGTTGGATATCACAATCTTCGTTCATGGTTGACCATGATTTTTTGGGATACAAATGTCATGATAATGAGTTGCATATGAATATCAACACTAAGTATGATAATGGAGTAAAAGTGAAGCTAATTAATGAATCAAGGAGTGTATTTGACAGCACATTTATGGTGACACATATACTTTACCAATTCATGAGCTAATATAGAAAGTGGTGATATCCAGCCATTCATTCTATTTAATGTCAAATGAGTAATCAAAACATATCTTATTGACTATGAACCAATATTATAGATGTTGAAAAAGAACATTATATTCCAACCACCACTTCACATATAGTAAAAAATATTATCACAGTTGTAAAAAACATAAAATTAAAAATATAGTTTTATTTGGGTAAACATTCCTCCATTATATAATAAAGGATTTTGTGATACCCAATTATTCATTTGAGATAACACCAAATGAGTAGAAAAATATATCCTACAAACCATGAACTAAAATTTCATAGGTCTAAAAATGCATTGTAGTTCAAAATGTAACTTCACATTTAAAAACATAGTTTATGGTTGGTAAGATTAAAAAAAATGCCAATTTGAAATTATCTTGAATTAAGTGTATGATATAATAATGTTAAAAACCCCTAACCTTAACCAAAATACTAACCTTAATCAAAACCTAATTGTAACCATAATATTAATCATGATGTAAACTCATACCCTAGCCATTACCCTAATACTAGCTATGATCTTAATGCTAACCCTAAAATCTAATCCTAATAAAAATTAGAAATCCTAACCTTTGTCTAAAATCGTAACCATAACACTCATCCTAACTTGTGAAATCTAACATCAATCCTATACCATTATCCTAAATCATTCTAATCCTAACTAAATCATCCTAACACTGATTACTTTACATAAACCATAAGATTATGACATCAAGCCATTAATTTGAGATAATACCAAATGTTAGAAAATTGGCATAATCAATTAAGATAATAAAAAATAAAATAAAAAATCATAAACAAAGTCAAGACAATCCTTCATTTTATGTAGTGTCAACTATCTTGATTTTGCTAGCTCTTGAAATCACCAAAAATAGACTTCATGAAAAATGGATCAATTGCATAATAATGGATTAATTTTAATGTAAGGCCTTGATGTACTCTTAAAATAATTTAGAGATTCAATATTGGCTATATCCTACGACAAATAAATATTAATAATAAAAACTCTTACATTAGGCTTGGAGCCCACTTAAGAACAATGCCCTAGGACAACAACAACCTAGTTGACCTAGTCTAGGACAAGGTTGGCCTATTTGACCTAGTACTTACATTGATTAATTCAAAGATAACTTGGGTCTAGGATGATAAATTTTGGAGGAAGAAAATTAAATATTTGAGAAACAAGCATAAAAGACTTTCAAATACATGAATCACCAAAATGAGGTCTAATAGGTGCCAGAACCTCTATTGATGGGTGCTAACCTTTTAGGATGATATATATATATATATCACTTTAGTGGGGGTATGATGCAAGCTCATTCTCATGGTAAAATAGATCAAATCCATAAGATGATTTAAATAAGATCAAGGAGACAAAGAAACACCAACTACCCAAGTGATTTAAGTCCTCATCAAATCCAAAAGTGTGTGTGTGTGTGTTGAGAGAGAGAGAGAGAGAGAGAGAGAGAGAGAGAGAGAGAGAGAGAGAGAGAGAGAGAGAGAGAGAGAGAGAGAGAGAGAGAGAGAGAGAGAGAGAGAGAGAGAGAGAGAGAGAGAGAGAGAGAGAGAGAGAGAGCATCTTTATTGTGAACCACACAAAAGAAAAGCATTGGAAAAGATGAAAATGAATAGTCTAAAAAAATTTGTGTGCTAGTTCAATAAACCAAGGAGCTTCTCTTCAAATGAATTTATCCAATAAGGGATAAAAAAATGAAACAATGTGTTGTAGAGGAAGGTAGGCTTACATAGGAATCATAAATAAAGGGAGGATCTATCCTTCAGGAAAGTATATCCATTACGAGGTCTAGAGGGCATGACCTATCCTAAGGTAATCTTCCTTAGGGGTCAAAAAAATGGGAGGATGTTTCCTTATGGAAAATTTATTTATTATCAGATCTAGAAGAAATGGTCTTCCCTAAGGGAAGGTAAGATTTAGATTAAAAAAAAGAGAGGAGGATCTATCCTTAAGGAAAGCATATTTATTAAGGGTTCCAAATACAAAGAGTGATTAGTCAAACAATCCACTAATTAATCTATGCAAGATATCATTGATTCTAAAGCTATATGTGTTAATTTTTCTATTACTCGAGGGAACACATTTGTAGCACCTCTTGATAAAATATTTCAAATTTGTACCAACCCTTTACCATCTCATTCCACTAACACTATTAGCAAATCTTCTTCACCTAACAAACAAATTAGTTATAAGGATTATGTTGAAGGAGATAATCATTTTTTCAACCATGTATAACCCAAATGTACACCTCATCCTCCATCTAAAAATCAATCTCAATCAAAACCAAAAATTTGTATTACCTTTGATCATGCCAAGACAATTAATCCACTAGGTCTTTTTTACATTACTACTAGCTAGCTCATCTCCCTTCACGTGTTGTTTTAGTTGACCTTTCCTCTATGGTAAATGTTATAACTGAAGAAAATATGTTTAGTAAACAATTGAATAAATATTTTTATGATTCATCTAATATATGAATTCAAACTTTTAATGGTTTCCTTTATATTTCACATTTAGTGGAAAAGTTGTGTACTATATTTATGGTTATTCCTACTTCCAGTCAATTTCAAGTTAAGATTGGTATTCCTCATATTTCTTCTATGCAAGATATATCTTATTCTATGCATAAATTTCTCAAATTTATTCATAATGGGGGTATAAAGACCATTGAAAATATCCTTTATCATCCCTCTAGGCCTCTTGAATTTTCTACTATTAATTTCCTTTGGCAATTTATCAATAGCTCAAAACCACATTGTGTCAATCATCTCTTTCTTTCTTATCAATATTTAAAGGTTAAAAGGATTAGGGAAATTATTTTTCCTAAGATAGATCTTCCTTTGAACCCCCTAGTTTCTCATTTTTGAGAATCTCCTTCACCTACTCTTGTTACAACCCTATGGCCTATTGTGGTTTGTAGTGCCTCTCCCATTGGATTTCTGTAAGTAATCCTGATGGATGAAACCTTGTTGATCTTTTGTTGCGATGGGATCATGATTGTGAACCTAAGTGGTCTACATCGTTGAGGTGTTTGGATTTATGTTTCTATATCAATTTCTTTGATTATGCTTTTGACTGATCTATGAGATTATGATGTGATTTTTGGTTTACTGAGGTTTCTGCCAGTGGTTACCAGGATCGATATGGTATCATGAGGTTGTTCCATGATTACCCTAAGATGTGTGCAGAGATTGCACTATGTACTTTTACCATGCTACACTGGACTAGGTTCCTGTAGTAGTGGTTAGTCATGTTTATGACTGTGTTTGCTTATGTGTTTTAAGTGTCTTTTTATTGATTCTATAATCAATCATTATTAAAATGCTTAAGTAATTAGAAATGGATTGTTCACATGGGATTATTTGGTTATGTGCTGCAGACATTTACCTTGTTATATTTTTGATTCGAGAGTTATTTGTTACTCATGTTATGATTACATTTGAGATGACCCGAGGGTCAAATGTTATACTTTGATTTCAATATCATAGATATTAGACTACTATGATGTTCAGTTAATCATATTGCATGATGATGTCATTTTGAGATGACAGTGTGTCTTATGATGATATATGGTTATCTGGTTTTTGGACATACCTCTAATTATGTTATGTGATGGATTTAATGCTATGATTATTTACTTCATTCCTACGTTGTTATGCTTTATGCGAACGTGAGTGATGTAAATAGATTATTTTAATATAATTAATTAAATGGTTAAATTAGGTGATTTAATGCATTTATTGCTTCGTCTATGTTATTATATGCAATTGCACTTGATCGTGTTGTTTAGTGTGCAGGATTTATATCCCTGGCAGTGACACATGGAGTTAGTGATTCAACCATTCATATTTTACCAATGTCATCCTTATATGGTTGAGGTATCTTTTATTAAAGTGTTTAAATTAAACCTTTTGGTGATTATTAAATACGAACTCATTTGCATTATGTGATTAGACCAGTAAGCGTGTCTGTGCATTTAGAGATTCGCATTGTCACAAAAGTTATTAAGGAGATTTATGTGTTTTTGAGTTTTCAGACTTCTTAATTGATTTATTTTAATTTTTGATAGCTTTTCCATAGATGAATTCCTATTTATAGGAATAGCCTATTTTCATTTGGGTCAATTCGGGGTTTAACTAGATTGGCTAGTTAAATTCCCTAATCAATTATTCACCCAAAAAGTGAATAAGTATCCAAAAAGGAATTTAATACCTCACTTCTCACTTTTGAATTAGAAAGTTGGATAGTAAAATCCAAAATCCTCTTCATGAGGATTTACTGTTTTGTTTGTTGTGGGAGCTACTAGCATGGGATCATCGCAAGGTTGAGCTCGTTGGATCTAGCTCAGGGAAAGCTTGGATTGCTGTGATTTTCAGCCACTTTTGTGGGCATTTTATTTTTTGGTTTAGTTTTTCATTTTTCCCTTTTGGCTGTGAGGTAAGGCTTTCCTGTTTTATTGTTTCAGCTCCATTTTTGCTTCTATTTTTGGTAGCCATTTGTTTGGAGGCTGAGAACTAGTGTTCCCCTCCATTTCTGTATGTTAGTTCTACTCGGTTAGGTGGGTACGAACATTTCCATTTTTTTGGGATGAGGATTTGCAGTTTTGCACCGTTATGCTGGCCGTTTTTGCATACGGTGTCTGATTCCTTTTATTTTTGGATTTTTGTGGTTTTTGAACCCAAAGGCCAAATGGGTTTTAATTTTGAAATTTTTTTAAAATTTGGAGTTTTTACCTCATTTTGCGTGCTGCCCTATTTTCTCGAGTTTTCTTGGCACAATGTGGGTCATGGACTTGGATGATCCATTTGGATATCAATCAAACCACTTCTGCACTTTTATGTTGCATTGGGATGCGCATTGCACCCGTACTCTCGACGTTGTGTTCAGTTGAGTGATTTTATACCTATCATGATTTCTTTTGGACATTTTCTTTTGTTTCATGAATGCTAGGATTCATGTAGAATCTATACTCTCGGATTGAGGCCGGTTGAGTGATTTCACGATGTATGATTTTTTTGGCTTTGGGATTCGTGTAAAATCCATCCTTCCCATGTTGCTTTCAGTTGGGTGTTTTTTTTGCATTTTGTTCTCATCTTATCCTTGTGTTATGATCTTCATGATGGTGGTGCACTACACACGAGTACGTGCACATACGTTTGTCAGAGGACTTGCAGGTCTCAACCTTCCATGTCTTTTCTGCAAGTTTTGATCATTGGGGTTGGGATGGAAGTATGCATGCCCACAGGCACTTGTCGTAGGATGAGCATGGGTAGGGTAGGGTAGCATATGGAGGGGCTTCTATTCTGCAACCTAGTGACTATTCCCTGATTGGCAGAGGAAGTTTTATATAAGAGATAATTAAATTAAAACATTGGGTGGTAATAAATACAAGATAATAAAATGTGTGGGTTGTGCGCCTTCCATCATGAAGAGTTACTGCCTTGGGTTGTGCACCTTCCATCGTGAAGAGTTGCTACCCTAGGTTGTGCACCTTCTATTGAGAAGAGTGGTTGCTTATACTACCTTGGGCTTTTCGATGCCAAGCGACTCTCCATGATGTTAGCCCCTACTTAACGACCTTTTGAGTGTCTGACCAAGACCTGTACTCCTTGCATTGTCTTAGGATCTTGGTTCAACCATCATACTGTCTAGCATGAGTGTTAGCCTTGGATGTTATGCTTTATGTGTGTTTGTGGTTGGATCATTATCTCCATCGGCACAGTGGGTGTGGACCTATGGGTGCCATGTGGTTGGGAGGCATAGCTACCTTCACCACTGCTAGGGATCAGTGTACAGAGATGATCTTTGTCCTAGTGTGATCGTTGCTGGATGTTTTCACTTGGTACTTCAAGTTTCATAGTATTCCTTATTATGATTTATGCTTTCATTGGAATGCTTGGATATCATGTTTAGATGATGTTAGTTTACTTGACGCATTCCCGTATTATGATGTTTAGCATATGATTAGATGATGTGAATTGTTGTAATAGTATATTTGTTGCTTACTGCTGTTTAGCACGTGATAGATGATGTTATCTACTGTAGGATTATCTTATGGGTTATCACTAGCATGTTAGATTTCCTTATGCTGATATTGTGCATGTTTTAGTTGTGACGTCCCTATTACGACAGTACCGACGATCTGGTCGGTGGCTTGGGATGTTACGCACGGGGGATGGCTAGGACCCACGATGGTCTTATGATGCTATTGACAGTTGGGAGGAACCGCGTACTTACTTGGTTATTTTGTTCTTTGCGATGTTATTTCAGTTGTTGTGATGTTTCCTTTCTGTACTGTTCCTTTATTGTTTGATAGATGGTTAGATTCCCATTTTTTGTATTTTAGTATATTCCTTATTGTTAGTACTTTCAAGTGTTCATTACTTGATTTACATGGATTCGGTACTCCCCGATTTGGAGTTTTTTCTCTGTGTTTTTCCCTTTTTTGAGTTTCTTTAAGTGTTTTCATGTTTCTATGGGCAACATTTTGTTAGCATTGTGTGACATAAAAATGTATCACACGCCCATACAAACTATATCGTACGATACTGTAAAGTATCGCATGCCTTCTTGAGAAATGTCGTGCAACACTAGAAGAGTATCACATGCCTTTTAGAGAAGTGTCGCGCGACACTTTCCAGTATCGCACGTCTCTTAGAGAAATTTCGTATGACACTGGAAGAGTGTCGTACGCCTTAAGAAAAAGTATCGCCCAGTCCCTGATAGTATTGCACTCCTTCTTGAGAAATGTCACGCGCCACTTTTTTATGCTGCATTAAAGTGTCGCATGATTTTTTGTAAAAACCTGTGCGAGAAAATAGTAAGCACTTTTTGTCATGATCCAAATTTTTTGAGAGTTGTTTTGGATACCCTTTTGGGCATTCTTTGACCCTATATTGTTGCATTCTGAATTCTGGTGGTTTCCTTTCAAATGCAATTTTTCGTGTTCTATTTTTGTCCTTCAGTGTTTAAAATATATTGTTTAAGTATAAGTTGAACTTATACTTAAGATATATTTTAATATATGCAACGAATCTTTTGAGATAGGTTTCAGACCTCTCAGAGATAAGTTATAGATTCTAGGAAATTTTAGGGCTTCAGAAATCCAGACTTAGCCAATTTTCAAGGCTTCAGGATTTCAGGCTTAGCCAAATTTTAGGATTCTGCATTTTACCCTAGCTTGGTGTTTTGTTGATGAGTGGTCATTTCTTGAGCCCTCATTATGTGCGTTGTCATTGCTGGCTTTGGTTGTGTGTGTCAGTTTGGTAGTGGCGTTCGAAGATTTGTTGGTTGCCGAGATTGTGGTGAAGTCTTCCATTGTGATTGTTGTGATCCCTGCATGATGTTGTCATGTGCATTCATACTTGTAGAAAAAAAAAATTCTTGGCTTGTATTTCATCCTTGTTTGTAAGGATCTCCGAGTGATGCATTACATGGTTCTTCCAATTCCCCAGTCACAAGGAGATAGGGACCCTATGATAGTTGATCCTAATCCTTCTCAACTATCTTCCAGAGATAAACATAACCGATATTATTGTGAGAAACATTAAATTTAAATGATAGAGGCAAAGACCCTACTCATGATTCTCACCATGCTTCATCCTCTCATATACCTAATGCTTCACCTATTTTGATCAACCTATGATTGAAGTAATAATAGAACTAGTATCTTAAATTTTGTTATTTTTAATTTAGATGAAGACGATACAGTTGATGATATTATTAATGCAAATAATGATATACATTCTAGTGATGGTGAATATAAAACTATTGATATTGATATTGATATTGATTTGCCTAATGTTAGGATTAAGATTAGGATCAAGGTTCATAGGAGGTTTAGGATTTGGATTACAATTTTAGTTAGGGTAAGAGTTAGGATTTATCATTAGCATTATTGTTAGGCTTTAAGATTAGGTTTTAGGATTAAGAATAGGATCTATGATTAGGTTTTAGGATTAAGGTAAGTGCTTTGGTTAGAGTTAGGTTGCAAAATGTGAAACACAAAGCAAAGAGTATGCAAAATTTATGAAACATTAAATGTGTGCAAAATGTGAAACACATAGAAGAGTATATGCCTCCATATTAAAGCTAATTTAAATGCATTAATGAGAGAAATTTATTTAATGGAACATATAAAGGAAGAAACAAGAAACATTTCACAAGTGAATATCCCCAAGAAAGGACCAATAAAGGGAAATAAGAACATAACAAAAGAGAGAATGAAGGGATCTACCAACTCTAGGGTCAATATTATCATATGATAATAATGTAAGGACCCTCCTCATATGTAATTATCAAATATGAATTCTCTATTAAAATCATAACAGGAGATTTAAATGGATATGAAGTAATGTTTATATTGTGAATGTCCTAATGAAATTGAGAGCAGTTGACACATCCATGTTTTAATGCTTAGTGATTCGAGAACTACTACAGTGTCTCGATTGTTTAAACATTAAAATTTCACTAAAGATGATACGAGGTGTTTTCATCTAATGATGATGACATTGATTATGGTACCTTGATGATTAGGTTACATGCTTTTAGATAGTTCAGTATTCCTTTGTTAGAGATGTTTATGATGTTAGGTATATGCATGCTTAACGATGATTATTCTAGTATGTTAATCTAAATTAATGAATAAGTTATGTTATATTGATTATGTGTTTACTGATGATTAAATGTGAGTAGAAATCAATTAAACAACTGATTATTTGAAAAATGGATATTTTAGTTATGTAATTTACCTGATACGTTATATACATATATGCATGTGATTTCTTGAACTATTGATGTATGTAATGAGTCTATAGGATATTTTAGTCGAGAAAAATAATGGAGAGACAAAACTAAACCCTATGTATTGATTGTGGAAACCAAGGTTGAATCCAAAAAAGGATGCAAACCCCATTGTTCGTGTTTTATTTGTATCGTAGATTGAATGAATGTATTATTTTGTAATCTTTAAATGTTAATGTTCGTAACAGTGTTTTTATGGTGTTGCTTGACACTCGTAAACTGTTTATGCATTCCAACATGATAGTTAGGGTTAATCAAGTAACCTAAAGATTTAAGTCAGACTAGTTTAGTGCCCTATTTTCTAATCAATGAGTAATCGAGGTTAATTACCCTAATCAAGGTTAGTGAGTAATCTATATTTTGAAGGTTGCTAGAAAGTCCTGAAAAAAATCTCTTAGCTTTTGATAGGTTGCTAATTAATCCCAAAAGCCTAAAATCATGAAATGTTAATACCCAAGGGGTATGGGTATGAGTTGGGGGCATTTTCCACCCCCCTATCCCCTTTTGTTGACTTTTGAAGTTACTCAAAAAGTCCATTTTTTCTTAAGTGCGAAAATAGAATGATTTCACGATGGGTTGAATGACCCTATCCCCACCTTGAGGTTAGCCTTAGGTTTAGTTGAGTTAGAAACCTCTAGATTTTTAGGCAAGTGGGGGAAGTTATTGCCCTTATTAGGTGGTTGAGTTTTGATCTTATTTAGAGGCTTTTTTGAGAAGTTTTGGTTGTTACCCAATCTCTAGTTTTAGAGTGAAGTTTTGGAAGATTGAAGGCAAGGAAGGAAAAGCTCTTCTCAACTTGTTCATTTTACCATAACCTCTTTGTGAAGGTAGGAGTTCTTCATCTCCTTTGTTCATGTTGCTCATGTTGCTCATGTTGTTTCATGCTTATGTTATTGTGTTGTTCATTGGTATGCTTGTATGTATATTGGGTATTCTTGGGAAGGATTAAAACATGTTTTCTTGAATGCTTTTCCTTCATGTTTTGCATGAATTTTGAAGTTTTCTTGTATGGGTGTTTTGGCATTACTCACCCTCAGATAGGGCAGAAATGGCCATTTTCGAGGAAAAGTCTTCAATTGGACTCCAACAGTGTAGAGTCTCTTCTTAGGACGAGAAGAAAGAGAGAGGGTAGGGTGTTATGGGCCCCTACTTGTCTGGACAAACCACGTAAGAGTTTTGACATGTACGAATGGAAGAACGGAAGTTCTTGAGTTATAGCCCCGATTGGGCACCTGTTTGGTGTTGTGTCTGACATCTCCTGTTGGAAAAATCCACCTTCTCCCTAATTTTATTTCAATGTCAAATCTATTGTCAAAACCCGGTATAGAAATGAATGTTTGATTTTGTCTCCTTGTTATGTTGTTGTCACTTGGTCAGTTTTTGTTCTCTCCACGATCTCAGCAATGTATTACAAAAAATGAAATGGGTCCCTTGTTAAGGGCCATGAAAGAAATTTAAATTGATTGTTGAAATTCAATTATGTTCGGGATTAAAATCCTGTGTAGAAATTTATTTTAAACTTTTGTTGTAATGGCAATGATGTCGAGTTTTCTTACTGGTTCTTTCCCGACGAAGCTTTGAACCAGGTGGTTTAATAAATAAAATAAAAATGTTTGAGTAATCCTTGCTTATAAGATCCTTCATATTTTCAGTAATGTGTATGTGTTTTGAAAATTAGATAAAATGGTGATATGCAATTTATGCAATTTTTGAGTTCAATTATGTTAAGGAAAATTTTATGTTATGGTTAAAACTTCGATTAAATTTTGTGATTTTTTTAAAGGGATAAAATAACCTTACATTAAGGTTTAAACAAATTAGTAAACTCGATGATTAAAATTAACGTAGAGAGAAAAAAATGAATATATACCTACTTGGTTAAATAGATTTGTTTTGCATCAATTCAACACTTTAAAATAAATAAATATATAATTTCCCCTTAGCATGAAATATAGTTGGAAATCAAAATCTATACTTAGAAAAAATACACCTCTTATTATAAAAATGGATTTGCATTCAAAAATAAATAAAAATTTGACACTCAGAAAAAAATAAAGCCTTCAAAAAAAATGTGTTCCCAAGAGAAAATATTCTCTAGATTTTGTATGGGAAAGAAATTAAAATCTTCTCTTCAAACAGAGAATCTTAAAAGATTTTCTAGAATATCCCATACATATAATGAGTGTTCAAATTAAAGAAAAGAAGAAAAAGAAAAAAAATAATAAATAAAAATATATATGTAAATATCTAATTTCTAATATCCTATCTACTTATCTTTTTATCATAACTTCATAACTTCTCACCTCTATCTATCTTACAAAAAAACTTTAAACATAAATTCATGTCCTATTTCCTCTATCCCAGGCATGGGAGGAAATCATTATAACCATCACACCAAGGATGATGTCACCCTGCACAGTGAAAAAAGTCAAAATAAAATTTGGAAGGCAAGTTTTAAAAGTGCATAATTATTTTATAAAGTTTGTTTTCACACACTTTATTTACCTTTTTTATTTTTTTTTGATGAATAGTCCTTTTCAATTAATAAAATTTACTAAGATTACATTTCACAAAAAAGGGTCGGGGGATACAGGATCACCCCGCGAATGAGTTCAATCGGCCGAAGCCGGAGCAAACAACATGGTTGCAGCCAGCAACTATAAACTATTCATCAAAAAAAATATAGATTTAGAACAACCTCATGCTGCCAAGGCAGTACCAGCAGAGGGAGGAGGATCATCTTTATCAGGAAATCTCCACACATCAGTGGGATTGTGAGGCAGACTAGGAACAATCCAGCCGTCAGCAGCATCCGCAGGATCTGGGGTAGTTGCAGTCTCTGCATCCTTCTTGTCTGGCCGCGAAAGAGAGATTGCTAAGGCCAGCCGGGGAAACTTGCCAGAGTGCGCCCATTCAGGGGGAGGAGTCGGAGACCAGCCAAAAGCCCGTCCAGGGGGGGGGGGGAGCCGAGGATAGACCAGAACCACCACGTGGTGGGGAAGCAAAGCAGCACCTCCAATCGCCGTGACCACCACTGGGAGAGCAGTGGCGGGGACCTTGGGAGCGCGGCGTGTGCGAATGGTGGCCAGAGGACTGGTGTCTGGAACGGCGACCGCGAGATGAGGAAGCATCAGCCGAGGCATTCGGAGGCACTCTGGAAATGGTACAAGGAGCATTGCCCCAGTGGTTTAACAATTCTTGTAAGTGGGCAATCTCTAGGGCAACTTTATTAGCTTGCACCTGTATCTGCATAATGACATTGTTACAAATGCATGCCTTAGTGTACATTGCAATGTTAACATCCAAAAAATTGAGTGAATAAAACTGCATTCCTATCTTTCCATAGAGAAAACAAAATTTTCATCCTGAAAGTATGCCAAATCTAGGAAAACTTCCGAGGAAATATGGGGGAATCACCCAGCAGGATCATGTGCCATGAAAAAGGTTCGGGCCTGAAAGGCTTGAAAAAATCATGGATCTAGTGCCAATAATTATGAGCACATTTGCAAAACCAAAAAATATGCAAAAAGGACTCAGGTTGGCCACAAAAGGGGCATCTGGGATCAAGAACCCCAATGTGCTTGAGCCGAGGCCCCTGGGGAAGACCTTGGAAAGCAAGGCACCAAGAAAAGTGAGCAATCTTAGGTTCTGTAATTTACGTTCTTTCAAACTTGGCGTACCTTTCCTTTTTACCCTTGGGCTGCATTTTTCCATGCCTTGGTCTACGTCGGGATGTCTTGGAAAGCACCCATGTCTTGGTAGATGGAAATGACATGTGGCCTAGGGGTAGGCTTAGGTAGTTAAGGGTGTTGGGTAGAGTTTAGGGGTGGGTTAGTAGGATTTTATTTATAGTTAGTTTTTATTAACTTAGTTTTTTTTAAGTTTTTAAATATTAGTTAGTTTTTAATATGTTAGTATTTTTTTAAGTTGTTTTATTAAGTTAGTTTAAACTATTAAATAGTATTAGTTGTAGTTTATGTATGTTTTTAATTAGTATATTTTGTTATAGTTTTAGTTAGTGTTATTTCTTAAGTAATTTAATTATTATGTTTTTAAATATAAGTATAATTTAATATTAGAATTTCATTTCAGTTTTTAATTAAATGTTAGAAGGGTTAGTTGTATTATGTCAAGGTTAGATAGTTAAAGTTGTTTTTGAAATAGATTTTAGTTATTTGTTATGTTGAAGTTAATTAAAGTAAAAGTAATTAGTACATTTTTTTAAATAATATTAGTATATTTTAATACTAGAATTTATTTTAGCTTTAGTTAGTGTAGTTAATATTCATTTTAATATAATATGAATTTAGTAAATCGTTTTAAACTAAATAATGCTAAATGTTAGTGGTTAGAACGTGTAATTTTTTTATTAGTAGAGTTTGGTAGTGGTAAATATATTCAATGTTAAGATGGGTAAGTTTTGATTATTATTTTTGTGTTGTATTAAACTAGTTAGTAGTTATTTTAATTAAAAGATGATAGTGGTCTAGTAAGGTGTATTTTACTAGTATAGTTAGTTATTTTGTTTAAATTTAATATTCGATTAGTAAGAATTGGAATTAAATAATTACTAAAGTATTTTAAATATGTTGACAATTAGTATTTTGCTTAATTAATATTATAATGGTTAAGCTAATTATAATTTAAAATTAACTCTACTTGTAATTCATATTTGCTAGTAGGTTTAGTGTAATTGTTGTTTTATGTATGGGAATTTAAAAAAGTAAATAAAAATAATATATTGTTTTAGATTAATTCAATTTAGTTAAAATATATATTATTTTTGTCATGAAAGATTTTTAATTTTGGATTAGTAATGCTTTAAAAAAAAAATTACGTGTGTTTTGCCCTTGTATTTTTGGGCATGACAAATATGTGAGATATAATATCAAAATAAGATTTCATCATCCCAAAAAGATAGTACAATTATAAGAGAAATGGAAGAAAATAACTTAATAGTTACGAAGAATATTCTTTTCAAGTTGACATCACATAGACCAAAAATAATAATAAGAAATGATTTTTCATTCTCCCATGTAGATAACAAAAAGGAACATATTAAAAAGGTGGTGAATCCACAACTTAACCTTAAATGACATATAAAATAATTGATATACAAATGGAAGAGTGTGTACAATATTACGATTCGTTTATCATCTTGCACCAAAAAAGAAACAAGATCCATTTAAATAAATCTAAAAAAATCATATAGCATGCCACACAACTTGGGGGAAGTACATTAGAAAATTAAAAAACATATAAACTACTACACAAGAGGATCAAATGAAGCATATTGCACCCCCCATCTTGAGTTGCAGCATTTAAAGAAGGTGGAAAACTCATAAGAGGAAAAAATCAAGCACAACAATGGAACAATAAATAGTTCCAAAAAAGGATTCCATTGTGATGATATGTCATTATGTTTATAACTAGGAGTGATAGATATTTATTTTGAAAGCATAGCTCATAAATAATTCTTGAGATCAATAGTCTCATACATGTCATTAGAATCACTAGCATGAATCTCATTGTTAATATCAAGAATATCATCAAAGGTCACGATGAACACAATGGTTGTTTCTTCTAGAGATGAAGATGGCGTTGGCACTAGTTATGATGCTAGCTCTAGGGTTTTTTCATTAATTGGTGATTCTATTGACAGTGTTGTGGCTAGTTCAGGGGATGGAATGGATTATAGGGCTATTCCCAGTGCTAGGTTTTTGTTGAGAATAAGTGATATTATTTGAACTAGAGGTCAGTGCAAGAAGTTTCATCTCACTTTTGGCCAAAAAGTGGAAGTGTTTTTTCCGTTTTTGGAATATATTGTCAATTGATGCCAAAATTTGAGGCATTTAGAGATTAAACATTAAAAAAATTCATAAATTAAAGTTGTACTACCTGGAATCTCCTTTTTGAATATATAATTTATATGTATACTCATATAATAGATTAGTTTTTTGGTATAGATCTTTAAAAACCACTTTTACAAAATGCATGTTTTAGGACCATACCACACTCATGTATGAGCACCATAATTTGACACAACTAAATGAATTTTTGTGAATCCTTTAAAAATAAATTACCTGACACATCAAAGATGGATGAGAATAATTTTCTTGAATTTTTTAATGAATATTTTTTATTTATTAATTTTTAATTGATGATTAAGCTAATTTCTAAAACCTCTCATGTGCAAACACCATAATTTAATCAAAAATTTATTTTCTTGGATTTTTTTTAACTTCAAAAGAATTGTTTGAAGATTTATGACATGTAAATTAATTTTAAAAATATGAAAAATTAAAAAAATTATTAAAGTTTTAGTAAATCTCATTATTTTATATTTAAGAGATACTTTTGATTAATAAATAATGGAAAAATAGAAAATGAACTCATAACACTATAAAGTTTACATTTTTGAAATAAGAACAGTAAGACCTATAATGAGTTTTCATTTTGTAGATTATATAAACATTTTTTTATAATAAGAAATTCAGGTTTCAATGTCAGTTGATGTTGCAAGTAATTAAAATGTCTAAAATGTGAAAAGCAATGAAAAGGTTAAGAATGTATGAAAAACCCAAGAATAAAAATATGCCTTTAAAAAAAGTTGTATCCACTATTGCTATTGCCTTTGATGTTATCGGAAAGAGAAGTTGCTCTAAAGATAAGAATGCAACACGATGAGCAATAACAACAACTTTAGTTAACAAATCAACTACTAACAAAAGATTGATTAGTAACATAAGTGGATATCTTAATGTGAATCATAAGACTTTAGAAAGAGCTATAAAGGGAAGGGTTAACTTTGAATGTGATCCAACAAATATGTTGTGGACTTCAAGTGATAGACTCCCAAGATCTAATATGAAACTTACTAGTGAAGTCAAAATTTTGGTTGAAATTTTCTGGCATGATTATATAAGAGTATCACCTAATTCAAGAGATGTTATTAAATTGAGAGTTGGCTAAAAAATATGTGACCATTAGTCAAGGATCTATTTAGAAGTGTAAACATGGTATGTAAGAATTAACAAGGAAAGAATCACATGTTTTTGTAAAAATCATGTTCAATTTTATTACCATTATGATGTATTTTGATCTATATGTGATACCATGCATAGTAAAGAAATGTTGTAGGAATATGGTATAAAAATACCACCTCAAACTATAAAGGATTTCATATTAGGTTTATTTTGTAAGCCACCTAATGACCAATATTTTCTTTCCAATGCATGTCTTTCTGGTATATGTGATATGTGTGGCAATCTTTCTTTATTAGATGAATGTTTGCATGAAAATTCTTTGACTACTTTTGGACAACAATTAGTTGATGTAAAAAGATTCAAAACTATTGAATATCCATTGAAGGATGGGAAAAGTGGAAGAAGGTGTGATCTAGTTACATATAAAGTTAGTTGTCATGCATTTATGGATGAGTTCAAGAGTGTGATCATAGAAAAATATGTTAAACACTCTCAATATGCTAGATGGCTTGATGGACAATTTCACTTATGTAAGAATATGTTTCCAATTGGTACTATACTTTCAGTTGTTGACTTTGCAGAGAACTACACACTTGCAATGCAAGACAAGGTACAACTACAATATTACAATTTAGTGCAACTAACAATGTATGTTCATATAGTTTATAGGCATGCACCTGATAGTACAAAGGAGGATAAAAAAAATTGAGAGGGTACCATTTGTATATGAGTGATAATAAACTTCATTCATCTGAGTTTGTCCAATATTGTTTCAAGGTCTTTTATGATAATTTAAAAGAAAGACAAATTCAAATGATACAACATTGGATATGGTTAGATAATTGTACAAGAAAATTCAAGAATGCTAGAATGTTCTATTGGTTGAGTAGGACACATAGGCAAACTAATATCCAACATGCATGGAGGTTTTTTGAGGTTGGACATGGTAATAGACAACATGACGGTGCTGGTGCATGTGTGAATAGAGTCCTTAGTGGAGAGATATTAAAATTTGAAGAAAAATCCAAATTAAAAAATGCACATGAGATTGTGGAATGGTGTAGCAAATATTTATACACAGGATCAAGCCAGAGCTCTACAATGAGATGTTTCTTCTTCCTAGTTGAAGAGAAGAATGTCCTTTCAAGATATGATTGTGACACAATTAGTGGGTCAACTAAATGACATTCATTTCGGAGTTCAAATTCTAACACTTGGACTATATGGACCAGGGAGCTTGCTTGTTTTTGTCAATTTTATCTTGTAGGTGAATGGGAAGAATGCGAGAATACAAAATGGGTTGAAGATTGGCAATATAAATTATTAGCACCTACTGACACACATTTTCAAGATGATATAGTAAATGAAGGCCAAAATGTTACTTTTGCATCAGAAGACTATGGTCATATTTTAGACCTCATACAACTTGGTATGCACAATTTAATTAAATTTTGTTGTGATAATGCTTCAATTTTATTTATTTATGTACATTTCATTAATATATTATTTATATATGTACACATGTGATTAAAGTGTTTATGTACTTTATCTTATCTTGTAGGACATGCTTGTGTTGCTATTACACCTAATGATAACGATAAACAAACTGAGTATTGGCTAGCTAGATGTGTGGAACTTAAGAAAAAATTGATATGTCATCAAGTAGATGATGATGGTTTTGAGTATCCAATTGGGTTTATTGTTGTAGCTAACACCTGACTGCATACATACCTAACAAGGAGAAATGGTTTACCAACATTTGAAGACTACCAATCTGAAAAGAAGATTTTACACTATTCTCATTTGGTTTTGGCAATGAATATCAAATTAG
Organism: Cupressus sempervirens; assembly: GCA_028749045.1. Classification (NCBI taxonomy): domain Eukaryota; kingdom Viridiplantae; phylum Streptophyta; class Pinopsida; order Cupressales; family Cupressaceae; genus Cupressus; species Cupressus sempervirens. The sequence goes on from CM053792.1 coordinate 487,483,603, forward strand.
AAAGATACAAAGGGAAACCCGCCAATAATTTATTATGGACAATTTCAATAGATGGGCATGAGACAATCATAGATGCATTGCAAAAGAGAGAGGATGCAGTTGGTATAGTGGGATGACTACATTTAAATAAAACACATGTAGGTTTTTTCTTTATTTGTTATTTTTATATATGTACTTGTATAATTTCTAAATGTATGTATGTATTGTCAATAGAAAATTAGAGAACTTATATATACCTCTTATTCAGGTCTCAGTTACAATTTATGCCAATTTAAATGTTTAAGGTGGATGGAACGTCAACATCTTGTGCAATTACACATAGTGAGTACATACATTACACATATTTACATAATTTAGATAGCTCATATTAATTTTTGCTTTTATTGACACATGTTTTTGTTTTAAAATTTTATTTTGTAGGACCTCATTTGAAGAAATTTGTTGAACCAATTTTATATTTTGAGTTCACTTCTATTTATGTCATTCACATTGTCTTACATAATTGCGAAACATGTTGTAAACATTTAAAAACAAGATTTCACTTCTATTTGAAAGTTAAAGGTGTGCACTTGATATTAAAATTTAATTGTCAATTCAAGTAATGACCTCCTATTTTTTCCATTACTTTTACATTCAAACATGTTTAAATTAATGTTCCTATATAAATAATTAAATTTTTAAAAATTATTGTTCATATACCATATACTTACAAAATGTGTCATAACATGAATAAAATATGTCACAATAAAAAAAGTTGTTCATACTTACAACATGATAACATAATAATCTTTACTGCATACACTAGCATGATAAGAAGTCATAAAAATATAGGACATGGTCTAACATGTCATAACATGATCTACGAAGTCAAAAAATACATATAATACAATTAATTGTCCTAATACAAAGTGTATCAGAATAAACAATATGTGTCATAAAACACAAGCTAAAGGTGCCAAAAGACCTAATCTATCCAATCTGTAGTCCTCTTTACTCCACATGAAGAGGACTCAGATGGATCATCCTATGTAACATGAGGTGTCTCATCATGTGGGAGACTCTATGGGGCATCATGTGTCACATCTTGAGAAGATAATATGTACATGCCTAATTGAAATGGGTTTCAAAATCAGGCTTACAAATAAATTAAATATTTAGTACATAATAAAAATAATACCATGTGAGATAGGTGTCACTCTATAAGAGGAGGAGGTGCACTATGAAAGCTACCAAATGTGGTAGTGGTGAGGTCCTCTAATTTACAATACATAAATTTTTAAAATTTGATAAAGATCATAATGAACTATGTATGTATAAATCACAATACTGACCTCAAAGGATGATGTTTGTACCTCCATTTGGCTTACTCTCATAGTCTCAACAGCACTCATGGTGACATAATCCTAAAATTATGGATAGATAAACCTTGAGTCAAAATTATATATACATGAATTACAAAGTACGTAAACTAAAAAGTACATAATTTACACTATATTTTTTTGAAATAAAAATATATATATCATACTTGAGTTGTAGCCAGTGTCGTAGATGTGTCTAAAGATATGCTACCATGATGATCATCAACATCTTTGAAATGGCCAAAGAAGAAATATTCAAAAATAAACTATACGAAGGCCTCTATGGATAAGTACGATCTCTCTCCTATTTGTAAAACCAAAATACATAAAATTATACATGAATCAAAGTTGAAGATAAGTTAATAATAATATGTACATTAAAATAGTACAAATTATTTGTCTTCAAAAGTTCATACCATAGGTATTTGAGGCTATTCCTCAGTGGTTGACAGATTAGGACCTGTACAAACATTAAACTATGTAACATACGACAATCCCTACAAAATAAAATATAAAGAACATATGAGCACATGTTATTAAATTTGAGTTCCAATGTACTTTATTTACAGTGTAATTCAAAGTGCATACCGTATGAGGGATGCCAATGTCTGTAGGTCTCGAAAAAAAAAAATTGCCTCCTAGGAGGAACAATATCATCCATCCTCTATTAATTGAAAATCAACATACATTAATATGGTTAATACAATTATGCATATATGTAGAAAGTAAATAATTATGTACTTTATAATTTTTAATTAAAATTTCACCTGTTGCTCCTATCTGTCTCTCTCTCCATGTAAAAGGTCAACAAATGATGACACATCAATATCATCACTACCATCACCATGAGCAATGTAAGCACAATCATCAAAATTAGTTCCCTCAACATCATGGCCATCATGTACTACATCGACATTGCTCTGGGGGCCTCTGCATATACCTCCACAACTGGTATAAATGTGTCCAAGTGGACGAATATCTATCACCTATGTCCACTGCTCTACTAAATTTCCTAAAAGGGCACTTAGTGAAGTAAGAGTAGATGACACTACTTGATGATGATGAGGTGTTGGGACAATTGGTGTAGGAAGAGGTACCAGAGGTTGAGGACATCTATGATTCCTCGTATTATTGCTCAACTTTCCCCACTCCTATCATGAGGCATCCCTCCACCAATCCCCTGAAATGATCTAATATCAAAATAATTGTGTTTCAAACCCAATTCAAACTAAACCCATAGTTTCTTAAGAAAGTAGCTGGGCACCTCATGATTTGTGTGTGGTGGATGGTCTTTGACCATCCACTACCTCTCTCAAAAGTGCATTGATATATGCGGATGCATGCACCATCTAATAGAAATATCAGGCTTCTTCTCACTAGTCTCAAGACTTGTCTTAGGGTCTACAAAATATCTTTTAAAATGTCATTTATTTAATTTGAGTTGATGGACCTCTTTATAGGATAGGCCATTAGAATATAAGGCATGCATGTTTTGCCTCCATAATCAAAACCTATCAATGTCATTGTCCAAATGCTCGATAGAGTGTACAACAACTTGCATACTATCTACAGGGTGAAGTAGGTGGTAGAGGTGGGGGGTGTGGGGGTGGACCTTGTGCCTAATGGTCTAAATATCGTGCATGAGGTTGCAAAGGTTGCACCTCATGCTCTCCCTTAGATCCTCTATGGTAGGTGGTGGAGGAGGACTAGGTGGTCATGGAGGTGTAGGTGTAGGTGGAGGTGGATGTGGAGATGGAGGGGGTGGGGGGGGGTGGGGGAGGGGGAAGGGGTGGGGGTGGGTCCATCAAATATAATCTGTATATATGAAAACAACATAAAAATTCACAAAATTACTATTTAATAAAATAAATATAAAATATCAATTATATAAATGTACATTTTTAAAACCATATCAATTATATAAATAAAGTTAAACACTTAAGTAAACTTTAATCTTAAGGCTAATTGAAAATTATACCAAATTTAAGCCTAATCATAAAATAATACTCCAAAAAACTATTAATAAATCAACTTAAATGTGAATTCTAAAAATAAATTATATTTATGTTTAGGATTATGCCTTAGCATCTACGATTAAGGTTCAATATTAAAACAATTAGGATTTAGGGTTATCCATTTAGCATCAGGGTAGAGTAATTAACATTATGATTGAGGCACAAAATATAAGATTTATAGGATTATGACTACTATTTCAAGGCTTGTCATTTAAGATTAGGCATTAGAATTTATAATTATGGTTTAGGTTAAGATTTAGGATTTATAGATGATAATTTAAGATTATAGTTTACACTTAGAATTAGTGTTTAAAAATTAGGATTAGAATTAGGGCTTACATTTTAGGATCATGTGCTAGCTTTAAGGATTAGGAAATTTGTAATTATGGTTAAGATTGGGATAATTTAGTGTTTAGTAATTTAGATTTTAGCATTTAGGGAAATTATTGAGCAATTAGGGTCTAGCATTTATAATCATGGTTTGACATTTAGAATTAGGGCTAGGGTAAAGATTATGGTATGGATTTACATCATTAAAATAGAAATATGATTAGGATTATGGTATGTATTTTCTAGGATTTAATATGAGTGTTTAGCATTTATATTTAAATGTTTAGGATTATGCCTTAGCATTTACGATTAAGGTTCAATATTAAAATGTTCAATTAGGATTTAACATTTAAATACTTGATTTTGGTTTGGGTTAGGATTTAGGGTTATCCATTTAGAATTAGGGTAGAGTAATTAGCATTATGATTGGGGCACAAAATATAAGATTTAAGATTACGACTACTATTTCAAGGGTTATCATTTAAGATTAGGCATTAGAATTTAGAATTATGATTTAGGTTTAGATTTAGGATTTAAGGATGATAATTAAGATTGTAGTTTAGCACTTAGAATTAGTGTTTACAAATTAGGATTAGAATTAAGGTTTATATTTTAGGATTGCGTTCTATCTTTAAGGATTATGATTTTTAATTATGGTTAGGATTAAGATTACTTTCCATTATGGTTATTGTTATGGTTAGAGCTAGGGCTTAGGTGTTAGGTTTAAGATTTGAAGTTACAATTAGAATTAGGGTTTAACATTTATGATTAATTTTATCATTTAAGAAATGGGTTAGGATACTTGTATTAGGGTTTCAAATTAATTATTAGGGTTAGGTTTCTCATTTTTAATATAATGGTTAAAATTTTAATTAGTGTTCTAGGGTTAGGCTTAGAATTATGGTGAGAGTTACATTTTGCATCAAGGTTAATACTATGTTTAGGGTTAGTGTGTAGTTTTATAAAAAAAGAAATGACCATTTGATCTTAGCAAGAGTAACACAAATTTTCAAAATAAGATCATAATGACTACTTTTCTGAGTTGTTGGCTTAGGTGCCTAAGGAAGATCAAGTTGAGGAGGTGGTAAAAATATAGTGAGTTGGTGGCTACCATCTATTTTTATTTGAGTGTGATAGGCACAAACAATGATATGGTAACATTCATTGCTATATAGAGAGAACTCAATGAAGAGATTTAGCAAGTTACCAAATTGCAATATACCATAAGTGGGTTTTTCCTTATTGGGAGAAGGACTAGCATTAGCCACACAAATGATTGGTCTCTTAGGCTTCATAGGAGTCATTGTGACAATAATAGATTCATCAATCCTTAATGATAGTAGACATCTTTAATCAAAAGGTGTATTTTGGACTTGGAATCATGGGAGGGCACACATAAGAAGTCTTCCAAGGCATCCCCCAACATGTCAAAGTCATATTTTGAGAATTCCTTTTCAAATGTATCAAATACTTGAAGGAAGAGATATGATATTTCAACATTCAATGTTGGGTTCACGAAAATGTAGGTCAAGGGATTTTATACCTTTTGAAGGTAAAATATTCATCATGCTACCTTACTAAATTGCTAGTGCTATAGTGAGATGAGGGATCTACAAAACCAAAATAATATAACCATTATAATATAATCAAAGAGATGCAGTAATTGGAAATGAGAGTAAGAATTAGAGCCAAAGGCACATGAGTCTAAGGGAGTGAAAATGAGAAATATGAAAGATTTTATGGTTCAAAATGGGTGGTGATAGCCATTTATTATGTGCTCAAGAGAAGGGGCATATATCAAAAGTGGTGTTAGACACAAATATGTTTTGAAATTTTACATTTTGTATTGATGAATGGACATTATGTGGGTGTCTATGTGCCACAATGTTGTTTGATTGTATAAAGTTCAAACTTAGAAGGGACGTCATGTAAGTTTTGGTTTAGGGAATTATGATGTCAAAATATGAATACTTGATCATGAACCTTAGTCATAAATGCATGGGCCTTAATGCATAAGTGTTAAAGATGCAAGGGTGAAACTTTAGCAAACTACAAAAGGAAGCAATTAGAAAATAAGTTCTTAAATAAAGGTAAAATATAAAGTGAAGTTTGATCCATGAAATTTAAAATTATTCTTTTACGTGAACTTATATTTCTTTTATGCGGTACGTATGCCTTCTTTTAGAGCCTACTAAAGTTATAAAAATTATTTTCTACTTAACACAGTCTAGAAAATTATATTGCATGTATCACATGGAAGGACACTTCCTTTGAAACTAAATGTAGGCATACTTAATCAAAAAATTATTACAACATTTGTCTATGATCCCAAGAACTTTCAAATTCATGATAATCCCTAAGATTACAAACCAAATAAATGGCCAAACATATAATGTTTATCAATGATTTCATGAACTTACTATATCTATCTCATATCCTTAGGTATAACCATTAAGTCCTCTATAGATCTTCCTTTCATACCTCACCTTTTACAAGGTAGTATGCTTCCTTTGCATCAAACTTTTCCAAAATTTCCCTCGAACACAACCTTACTTGAACTTGTACATATATGAAAGACATTAGAGAAAATTTAAAATAATAAAAAAAGAAAAAACAATTTTAGAATGATTTATAATATTGTGCACTAATTTATAAACTCAATTCTTTCATTTATCCATGTTGGTCTGTACACAAGTGAATATACTAAGGAGGTGGAGTGAATCAGTATATTGTAGATAACTTCATATTCTTTCACCTTTCTTCCTTCAAATCAGTTTCTATTAGGGATGACTATAACTCAATTAGGTTGGATTAACAAAAAGGTATCATCACATAACACAAGTATTTATCTTGTGGAAACCCAACTAGGGTGAAAACCACAGTGTCTAAGACAATTCTAAAAAAGTTTACACTTTTTTGAAGTGCACCCAATCAAGAGCTTATTGTTGTTAAAAAATTACAAGGACACTATTAGGTGCCATCTAATCAAGGGATTTAGTAAAAGGCTATAAGGGTCTTTCCTTGTTAAGAGAAGCCTGGTTAAAGGACTTCAAAACACAATCTAACATGTCACCCTATTAGGGGATTTGGTACAAAGAACTTGTTAAAGTCCACCCTCAATGGGATTTATTATAGTAATCATAGAAAAATAGGGAGATTGATAAAAATAGGATAGCTATTGTACTTAGCTTAATATAGATCACTTTTGATTCTCCTCAAACCTGCCCACAACTTTTCCTACTTGCTCTCAACTCTGCAATTTAGACACAATATCTATGTGCTTATCTTTGTTGGGTACTGCACACTCTGTCACTATGTTGCATGGCACACTGACTCTCATCAAGATACTTCACCTTCAACCTTTACACTTATTTCCTCATCATCTTCTTTTCTTCTAGATTACACTTAGATCAACCCATTGGCATCTTGCTTATCACTCTGCAATCTAGTTGTTCTTTAAAAAATGAAAGTCTTTTATATGATCATTACATGTTTTTTTGTAAACCTTAATCCAGGAATTCACAAGTTGAATTTTCCAGCCTATGTCTAGCTTTTACTTATGTTATATCTTGTGTCATTCTTGCCAGATGTCTTGTATGAATCAAAGTCACAGATGTTATATGACTTTGACAACTTTCTCTATTGGAAAGAATTATAAATTAAATTCTTTTATCTATCCTCGATGTGACAATACAAATTAAGTTAAATGCAATTTCATATGCAATTCACCTGCTTGGTGACATGGCAATCACATGTATCTTGCCTCTACACTTCATCCTACTAGAGTGGTTCAACCTTTCTTTATGTTGACCAATCACACCAACTTTTCTTCTTACTTGAAAATGTCCATGATGTCTACACGTACCTAGCATAATTTTCTCAAAGTATGATTTCTCTCTTCACTACCTCTTTGGCTTGTCCTACTTATTTCTTCGATTACACATGTGAACTGGAGTCATATTCAAGTACTCACAAAGCTTCACCGGTCATGAATTCATACTAGTTGATGTTCTATCTCGACCTTGACATTAATGACAACCATATCATAATTGGTCACATCAATATTTTCAATGGTCTAGTCCCTTAGACTTTTGACAATTAAGTCAATAATTTTCCCCTTTAACATTGATGACAACACTTGACCATATCACTTGGTCACTTCAACACATTTGGATAACTCTTATGGACTACTTAATACTTAGAAAATAATTTTGTGACTTTACCTTGTTCTCTTCTTGTTTAACATCTACCCCTAAGATGATGCCTCATGCTACAAGTTCACTTGCGTGTCAGTTTTCCTTTGACTCTTCCCCCTTTTAACAATCCTTCTCGCTTTTGATTTTCCTTTCCTTCTTATATATTTTTCATCTATTTCCTTCTCTTCTTCTTCTTTCTTAATGCTTCTTCTCCCTCATGCTTCTTCTCTTCTTCTCCCTGCTTCTTCATGCTTCATTGCCCTCATGCTTCTTCGCATGGTTCTATTTCTCCTTTCTTCTTCTTCTTCTTCCCATTTGATAGCAATGAAAAAGGTGCACATCATTTCTCTAAGACTTCTCCCCATGTGTAGTAGTCCTACTTATTCATCAATCCACAATATGATTAATCCTTTCAAGATTATGGATTGATGTCTGCCTATTTTTCTCCATTTCACACTTGATAGGGGTAAAATCCCTAGCTTTCCTCAAAGATACTCAAAGGTATTCTTTTGAAGAGGTTTTGTAAATATATCAGCCAATTATTCTTTGGTTGGTATAAATTTTAACCTCATCTCTTTCTCTTGCACTTTCTATCTTAGGAAATGATGCTCTATGGATATGTGCTTTGTCTTTGAGTGCATAACCAAATTCTTTGATATGTTTATTGCACTTCTACTATTCTAATTAATAGCCACTAGTTCCTCTAGCTTCTCTTGAATTCTTCCAAGCAATTATTTTATCTAAATAACCTACATGCAATTAAATGCTACTACTACATACTCCACTTCTGTTGTTGACTGAGATATGCAATTCTTCTTCTTGCTAGCCCATGTCACCAATCTTCTTCCAATGAAAAAACTTGATTTATTCAATCATGAACATCTCACACTTTTTTATCACTTCTACAAAAATTGTTCTCATCTTTTCATCTCCTCCAAAGATGACACCATCTATAAATACCTCTATGATCAACAATCCAACTTATGTCTCTTTCTTAAGGTAGATGTTGTTGTCACCAGTTCTTACAAATCCAATCTTGATTAGTTATGAGTGCACTCTTTCATACTAAAATCTTGGTGTCTAATTTAGTTCATACAAGGATTTTAGTAGTCTACATACTTGATTTTTCCCTTCTTCAATCCCAAACCCTTATGGTTGTTCTATGTATATCTCCGCCTCTAGTACTCTATTCAAGAATGTTGATTTCATGTCCATCTGGTACACTTTGAAGTTCTTGTATGTTGCTAAGGATATTAGTATCTTGACTCCCTCTAGTCTTGCTACAACTTCTAGTCTATGCCCTCCTCTTGTGCATACCCTTTGTAGATAAGTCTAGCATTGTTCCTGATCATTTCTCCATTTTCATTCATATTTTTTCTAAACATTCATTTTTTGCATATGACATTTTTGTCCTTAGGCTAGGTCACCATGGTCCACGTATGATTTCTCACCATTTGATTGATACCTTCTTCCATGGCCTTTCTGTAGTCTTCATCCTTTAGGGATTCTCATATAACTTTTGGATTCATGTGTGAGAGCAAACATACTCTCTCTCTCTCTCATCACTCTAACATCCATGTCTCTAATGATCTGATCTACTAAGTTTTTTCTCTTGACATACTTGGGTAGTTATAGTTCTCTTTCAAGTTCTTCATCTCTTTATTCCTTAGATTGTACAACTTCTATCTATGTAGGCACTTACTCTTGTGCTACCACTGTCACTAGCTCAATCAACAGAGTGTGTAAAAAATGTTTGTAGTATTCCATCTCTTTCTTTCTTTCTTCTTTTTTCTTTATAGAGAACTCAACTACCTTTACACTAGCATATTCCACAATTTTTTGCCCTACATGTTCAAACACATGTACACCTTTCTCTTTGTAGGGTATCCCAAGAGGATACCTTCATCACTTTTTGGCTCAAACTTTCCTTGTTATTCATCCCTTTTGATGTAGCACTTTCTTCCAAACACTTTAAAGTGTTTAGAGGGTGTCTCATTCATACTCTTCTTCGTCTATAACCTATTCAAGGTGTATAAATATGTGCTCGTAGCTTCTCTCTACTAGACTTGTGCAACATTGTTTTGAATCATCAAGGTTTTGGCACAATCTATGATGTTTTATTTCTTCTCTCTACAACACCATTCTTCCGTGGTGTCATGGGAGCTGAAATCCGCCTCTTGATTATGCGTTCTTTGTAGTAGCTCTCAAAATATTGTGAGGAACTCACCTCCCCAGTCTAATCTCAAACACTTCAACATCTTAGTGACCTCACTCTCTCCCTTGTCTTTGTAGGCCTTGAACATGTGAAAAGACTGTGACTTTTTTTTCATATCAACAATCTAAATCAGTATAGAAAAATAATTTATGAACAACATAAAATACCCCTCACCAGATACACTCTCAATCCTCATAGGAGAACACAAGTCAGAGTGCACTAAATCAAAAATTTGTTCTAAGTAAACAACTTACTAGAAAAACTAGAATTAACCAACTTTCTTAGTTGACAATATTTACACTTGCCATTGTCAGGTTTATTGATTGGAGGCAAGCCTCTTACACATCTCTTTCTTCCTACCTTGACAATAATTCAAAATTTACATGATATAACCTGCTATGCCACAACCAAATATTGTCATACTTAGGTATATATCAACTATTTATAGAGGTGTTGATGTAGAATAGATTACCTTTTCTTTGTTTGCTTGTACCTAGTAAGTTACCTGTCTTGTTGAGAATTCTACAAGACCCTTTGTCAAACTCAAATTTATAACCCTTATTGATTAGCTGAGATATAGTTAGCAAGTAATATTTGAGACTTTACACTAGACAAACATCTTCACAATAAGTGAGGTCATTAGGCATACAATGGCCTTAACTACTACCGTGCACTGAGAATTGTTACCAAATCTAACCATTCCTCTATCATGCTCTTCCACTTTGTGGAACTTGCTCTTGTAACTAGTCATGTGCTAACAACAGCAACTGTCTATGATTGAGTCCTTGTTGTGGCTAGTAATTGATATTAGGACTCTTTCCACCCTTTCTATTGTTATAGAAACAAATGATATTTCATCATTATCATTGTGTGAAATAGTTGACTCCTCATCAGCCACACCTTCCTTAATGATGTACAATAATGCTTATTCTTTGCTTTTGAAGCTTTTCCATATTTTGTTATTCTCTTTCTTGATAGGCTCAACACATCTAGCAACAAAGTGTGCTACCTTTTTGCAATTGAAACATTTAAAAGGAATCTTACCCTTTTACTTATGTTTTCCTCTTGGTAATATTTTTGTGAACAAGGCCTCCAACTCTTCTTGTTGAGATTCTTCAACATAAAGACTCTCAAGGTCTCTTTGATATCTAGAAATGCTTTCCACCTCCTTTCCTTTGGGTACAATAGGCACAACTAAAGCTTTGAATACAACTTCGCCCTTCAAATGACTTTTGTCACAGTTTTTGATCTCAAATGTAGTCAACTTTCATATCAAGGCATCTAGAGATACCTCAGCCTTCTCCATTGATCTCAAGTCCTATATGGCTGATACTTTTATGGCATACTTTTGTACGAAGGTTCTTAGTATCTTTTTTACCACATCATCTTCTTATAGTGTGCCTCTAGAAGCTATGATGGCTAGCATTACATCCTTCATGCTCTTGTCATATTCTTCAATGTCTTCTCCTTCTTACATTCTCATGTCATCACACTTTCTGCTTAGGATATCGTCTTTAGCCTTTTGGACGTGCTTATCTCCTACATAGACAATCTTAAACCTTTCCTAAATCTCATATGACGTCTCCAAATCTTCTACATTGACATATTTGACATATGATAGAGTGCTCACAGGCGCATCCATTGTAGTCCTGTGAATATCTCTCCCCTTCACTTGGTTTGCACTGAGTGGAGCAACATCTTCACAATATTTGGTCTCTATGTGACTCCAATATGTATCTCCAAGAGATTTCAGATGAAAACTCATCTTTCTGCACCATAGGTTGTAGTTTAGTTTTGAGAACTTTGGTACTTCTCTTTTCAACATTTTGATCTTTTAACTTGAGTTGTCAAATTCCTTTCTTCAAAGGAGGGGATTGAATAAGTATATTGTAGATAACTTTAAATTCATTCACCTTTCCTTCACACCATTTTTCTATTAGTGATGACTATAACTCAACAAGTTGGGATTAAGCAAAAATAATTAAGACAAATGTAGCATCCCATAACACAAGTATTTATCTCATGGAAACCTGACTAGGGTGAGAACCATGGTGTGTGAGACAATTCTCACAAAGTTTACACTCTCCTAAAGTGTGCCTCATGAAAAATTTATCTCTATTAAAATATTACAAGGACATTGTCAGGTGCTACCTGGTTAAGGAGTTTAGTGCATACATGTGAGAGTCTTGCACTATTAAGAGAAGCCTGGTTAAAGGACTTTGAAGCACAAACTAATGTGTCACCCTCTTTAGGGGATTTAGTTCAAAGAACTTGTTGGAAGTCCACCTTTAATGGTATTTGTTGTTGTAGTGGTCAGAGAACAATAGAAAGAGTGGTCTAAAAAATATAGTTACTATACTTAGGTTAATATAGATCACTTTGGATGCTCCTCAGACCCATCTACAACTCCTAGCTCTACAATTCAAACACAATCGCTATGTGCCTTGCTCTGTTGGCTACTGCACACTCAGTCACTATGTTGCATGACACACTTGCTCTCATTAACACACTTCACCTTCACCCTTTACACTTATCTCTTCCTCTTCTTCTTTTCTTCGAGATTACACTTAGATAAACTTGCTAGCATCTTTCTTACCACTCTACAACCTGGTTTTTTTAAAAAAATTGGAAGTCTTTTATATGATCCCTACACATTCTATTGTAAACCCTAATATGATAATTCAAAATTTGAATTCTCCAACCTATGTCTAGCTTGTACTCCTATCTCTGTCTTGCGTCGTTCTTGTTAGAGGTACCTTGTATGAGTAGAAGTCACAAATGTTCTATAACTTCAATAGCTTTCTCTACTGGAAATAATCCAAATTTGAATTCTTCCATCTGCTCTTGATGTGATAGGACCAATTCTATTAAATGCAATGTTAGATGTGATCCACCTACTTTGGACGTGGTAGTCACATGTATCTTACCTCTACACTTTATCTATGACTAAACCTTTCTTCATGTTGACCAGTATATGTCCATATGTACTTAACATGATGTCCTCAAAGTGTGATTTCTCCTTTCATTGCATTTGTTTGGTTTGTCCTTATTTCTCCAGTAACACTTGTGAGTTGCAATCACACTCATGTGCTCACAAAGCTTCATCAGTCATGACTTCATATTGGTCAATGTTTTGTCTTGACCTTGACATCAATCACACCTATATCATAATTGATTACACCAATACCTTCACTAGTCTAGTCTCTTAGACTTTTGACAATTATGCCAACAATCCCCATCTTTAAAAAAATAGATAATCATTTTTAAAAATAAATATAGATTAATCTTAAGAAACTAAACTAACATTTATTTTTTAGTGAACATTATTTGATGTTATATTGAGTATTATTTTATTTTTATCAAGCCTATGTTTTTATTTTAAAAAATATAATTGAATATAAGAACAAAACAAAAATATTTTGTATTAGTTATAGTGTACTATATTGTATACCTTTACCACTATTTATTCTATATTAAAAATAATATTAAAAGATATCATTAAAAAAAAAAAAAACTTAAAAAATAAAGGGACTAAATATTGTTTTTTAAAATAAAGAATTTAGACCAATCAACCCAAGTCAATTGAGACCCATGTCCAACAATATCACATGCACATGAGCTTTATTTTTGACAAAAGCAACATCTTAGTCAAATTTTGCCTAAGATCCACATTCTTTTCCTTTCAAGGTGTCATTTTTGAACAAGTGGATAGTGTTGCCATGGGTTCCCCACTCTATCATATTATTGCTAATCTTTACATGGAGCACTTTGAAGAGGTTGTCCTTAACTCTTTCCCACTAAAACCAAGTTGGTGGAAAAGATATGTTGATGATACTATCGTATGTTGGCCACATGGCATTGACAAACTTGAGGAATTTCATCCCCACTTGAACAATATTGCTCCTTCTATCTCTTTCACCAAGGATGTTGAGTCTGATAACCAACTCCCCTTCCTAGATGTGTTACTTATCAAGGAATCTAATGGTTCCCTTGGGCGGAAGGTCTTCCGTAAAGCTACTCACACTAACCTATACCTCCACTCTTCTTTGCACTACCACCCTTGTCAAAAATTTGGTGTCCTTAGGACTTTGACTCTGAGGGCCTTTCACATACGTGATGATGATAACTTAGACCAAGAGTCAGAGCATTTATGCAAGGTCTTTATTTTGAATGGGTACTCGAACAAGAAAGTCTTAAAGGCCCTCAAGCAAACTAAGCTATTCTTTTATTCCAAAACCCTCATCCTCCTTCTGTGCCACCCTTCCTTTTGTTAATTGCATTTCACACAAGATCTCCAAGATTCTCACTAAGAAAGGCTTGACACACACTTTCAAACCGGTCTCTACATTAAAGCATTGCATTCCTCATCTTAAAGACTCCAAGGATGCCCTTCTAGAATATGAAGTCTACAAGATTGAATGCTCATGCAGTGCTCCATATATCAGAGAAATTGGTAGAGCTTTCAAAACCATATTCAAAGAGCATGGTGCTGACATAAAACATGTTAGAATTCTCAAGTTAGCCCTAGCAGAGCATTCTTCCACTACCAAGCACCATGTGTGCCTAGAGAATGCTCAAATCTTATTCAAAGAAGAGAATCTTTTCAAGCTCAAAATTAAAGAGACCATAGCCATTAGCAACCACCCTTCAAACCTCAATCGAGATGAAGGGTGGACCCTTAGTCATTCCTGGCAACCCCTTTTATCTTTCGTGAGAAATCGTCCCTTTCACCCTTAAACACCCCCCCTCCCCTGTGTGGAGCTCACCAAAAATTACCCATGTTTGTCCTACCGATCTTGCATTTAGTTTCATCCCCCCCCTCCCCCCTTGTGTTCCCTCCCTTTCCTCTTGTTTCAATTCAGCTAGCCTTTTATTCTCCTCTTCTTGTCCTCGGTTGCTCATTTGAGTTCTTTAGTTTATTTCAAGATTGAGATTCCTTTTGTTCCTTGAGCCTTTGATTTGTTTTTAATTTTTTCCTCTAATTTGTCTTACACACACACACACACACACACACACACACATGTATATATCTAAGTATCTATCTATATATCTATCTATACATATACATATACATAGATATATACATTTACATATATATGTGTGTGTGTGTGTGTGTGTGTGTGTGTGTCAGTGGTCAATTAGTCTTACTTTCTATTTTTATATATAGGCATATAGGCAAATATATATTTAGTCACTTGTGTGTTTGTATATATATATATGGTTGTATATATGTCGTTATATATTAGGGTTATGGTTATTTATATATACATATATAGAGCATCTTATTGCTATTATATAAAAATGGGCTTTTGATCTCTTTTCTTTTATTGTCTTCATTTTATTTCTTCTTTACTTTTTAGTTATATTGTTTCCTTTTATATTTAGGTGGGTGTTTCTAGATTTTTAGAGCTTTGGGAGTTGTTTGACTTGTGGTATTTTTCTCTTGCCTAGTCTTCTTTTTATTATATATATATATATATATATATATATATATATATATATATATATATATATATATATATATATATATATATATATATATATATATATATATATTGCCTAGTCTTCTTTTTATTATATATATATATATATATATATATAGTTGATCTTCTCCTTTTCTTTAACTAGTTCTCTAGTGTCTTTCTTTACTCGTGTTCCTTTTGATACTTCTCCCTCTTTTACTTTTATGTGTCATTCAAAATTTAGTTGTCCTTTAGATCTAGTTTCTTTAACCTTTATGTCTCCTCCTCCCTCCTTGTCCTTGATCCTTGAGCCTTGGGTCTTTTCCCTTCTTTTAAACCCCCATTACCCCCTCCATGGTCTACAATCTATATTTTTACTCATCCTTCAACTCTCTTTTGTCCTAATGATGGATCATAGAGTGTGATTCGAAACGTTGACAGAAAAAAAACTACAACACAATCTCTTCTAGAAACTATTGCTATAAAAAAATCAACATCACTAGAATAGTCTCAATGAGAGCTATACAATGACACCATTTTTGACCAAATTTGAGTTAGTCAAATTTTTGCCTTTACACAAGGCCTAGGTCCAAGTTTCATTACACTTTGACTGATGATAACTTGAATTTATGGTTTATCATTAAAGTAAAATAAAGAGTATTTGAATCATCTTGACAAGTACTCCACAATGATGCCACTTTCTCCCCCATAGAAGATGATAAATTTTTTGACCTTGTTTGCAACACCCCGCCAAGGGATCCAAAAGAATTAACCTACTATATTCTAATCCATTAATATTCAAATTAATAATTTAATAATAAAATCATTAATAGATAATAACAAGTTATATTAAAAATCTTATTAATTTGAATATTAATGGATTAGAATATAGTAGGTTAATTCTTTTGGATCCCTTGGTGGGGTGTTACATTGTTAGGACCTACCCTTAAGTTTGACCATAAGTTTTTCTAGCCATAAGTTGAGAAAATGTACTCATGTTAAGCCCATTCAAGTTGTGTTGGGTTGATTTCAACAAGGTCTTTGACTTGGCACCATTTTTGAGAGATTTTGGGACACTTCAATTTTTAGTGAGAGATCCAATTGGATTACTTTTAGTGTAGAAGACGTTTTAAAACAACTCACTCAATTGTTCATTGTGAACTTGAGAAAAATGTTTTGTATGCTTCTTGGTGGGAAGGGGCTTTGATCCAACATTATACTGTAACAAATAAATCTAAGACTTAGAGAAGCTTCTTAGTATTGGTAGCTATGGAATCTCAAGTTCATGGTTTGTTTCAACTTGCTATGGTTTTTGTTGATGGGTTTGGGAGGGACAATCCTCCCAATTCTACTATGGATGTCCTAGTTTTTTTATGGCCAATTCATCTCGAATTGATTCTATTGGAGAGAGGGTTGTTTCTGGAGATTGTGTTGGTGTTGCATCTCATTATTCTCCTAGCTCTATTTCCTAGTTGGTTTCTAGGTCTATTCCTAGCCTCTCAAAAGGTGTTGCTAGCTTTCCAAATTAGGACGTTGGAATTCTAGCACTTGATTCACTAGCTTGGAAAGAAGAAGGTGCTAAGGTAGAAGATGGTTGGACTATAGTGGAAGGGAAAAATTTCTAAAAAGCTTAACCCTTATTTGATATGACCCTTCCTCCTCACAAGAGCAAGAGCAAAAGTAAATTCTAATAATGCCCATTTGTGGGCGTTTTAGTTAGGGTCTTCTTTGGCCCCTTCTTTTTCTCTTGGTGTTAGGATTTAAAGAGATAGAAATAACAATTACATGCAAATATATCCAATATCATAAAATAATAAATCACATAAAAGAGAACACGAGACACAAAGATTTAACATGGTTCACCCAATCCCTGGGCTATGTCTACCAAAAAATAAGTCTAATATTTTATTATTGAGTGATTACAACCTAATTATAATCTGTAATCCCTTACAACTCAATACTGCCACAAGAAGCTATTATCACATCACACTCTATGAAATCCCTAACCCTAAGCCATTTTATACAAGATTTTTGCCACTTACAAAATTAGGGTTAGAATAATTGAAACATGTCTACCTACAAGAAAAACCCCAATAAAATAGCCCCCAATTTATTTTTTACAAGGGCTATTTCCCACGAGTGTATTGGGGGTTTTTGCCCCCAAAACTTGTCGAGAAATTATGACGTGTACAGTACTTCCCTGATTAGTCACCGCAAACTAACACATGGATGCTTGCTGGCTTTTTCAAGTAGCATTTGCTCCAAGTCGTAGGAGTCTACTGTTAATACCCTTTTCTTATTTTGAGATTCATTCTTTATTGAGCGCTTTCAAGTTATATCTTTTGCAACCATTTAGTGAAAGAGTTTTGGTTCCTTTAAAAGCCTTTCTGCTCTAATAAAAAAGATATGGATCACATTTTTTTCTCTTACATCTTAATGATAGATCATAGAGTGTTATTTGAACAATTGATGAAAAAATTCTTACAAAATCAAATTCAATAGAAAAGTTAGGATACCTTATGAATTGAGGCAATCTACTCACTTTAAATAATAAAGATGTTAATTTATTTTAATTTCCCCCCCTCTATATGAGTAACAATATTTGGCTACATATTTATAAAAAGTATTCCATTGAAAATTGAGAGATGAATATGTAACATCTTTCATTCTATAATTTTTGTATTTTGTGCCATGAGACATAGTAATAGATTGACCAAGGTGAGTGTGTGTGTGTGGTTGCTTGGATTAACATATACTATAAATATTTGATCGCATTCAAATGGTTATATCTTCACAAAATCAAGCATCCTTTAGAAGACAAATAAATGTAAATTAACAAAAGATAAACTAAAAGAAACTTATGATATGAATATTAGGATTTAACTGTGTGATTTTGAGTCAAACTCATTGACCCATGTTACATGAGTATTCAACATGAATCCATCTCTCATGAGAATAAATGGAACACTTAGCACTCATTGGATCTAGGTGATGCTCACAAGGGTGAAGCACCGGGACTTCCCGGGAGGTCACCCATCCCAGTACTACTCCAGCCTGAGCGTGCTTAACTACAGAGTTTCTTCCCTAGTTAAACCCACAAATGGGGTTGAAAGCTTTGGGTTTAACTAGGGAGGAAACTCTGTAGTTAAGCACACTCAAGCTGGAGTAGTACTGGGATGGGTGACCTCCCGGGAAGTCCCCGTGCTTCACCCCTGTGAGCATCACCTGGATCCAATGAGTGCTAAGTGTTCCATTTATTCTCATGAGAGATGGATTGATGTTGAATCACTACTCATGTAACATGGGTCAATGAGTTTGACTCAAAATCACACAGTTAAATCCCCATATTCATATCATAATTTGACTTGCTGTGGAAATTATCTCCTACTTAAAAGAAACTTAACAAGTTCATCAATTTTTTTGAATCAAATATATTAACCTATAACAAGCAAACAACATGAAGGTGACAAGTACAACATAAATGATAGCATAATACATAGTAGCAACGTCTACACATGCTTAAATGTATAGAAGCTTGAATACATAGTCTACCTAAAGTTTGAGGTGGATGAGTCTCCTATCTAAGCCAACTTTCTCTTCATCAATACTAAAGCTTTTGTTCTAATACTCCCTTTCGTGGATGTTTTGATGATTGGTGGTTTACTAGTTTTGACATTGTTCTATTCATCTTTCTCTTAGATTTTCATATCAAGGTGAGCCCCTTTTCAATTGAGGTAGATTGGGATGTTGAAACTACTGGGAAAATCTACAATTAGAGTGTTATTATTCGCAAGCAAAGCTTTGACAACCTTCCTTATATCATGGTGCTTAAGTTTGTTTGTAATGATGTGTTTTGGTTGTCTTGTTGGGGTTCTATTATGACCTTTGTTGTATGGCCTTTCCAGACCTTTTTTCTTACTTCACATTATCTCTTCAAGGTTTCTCTACTTACTATGTGCCTTTAGTGATCGATTGCTTTACAAACTTGTGTTTTTTTGTACCATTGCTCTCCTAATAACCTATTGGCTAAGACTTTGAAAAGACCGACCTTTTTCTCTGACTACATTATTAATCAAAAACAAAAATGTTTGGTTATAAAATTTATGCAATAAATTAAAGTTGATCCAAACATTAAATCTAATCAAATTAATAATAAAAAAGTGTAATGACCATACAACAATCACTAACATGATGTATAATATCCACCAAACAAACTTACCTCTGTGCAAACTAACAAATACATTTTTTATTCATTAGATATTAACATTATATGTGTTCATTGGTCACCCCATTTTACATCAAATTTATTATAATTGGAGGGTAATACTTTCCTTACAAATTACAATCTTCAAAGATTCACAAAATACTTCCATTATTAGTTTAAATACAAACAAATTATTTTAATCTAAAAACAACTTTTCAAATATATGCTCCCTTTTTTTTTATAAATTTAGTTTTTAAAGGTAATTTTTATATGATACAAAATTTCTACTATTAGTAGATTTGGTTGTCAAAAGTAGTTTAACATGAAGATCGAATAAATAGCAAGTTTTATTTAAAAAGAACTAATAAAATTTGCTCTCAAACATTTTCTATAATAAAATAACATGATCTTATTGTTGAGTGGATTTCTAATTCTATTTAATTGAGTGAAATTTGATTGAGTTGGATAAATGATTCATCTTAAACAATTCTTACAATAGAATAAGATGCTCTTTTTGTTATTGTTAATAAATTCCTAGTTCTTTTCAATCACATGAGATGGCCAAGGGGTAGTTGCAATCATACTTTAATTGAATTTATTAAAAAAATAAAAATATAAATATAAACAATTCACCTTTTCATGACAAGGATGATATTTGACTAATTATTTTGTAATGAAAATTGTAGCTAAACTATTTAGAATCAACACTATGGATAAACATACAATGAAATTTTTATAGAACGCCAAGTTATTTAATATTCATTATAAAGTTTTATCGACTATTATGTTAAAAGAACTTCATCGTGCTTTAAAGAAACTCAATATTTAGCTGTCTTCATTTACTTTTACATTGTTTAATTATTTTCTTCCGGTCAACAAAGAAAACAAGGTAGTAGTCTACTAGAAGCGACTAAACGCTATTGTCTTTTAATCAATACCATCAATGTAGCCGGGTATTAATGTTTCAAAAACAAATAGTGTTGGGTCTCCCAAAATGATAAGATCTGATGTAAGATACAGTTCTCGTACGATGAAAATTGAATATCAAAGCATCAAAGAAACTATAATCCTCGGGTTAGAAACACCATCAAAACGAATTTAATCAATAATTGAGCCTGAATTCCATTTAACTTTCAAAGCTTGGCACAATTCAATCAATCACCTAATTTCTTTTCTAACACGATCGTTGCGCTCACAAATGAAAGCTTATTTCCAGTAAGGAGACAATTTATGAAAAATTGGCCTCAGATTAAGGTATGCTTCCTTATATGTGGCAAACAAATCATTATACACCTGAGAAGCTTCCTTACATGGATAATAAGTTTGTCGAATTCTCAGCCAATCGCCTATAAACAGAAAATGATCAGTAAGATCTCTAACTTAATAGCAACCTGAAATATGAAAAAGTGTATAAAATCACATTTACTAACTATTATTACACAGAAAATTCTAACAAGATTCAATGAGTTGAAGTTTATGATATTAGACATCAATCTTCCATAACATGTCAATTTAGTAAACATGACAACCTCCAGATATTAAACACAAAAGAATACAGGCCCAAAAAGCATGGTGATGAGAAAGCAAACCATTCACATTTGCGGTGCTTAAGACAAGACATCATGATGATACACACAAAACTCCATTCAAGTCATTTGTGATGAACAAAATAATCTCTTCCCCTCCTAAACTTTAGTAAGTTATGTACCACCTAAAATATCACAGAGTAGACCACCGTATGGAATCTCTGTAGCCACTTGAGAAAATTCAAAAAAGTAAACAGAAGCATTTTGAGAGGTGATGCTAACCTAAATGATGCATAGAAATCTCCTATATATTTCCTAGTTTAGAAAACATTCATCATGATTATTTTCTCATATGTATGGCAAATGGATAAAACCATTTTAAGAATTATGTCTGATTTTATATATTACAGAAGCAGCTTCAGAATCATTCTAGTCCTTCACAGAATGCATACATGTACAAGAACATAAAATTAGAAAGAGACGCAAGAAGCTAAATTGAAGATGAAAGCTCTGGTTTAAAGAAAGTATGGAAAGTCAAGAGGCCTCTATATCGGTATTGGATTATTATTTTTGGTTAACTTTTGGGTATCCGGATTATTAAACATCCCTAGCTTAGAAAGCCAACAACAGGGAACAACAGACAAAAGACAGACTAAGACTTTCATCAACACTTCATACAACAGTGCAACAGGATATTACGAAGCAGAAGATAAAACAAATGAAAATCATAATTTAATTATTAATCAATGCATGTAAGCTAAATTTTCATAAAGAATGGTGCACATGGGATTTTGCAGCTGAGTAGCAGAGCAGAGGCGAAAGGTGAAATGGGAATCTGAGCACAAGCTTGAATATGAATGATCAATGGGTACCATAAAGATAATTAGGTTAATACCACAATTGGGAGGTCCTATTGTTGTCACAAAAGCTTGCACCCTTGCCTAAAGCTTTTACCTAAAGGCAACTTTGTGAAACATGGAAACAATCTCCAAATTGTACGACTTGAACTGTGAGATTGAGTCTCCAGAGAAGGCTGGCTTCCTTACTATCAGGGTGCACCTAACTACTCTTTGAGAGGAAAAGGAGAAGGAATGCATGAAAAAAAAACTACCTAATCTAGTCCAAAGAGGGTGATACACCGAAATAGCTTGTTCAACCCTATTTCTGCCTAACAATGCACTATTCATCAACATATTCTCAAGATACACTGATTCAACCTTTGTTTCAATCCAACAACCACAAACAAATTAGAAACCAAATGAAATGCTACAAGGAAGGAGCTTCACTCTATAACATTCTAGACAAAATAGATACTGTTATGCAAATTGAAGAATATAAAACAAAACATCAACAAAGGCAAGGAAGTTGTGCACTTATATCGAAGGGAGAATGAGGTAAGACAAAGAATATATTCAATCATAGACAAGGAAATTACAGTAATAGAGCATAGAATGCTTACTGCTATAGAATCAGAAAAAAGGCCGACCTTGAGAAGGGTTACAAAATTTGCTTTTATAGTGCAAGCATAACTCAGATAGCTTCTACCCTAAGGCAAAGCTCAACAACGACATTTAAGGTTGTAGAGAACAATCATTGCAAGTCTGAAGAAATATCTAATCCTGGTACACATTCAGATGTAGGAAAATCATACATTTCACCAAAAGGATAGCCTTGAGAAGACAAGAACGACGGTAATTAATGCCTAAACCAAGTAGATGGATAACTAGACAATGATGGAGTACCCGATCAATTAATAGGCATGGAGATCACTCAGGAGTGATTGTGGACAATCAAGAGGATCAGATCTACCATTAAAAAACTATTCTCCTTCATTATCAACTCGCTAAGTCAAAAAATCAGCAAGTCAAGGGAAGTCAAGACTCAAGTTTCACCACATGGACCAATCATATTTTATCCTTTTGCCACCTGGCCACTCTTCTATCTTTCATGTTTGACCTCTGACTATAATTGATCGTGGCCTTGCAACTCTTTTCCTTCATTAGCTGTTTACTCCTGCGAAACGGTGACCAAACCATATCGCTGCTTCACAGCTTCCCTTTAACATTTTCCCTTAATTGCCATGACCTTGCGACTACATGGTTTTAACCCTTCGTGCCATTGCCACAATTTAGGCTAACAACCTTCTAACCGTGTGACGATGCGAGATCAATGAATTGCCTTGGTCGCATCCTCGCAGTCTGAAACCGACATATCATAAAATGCTTGCGACCCTGCGAATATGAGCTTAACTGTCTATTGGATGTATTACCATAGCATCACAACTTGAAACTTAACCTTGCCACTTAACCATGTGATGATGCATCTCCAATGACTATCACTGCTTTGCAGCTGGATTCCTTAACTGGCCATAAACCCTAGTGATCATGCGATTAAGGTGTTCGCAGCCTCGCATCCCAAACCATGGTTTATCATTCTAACCTTGCGATGGAGCGAACGAAGGCACTTCGCACCATCACAACCTTGACCTAGAGTTACACATTTAACCTTGCGAACATGCGAACAAAGGTATTTGTAGTGTCACACCATTAACCCCAGTTCCAGCCTGACTCCTCGCGACCATGCGAAATTGACTGGGCATGTTGACCGTCGCAACATCGCAATTTAAAACGCTGAAGCACTATCAATTGACTGTCATTAATTGAATAGATTTGCTTCATCTGATGAATGATATTATACCCTTGCGATGATGCGAGCATTAGAAGCCTTTGAATCTGGTCCACACAGACACGTGGCAGACTATCGTATCCCCGCATTGGCTAAAGATCTTGTATGTTGAGAATGTGGGAAAATGCTAACCCTTGATCAACACCCAATAGACGGCTGCAGGAGAACTAGAAACCTTTGATAAAAATAGTACAATCGGCCAATAGAAAACATCCACCTAGCAAAAATTTTGATAGACTCCTCAACTTTGCAGCCTACGCCATGAAATCGGACCCACGACTCCAGGTGGCAATAAGGCGTTTACCCAGGTTCATTAAACATCCAGTACCTTCATAATGCACGCATATGCTGGCCCTTGATCTTGGAGAATTTGATGGTTGAGATGAACACTGAAATATCATCCTGCTCTCACAATGTCGCAACTTAGGACTCTAAAGCATGTCGATAAATTGCATTGATTGAAAGAAATAGTCTTCATCCGATAAGTGAATCTATACCTTCGCAACAATGCAATGAAGAAAACCCAGTGGACCTGGCCCACACGAACACGTGGCAGACTGTTGTATCCCTGCTTTGGTTAAACATTGAGCAGCTCCGGAAAGCACACGTACGCCAACCCTTGATCCTCTGAGATCCGATGGTCAAGGTCACACTGTAAAACTGCATATGCTTTTACTGTCTACCAGATTCAAGTTGCGAGGCTGCACCAATTGAACATCTAACCCTTATAGCCCAATTGCGACCTTAACTCCGATTGATTGATTTGAACATGTGAACATTCGAACAAGAGCATTCGCAACATCGTGACATTAAACATGGTTTAGCTGTAAACCCCTGTGATGATGCGAATGAAGGCTTCTTGTCACCTCGTAGCCCTAACCCTGAGTTAATCTTTTAACCCTGAGACCATGCAAACAAGAGAAAAACGCAACCTCGCCACACTAACCATGATTTAGCCCGAAACCCCTGTGACTAAGCGATCCAGAGTCTGTCGCAACTTCGCGACTTGAAATATGAAGCACAACCTGTGATGATGCGAATGAAGGCTTCTTGTCACCTCGTAGTCCTAACCCTAAGTTAATCTTTTAACCCTATGACCATGCAAACAAGAGAAAAACACAACCTCGCCACACTAACCATGATTTAGCCTGAAACCCCTGTGACTAAGCGATCCAGAGTCTGTCGCAGCTTCGCGACTTGAAATATGAAGCACACTTTGATGGAAGAGAATCAAATGAATCGATTAGTCTTTATACGACATGAAAAAGTCATCCTTGCGACGTTGCGACAAGGAACTGAGATGCACTGGCCCACCTGACACGTGTCACACAGGCATTTCCCTACTTTGGTTAAAGTCCAGACATCTTGAAAATGTGTGAATATGCTAAGCGTTGATCTACCTTCATCCAGTGGCTAAGAACTGGTTGACCTTTTGACTTGAAGCTCATTTGCAAATACTACCTTGCGATCATGCGACAAGAATGAAACACCTTGCCACTTAAGATTAGATGCTAGCATGAAATGCTGCGAAGTTGCACTGACTAAAGATTTAACCGTTTCGCACCTTCATGGCTTATTTGAGTGTTAAATGCTAATAGCCTGTGACTAGGTGATGAAGGATAATTGCACGGTCGCAACTTGGATGGTTCATAAGATATAATCATGAAAATTATGAAAGGTTAGACTTAGTGATATAAAGGATCAAGGCATTTGTCATGTTCCCTTTCTAGTGACATAACTTCAACAAGGGGATTTGCCTATCATCGACTCTCGTAGGCAAATGATTTTGGAAAGAGAGTCATTTTATTTCCAGATGATTACATTTTTACTCTCGGAGAATAATAATTCAGTAAGTGGGGCCTACTTGTTCTAATATTAAATTAAGGTTGTACTCTAACTTTATAAAGTTATTTATTTAATTTTATAAAGTTTAATAATAAAAGTACATTATAAAAGATAGTTCCGGAAAACTTCCAGTAACTTCTCAACAAGGTGAATAAATAGAGGACATGAGGCACCCATTTGGACAAGGAGTTTTGTGGATTCGATTTCTATTCCATTTGGAGCAATTTGTAGTCATCTGGTCTGCAAATTCTCGAGTTATCTTTGGGAACGAAAACTCCCATTGATAAGCAATTTTGAGGGTGTGAGATATCATTCAAATTATTGCGAATTTGGAAGTGATATCACAGTTACTTCATCTGGACAGAGATCTGCGGCCTAAGGCCGATTTGTGACCATTAAGGAATCAGTTAGAAGGAGTTGTCTGTTGCAGGTTTGGAGGAATTAAAGGTAGCGCATCATTGATCAAGCAATTCTCTAGACAGGGCCGGAAGTCATTACCCGGACTTACCCATTCTCAAACAGACTCAGTTCAAGCATAATGGAGGGGCGATTTATTCTTAGCCGGCAATAGAAGAGTGACCAATTTGTGGAGGAAGATCGAAGCTCTTATGGGTATCGATTCACCCTAAGATTGGACGCAACCCGAAACCAGGGTCGGGCTAAGAAAGTTAAGAATATATACGCGGACTGTGTTTTTTTTTATGGCCGTTCATTTACAGAAATCGAAGGCAGAGAAAATATGTTTGAATACAATTTAATGCCAGGCAGGTCCAAGTTCGAGCCCTGATCCAAAGGAGGTCATTCATATCAATTACCACCTGTTGAAATTTGATTCTCCATGAAGGCGTATCATCCCTGCTGGCGATCTGATTGGAAGCGATCAAATGTGGGACTATGGTTGCAAATAAATCCGCACAGGAGAATCGAAAGAACTAAACATATGGCATGCAACCCAGCATAATTGTACCCGGAGGACGCAGATCCGTCGGCAGTTACAACTGGAAGCTCAGAAGATCAGGAAATCAGTCTTCCTTCTACAGGCATAATAGGGGCGGTCTTTTTAGGCGGGTTAATATATGAAACGACATTAGCACATTCAGACCGGGACCATCCAAAACCATTAATAAACTTTGAACCGCTGGATTACAGACAGACAAGCAATCATAAACTTTCAGGTTTGGGAAATTGTTTCATTGTACAAAAAAACTAAGTATGGGTACTAATTATCTTTATTTTCAATAAAGTTTATCACAGTTCTGAGTATCAGTACATTGTTGTAACCACCCATAAGGTAAATCTAAGATTTAACAGTTTCATAATAATATTTTATAGCTCAGAATTAGATTTTTATTGGCCTTTATGGTAAAGAGTCATTTCAGCATTATGTATTTGTTAGGCTTACGTGGCAATTTCAAATTGAAATAGTCAATTGACCGCTAGACATGTTTGCTATTTTAAAATTCAAAATTTTGGCAGCAGGGGAAAAATGGCTAACACCTATCATAACAATGAGTAGCGTAGAGGGACAAAGAGTAGAATTGATCTATGGAGGGAGTAGCAGAGACTTCGAAAAATGGTGCAATGAAATTGAAAGGGAGGCTTCAATGCATAAATTCAGAAAGGTTAATAATGGGTGGAAATCTTATGGAAACTACTTGTCCTATATTTTGTCACCACAAAATGTAGGTAACAGCACAAAACTTTTCAACTTAGTTTTGCATTTCTCTTAGTTCAGTTCATTATTTAATTGGTTAGTATTGATCAACCAATTTGCCCCCAATTGCTAAAATGATTCCACTTACTAAAGTTTTCGTCAAGTCTTTTTAGTTATTCAGTTTATTGAGCATATGTTTGGTTTTTGAAGCCTTCAACATCATTTTTCTCATTTTTGATTGTGTTTGTTGGCTTTTGGTACTTTTGGTTTTCCTTTTGATTTCGTCTATCTTAGGGCTTAATCGGAGTTGGCAATCAAAAGATATGACCATTTTAATGCCCCAAAAGTGGAATTTCTAGGTGTAAGTGCACGAATTAAAATATGATGTTATATTTTGAAATTGACATTCACATTTTGAAAAATATAACATAAATTCCCTTTAAGTTATGTTTTTGAGTTACTTTATCATTTTAAATTTTCACTTAAAATAACAATAGAGCACTTTATGTTATATTTTTAAGTTAGAGTTGCTTTGCAATTGTTCACTTAAGTGACTTTATTAACTATATAGTTTGATTTAATTTTTGAATTTTAATTCAAACATCTTAGTAAATATTACTTTTCGAATCATATTTGCACATTATATATTTATCTATATAGTGTAAATATTATGTATGACCCATTTAGGTAATATTTCATCAAAAATTAAATTGACATGTGCTTAATTCATCACTTAAGTTGTGCATAGCATGTTTAGAAGCACATTCACATGAAAATATGTAATTGCCTCTAGAAACTACGATTTTGAACAAAAAAACAATTTGAAAATAGATAAAACATGTAAATACATGTGTTTTTAAAAATGCAATGACTCTCCAAGAGTGAAACATGCATATTTAAGTGTTTTCAAAACATGTAGTGATCCCCCCAAAGGTGCAATTTTGCACTAAAGGTCATTTTAGAACATATTATGAAATATGTAATGCACCTCAAAAAAGTGCAATTCTGCACTTGGTCTTCTATTTCATGTTTTACTTGGACTCTATTACACGTTTTTAAAACATGCATTTGTACTCAAAAAGTGCAATTTGAATAAGGAAACTCTATTACATGTTTTTAAAAAGTGCAATCTCCTCCCAAAGGTGTGATTTGCCTTGAAATACATGCATACACCCTCATAGAACCCAAAATCGAAGATTCAAGTGCAAAAATCTTGATGTTTTCTTCCTCCAAGAACACATTTTTCATCTAAAATGCTTATATCTGCCCATATAATGGCTTGAAATCCATCACAAGGGAGGTGTTTTTGAGTTTTAATGCATATACATGCATTTTGGGGTTATGATTTTGCATATCCAAGACAAAAAAGACTCAAGACTTTTACATTTTTGAGCAACGTTTTTGTTTCAAACGCCAATTTTTGAGGCAATTTTTATCGTGTTTTGGCTCAAAAGGAAGTTGTTTTGAGGTTTTGATCCATATATTTGCTATTGAAGCACGCATTTTTGCCTTTAGAGGTAAAAAAATGTTTTATTTCATGCTCTCTATCAATCACGTTTTTACTAAAAATGCCCAGAAAATTGGATTTTTCATTCAATGTTTTACATTTGGAATCATGTATGGGCATTTAGGGAAGTCGTGTTTGCATTCACATGTCAAAAAAATCAATTTATATGCATTTATGAACCATGCTTTTGCAAAAACAGCTCAGAATTTTGCATGAAAAGGGCACATTTTTGTTAAAAGCACTCAAAAAATGACATTTCCAACCCATAAGTTTGTATCAATAGGGGTTGTTTTTGAGTTTTAATGTATGCTATTGCCTTTGGAGACCATATTTTTGACACTCTCATGTCAAATTTGACCTTTCATTGCTCATTAATATTTGTTGAATGCAAGTATGGAAGAAGTCAAACTATTGTTTGAGAATCTGGATTGGAGAAGAATCAGTCTTCAAAGTTTATGAATCTTGCTATTTTGGCTCTTTGATCTCCAAGTAAGTGAACATTTTCAAACTTGCTCATCAATTCATGCTTATCTTGCTATTTTCATGCATATTTTAACTTGAAGTTGCACAGTTGTTCATATATATGCCAAAATAGTGCATTTTTCCTTTAAAAATGACGAAAACTCTCATTTTCATACTTTAGGATTTTTCCCAAACTCCAAATTCAAATTTTCACTTTAAAGAATCTTGCCTCTTAGCATGTTTGGATCTAAAAAACACTCAAAAACTGACATTTCCAGCCCATACTTTTATATCAATAGGGGTTGTTTTTGAGTTTTAATGCATGCTATTGCCTTTGGAGACCACATTTTGGACATTCTTGTGTCAAATTCGACCTTTCATTGATCATTAATATTTGTTGAATGCAAGTATGGAAGAAGTCAAATTATTGTTTGAGAATCCGGATTGGAGGAGAATTGGTCTTCAAAGTTTATAAATCTTGCTATTTTGGCTCTTTGATCTCCAGGCAACTGAACATTTTCAACTTGCTCATCAATTCATGCTTATCTTGCTATTTTCATGCATATTTTAACTTGAAGTTGCACAGTTGTTCATATATATCCCAGAATAGTGCATTTTTCCTTTAAAAATGACGAAAACTCTCATTTTCATACTTTAGGATTCTTCCCAAACTCCAAATTCAAATTTTCACTTTAAAGAAACTTGCCTCTTAGCATGTTTCAGTCTAAAACCAAAAGTACATGTTTCTTTTGTGCTTGTTTTCGTTGTTTGTTTACTTGCTTTCTCGTTTTTCTTCTTCTGGAAGATATTGCAAGTTCTTTCCCAAGAACTTGAGCACGTTTCACTTCATCCCACCTTCCACTTCTTCGTAAGTTCTTTCCCAAGATCTTATTGTCTTTTCTGAGATTACAAGTCCTTGTTGTCTTTTTTCAGTTACATTGACTAGCATTGCCTAGTGCTCTTAGGGAGGCCACTCAACTTTGAGACCATACTTTGTAGGTATTTTTTCCTCAACACTATGCTTTTGGATCAGCGTGTCACCTATTGTTTTGCATTTTGTCACCACCAAATGTAAGTAACAATACAAAAAAAATTCAAACTAGTTTCGCCTTTCTCTAAGTTAAATTTGTTTTCCAATTGTTTAATGTTGATTGATTAATCTACTCTAGTTCACATAGCAAATTTTTTATAGAAGGCTTTCATCAAGTAATTTTTTTTTTCCTATTTGTCGAGCCTATGTTTGATTTTTGAGGCCTTCATCATCATTTTCTTTGTTTTTGAGTGTGTTTCTTGGTTTTTAGTCTTTTGGTTTTCCTCAAGTCATTGTTTTCAGTTTTCCCTTCAATTTGATTTAACTTAGAGCTTAATCAAAGTTGTCAGTCAAAAGATAATGACCATTTCAGCACCCTAAAAGTGGACCTTTTTGATGCAACTGCACGAATTAAAAATATTATGTTATATTTTTAATTTGACATTCACTTTTTGAAAAATATAACTTAAATTCACTTTATGTTATGTTTTTAAGTTACTTTATCATTTAAATTTTCACTTAAAGTAATTTCAGTGCACTTTATGTTATATTTTTAAGTTGAGTTTACTTTTTGATTTTTCACTTAAGTGACTATATTAACTAACTAGTTCAATTTATTTTTTGATATTTTAATCAATTGCTCTGGTAAACATTACTTATTAATTGATATTTACACATTATATTGTTAATATGATAATGCAAATATAATTTATGTCCCACTTAAGTAATATTTTCTCAAAATTAAATTGACATGTACTTAAATGGATAACTTAAATGTGCAATTACATCTAAAAGTGGACCTATTTTATACTATTGCATGTAAAACTCAACTTAAAAGTGGACATTTTTGATGCTATTGCATGTAAACTCACTTCAATATGTAATGACATCAAAAAGTTGAGCTACATATGTTATATGCATATGCACCAAAAAGGTGAGCTTTTCCCTTGAGTTGCATATGCATGTAATCTAACCATGTCTTTACACCAGAAAGTTGTGTTTTGCACCAAAAACATGTAATTGCACCTCCAAAAACTGTTTTTGGGCAAAAAAAAATTTTTTAAAAACATGCATATGCACCTAAAAGGTGTGTTTTTGCCTTGGAAGAGCCCATTACATGTTTTTAAAACATGTAATAGCCTCTAAAAGGTGTGTTTTGCTTCATGTAGTATTTTTAATATATGTATACACCTCAAAAAGCTGTGTTTTGCTCTCAAACACATGCTTTTGATCTTCCAAAACTCGTTTTTCAAAAAACTTCATGCATTTGGGCCCCAAGAACACATTTTTGGTGATTTTGCTTGGATTCTTTCATAAAATTTCTTCAAATCTTCTCCTTTAGGGTTGTTTTTGCAAATCTAAGTGTTTCCAAGCATTAAATATTAAGATTTCATGCTAAAAACATTATTTTTTACTCCATTCAAGGGCACATTTTGGCAAAAAAATGGCTAGTATTTGTCATTTTAGCTCACGTTTTTGTTTGGAGAAGAGGCATTTTGGCATTTTCATCCATTTGCATTACACCAAGGATCACGATTTTGCATTTGAATGTGAAAAACAGCAAATGTAATGTACTTCGAGATCCAGGTTTTTCCCCAAAAACATCTCTTGAACATGCATTTGCTAAAAACATTGGATGTTTGAGGGATTCTAGGGCACTTTTTTTTGGCATTGTGCATCAAAAACACCTCATTTGCCGTCCCTTGTGAATTTCTCTTGCAAAGTTTGAAAAAATCTAAATTTGTTGGAGAATTTTTCAATATTAAAGTTTTTCCCTCCTTCATTTTTGGCACATAATCATCATGTAAGTGGACATTTTCCTTCTTGCTAATTAATTTTTTCTTATCTTGCTGATTTTATGCATGTTTTAGCTTGATGATTTACACTTGTTGATTTTGTTGCCATGGAAAGTTTATTTTTCCTTCAAAAATGATAAAATGATTCATTTTCATGTTTTTGGTTTTTTCCCAAACTCATAATTCGAAATTGCATATTGAAGTGTTGTGTTTGTTGACATGTTTGAGTCATTTGCAAAAGGTACGTTCTTCTTTTGAAGTTTATTTTGGTGTTTTGTGTGTTTGCTTTCATTTTTTCTTCAGTTTTGGAGAAGTTGCAAGTTCTTTCTCAAGAACTTGGTCATGTTTCACTTCACTCCACTTTCCATTTCATGCAAGAGCATCATCACGTTCCATTTCCATCTTTCCATGCCACAACACTTTCATCTCATTCTTCAAATGGGATTACATGTTTTTCATCTCATTCATCATCCACACGTACGTGTAACTTCATTTTCCATTTCCATTTTCACTCATCTCACTTTCTGCATCCACTCACACGACGTGATTGCATGAAAAGTCTTACGTGTAATTACATCTCTAAAACTCGTTTTTGACTTAAAGTCACTTTTTGAAAGGTCAAAAACGTCATATGCATATTTTCCCATGTACTTTGACTTCACTTTTCCACAAAGATGACTATAAAGTTCATTTCACCTCAAGCTACATCATCCTTCCATATGCACTTACACCTCCATGAGCAAATACATGTTATTCCACTTCCCATGTCATTGCACACTTTGCATCTCATCCGTTATCTGCACTTACATATAAGTTCATTCTCCATCTGCATCTGCATGTCATCTCACTTTCCATCCATTATTACATGTTGCATTTACATGTAATCCATTTTCCATGCAATAGCGTCTTGAAAACATAAGTGACATTTTGAAAGTCAAGAGTCTTCATTCGCACGCATTCCCATGTGTTCCATCTTCACACATATACATCTTCCATTTCCATCTTCATAATTTTCCACTCAACCTTCCATTTTCACTTACTGCATATGTATGATGTCTCTTTTTGAAATTATCTTATTGGATTTACAAAGTATCTAATCCATACTCGAACCTTTGTTGCTGATCAAGAATCAACTTTTATGATGATTTCCTCTGATGATGTGTTTATGTTTTGAGATTTTTGTGTTGTAGCACAAGCGCAAGAGATGCCGTCACTATCTAAATCTAACGACAAAATGAAATACCAGTTTGATAAAAAGTTGGCTCATGCAACTCTATCTCAGACTTTCAAGTCACATCCATTCTTGACAACATGTTAGACACAAAGATCAAACACGTGGACAAGACTGATTTTCTACGGAGAATAAAAGCTCCTATTGGTCATGAGATGAAACATATTTAGAGAAGTCATATTCACTTGGTATCTACATTTCCCATGGCTGCCATAGAACCTGAGTTTGTTCTTAGATGTGCAAAGCATTTTAGCTCAAAGTCAAAGACGATCAAAGATCTTGATGGCAGAGTTATTATTAGTCTTGATTCAAAAGTTATCAAACAAATTCTCAAAGTGCCACATGATACAGAATGTGTAGATCTGACCAAATAATCATCTTTGGAAATATGAAATGAGAAAAAGGGAGATTATCAAAAGTCTAATTTCTCGAAATGACCAAAGACCATTCACAAGTCTAATTTCAAGCAGGAGTACAAAGATCTTATCATTCTTCTTAGCAGGGTTTGTGGTCTTAAAGATTCCACTAATTTTGAACCATGGATGTACAACTCCATCTTCCAGATCATGGAGAATAAAGAACATATCTTTTGGGGAGAATTGACTAGCACTGCACTCTATCAACAGTTGCTCAATGTAGGAACTTTAGTGCCTTTCTACATGAATTCTATAATATTTCCGTTATAAAATAAATCATTAATTAAACTATTGTTAATGGGCCATTTGATTTAATATATCCCAGACCCATTTTTATTTGTTTCCATAGTTTGTGTCACTGTCGGCTATCTTTCTACACCCTCAGAAAGTTTTCTCTGATGGGTATTTAAGCACGACTTGTAGGTAGTCTTTAGGTATGCAATTGGGATTATTTCTTTGTATTGTGAATTTCTATTGGAGTTCTCTGTTGTTCGCCATTTTGGAAGTGAAAGACCTTCCTTATTTGGTTTGTTTGGTTTCGGTGGGATTCAACCCTCACCCTATTCCGTCGCCTATAACACTTTGCTCAAATCTAGCAAGTTGGAGCATCATCTTTTGGCAATTAATAATTGAAGGGTGTTTGTGTTTGGATCTCTATTCTTGTTTAGTATTGTCTAATGAATTCAGAATTAGTAGTTTAAGGTGCAGATCAAAATCATTCTTGTCCATACCTCCTCCATCTCTCACAACACTCTGCCTTACTCACCATACAGCCTCTAAGCTAAGTCGTACCTTCCCCCACCCAACCGTATGGCCTCCATATACCCAATCGTACGACCTCCATAGGCTTACTATACGGACCCATAGTTCCTACCGTACGACCACCCTGCAAATCACTTTCACTTTACCGTACAACCTTGCATAATCTCTTCCACCATATGCTATTTTTGGTATCCATAATTACACCATACGGCCTGCACCATATGACCTTTAGCCTAGTCCGTATACTCCTAACATCCGTACAAGCATTCCAATGGCAACATATCAATTTTTAGGGGAGTTGTAGGTACAGGTCATCATAGTGGTATTAGAGCTTCGATCCTACTAGCCTGTGGACAGTGAATGGGAGTTTATAGCCGGAAGAGAAGAAGAACCCATTCCATTGATATAATGGCCATCGAACCAGAACCCACAACTGCCGAACTCGTGGCACTACTGAGAGAACTTGCGAAGAATCAAGCATAGATCAATGATACTCAATGACTCATTGAAGAGACTCAAAAAATTGACAGATAATAAAATATCTGGAGAACAAAATGGTCACAACACAGACTCAGGGTCAAGTAAAGAAAACCCTCATCCAGCACACTTTCGAGCTTCCATGCCATCTTTTCTCCCATGGACAGACACCACTAGGAGGGAAGCAGCCAACCTTTGAAGAATTGTAAGAACAACTAAGAGAAAACTGGAAGAATGCAAATTTTGAGGAAGATATATCCTACAAAGATTATGCAGATTTGAGAATGAGATATTCGAGAGGTGGAAATAGAGGATATTTTAATGATGATCTCAGAAGGAAGCTGAGTAAAGTAAATTTATCTCCATTTCATGGATTCGGATCCATATTTGCGCAAGCATGGATAATGAAGGCTGATTCTTACTTCTAGCTTAATCCCATGCCAGAAGACAAAGCGATTAAATTTGCGGCATTGCACTTGAAGGGAGTTGCGCATGAATGGTGGCATCGCGACACCATCACACTGGGGCATGATCAAATAAGTACTTATGCAGAATTCACTAAGAGATTGATAGATTGATTTGATGGTAAAGATCCGGAACTCAATTTCAAAGATTTGGCATAGATGAGACAAACTGGATTGGTCGACTAGTCCATTGTTGGATTTCAGAAACTCTGTTTTGGTCATGGACATTTCTGACAGAGGACGAATAGTACTCTTCATGGACAAACTGACAGAACCACTGAATGGTTGGGTAAAGGGGTTCAATCCTGCCACCCTATCAGAGATCATTAAGAAGGCATGCAGTATGGCATCATCATTGGCATCATCCTCGCGAAGTTACTCACATTCCAAACCGCCAGTGTTTCAGATGGACAGAGATAATAAACCTCCGCCCAAGAAGGACGAAGCCACTAGACAGGAGCTCCGAAGGAAGAAACTACGTTTCAATTGCAAGGGACCTTGGGAACCTAGCCATAGATGCCTTGGAAAAGAGAAGATCCATTACAATGAGGTCGTGTCCGATGATGAGCACGAATAGGAAGAAATACCCGCCAAAGACAACCAACATCACAACAACACCAACATGGTTAGTTTGTACCATATAGAAAGAATTGCAACATTGGTACGAAGCGGAGAAACTATCGTTCTAGCCGATAGCCCGAGGTGCACAACATTTCATGTATGGGGAACCCTTCAAGGACAAAGGGTTATGGTGATGCTTGATAGTGGAGCCACTCTAAACTTCATAAACTCATCTCTAATGAAGCAAAAAGGTCTACCCACAGAGACGAATAAGATTTCAGGTCAAGGTTGTTGGAGGGACTCTTCTACCCTACACACCTTGTTCCTCAGCTAAGTATCACAATGGCGAATCACGCGGTGACTGAGGATTTCTTCATAGTGGACCTTGATGATATGGAGGTTATTTTGGGCATACAGGGGATGGAGACACTAGATGAATACACTCAAAGCTTCAAACGGATGGATTTCACTTTTGTTGTCGATGGAAAGAAGGTTCTCTTCGGAATGGCAAATGAGGGTTCGAAGGAAGTTTTTGCACATTAGATGGAGGCAATTTTTCGGCATGATGACATTGCTTAGGTTGCACATTGTTTTGCTTCGGCAAAACTTATAAAAGGGCAATGAACACCTCTCTAAGATGATAATCTCAAGAAGATTTTGAGCGACCACGATAAAGTTTTTATAGACATTCCTCCTGGCATACCACTGCATCGAGGGTTTGAACATACTATCGAGTTGGAAGCAAGAGCCAAGCTAGTCATAACCACACTATGCTGCCATCCCAAGAAAATAAAAAATGAGATTAAAAAGACAATTTCGGAATTGCTAGAGAAAGGATGGATCCGTCCTAGTTCTAGCCATTTCACGTCATCAATGGTATTGGTCAAAAAGGAGGACGAGACAATGCACATGTGTGTGGACTACTGTGCGTTGAATAAAAAAATAATAAAGAATAGATATCTCATTCCAAGGATAGATGAGTTGTTGCATGAATTGCATGGCGCAATCTATTTTTCAAAAATAGATCTTCGTTCCAGATACCATCAAATCCACATGGGGGAGGAAGATATGGAAGAGACGGCCTTCCGTTGTCAATATGGGCATTATGAGTTCTTAGTCATGCCATTCGGATTACCGAATGCACTTGCTACGTTCCAATCATGCATGAATTGCATCTTCAAAAAACAATTGCGTAAGTACTTACTAGTAATTTTTGATGACATTCTTATTTATAGCAAGACATGGGAAGAGCACCTGAAACATCTGGATGAAGTCCTAAAGAGCATGATCAGTTTTTGTTTGCCAAACAATCAAGTGTGAATTAAGTATGACAAATTTTGTACCTGGGACATGTGGTCAGTAAATATGGCGTTCAAGTTCATCAGAAGAAGATTCAGGTTATCCTTGATTGGCCTCCCCCAAAATCACTCACGGAGTTGCGAGGATATTTTGGACTATGTAATTATTACCGAAGGTTTGTAAAACGGTTCTCTCAGATCAGCGTACCACTAACAGATTTGACAAGAAAGGGGTCCTTCCAGTGGAATGAAAGGGCACAACTCACCTTTGATAAGCTGAAGGAAGCAATGAGCACTTGTCCCATGCTAGCTTTACCTGATTTCACTCAACTGTTCATTATGGAGCATAACACATCCGGAGAAGGCATTGGTGTAGTATTGACACAAGATAGACACCCCATAGCCTATGAGAGCAGGAAGCTTACGCAAACAAAATGCTTGTATTCCATCTACGACAAAGAGATGTTTGCCATCGTACATGCACTAACCAAGTTCCAACAGTATCTGGTAAGTGCCAAGTTTGTCGTTCGTACGAATTACAATAGTTTGAGATACTTTTTGGAGCAACGGGATTTGAACAAGAAGCAACAGAAATGGGTAAGCAAGGTTCAAGCTTTTGATTTTGACATTGAATATGTGAAAGGAAAGAACAATGTGGTTGTAGATGCCTTGTCCAGAAAACCCACCATCTGCTTACTAACCCAGATTTCAGCCGACTAGAAAGCACATTTGTTGGTAGAATATTTCAAAAATACCTTCGCTTGTGAGCTAATGGATGACAACACCCAGGATGATCGGTACAAAGTGGTCGATGACATCATTTACTATAAGAATCAAATATTTATAGTGCTGAAATCCAAATTGAAGCAGAAAATCTTGAAGGAGGTATACGATTCACCCTTGGTAGGACACCCGGGCTTCCTCAAAACGTACAGACATCTCAGGGAGAGGTTTTCATGGAAAGGACTTAAAGGAGTTGTATTACAGTATGTAAGAGAGTGTGTGGTCTGCCAACTTTACAAATTCAGACATACTCTACCTATCGGGTTACTGTAACCTTTGCCCATTCCAGAACATAAGTGGTAAAGTATCTCAATGGATTTCATAATTGGACTTTCCATGGTGAACGGAAAAGATTGTATCTTTGTGGTGGTTGACAAATTGACAAAGTACGCATATTTCTTCGCCATCCTCTCAGATTGTCAAGTTGCACAAGTTGTTGATTTGTTTTTTTAGAGAATTCCGGTTATCTTGAAACATTGTCAGTGATTGGGATGACAGATTCATTGGTATCTTCTGGACATAACTATTTTAGTTGGCAGGGACAAAATTGTCACCAAGTACTAGTTACCACCCTCAGACAGATGGACAAACGGAGATTGTGAACAAGTGGCTTGAAGGTTACATCTGGAACTACGTTTCGGCACAACAATGGGTGTGGGTCAAATGGATACACTTAGCAAAATATTGTTACAATACCACACACCACATGCCATCGGAATGACACTATTCAAAGCTCTATAGGGTAAGGACCCCTTTCCTTTATTGACACAGTTCTAGGTGATAGTCGCGCACTGAGGGCGAGGGATTGGCTTCAGGAGGGACAAGAGATCCTCAGATACTTGAAGGAAAACTTACAACGGGCACAAAATTTATAGAAAATGTACGCTAATAAACACCGAATGGAGAGGAGTTTCAAAGCAGGGGACTTGGTCTATCTCAGGCTCCAGCAAACATTGAAGGAAAAGGGAAAAGAAAAATTGAAGTCACGATTTTATGGTCCCTATCATGTAGTTCGTCGCATTGGTGAAGTTGCCTACGAGATGGAATTGTCGGAGGGGAGCTGTATTCATAATGTCTTTCATGTTTCTTGCTTGAAGAAGGTCGTGGGGCAGAACGTCATGGTAGCCACAGATTTTCTGCCGCTCAATGAAGAAGGAAAGCTCATATTGGAACCAACTGAGATCATCGAAGTATGTGAGAAGACCCTGCGGAACCACACAGTGAAGGAATATTTGGTGCGTTGGAAACACTTGTCGTTGAACGACGTGATGTGGGAGGGCGAGCACATTCTTTAGCACCTGGCATTGCAATTGCTTAAGGACAAGAAAAATTTGGGATGGGAGGATTGTAATATTCAAGTTATAAAATAAATCATTAATCAAACTATTGTTAATTAGCCAATTGATTTAACATATATTGGACCCATTTTTGTTTGTTTCTGTAGTTTGTGTCGCCATTGGCTATCTTTGTACACCCTCAAAAAAATTTCCCCGACAGGTATTTAAGCACGACTTGTAGGTAGTCTTTAGGTATGTAATTTGAATTATTTTTTTGTACTACGAATTCTTGTTGGATTTTTTTCGTTCGCCATTTCGGAAGTGAAAAAGACCTTCCCTATTTGGTTTGTCTGGTTTCGATGGGATTCAACCCTCATCTTATTCTATCACCTGTAACACTTCGCTCAGATATGGCAAGTCGGAGCACCATCTTTTGGCAATTAATAATTGAAGGTTGTTTGTGTTCAGATATCTATTCTTGTTTGGTATTCTCTAATGAATTTAGAATTAATAGTTTAAAGTGCAAATCAAAATCATTCTTGTCCGTACCTCCTCCATCTCTCACAACACTTTGCATTACTCACCGTACGACCTCCAAGCTAAGTCATACCTTCCCCCAACCATCCGTACGGCGTCCACATACCCAACCGTACGACCTCCATAGGTTCACTGTACGGACCCATAGTTCCTACCGTATGACCACCCTACAAATCATTTTCACTTCACCGTACGGCCTTGCATCATCTCTTCCACTGTATGCTATTTTTGGTATCCATAATCACACTGTACGACCTTCAGCGTGGTCTATATACTTGTTCTAACATCCATACAAGCATTCCAGTGGTAACATATCAATTTTTAAGGGAGTTGTAGGTATGGGTCCTCACAAATTCCTACCTTGTTTATATTGTTGCTGCCATGGGATCTTTCTTTGGACTCTCAACCAAAGGAGATCGTCCTTAGATTCTAGTTTGAGATTACTATGATCAAATCACTTTGGCTAATAGTAACTTCCATTATAGAAGAGTTCAATATGCTTTCTTTGAGCATTTGTGGTGTCTCTTTGATAAACATTTATCCATCAAAAGGGTATCTGATGAGGCTTGGGAGAAGGTAAATCGGTATGGTTGTATCAATATCAAGTTCCCAACCTTTACTTACTTGAGACTTGGATACTTTAAAGGTGAGCCATATACTATACTTAGGTATGCTATTGATAAGATTATTTTGATGGAATTAGCCAAACAACTCATGGAAGTTCAGTCTGATCAGCATGCTTTGCATAGGCCTGGTTTTGGCATTTCTTCTGCCAAACCCTTGGTAATTGGTAATTATTTGATCAATTCTGTATATAAAGCAAAAGATATGGAAGCAGAATAGTAGCTTATCACTTCGAAGAAATTTAAAGTTAGATTTGACTTTGATTACTGAGAAATGAATTCTCAAATCAAGAGGGCTTTCACATATGTTCATTGCATCAAGGATGTTTGGATTGACATGCGAACAAAATTGGATATAATGAAGATGGATTACTGCAAATTAACTTTGCAGCAAATCATTGATCATAACATGCTTGAGATCCCAGCAAATTTCCAAATCAAAGATAATGGCAATGTTCTTGATCCCGAATATCATCAGGTAGGTTTTGATAAAAGGTGTCATTTTCCCATTCAATGGTAGCAGAAGGGAGGCACATCTATCCTAGATAGATTTCAATCCATTTTAGCAAACACCAACAAGTGGCTGAAAATTAAAGGCCTAAAAAGGGTTAATCTAAAATTGGGTTTGGATAGTGGAAGTTTTGGTCCTCCTGGAAAGACGTCTCAATTGAAAGTTACAAGTAAAGATGAAGCTTTTTCTTCTAATGTGAAGAAGTCTCTTAAATTCAAGTTGAAGGGCTGAAAGGGATCTAAATAATCTTAGATCCCCAAACCAGTTTAGGAGTCAGAGGAGGAATCAAAAATAGAATCAAACAAAGAAGATGAGGAAGAAGGAGAAGTTATGATCATATCTCCCCCAAGACCTGCACAAACTCATGCACCATCCATGCATGAAGCACCTTTTCTGGATGAGATAGTAGATGAGGTTGATTCATTTTCCACTATTTTCACACCTTAAATTCTAGTTTTTGAAGTCAATACATTGGCTCTTCCTATATCTTTAGCAACTCCTCCTGTTTTAACAAATGAACAATATGAACATTTGGGAAGTGTGTTCGAAGATTTTCCAACTTTTACTGAGGGTCAAGTTTTTCAACTTGATACATCTCTGATAGGTTTTGAGCTATTCAAGATAGAATCCTCTCATCATGCTTCTATGAATTATGCTGTGCAGATTGAATCTTCTTCAATCACAACGGAGATACAATCAGGATCAATGCCAATGGTCTCCACTATACCTACTTCCAGAGATGAAAGTTTTAGCTTGCTTGCATGGTTGAGCAAGATCACAATAAAGAGAAGGAAAGTGGTTGTACCCTCAAATAACCTTCCTATAAAGAAAACTAAGTCCAAATCCTTAAAGGATAATATTGTTTCAAGGATCTTAGTTGATTTGAAGAAAACCAACTTTGTAGAAGTTGTTGAGCCACTAGTGGACAAACCTGTAGAAGAACTTACCCGTTTTGATTACAAGTTCACTAAGGTAGAAATTGAGAAGCAGTCACATTTGTGTTGCTTGCAAGATGCTCAAGATTCATTAGCTAATGTATCAAAAAAATCATGAATTATGAGAAAAAAAGAATCAACTAAAACAGGAGGTTACTTGGTTAAATGAAGTCATTCAACAATAGTCTTTTCAAAGTGCCATTGTTGTATCTCAGACATCCAAGAAAAGAAAGTTGATTGAGCTGCCAAGTCTTGGATAAGAGAAGTTATTTCTGAAGGAGTTTGAGCTATTACTGAAACATTTACAAATTTTAAGCATATCAAAGATATGAATGAAAAGGAGCAAGGCTTGATTTCTTCCTTGACTCAAAAAGTGGATAATTTGAAAGACATTCTCAATGATTGGGATGAGATTCCTAAATTTGATTTAGATGCCATGGTTTCATGTGACATTCTTCCATCCTGCGAAATGCTCTTTAGGTATGAAGGGCTTATGGGTTATAAGGAAGAAACATTGAGAAAATTGATTACAAAGTTGCTGACAGCTCTTGAAGACTATCAGATGATAGAAACAAGAATCACGTGTGATTTAGAACAAATGGGATGTTAGATTTTTGACAAACATGGTAATCTGATTGCAGTTGGAAGAGCAAGTTCAGAACATACAATCGGAATCAATGTTGATTTAGATTCTGAAGATTTTGGTTCTCACACGATGAAAAAATTTGTCCTATATAAATCTTTGACAAAACACTTGCTAGATTCTCTAGCGGCAAATTCTAAGGTTGTGCAATCAACATATGCATATGCAATAAGGATTAAGACAATATCGAAGAGAATGGAGATTTATGATCTTCCTACAATGTGTGATGTTTCATCAAGTTCAAGGCACTAAAGAACAATCTTTAAGATTGTTATTTTGTTTTTATTTCTGTCTATAGATCAAAGAGGATACATTGCAAGAAAAGATGTAATTACATGTAATGCAAGTTGCATGTCTAGTTGCATGTAACCCAATAATTTCTCTTCTAGTTAGACTTGGTCAAAGTTGGTTGAGTTGCTCTCACTTTTTCCTCTATCTTTTTCTCAACTCCTATGCTTGTATAAAGGAGTGCCCCCTCATTGTAAAATCATCTTTTATTGTATGCAACAGAGCTCTAAAGGAATTGTGCAAGCATAACTTTGATTGTGTAGCGCCTTTTTGAAAGAA
The DNA here is from genome assembly GCA_028749045.1 of Cupressus sempervirens. NCBI lineage: Eukaryota > Viridiplantae > Streptophyta > Pinopsida > Cupressales > Cupressaceae > Cupressus > Cupressus sempervirens. The sequence goes on from CM053792.1 coordinate 487,526,973, forward strand.
AGTGAATACAAAAAAATTAAAAATCAATTAAGACTTAACTTTGAGTGTGCAAGTTAGAAGCTTTGTCTGTAATTTGCATATGTTATCTTTGGTTTATGTAATCTTGTGTTCTTGATAGTTGAGTATAAAAAGAGTTAAGAAGCAATTGGAGCCAGAGCTTTGACTTGGAGCAATTGCGGACATAGATAATTGGAAGCTTTGTTTGTAGCTTATATCTCTTTCTTGATTCACAAAATACTTAAGATATCTTTACTTTTGGAAGTCTTTGTGCTGTAGTAGTATAGCTTATTCATATAGAATTACAACCGGACCTAGAGCCAAATCGGTACACTTTCAGCTAGCCTTTGAGTTTGTGTCGGTTTATCGGTATGTTGGCACCCATATAGACCTAGTAATTAAAATTTTTAAATTATGGTCTTGAACTCCTTTGAACAATGGTTCAAAGTGGTTCGAAGCAGTTTGAAGTGGTTCAATGCAGTTCAATAGTGGTTCAATTTTCTTATGTATGGTCAGTGGTTCAATCTACATTTCCCACATGTTTATTGGTTCACGTGGCACAACAATTATGTTCAAATTATTGTTCTTAGAATATATGAAACGAATAAAGGTTCAAAAGTTTGACGATTCATAATGAGTGATCCAAGTTCAATTAAGAAGTGCAATGATTCAAAGACTTCCCTATTTTAAATTAATGATTCAAACTGTAAGTTCATCAGTCTGCATGTACAGTTGAACAGTTCGAGTTTTACAATTCAAAGTAGCTCATATCATTTCAGAAATGAGGTCCAGGGAATTGTATTTGGCAGTTCGAGGGTATAAAAATTTAATATGGATAAATATATATGGACATCATCAAATGAACCATCCCATATTGAACATAAGAAGTCAGCTCCATATGGTTGTCAGCTCTTCCAGGATACACATTCACGTTTGCAATGATCAAATTTTCAGATTGTGTTTTTTTAGTGTAGATGGGTAGATCCATTGGATGTGATCTTGATGAAACGCACATTGGAAGCAAGTGTTCTCATTCAGCTCAATCTTGTCTTCATTTGGATGTGGACAACCTCAATGATTCTTAGTCAAAATGCTCACCGAAAGAAAGAAAAGAGTGGAATATGTGTAAACTATTCAACAGAATACCTGATCCATATGGGTAATGAGCACACAAAAAATGTATGTAAACCATTTAGCAGATTGTTGGGAGATGAGAAGTGTCATGGAGTTTGATGTCTCCGTTTACCAAGATGATACATATGCAAAGACTTGGTTCTTGGAATCGCCATTACAACTCAACTAATCTCATGTGCTCATTATAGACACCCAAAGAAAGATTACCCACATACCCAAACAGACCAAAGGTGCTGGTACAAGCTCCATCAAAAAAGTGTTAGGTATGACAAAGTCCATTGGTATTCTATATGTTAATGTGAAGAGATCGTGCTCGATATAATCGCAAGAATCAAAGGAGACATCCTCTGCACTTCATTGATATTTTTGCGGCCCAACACAGAGGATGGTGCCCGTGAAATACATACACTAAGTGCCACATATTAACATGGAGAAAGGAACTTGATCACCACTGGTGTTAATCATGGAGTCACAGGGGACATCTCCAAACTACTCAATAGAGTGTTGAATATAAATGCAGATACAAAGAGGACCCCCGTAGTGCCACGTGTGTGGACCTATTCATACAATTGGAAGCTTGTCCGCCACATATGTATTAACATGATCCTCTATATCATTTCACAATGGGCTACTAGAATCAAATTTGAAACCGAGACAAGAGTTCTTCAAGCATAGTCACGACTGCACATCTTGCATCAAAATGGCTCAAGAGAAGGATCGTGATCCATTCAGCATGATGTCTGAAACATTTGGGAGTTATCTCACTATCTATAGTCTTCTATACCAAGTGTCACTAATCGGACCATACAACGAATAAATGATGCACTTTTATAATGAAAAAGAGATAGCAAGACCGAAAGACTTGATACAATTATCAATCCAAAATCATTTCCTTTCAAGAATTAGTTATGTAATTGAATGTTTATGGGGATGACTAACTTTTAAATAGACCACAGGAATAGGGTTGAGGGGTTCCAATTTTGGTTAGGGAAGACTGCCTTTTTTCTGTTCTTTTCTATGCTGTTGTAATGCAAGGGAAGGAAATTTATATTTCCAAATAGCAATTATTGTACAGAAACAGCAGTATATTGACTATTTTGTTGTGTTTAGAGGGGATAAACAAAATCAAAACTTTGAGTTTAAACGCATGTTTTTTGATCAATATTCAACTTGGAGTGGTATTGATTTTCTCTAAACGTGTATCTGTTACATTTGATTGTCATCACGATTATCCTTTGGACTTGGTGCTATGGTTTTTCATGTATTTGGAATGAATAGTTTGTCTTTTCTTTGTGTTATTTCTGTAATGTAATACTTGAATAAATGCACTTCGTGTCATTTATTTTCTATTTCCTTTAGTTGCTTAGATTTTTCACATCTATATCATGTTTACGGATAGATATTTGTCAACCTTTCTTGCTTTCAGGTTAAAAGCATTATCAATCATAGTGTAGTTGATTTATTGTAAATCTTACACGGGGAGCTGTACACGGATAAATTTAGAGGGTGCTTACATTTTTTAATAGCAAAGTGACCCAACTATTAGTGCATATTCAGTCTTCCTATCTGGGCTTTTGGGTTTAATTTGTATTTATTTCTTTGGAGGACAATCTGTTCACTAACATGGTATCACTGTTTCCATCTTTTAGATAGAAGTGTAGTTAGAGATTTCACCCTGCCCCTTACTCCCTCCATGAGTAAGTGGATTCTTTTCTAATAGTTAAGAGAAAAGAATATCAGTAACACCCCTTACAAAATATCTCAACTTCTTTCTTATCTTGAGTTGATCGAAGGAACGGTGAGAAGGGGGAGCCTTCCCTTTAAGATAGGAGAGACTCTGTTTCACACGCTGTGGCTGGTCATCCTATTTTGCGATTGAATTTTACCCAAAACTGTCGGTTGCAAAATATCCACCCAACATCACCAACTTTTATGCCCCCATATCTCCGGCTAGGAACATGAAGCAACAATTCTGCACTCCTCCTAGCCACATCAAATTAGTGAGACCCTGTTCTGGACTCACCAGACAACAACACTCCTCATTTGACAATATTCAGTGATGTTCTAGGACTCTTGGTCGCCCTGTTTCTTATCCTTCAATGTTGGACTTCTGTTGGCCAAGGAAGGACCCCTAGTCCTTTTCCTTGGTGTCTTCCTTTAGTGAGACCCTGCTCTGGAGTCATTAGACAATGACACTCATCTAATTATATTCACAGACGTTCTAAGAACCTTGGTCGCCCTATTCTTTATCATTCAATGTTGGACTTCTTTCGGCCAAGGAAGGACCCCTAGACCTTTTCCTTGGTGTCTTCCTTTGCTTATTTGTTGCTTTGTTCTTTCGTGGGCATCGATTGGTGTCCCTGTTGTGGATGGTTCCCTTATTTGTAAACTTTCAATCCTTTAGACCCTTGTTGGTCTTTTGTTCGACATTAATAAATTTATCTTATCTTATCTATCTATCTGTACTAAAATGGTTTCAAAATATAACATTTTTCTTATCATATTACTATGGTGTACAGATCGTTGGTATCAAAAAGATAGTTTGAAATGGTAAATGCATACAAAAATGTTAGAATGTAACTTTCTTCCCTAAAAATAGAATTACTCTATGCTCTTGTGAGCTTATCGCCTCCTTTACGGGTCTCCCCTTGGGTCGAGGTAGCAAGCGCTAGCTTGGTCCCAACTTAGATTTTTCCAATCGGTTATGCCTCTCAGAGGCTCTTCACAGCACCGACACACCTCATCTACTAGGACACCCCAAAGGTAGTAGTCCATCTTGATGTTTACTGTACAAGGTAAACAAATAGTTATTGCATTAAGAGACTAGAATTTAACACAGAACAAGGTAGTATTTTATTTATATAAGCAGAGTATACAATCACGAGTATAACAATGCTTCATAATTCCATTTGGACGATGTACATATATCTCCCGAAGGGGTGACTCAATCGTCACACAACCTTTCAGATACTAATTAATCCCATCGGCTGTAGTATAATTTTAGTGACAACATCATCCCCCCCCCCCCAAAAAAGAAAAGTTGTCTCCAAATAAAAAAAATAGTGATAACTAAACTACTAAGTACATCAAGACAAAAACTAAGAAGGGTGCATCCATGGTGAAACAGGTGTATTAGCTGTCCTCTGTGCCCATAACTCATTCAGCTGTGCCCACAACTAAGGCACCTATTGCATCCGAGTGTTCATATCCACCTTAGCTTGTATCTGAAGCTCTAATGCTCTCGTCATCATCTCAGCTATGTTTTGGAGCTCCACCTCTTTTGCATCTGACTCCCTCTTCGTGTCCTCCAACTGAGATACAAATGTTGACTTATTTGATTCCCTTTCAACAATGAGTGTTGCCCGCTCTATCTCCCAAACTGGCTTCTACTATGGCTAATCTAGTAGTTTTCTCCTCCCGAGCCCTTGTTGCTGCTAGTTGATTCGCCTCAGTCCTTCATAGAGCATAGTAGCCATCTCAATACACTTGTACTATCTCTTGCATCAAGTTCACAACTATGCTCTTTGTTACAGGCTCCTTAGCAGTCCACTCCTGCCGCATCTCTGGGGTCTCTGTGTTCGGTCATTCTTGTGCCTCAAAACATATTGAGAATGTCGCTAGACAACCAACCCACATGAATGACAAAACCAACTCCAACTCCCGCACAACTACCTCCAAAGCACATGTCTGGGTTGAAATCACTACTTGGCGATCTCAACTCACCACGCCCGCTAAGTATGTCTCACCATGCTCTCCTATAGATATCAAGGGGCCTGGTGATGTGGGGTGCTTTGTGGTCATTGCTGATTCTACTACTTCTAACATCCTCTCTGCAATACTTCTCGTCGAAGGTGGGGGTGGTAGCTCAATTGCAATGGTAGAATGACTCTCCTCTAGTGGGGCTAGAGGATCCATTGCCTCAGATACTTCTCTCATAGGTGAGAGAGTGCTAGATGTTGGTGTTACTAGTGTAGTGATGAATCTCCTACTAAAGTACGCGCTCAAGTCCTGCTCACTCAAGTCCAGTGTTGCAGTACCCTCACTGGTAGCCAATAATGCATTATCAATAGTGATAACCGCATTAGATCCCACTACCTCCATTCTAACCTGAGGTGCCCCCGAACTCTCAGGAACCTCCTGTGTTGGCATCTCCATCACCTCGTCTAGCAAAGTTGTAGGAGGTGATGGGTGGGACTTTGTCTAGTCAAGAGTGTAGGCCATGGGAATAGCAACGGTGTGGCGGCAATGACTTCAACCTCTTCATCATCCTCTTCCTCTCCGTTAGTCGCACTACTATTAGATGATGTCTCCTAGCAGCTGCTATCTATATTCCCATGCTTCGAACCTACGTTCAACACTTGTTTGTGTCGCTTATGCCCAATCGTGGCCTTCTGCCCACCTAGTGTGTCTAACTGTCTCCATTGCATGATGGGGGGCTCACTTAGGGTGGGCGGGCCAGGCTTGACCTCCAGCGTATCAAGGGGAATCATCCGCACTATTGCATCCAAGAATAATCCAATAACATAGTGGGAAATGTAGAATGTCCTATACTGAAGCATGATGAACTCATACATTTTGAAAGATCCCCAATCCCAGTGACCTTGGAAATCGATGTTTGTTTAGAAACTCAAGACTTTGACCAGAATTTTGTTCTTCTGAATAGACTTTATAGAATTCTGATTTATTTTTGGTTTTTTCTTGTTTTCAAGTATTTTTTAAGATATATGCAAGTAAATGACAAATAACAAATAACTTCGAACTAAGAATGATGAGCAACATTCATATATAGAAAACACTTAACAATCTAGAAATGATTCAAATCCTACCAGGTATAATATTCAAATTTTTGCAGTCAAAGAAATAAATATATCAAATGGATTTGTTACTGTCTACAATAAACCTAACACTAGCTGTAGAAGGGTTTTACAATCACAAAAGATGAAGAGTTTGCTGTCACAAACCCTTGTATGATCTCCAAACTGCAAAACGTGGTTGCTAATAAGGGATGGCACCCATAATACAAGCCCGAGTTGTCTCTAGAAGAAATGCCCAAGCTGGAATAAGCTAGCTGCCTAGTTGAATGTGATGTTTCCTTCTGATAAATGGTGCTATGAAGAATGTCAATCCTTGCCATTGACAATAATACCTTCCAACTCCAATACTAAATCATCAAATCCTTGTTGAGGTTTGCATCCCAACACTCCAGACTTAGATTTTTCATCCCAAGCCTCTGAATCGCTCCACTAGAGAAATTTCCAATCTCACAAATTTCAAATGTCAAATTAGGTCTTCATCTCCTTATAAAGGGTTCGATTTGCACTTGGGAGGAGTTATAAGGAGATAAAGACCTAATTGTGGAGTATTTTTTGACATTTTCAACTTGTTAGTTTGGAAATTGCTCTAGTGGAGCAATTTAGAGGCTTGGGACGAAAACCCTAAGTCTAGAGTGCTGGGATGCAAACCTGGAAAAGGATTTGGTGATTCAGTATTGGAGTTGGAAGGTACTATTCTCTGTGGCAAGGAACACCATTCTTTATAGCACCATTTATCAAAAGGAAACTTCATGTTTAGCTAGGCGGCCAGCCTATTCCAGCTTGGGCATTTCTTCTAGAGGTAGCTCAGGCTTGTATTGTGGGCGCCAATCCTTATTAGCAGCCACGTTTTGCAGTTTGGAGATTATACAGAGGTTTCTGACAGAAAGTTTTCTATCTTTTTTGATCGTAAAACCCTTCTACAGCTGGTGTTGGGTTCATTGTAGAAAGCAACAAATCCATTTGATATAATTATTTCTTTGATTGCAAAAATCTAAATATTATGCCTGGTATGATTTGAATCATTTCCAAATTGTTAAGTGTTTTCAATATATGAATGTTGCTCATCATTCTTAGTTTGAAGTTATTTGTTATTTGTCATTTACTTGCATAAATCTTCAAAAACACCTAAAAACTTGAAAACGAGAAAAAAACAAAAAATAAATCAGAATCCTATAAAGTTTATTTAGAGGTACAAATTTCTAGTCAAAGTCTTGAATTTTGAAACAAATATCAATTTCCAAGGTCACCGGGATTGGGGATCTTTCGATGAAAATCAAAGCCTTGATCTTGCCAGCTTGTGAATTTTAGTGAGACTCCTATGCATCCGCGTAGAACTGAGATAAATAAATTTTAAACATGCAAGAGAGCTCAATTTGAGAAAGGGTTTGGAATTGAAAAGAAACTATTATGGCAGATGAATAGAGAGGTGCTAGACGAAACCAAACAAAGGAGGAAGAGAGGGAGATAATACGTACACTCATCACTACACAGTCCAAGATAGTTCAAACCTTGGAAAGGTTACAAGGTACCATGGAACGGACGGAGTTGGATAGACATGGAGGCAGGCATGAGAGATAAGGGTGGTGCGGATCAGTTTCAGTCGCAAGAAGTCAGCATAGTCATAGATCCCACACATCAGTTGGGAGCTCTCTTCATTCCAACAAACAGGCATGCCCTCGTACACAAGTTAGGGAGAAACCCCTACTTCCACGGTTTGTACCAGGTGAGTAGCTAGCACAAGTAGAGCCACCCGATGTGGGATTCTAGGGCTCAGTTATGGCAGCCATGAATGAGTGGAGAGCCCTACCTCTAGAGGTTAAGGACGCTTTAACTCTTCCCTAGTATTGTGCATAGCAGAGAGTTGCTGCCAAATTTAGAGGAGATAGGGGCTATAGGCCATAGCAGAAAAATGACTTCCGTGAAGCTACTAGGAAGATCACATTGGCCACATATGATGGTACTAGTGGTATGAGTGCATGAGCTTGCGTGCACAAGTTGGACATATGTCTATCTTTGAGGCCCATGCCTGAGCACGATGTTATTCAGTTTGCGGTCTTGCATTTAGACAGGGTTGTCTATGAGTGGTGGTACCATGGATTGGTCACGACCATGCCATGGTTCACTTCTATACAGAGTTCACTGAGCGTTTCATTACCCAGTTTGACCATAAGGACACCAAACTCTACTATAGGGAGTTTGCGCATCTTTAGACAGACTGGACATGCAGAGGTGTATGTTAATGAGTTCCAGTGTATTGTAGTTATGGTATTTGATATGCCTCAGAGGCGTAGCGTGATGTTATTTATTGGGGGAGTGCAAGATAGGCTTAAGGGGTTGGTACGTGCTTTCAAGCCGGCCATTCTTAAGGACGTCATTGATGTGACATGAGACTGGACACCACCCCTACTTATCAGACAAATAAAAAGCCATTCAAGGATTCTCGACTTCCATAGAAGGCCAACACTTCCCAAGGTATAAATGGACCATCATCTCAACCTCTCAGGATAGACCAAGAGACGAGGAATGATTTGAGAAGGAGAAACCTATGCTTCCCCTATAAGGAGCCATGGGAGCCCGGACACCGTTACCTTGGTAAAGGAAAAGTTCATTTGATTGAGGTGACATCCGAGATGGGAAATGAGGAGATTCCTAATACTAATATTGAGGATAGTTCGAGGAGATTGAGCAATAGCATTTGCAATTGGAGTTAGACACTTCTGAGCCCTCAGCATCAGTTAAAGTGACTATGGCTACTCTATCCAATTATCCTAGATTTCATGCTTTTCGTTTGAAAGGAACACTTCAAGGCCAGTGAGTTATGAGCTTAGTAGACACAAGCGCCATGCACAATTTTATAGATTAGAAATTAGTGGATATGCATGGCTTGCAATATGAGGTGTTTGTTGGTTTTGGGGTGAGGTTGCAGATGACATAGTATTGGGCTGTACTAGGAGGATTCCTTAGCTTAGCATTCAGATAGGGGATTATACCTTGACAAATGATTTCTATGTACTCCCACTGGAGGATTGTGAAGTGGATTTGGGCTTGTAGTGGTTACAGGGTATTGGACCGTACATTATTGACCACTGCCATATGCAATTAAAGTTCCTTTATGGAGGGAAGAAGACTATCTTGAGCGAAGCATTAGTTGGTAGACCTAGGGAGGTGTCTTCTTGCGGATTGGAGACTATCATTAGACACGATGTCATGAATTGGGCTACAAATTGTTATGTGAAGCCTAAGACACCTACACCTCAAGATGGCAAGGCATTTACTATTAATATACAGTCAGTGATGGATCAACATGGTTGAGTGTTTGGTGATGTACCCCCAAGTCCTGATAGAGGATTTGAGCATGGGATAGAGATGGAGGATGGAGCTAAGCGAGTAATCACCACTCCATATCATCATCCTAAAGCATACAAGCATGAGATTGAGAGGACCATTCATGAGTTGTTAGACATGGGGTTCATTTGCCCTAGCTCTAGTCCTTTTGCTTCTTCTGTGGTATTGGTTAAGAAGAAGGATGAGACTCTACAGATGTGTATAGATTATAGGGCCTTGAAGAAGAAGACGACCAAAAATAGATATCTCATTCTACGCATTGATGAGTTATGCATGATGAGTTGTTGGATGAGCTTTATGGAGCTATCTACTTCTCTAATATTCATCTTCGTTTAGGCTATCATCAGATACGTGTGTGCGATGAGGAAGTACATAAGATTGCATTCCATTGCCACTATGGGCATTATGAATTCTTGGTGATACCTTTTGGTCTCACAAATGCACTAGCCACTTTCTAGTCCTATATGAACCATATCTTCAACAAGCAGTTGAGGATATTGATTCTAGTGTTTTTCAATGATATCTTGATTTATAGTTGTACTTGGGAGGATCATCTCAGACACCTAGAGGAGGTACTTAGCATCATGGAGAGTCAGTCTCTATTTGCTAAGCTGTCCAAATGTGAGTTTGGAATCTGTGAGATTTTATATTTGGGCCACGTGATCAGTACTAATGGAGTGAAGGTGCATAAGGAGAAAATCCAGGCAATTCGAGATTGGCCCTATCCCAGAAACATTACTAAGTTACATGGATTCCTTGGTTTATGTGCATGTTATCAGAGATTCATGAGTAGATTTTCTCAGTAAGCAACAACCTTGACAAATTTCACGAAGAAGGGAGCCTTCAGATGGACAGAGCAGGCACAAGGAATCTTTGACAGACTCAAGGAGGTTATGAGCACATGTCCAGTTTAAGCACTCCCTGGTTTCTCGCAACCTTTTATACTTGAGTGGGATGCTTCAGGTGAGGGTATAGGGATTGTTTTGATGCAGAACAAACATCCCATTGCCTTGAGAGTAGGAAGCTACATGATAATGAGAAGTTGTATTCTACTCATGATGAAGAAATGTTGGCTAATATGCATGCATTAGTCAAATTAAGATAGTATCTTGTTGGCAACAAATTCTTGGTAAGAACTGATCACAATAGTCTCAAATATTTCCTTGATGAAAAAGAGCTCAATGATAATCAACAAAAGTCGGTAATCAAGATTCAAGCCTATGATTTTGACATAGAATTTATTGAAGGGAAGAAGAATATTATTATTGATGCACTTTCTAGGAAACCATCACTTGCTGCCCTGTGTTCATTGAGTGAGATTTCAGCAGATTGGAAGGTTCAACTTTTAGTTGAGTATTCCAAAAATCAGCATGGTTGTGAGATTATGGATGGATTGGTTCAGGATAATAAATACAAGGTGATTGATGATGTCATCCACTACAAAACAGAGTCTACCTTGTTTCTAAATCACAGTTAAAGGGACACATTTTGTATGCCCTATATGATACTCCTATAACAGGGCACCCCGGTTATGATAAGACATATACAATGGTACATGAGAGGTTTTAATGAAAGGGTCTCAAAGATAATGTCTTACACCATGTTCATGAATGTTAAAACTAGAGCCCAGAAAACATTGAAGATAACCAGCAATAAGAAAGAGATAAAGACTAAAACAAAGACATCAGAAATATCCTAGGAAAACCCTTCTAGAATGAAGGGAAAAACCTAGCCACACAACAAAACTTATCATTTTATTATGTTGGTTAACAGCTTGTCCCTCTTGTTAACTTGGCTTTACCTTGACTCTAGATGCCCAAAATGTGAGGAAACAAAAGGATGTTATCAACAAATGGGTCAGTGTATGTGTTATATCACTGCCCTTTGAATTATAAGGTACAACTCTCTTATATGCAATATATGCAATGAATTGTGGTTTAAATAGATCATCAGGATAGGGGGTATGCTCTTAACCTGAGAGTAGACGAAGATAAACCAGGACGCTCATAACTACAAACACCCCAAGCAGAAAAAGATTTAGGCAACCTATAACACCCAGTGGAATGGATATCACAAGCTACTATGAAGTTCTTCTAACATCTAATCCTAATTCTAAGTGCAGATTAGTCCTATTGAAGTGCAATCTAGAGATAGAGTAGAGATGAATATGAAACATGAAATGGAATCCACCTTGACAGATAACTCTCCACTAAAATGAAATCTAGTAGGATATCATCAGCTTCAAATACATCTGTCCTACAATCCCATACAAACTATTCTAAAATGCAAGGTTAGCTTGGCTGAAAGAGACAATGAAAGAAACCTAGGCATGCTAGTCCTAAATGGAATCAGAACAATCACATTACCTAATTGCAAACATTATACAAATCCTTCATTCCATCCAACTCTTCGATTCTCACTCAACATCTGGAAATGCAGGGGGAAAAGTTAGATAAAATTGTCGATCCTTGTATTATCAAAAGAAATTACATTTATAGGCCCCCTCTTAGGGTTCTTGGCCAATTACAGATTCATCAGTTACATTAACAAAGCACTTGAAATGCTCAGAAATCCAACAGTCAACAGTTACAGTTCAATACATCAGGAAAATACAGCAGAAATGACATGAATTCCTCGAAATGGTTCACATTCTCCTCTAATCTATAGTAATCACATTGGCGCCAAATCCATATAATTCATATTCCAACGATCACTGCAGTTTTGAATTCTGACCATCGATCTTAAACCAACGATCACAATTACAACATAACATCTTTATTTTTCCTTTGTAATCTCCTCCATGTACACATGTCGAATCATCGTTATGTCACTATAATTAACATTCAGGCAACTTTTTATAGTGACAAAATGATGAGCATTGATCTCTTTTTGATCTGACAGTGGCGATAAAAGATATTAACTCTCTATTTCGCTCTGCATTGTGGGTCCATTTTCCAGCTATGCACACCGTGGCGAAGAGGTGGCACTACTTCATTGCCTGGAAAATCTGACATTGACCTAGTTTTGCTTTGTGGCACTTCGTGACTAAGTTTTGACTGTATCTCATGGAATGTGATGGGCCCAACGGGACACATTTAGTCGTTATGTCGCATAGATTACAACATCCCCATCTTTCCATAACAACAAAACAACAACCATCAATTGATCCGAAGATCAACAGTGAAAAGAAATTCTTAAGAACCTGACTCTGTTTTGTATAAAACCAATCAAATGAAGACACTTTTCGTTTCATCTAACAACCATACCAACCGCAAAAGGAAATGGCCCACAGGGACAAGTGTTGATCTGTCATTATGTTGTTGTAATTAATAGTCAAGCAACTTTCTATAGCAATATAACAACAAACGTTGATTTCAAGTCTGATTTGCGGTGATGATTCTTTTGGCGATCTTACCCTCAGTTGGGTCCCACGGATAGGTGTCTGCTCGTCGTTATGTTGCTATAATTATCAATCGTGCAACTTTGGAAAACAACATAGCAACAAGCGTAGATCCTTTAAGATCTGACGACTAGGGAGATGCATTGTTGAATATTTATATTTCCATCATAAAATACCATTTGCCAATCTGGTCTTCATTTGTTGATTTGGATTTAGTCTCTGAGCCATTTGACTTGTCAACTTTGCACGGATTAATTATTAACTATCGATTTCATTTCAAAAAGAGTCACACCACCTTTGATTGGGTTCTTTCACCATCTCTGCATCTTTCAATGCTCACTCTATATTAAATTCAATTGTTCTTGCTTCTAGCTTGTTCTCATGATCTGCATATCATCTTTATGTCTCAGTCCTCGATGTTCTCTGTCGTCTTTTGTTCTAAATGAGTATGATCTTCCCTTTGAATACATCCTATCCTCACCATGAACTCTTGATTAAAGTATTAGGGTTTCAGAACAAACTTCCTTTTCATCTAGGAAATGCATAGACTTACCCTCCTTTTTCCTAATCACTTAATATGAACAAATGCATTGATTTCTTTAAAATACTCATCTAGGTGTACACAAAGGAATAGATGAGAAGAGAAGTCCCTTAAAGACAATCTAGACACAAACATGACATCATATCAAATTAACCCTAATCCTAGAAGCTTGAAAAATATAGTGGACTAAAATCATGGCAAAAGTTGGCTCTGACTAGGGAAGTTGAACCAAGCATAGCTAAAACTCATTCCTACTCTTCAAGAACTTCATGCTACAAACGACAAGGTGCTTCATGAGCTTTTTGACCAGTATAGAGAGAGCATCTCCTATGCAACCCAAGAAAACATTACCATAGAAGATGATCATATGTCAAAGATGTTTTGGAATCACATCTATGCTCGCTTCCAAAGACTCAAGGACCTACAAGAAAGTGAAAGAAGGAAGCTGAAACAAGTACAGATAGTTGAACATAAAAAATCATTGGTAAGGTCACCTGACTCTATTCCTAATGGTTTTCAGATGTTGAAAGAGAAAGTAAATATTCCTAATGTGACACGATGCCTTTAATCATGAGAAACATAAGACAAATATGAGCGATTCACATCACATGAGTCACATGATTCCAACTGCCGCTGAAGAAACAATATACAATCGTTGCCATATTTCTTTGATACTTGACCACCGATGGGCTTCCAGCGTAATGCCTCTCCTTTGGCGATCATAATGAGATCATATTGACCGTTACTCGATCACTAGAAAGTTGCTAATAACTGAAACCAATGTTTTGATCTAAAAACTCCATCAGCGATGGCTTGAGACAGGTTCTGCAGTCCTCTCTTCTAAAACTCAATGGCTGCATAGATTCCAAATCATATATCATATTTGCTAGCGACTATGCACAACAAATTATTGCCGACCACGATCCCATCTTGTACAGAAGCATGAAAAGATTTAACGTTACACCTTATGAAATCAATATAGAACAAAAAAGCAGATGCTTGACATTGAAATTTTAATAGAAGACTACACAATAATTAGAGACAAAGATCAAGGAAAGCTTCCTAATCGATAATCAATCTGACCATCATTTACACATATCTACCCATGATAAATTAATGGAAGGCACTGAACAACCTTGCTCTAATACCATGTTAAAACTAGAGCTCAGAAATCACTGAAGATAACCAGCAATAAAAAAGAGATAAAGATTGAAACAAAGGCATCAGAAATATCCTGGGAAAACCCTTCTAGAATGACGGGAAAAACCTAGCCACACAACAAAATTTATCATTTTATTGATGATAGAATTCAAGTGTACAATATTCTCATAACTCCTATAATTAAATAGAACTCTTTGAATATTCATGCCTCAACGCATGTGAATGACACGTCATTTACATTTAATATTACAAATTAAACTTAATTGTCCTTTTTAGCTGAAGATAATAATAGTAATAACGTCCAAATTTTGAGAGACAAAGATATCTATCGCAGCTACAAACTTTACAAATGAATCCATGACTTGCTAGCAAAACAAGACAAAGCATACTTTCTCGGCTAGTTTGTTGCAGCCCTTGCTTATACCAGAGCAGAAGTGGACAGGACTCTCTATGGACTTCATTACAGGTCTTCCTCAAGTGCAGGGGAATGATTGTATTTATGTTGTGGTGGATAGGTTGACTAAACATGCCCACTTCTTTCTGATTGCAGTTGATTTCACAGCATCCCAGGTAGTTGAGCTATTCTTGAGGGAGGTGTTCATAGTACATGGTCTCCCTAAGACCATAGTGAGTGACAAGGACAAAAGATTGTTGAGTTCCTCTTGGCAGGAACTTTTCAAGCTTAACACCTAGTACCAGCTACCACCCTCAAACAAATGGGCAGACGGAGATAGTTAATAAGTGGATTGAGGGGTATCTCCGTAACTATATGTCAGGGCAACAAAAGGCATGGGTGCATTATCTAGGCGAGTATTGTTATAATACTATGCACCACATGTCCATTGATATGGCTCCTTTAAGAGCTCTTTATGGCTACGATGCACTATCTTTTGTTGATCTAGCTTTGAGTGACAGTAGAGTTCCTTTGGCACATGATTGGTTACAAGAGAACTAGGATATCATGAGTTCTCTCAGGGATAACTTACAACATGTATAGAATAAGTAGAAGATATACACTGATCGACATAGAAGGAAGAGGGCATTTGAGGTGGATGACATAGTTTTCCTATGCTCACAGCCCTACTAACAAAGCACCCTTAAAGGAGGGGAGTTGAGAAGCTCAAACCTTTACATAGTTCTCAGGCGAGTTGGAGAGGTTGCTTATGAGGTTGAGCTACCACCTGATAGTAGGATTCATAATGTGTTCCACATATCATGCCTGAAGAAGGCACTGGAGCAGCATATTATAGCATCGCTTGATTTACCTCTCTTGGATGAGGAAGGTAAGTTGACTTTGGTTCTTGAGGAGATTATTGAGGTGAGGGAACGACGACTGAGAAGCAAGGTGATTCGGGAGTATTTGGTACACTGGAGTAGTCTACCCATAGAGGATACCACTTGGGAGGGTGAATCCATTTTGCAGCACCCAACATTGCAATTACTTGTGGGCAAGCATCTAGGATACCACTTGGGACTGTCATGTCCCCTCTTTAATCTAGCTAGTAGAGTTATGTGAGTTAGCCTATTATGGGCGTCTTGTAGGCTAGCAGTTGTGAATAGAGACTCATAAAGGATATTCAATGCCCAGGCTTGACTTTACAGGCAATTGGGAGCCAGTTGGGTGTGATTTCTTGATTTTAGAGAGTATTCCTATAGTGCAAAAGGATGTGGTAGTTTCCAAATGTAAGGTTCCAATGACCATTCAATGGTTTCAATTTCAGGATGACAGGGTGGGTTCCCTAGTTTTTAGGAGCATCCCTAGATTATAGGAAAGGGACTACTAGTTGACCCATCTCGTCTGATATCAGTCACACATAGGTGACATGGTCAGTTTCACATTTATTTGGTTGGTTTAGTCTTTCAGAGGCAAAATGGGAAATATTTTAATATATTTAAATATTTCCTTAGCTAGCATTTAAATAATTTATAATAAGGCTATTTTTATAGCCATTTCAGAGTAATAAGGGGAATATGGCTTCGTTTGGTCAAATGTACCTTTGTGTTATAGCTTGTTGGAAAGGTCTTAAATTATTATCAACTATTTTCACTATCTAGAGACTTTTTGGCTCTTTGAGATATGACATTTTCATAAAGTAATTTTTCCCTATAGCCTGGATGCATTTATTTGGGAAAATGTTATTTTATTATAAAGTGCTAAGTGTAATTCTCATTTAGGGTTTGATTTGCACTTGGGAGGAGTTATAAGGAGATGAAGACCTAATTGTGGAGTATCTTTCGACATTTGAAACTTTTGAGTTTGGAAATTGCTTTAGTGGAGCAATTCAGAGGCTTGAGACGAAAACCCTAAGTCTGGAGTGTTGGGACGCAAACCTCAACAAGGATTTCAAGATTTGGTATTGGAGTTAGAAGGTACTATTCTCTGTGGCCAGGATCGGCATTCTTCATAGCACCATTTATCAAAAGGAAACATCACATTCAGCTAGGCGGCCAGCCTATTCCAGCTTGGGCATTTATTCCAGAGGCAACTCGGGTTTGTATTGTGGGCACCATTCCTTATTAGCAGCCACATTTTTCAGTTTGGAGGATCATATAGGGGTTTGTGAAAGCAAGCTCTCCATCTTTTGTGATTGTAGAACCCTTCTACAGCTAGCGTCAAGTTCATTGTAGACAACAACAAATCGATTTGATATATTTTTTTCTTTGACTGCAAAAATTTGAATATTGGGCTTGGTACGATTTGAATCATTTCCAGATCGTTAAGTGTTTTCAATATATGAATGTTGCTCATCATTCTTAGTTTGAAGTTACTTTGTATTTGTCATTTACTTGCATATATCTTCAAAAACACCTAAAAACTTGAAAACAAGAAAAAACCGAAAAGAAATCAAAACTCTATAAAGTCAATTCAGAGGTACAAAATTCTGGTCAAGTCTCAAATTTTGAAATAAACATCAATTTCTAGGGATTGGGGATTCTTCAATATTCTTGTGCTTTTGGAATCGCTGATGATGCTCTATTTACACCATGCAATATACAGCTTGAGGTCGTATGATATGCACTTGAGGTTGTGTGGGATGCTTCTGGTAGGCCTTACGGGATGTGATTTTCACAACTTTGTCCTTTCCCAATGGTTGTACAGTATCTGGTCATATGATGGTCTAGCTTTGTGCGAAGATGGCTACACGATGTTTGCAAATCTCCCTTGCTGCTCAAGTCCGTATGGTGATATTCTCCTTGTTTGCATATAAAATTTGGAAATCCGAAGACTATTCCTGTCTTCATTAGGGGTGATGTCTTAACACTACATTCCAATGGTTAATTATATTGCTTCAATACATCTTTTTCTTAATATACCTTCCTCTTCCTTATGATGACTTCCATATTCGACCTTTGTTTTTTTTTTGTCTCGTGAATAATTAATCTAATTATAAAATCTTCTCTACTCCCTATTTCCTTCTATGTACATCTATCTATTTCTAACTTCATATAATTTTGGCGCTCATATGATTATTATTTTTATTTATTTATTATTATTATTTATACATTTATTTATTATTAAATATTCATATTCTATTCTAGGTTGATCGTCAGGGTCTCATTATCTCCTCGAGCTTCGATCCTCTCATAGTAGATTTTTAACTTCTAACCGTTTACCAAATAGGTCACTTCCTACCCATCCAACATCCATAGTTTAACTGCTTCGTTATCACCCACTTCATGAATCTTGTATGGTCCAACCCCATTCCGCCTGCTATACTTCAATACTAATTGGCCTAGTTGAAATTTGTTCAGCTTCAAGTGCTTGTTGTGCTAAACCTTGCACCTACACTGTGAAACTTCAATGGCCCATTGTGCCTATAATCTTTGCTCATCTAGCTTATTCGGGTTATACAACCTCTCCCTAAGACTTTCCATGTCTTCTGATTTGTTTTCAATTATTATTGCAAACTCGTTACCATGAACTCTGCTGATACTATGACCACCTGACCATACTTTAATTGAAATGGAGTGTGTCCCGTGGTAACTTTGTAAGAGGTACGGTATGCCCATAACGCTGATGGCAACTTTTCCTCCCAATCTTCACCTTCAACTGTGCAAGACTTGTAAATTATAGCAACCAAGATTTTATTTGTCGATTTCACTTGCCTGTTTTCTCTCGGGTAGTACAAGCTTGATAGGGAATGGTAGATTTTGAATTCCGTGGTGAGTAGTCAGCTGAGATGGTTCACAAAATGTCCTCCACAGTCACTTGTTAGTTATATCGAGATTCCGTACCTTGTAATGATTTGTTCATAGATAAATCTCGTCATGCTTAGTGTAGAGTTGTCTGGTAGGACTCGTTCCTCTACCCACTTTGTAAGGTACTCGATTGTTATAACAAAGTATCTGCACCTTCGAGCTTTGCTTACCTCCAATGGCCCAAGAAAGTCGAGCCCCACCGTTTGAAGGCAATGTCTATGCTGGCATCAAAATGACAATTTTTTATTAAATTTAAATTTATAAAATAGTTCTAAAATAATTTTTAATTTAATTTTTAAAAATAGTAAAATGCCTTTTTGATGCTAGCATAGACATTGGCCCATTTGAATAGTTCCTGCACATTTGAGGGGTTCAAAGGCATAAAATCCCTCTTTAGTGGCTTCTCGACTCTCTGCCATGTATCACATCCAATGACCCACTCCTTGGCATCGTTGTGCACGGTTGGCTACCACAATCCTGCAAGAAGTATCTTGTGCCCAGTTGTGTCAAGTCCCATATGTCCACCTACAGGCCTTTCATTTGCTTCTTTCAATACTCTTAGTATTTCTTTCTCAAGAACACATCGTCGTAGAACCTAGTCGGGTCCCATCTTTTATAAAAACCCGTTTATCAATTGGAACGTTCGACTTCTCAGTACAAGTTTCCTCCTCTTGCTTGGTGGCATCTCTAGAAATTGTCCTGTTGAAAGGTACTCCCCAATACTCATGTAACAAGATGGTAGTACGACGATCTGAAATAGTTGTGCATCTAAAAAGTCATTATTAACTCCCTCCGAAGGTTCTCCCAACTTCATCCTGGATAGATGATCCTCGCTCTTATGGCTTTTCCCAGGCCATACCACAATTTTAAATGTGAATTCCTGCAAGAGCAGTAACCATCTACTTATCCGTCCTTGAATGATCAGTTTATTTACGAGTTACGAGAACACAAATGCAGTCGCCAATAAGTAATGTTTGAACTTCTGTACGACATACACCATTCTGAGAGCCTCCCACTCTGTTGTGCTATAATTATTTTTCACTTTTGACAATAGTCTACTTGCAAAGTACACCAGGTGGTCCAATCCGTGATCACCTGTCTGTGCCAGCTTTACTCTGATTCCCTAGTTTGATGCATCGACATGTACATGGAACTCCTTGTCCCAGTTTGGATACGCCAGAATAGGTGTTGTGGCTAGTCGTGTTTTCAATCCCTGAAAGGCTTCATCCAATTTTGCTTCACATTTGTAGGGTTCTTTGCAAGTTAGCTTGTCGAAAGGGTAAGATATTTTGGTGAAGCTTTTAATAAACCTTCGATAATACCATACATGTCCTAGGAATGATTTTACTTCCGTCACATCTGTCGAAGGTGGCATTTCCAGAATCACTCGGACCTTATCTGGATTTGTCTTCAATACTGCCTTGCACACGATGTGCCCCAATAGTTTTCCCTTAGCTACCATAAATCTGCACTTCTTAAGGTTTAGTGCTACTAGTACACGTTTGCACCTTTCCATACATTCCTTAAGTAAAATTAGATGCTTGTCCTTCGCACTGAAAATTGACCAATCGTCCAAGAACGCTTTGAAGTTTCCTATTGACATCTTGTCAAAGATGTGTAGGATGATTCTTTGAAACGTTGTCAGGACGTTGCACAGACCAAACGACATCCTCTTGTGGCGTACACTCTATCTTCCACCACAAAGGTTGTTTTGAGCTTATCTTCCTCCACGATGGATATCTAGTTGTAACCAAAAAATCCATCCATGAATGAGTATACTTCATGCTCGACAACTTCCTCTAGAATACTATCAATGAATGCTATAGGAAATGGATCCTTAATTGTTACTATGTTAAGACAGTGAAAATCTATGCATATTCCTATTTCAATGGTATCATTTTTCAGTGATATCACAATTGGGGATACCCACTCACTTGTCTGTACCAAAAAAATAATGCATGCATCAAGCATCCAATTAATCTCCTCTGTGACCCATGTGTCATAGTTTTTGTTCATGCGGTATGGTCGCTTCTGCATGGGTACTACTCCTTGTATTAGTGGGATGTAGTGGACACACAATTATGGTGATACCCCCTTTAGGTCTTTGTATGTCTATGCAAAAACATCCTTATACTCCATGAATATCTTAAATTGTGCCACTTTCAAAACTGGATTCCAATCATCTCCCACAAATATGATTTTTGGATTAGCCTCGTCTCCTAAGTTCACCGTCCTTGCCGTGGGTTCTTTGTATTTAATAGGCTTCTCGCTGCTAAATGTATGTGCAGGTGTTTAATCCATCTGCGCCTACCCTTCTTTCGCTTCTTTGTATTCGGTTGGAAATTTGTTCTTTTCCTCTCCCTTCCTTCTTCAACCCCTAACATGTGACAACTCAAAAAGAGTTCATAGTCCTCCATTCGCTAATGGAGTACGAGTCCAAGTCGTCATTGTCGGATCCTCCTTCCAATTTTAGGATTCTTTCTTTCCTTCGTCGTGTCCTTCTTCACCTTCGGAATCTAACGATGCCGCATCTTCTCCCACCATTCGGGTGTGTAGGTCGATTAAGAACCTATGACCTCCTCTTTCAATGGATAGAGTTTTCTTTTTCTAGTCGTGTTTCACCTTTGCATGTACCAATCAGCCCCTTATGAGGATGGCGTTGTAACCTTTTCCTTTTCAACGGAATGACTACAAAGTTGAGTAAGAAGGGTTTTGTCTTGATTGTTACGGTTTGTGCCATTAAAGTTCTGAAAGATTTGATTCCGTGTTAATCGGCAATAAGTAGTTGGAATGTAGATGACCATAGCGTAGGTTGTCCCAACTTCTTCCATGTTTCCTAAAGCAATACATTTATGCCCAACCCTCCATCCACGATGGTGTCCATGAGGATAGTTTCGAGAAACCCATCTCAACTACTACAAGGTGTCTTCCTATGTTCAGTGCAAGTAGCATTGGGTCTACCGTAGTCGTTCCCCTTCCACAGTGTGTGTTCTCTAGCTCATCCGTCGGCTTTGGTGATGGTGTCATGTTTAAGCTTCCATTAACTGTCATATGATGTTTTGCTCTGCCTGTTTCCTTCTTGAAGTTCCAATAGTGTCCTTCATTTTTGTTTTTTAAGCCTCCATTTTTGCCTGCTGCATCCTTTTCTTTTCTTCTTCTAGATATGGGTATGTTTCCTTCTTCTCTTGTGCACGAGTAATTGCTAATGTTTCTTCCTCGCATCTTTCTATGGTCAACAAGTTCACCTTGGGTTTAGGACATTTTGAGTCATTGTGGTCTCCAAGACCACACCATCTGCACAACAGTTGCAGTGTTCCCTTCGTAGTACAGTCTTTGGCAAAGTGGCCCCAGAGGTTCCATGCACCGCATTGTATCATTGGTCGTACAGTTGGATCGTATTGTATCTAGCTAGAACCCTTGTTGTTGTTGCCACCTCGTCCGTGTCGGTTGTTTCGATACCCTCTTGAGGTTGCCATGTCATTGTTTGTATTTGATCCTACTCCCGAGGTGGCCACTTCTTGCATTAGTAGCACTTGTTGGTGTCCTTTTGTTTTCATATTGAATGGGCATACCTTGGTGGAATGCCCCACAATTTGGCAGATATCGCAAAATTGGTTATTAGGGCAAGAGCCCTTTGTGTAGCCCTCCACCTTGCAGTCTGTACACCATAGTTCCCCTTTTCTATTTTGCCTAGGGTTCTTTTTCATGTTTCTAAACTCTTTCATCATATGTAACATATCCTTCTGTAATTCTTGACCCTTTTTACTCGATTCCTCGTTGTTGCTTTCGGAGGACTAGTCTTCACAATTTGAAGATTTGTCTTTCTTCTTTTTTCCGGTTTTATGCTCGCTCTTTAAGTCCATCGCACAGTTATATGCATCAATGTATGATGCTAGAGGTACTATTTTCATCTTTTTCCGCAGTGTTGGTCATAACCCTTCGACAAACCATCTTTTCTTCAACCCGTCCATTGGTGGGCTTTCCATTTTCCCTACTAGCTCCTTCAGTCTCATTGCGTATACATGGACTATTTTATTCTTCCCCCATTTTGTACTATAAATTTTTGCTACGATCTCATTGTCATCCCTAAGTAGTCAGAACACTGTTGTAAATTCTTTCTTGACGTCCGCCCATCTAGTTAGCTTCTTCGGATTGATCTCTGAAAACCAATCAATTGCTACACCTCACAGGGTAGCTGGAAACTATCCAGTCATCTTGGTCCATTATGCCATTCGCAGTGCATATCATTTCATACGTTTTACAATGTCGAACTAGATCAACCATCTCGTTGCCTTTAAATTTTGGTAGTTTTTCCTTTGGTTCTGCCATTGTTATCTTTTTCCATAGTTGTTGTGCTTGTTGCTTACACTCACTGTTCTGCACACCCGTGTTGTTCTACACACCCGCACTATTCTGAGTACCCACATTGTTCTACGTACCCGTGTTGTTCTGCACAACTGCGCTACTATGGATAACCGCATTACTTTGTGGTGTGAAGAGGTCTTCTAGAAGTGAAGTTGTTTGATTCTCAACTTGTATCCGTTCGTCGGGTGTATTGGGGAAGAGTTCACACCATGCTCATGCTCCTTCGCCACCTCGAACCGTGCAGATTCTTTCTGTTCTTTCCGGATTCTCTACCCATGGTGTATATAAGTTTAGGAACTCCTCCCTTGTCTCTTCCACCAAATTCAATCTGTGTTGCATCTCCTCAAGAAAGTCCTCAGCACTCCTCAGTCTGCTAGGTGAATGCACTCTATCAGTTTGTGCTCCTTCACCACTTTGGTGCCCGTCCACGAGCTGTTGAAATTTCTACCTTTGTTCTACTTGTTATGTGAAAATTAATGCTTCTAGTGCTTTGCGTACAATCTTTATTGAGCAAATTCGACATTAATCTTCATAACACATTTTTTACTATGTTCGACAAGCAACAGCGCCAAATGTTTACCATTAGGGTAAACGGATAGCTATTACATTAAGAGACTAGAATGTAACATAGAACAAGATAGTACTTCATTCATGTAAGAAGACTATACAATCACAAGTACAATGATGCTTCATATTCCATTCGGACGATGTACATATATCTCCCGAAGGGGTGACTCAACTGTCATGCAACCTTTAGACACTAACTAATCCCGTCGGCTGTAGTATAGTTTTACTGACAACACTTGACATCTTAGAGGCATTCCAGGGACACTCATTGCTTCTTGTCCTACCCTTTGATTCGCAGGTTTTTCCAAGGGACTTCAGGTTCCTAGGTGTGGGGTGCCCAGCTCCTCCCTCTTGTGGGGCTTCCCCCCAATCTTGTGGTTCTCATTCCCCTTTTTTTGTCTCTTTTTCTACTTTGCTTCTTGTTTCCTAGAATAGTGTTAGATGTCTTTGCTATGGGCTGGTCTCTTATTGTACTCTTGGCAGCATCTTTGACATGTTTTGTGGTCACTTGTTGGACATTAATAAAGTTATCTTATTACTTGGTCTTTCATATACTCTTCTCGCTTGCATCAAGATTTGAAGAAAACTGAATGTAATGATCTATTGACAAGGCTAGGTAGATGACTGTTCATTTGGTGATAATTGATTGAATTATGTTTTCCTTTCTAATTATGCAAAACAAGAATAAAAATGATTTAGGTTATGTAGGATCCCTAAGATCCTCGCTTTCCTAATCCATTTAGTTAATACCATAAGGAAACTACCACCTCTCAATTTTTTTTGTGCTAGGGTCCCTTAAATCTACATATCTTGACCAAGAAATAAATTGTAATTAACGTAATAACAAGAAGGAATTTCTCCTATAAAGGGATTGGGAAAAAGATGGAAAGAAGACTAAGTTGTTGTAGACACCCCACTAATGAAGTGCTTAAGATGAGCTTTGATGGTGCATTGAAAGGCAATCCAGGGCTCCCAACTAAAGGTAAAGTTTTCAAACATCATAAAGGTTGTGCTAAACCTTTCGCCATGTATGCAACACTTCTCGGGAAGCCCTAGGGAGAGGCATAATGATTGCTAAGGTGATTGGATGATCCAAGTAGCTTATAGAAGGTGATTATGATATCATTATCAGTGTAATGATTATGTCAATGTATCTTTTCTACTATTTCTAGAAATTGTAAGATCTGCATGGCAGTGGCACTTAGTTGTTTGTGTTAGTAGAAATGGAGAATAATTTAAAATCCAAAGCTCTTACTTTTCCTATGAAGTGCTTCATTAGTTACATTAGAATTTAGAATATGCATTGTGTGAATTTGCTTGTGAAAATATTTGCAGGGAATAAGATTTGTATTATTTGCAGAAAAAACAAATGAAATCATGTAACTTTAAAAATAAAACTGCCAAAGAATATTATGGTGAAGAGCATAACTGCAAGAATTAAATAAAAATCAAATGGGATGTGAAAATAGGAAAAACATAACCAACCATCAGGAGAGAGTGTATCATGCCAACCAAGCCATTTCCCAGCAAGCAAGGCTGCTCCTTTGACCCCCACATCCTGCATAGAATGAATGTCAAAAATGTATATGTATATATATAGCAGAGTTTCTTTATATATATATATATAAAATCCAGCTCCTGCATTGTTCTGAAATTAATATAACAAAGCTGGCTCATCAAACATGGTTTAAGGAAAACAAAACTCTCATCAAGCATACATTAAGGAAAACAAAACTATGTGGTCACATATAACCCCAGTGCATAGAATTCGTAGAGAACATCCTTAATCAATGTGGCATGACTTTATTCTTTGCTAGTTTGATAAGGCCATGTTTACCATTGATTGCAAAATTGTACAGCACAATATGAAAGGGAAGGAGGCTAATCTTTGTTTCTAGAGAATAGAAGAGCACATGCCTAAATAAAATATGTTTCTTAAATATAAGAAATTAGATAAAATTTTCAAAGAAATAAGTCTTTTTTATAGAATGAAGACAAAATGGTTCACTGTATTCATACAATATACATTTTGTACATGTACATGTATATCCACATATTTATAGATACATATGTTCACACTAGATTAATATATATAAAACAATTCTATATCAAAATTTGGGTATGGTGAGTGTAATGTCCCCTTTTCCGATATCTTGAAATATCAGAATAGTTAACTTCCTCACACTTCCTCTATCAAATTTTTGCAATTGGAATAAGTAATAAAGATGCACAATATCAACTGCTATTTTATACACACACACACACACACAAATAAATAATAGCAATCTCTTATATATTGATGTGAAACAATCTATGATTATGATCTTGCTATCACTTATAGTAATAGAGTTGCTACTTCTGGTATACAATTTATGTAAAATAATGCTATTTCTGATTTAGACAACATATTCTAGGTAGGGAGGGCCTTTTTGGTTAGAGAAAGTGTGGGGATAAGTTTGAGGTCCATGGTTGGGTGGTTAAGCCCCTGACAATGTTTCCCCTCTCCACGAGGTGTCAGGATGTACAATAGTTAAAAATAAGTTGAGCATTCAAACCTTTATTGGTAATAGGTATTTTTTAATTTTATGATATTTATACACATAGAAGATATGATGGATTAATTTATTTCGTTGACTTCAGGTATTTCCTTTAATGAAAGCAACCCTTCCTATCAATGTAGTTGGTAACCATTTAGATCAGTTGACCTTCTAATTGAATATGGAATATATCTATAGGATTGTTACTTCAATCTTTCATTTATAAGAATAATGATTATGAGCATATCTTCTAATCTTATGTTATTGCCACAGTTAGCAATAGGAAAAAAAGAAATGAAACACAGGTATTTGATGCCCCAAATGATACAATGGTATTTGATGTCCAAAATGATACAGTGGTATCTAATGCACTAAGTGATACAGTGGTATCTGACGTCTTAAATGATACAGTGGTATTTGATGCCCTAAATGATCCAATGGTAATTGATGCCCTAATTGATACAGTGCTATGTGATGCCCTAAATGATCCATTGGTAATCGATGCCCTAATTGATATAAGTGGTATTTAATGGTAATCGTCATTTGATTTTGATATAGTGGTATTGGATGGTAATTGTCATTTGATCCTAAGTGGTATTTATGGACTAACCTGAGTGTTTGTAGAAGCATCCCTAGATTGATTTCGGTTTCGAATTCCATGGTATGTAGATTTTAATTTCCATAGTAAATTCATTGATGGTATTTTCAATTGTTAGTTATGAAATTTTGTTTAACTGATTGTAACCGTTAATCTCATTCACATAAACGTAACTGATAGAACTATCTTCCTATGAAAATGAAGTAATAACTATATTTCTTTGATATGTTAGTTGTTAGTTAAGACCCGAGAATAGTGGATGTTACATGTGTTATAAAAAGAACTTTCAAATACTCATTGTTTGGTTTATGATTTGATTATTGTTCTCTTGGAGAATTTAGAGGCTTCTACTTTTAACATGTTTGAGGATGGAAGCCCTCGAGCTCAGAGGCAATGGATGAACACCATTATTGGTTGGAGATATCATGCAAGTGCCTCACTAAGTTTTTCAAAATCATATTTGCAGTATCCAATCTTCTTGTAAGTTTTGTACCTATGATTGGATCTTTTTCTTTCTTAATAAAGATTTAATTGTAATATACATTTCTGAAATTCTATTATAATAACCACCCCTTTTTTGTTTTTTTGGGGAGACCTGCAGATTACTAAGCATTATCAATTAGAGTGTTATTTTCAACATGGCATTTTGATAAACACTTAGCAAACATACAGCGATAAATATGCAAAGTCTAGAACCTCCTTATTTGCTGATAAAATATTGATTTTGCAATAGAAATGTTTACATACAATTACTTTATAGGCTGCAGCAAATTTTCAGACTGATATTTAACAATTACAATGCCTAAAATGAACAATATGATGGAACCTGGTAGTAGATGTTGCAGCGATCTGCTGATGAAATAACAACCCCCAACATTTAATCAGCAAGAGTGAACAAGAAACTCAATGCAACACTGTTCATGTAGTGTAGCAACACTATTCACGGCACTATAATGGAAACACTATTCATGCGCACTATAGAAAAACACTATTCAAGCACACTGTAGAAAGACACTATTCACGTGCACTATAGCAAAATCACTATTCATGACACTGTAGCAAAATCACTATTCACAGGACTGTAGCAACTTCTAACCTGAACTTTAGAGGTCCCTTCTACTATGCGCGAACTCACCAATAAATCGCACTGTGTTTTCCTAAATGAAAACACCCGATAATCCTCCTGACCGTGTCTTCCAACCGTGAAGAGATTGCTAGCTTAGAGGGATTTCATCCTCCAAGCCCAATAATTAGATTTCCCGGAAATCCAATAGCATAATAGTAATATCATCCAAGCATGCGTCAACTCATTCCAGCCAAGAGAATATAAAGTCCTCAAGGAAGTTGACTTCATTTGCATAAGCAATGTGGGATAAATGGGAAACACCTTTTTAAAACAACTTTATAATAAAATGACTTAATTGATAAGTCTTTTCTTTAATTATCACTTTATAATAAAGTAAATTAACTTCGGTGTTAAAATCGTATGAGTCGAACTCAGAATACCATCTATGATAGCTCATTGGAAAGAGCTCAACCAAATCCACCAAGCTGAACACTAGAAATTTCCATATCACTTGACTCCCATTGACTTACTAAAAACAGTAACTCCTGAAAATACTGCCAAATGAGCTCCCTAATCACTTCATTAGCCTATGAAAGCTCCTATCATAGGCTAATCTATTGACCCTAATGATCACCTTAAGTAGGGAACATTACATCTATTTCAACTAGGTATTTTGTATTTTGCTAGATAAATTCAAATCAATTGCATTCAAAGTATTCGTTTGATTTGTGTTAAAGTTTGGAGATAACATGCTATGAGGATATAACAGAGAAAGGCAACTACTACACCAAAAGCCTAGAGTTATGGTGGTGGTGCCCATTGACATTAGCAATGGGATTTTCGTCCCACCGATAATAGGTTGGTTGCAATCCTAGTATATGCCCAACAAGAATCTGCATCACCGCAACATTTAGGCTAGGACATCATACGCCATCATGCCCTATAAGACTTGAGATTGAGAGCTTGGCTCTAATACCAAGAAATGCCATCACTACACCAAAAGCCCGGCTTAATGGTGAATGGCGCTCAACGACATTAAGAGTGGAGTTGTTGTGCCACCACAGTGCCAACACATGCTAACCCCCTCGTGGACACGTGCTTGCTTGTTCATGGGAGGGTCCTAGGCCTAGGTGTACATCCAATGGGAATCCACACCACCACAACATTTACGTTGAGACATCACAACCCACCACACTCAGTAGGGTTCAACGTTGAGAACTTGGCTCTAATACCAAGAAAGACCACCACTACACCAAAAGCCTGAACTAATGTTGAATGTCACCCACCAATGTTAAGAGTGGGGTTTCGATCCCACTAGAGTGCTAGTGTAGGCCAACCCCCTCGTGGACACATAGCTATCCAATCATGGGTGGTCCCAACCCTAGGTACATGCCCAATAGGAATCCACACCATAGAAACACTTAGGTTGGGACTTCACAAGGAACTTGAGCTGGTCATTTCTTCCAAAAGAAGCATCTGTTCAAGAAATTACTGCCATCCCAATCAAGGATCTCATAGGAGGCTATTAAACCACGTCATGAATCTTGAGGGGATATCTTGGACACTTATCAATGATCTCACCCTCAACAATACCTTAATGGATTCGAACCTACATCCCACTTCGATACCACTTATACAAACTTGAGCAGGTTGTATCTACAAAAAGATGCATCTATTTAGGAACAACTACCATCCCAATTAGGGATCTCACAGGAGGCTACTAAACAATGTTACAAATCTCAAGGGGATATTATAGACACTTACCAACAAAATTGAATTTCTACAAAGAACAACAAAGTTATGATCACTTATGACCTCAGGATTACCCTTATTATGGATCTTGAAGCCAACCAACACTTTGCCCATGTTTGAATAGAATACATGCAAAAATTAAACATTTTTCTTCATAGACCTTGCCACTCAAAACCCTCCTCATTCCCCATGGACATAGGAAGATCCAACGACAACTTCCCAAACCCAATACCAAACTCCAATTTGGTAAAGAAACTGTTAAATAGTGCTATAGATATGCTTTCAAAGTGGTCCAATAGAAAAGTTTGTGAAGCCACATTCTTTCATCCATGAAAGGGAAGTTGTTGACTTTCCACAGATTGTTTTCCTATGGATGCCTTAGACCAAAGAAACACGACTTACATGGACTCACCAACATTCAGTGAGTCTGAGGTGAGCTAGGCTGCACAAGTCTAGAGATTTCCCAATTTGGCCCTGAGTTTCAAACTAAGCCATGCCGCAAGGAAAGAAATAGTTAAAATAATCATACTGGTCAATGTTTTCTGTTGCTAACTTTTGTTTTATGTTTCCTCTATCTATAAGTAACAATATTCATTTTCAAGCCGAAGGAGAAGGAGAAAAGAGATTTGTGTGCCAAATTTGGATTTCATTGTACTGAAACCGGGAAGGAATTAAAAAAATTCATTGTTGAATCACATTGGGCAGATACTTGTGGTGTGTCCTTAGGTGTCGATGAAAGATTGGAAAGAGCTCTATTGATTTCAAGCTAGGTTTAAGAGGCAACTTTGTATTTTGAAGTTTTTGTAAAACAAAAAATTTCATTTTTCTTTGACATTTCTTTTCTTTTCTCTATTTTATTTTAGAAGATCAAAGATGAACAAACCATAAATGTTTCATTTAAAAATGTCTAATTATATATTTGCAAACCATACATTTTTTAAATTCTGAATCACAAATGCTAACTTTTTTCTATTTATATGTTATTGCAGCAGTCTCTGAGATTTTCAAATTGTCTTTATCACAATGTACCAAACCCCAGTTTGAAGGGACCCTTGTTGGAAACATGTTGAATGCATGAGGTATTTGGAGGGTCCACCTTTTAGGTTAAAGATTTAGTTTATATCTTTTTATTTTTCATTTTGTTTCAAGAAAGAGGTTGAAAACTACTTTTCTACGTGTCAGGGATGTCTCCTCACCAAAACAACCCATGGATACATGGATGTCTTCAAGCCAACACAAATGGCAAGACGACCCCATTAATCCCCCTCAATGGGCAATGCCATTGATTTGGAGCAAGGGGTGGTGATGCAAACTAGAGCAACACAAATCAGTGCACAAAAGGATCAGATTCTCAAAGGGATACCCTTCTCCCAACTGACATATCAAATTGGAGCCATGATATGCCCACAAGTATACATTCTTTTAAAGAAACTCAACCACAATGTACTCACTGGTCTGTGTCCTCTTATACCCTAGGGTATCCCAAAACATCAAGTCACTGCGCTTGTTATGTATCAATTAGATTTCCTTCACAATTTGTATCAACTCGTAGTAGCCCTCCTGATGGGTTTTTTGCACATAAGTATCTGCACAGTGACCTCTGACACAAATGATGGACAGTTTGAGATACCCATTTGGGGAACAACTACATATTTCAGTTGCACCCTATGATGTTTCAGAATACCTTTCTCAAATTTGCACTGGTAACAGTTTCCTAAGCCTAATCAGCCCTATTTTACAAAGCAACTATTCCAAAAACTCACACAACTTTGCAACCAACTGATCCACAAGTTGGCATTCATCTCTAAATGAACAAATTCACTGGTTTTGGTCGCCCAAATCAACTGGTGTACAACAGGTTCACAAATTTCTTAGGACTGTCCATGTTTTACAGTGTGTCACATGAAGATGCCAGGCTAGGGCTTCCAAATAAACTCTCCAGACATCACCCCGTGCTCAACTGACACCAGAATCATAGAAAGGACCCCTAAATCTAACATTTCATATGAAAATTTATTTACATTTATGCATCAAAACCCTAGTTACCTAGGGCTTGTGAACAGTTTTTACAAAATCCGCTCAAAGTTTTTTATTTCTTCATGAAACCTTACCAAACCACAACCAAAATAAACTAGATTTACCACTCCTTAACTTTCCGTGGGTTTCAGATCATGAATTTACTGTACGGAATCGTACAATAATCTGTAATACAGAAAAACATTGAATAAGCCAGTGAACAAAGTATATTGTTTATTATCTCGATTCTCCACTTTACAAATACATTCAACTCCTGCCTTGAAAATTTTGTGGTTTTTATCATGTTTCTAAGTGGAGACCAACAGTTGCAACAGTATTTTGAACCAAATGGCGTTGGTTCCCCCATTATGCAAAAAATGCAAGATGACAACATTGCAAAGTTGCTTAGCAACTTTTGGTACATCAGTAACAAAACTTTCCAAATGGACCCATCATGACTCCTAAACATCAAAAACATGTCTAATTAAGTCAAATAGACCTTGTAGCATGATTACACATAATAGAATCCACATCTGACGTGTTACATTTTGGCATCACTATGACAACCTTTGTCATTGTTGATTCCTTGATCAACATGACTCCTCAATTAGGTTCAAAACATAAAAAATGGTCAATAGGACTTTATTTTAAGACTTAGACATAAATCAAACATGATGGATTCAAAGTTGCTTCATGGATGCATGAAAGCAATGGGTGCCTGTGCACCAGCCATCAAATGTGTTTCATTTTGTACAAGCAGCTTACAGATAGCCCTGAGCTTGATCATTGGGGATAGCAGATGCACAATTCATCTGTCATATTGAGGATGTGTACAGTTCAAGCCAAAAAAATTGATAGTTAGGTACATTCACTCTACTGAATCGACCGTTACATGACCTTGCAACTAAATCAACACTTAGTAGTTTCTATCTTAGTTTGTGAAAAATCATATGGTCATCCTCTGTGCTCCTCACCTGTGCTTCTTCAAGGACCTCCACAGTTTGTCCAAAAACACTGGCAATAATTTGTGGCCATATTGGAGAGCTGCAATAGGAATACCAAAAAACCAATTAATTTTCATGTTCAAAAGTATATGTTGCAAATTGAATTGATGTCAATAAATATGTGCTTCTTACCAATGGGACTTGATAACAGTTACATTATTTTTGTTTGATGGTCAAGAAACATCTCTAATATAGGTACATATATGAGCATGTAGACACACAAATACATATGCATATATATACAGACATGTATGTATATCTACCGCAACATAAAAATAACAGAAAAAGTGGAAATTCTGAGATCAAACATAGATTAAGAATTACATTGATAATAAGTATACAAATTTATCCAAGTAAGATCAGAGACAGTATAATCAGCAGCATGGATACAATGAACAGATATTGATTGCTCAGATTTTACCACATCAAGAAAAGAAAGAAATTAATTGTTTCCAGATGGCCCAGGCCTGGTATCAGTTAGATCAAGGTTGGTGAGATAATGACAAATTTTCTAATATATCTATTCTAAACTACAAGGTACAATACACTATCCTAAATCCACCTGCAAGTAATCGAGTTTCAATCTGAACAAGTCTGTTAAATTACAGTGGAGGATATCACATTATTTACAAATCCTAACTGAAACAGGTGAGGATAGATCAATAACTCAAACTCATATTGGTGAATATACCAAATATAATCATCAAATCTGCAAATCATGAACTAAATTCATAACCAAAGGGGAATTTAAGGATAATGTTTACTCCCTTTTACATGATAAAGCTCCTGATTCACATGGCTTCTCAATGAACTTCTATTTTTTCTCAAACTATCAAAAACCAATAACAGCAAATCATGGAAAAATCTGGTCTGGACTATTACTTTGCTTGGAAATATCAATATAAGCACATTGGTTGTCATTTCAAACCTCCCAAGAGTGGCAAGCTTTAATTTTCTTGGCCAATCACCTTTTAACATGATCTGCAAATTATCTCGAAATTGGTTTTTCAGCACCTTCACCCACTTCTTTGGAAAGTTTCCTCAACATTCAATCTAGTTTTGTCATAGGCAGGTAATAAAAGTAATATCCTAAGCTGTCCGTTCTAGTATCGGAAAAAGATTAGGGTTCAGATATGCTGGTATATTGTTTTTTTTCTTGGCTAAAGGCTGTAGAAAAATGAAAGATATTGAATTTGATATTTGATATTATGATAATCAATATGGTAAAATAGCATGCGATATTGTATATGTCATACCATTACAAGATTTCAGCAAATAAAGAGTTATACTATATGGTTAATACAAAACCACAAAAGCATCTAGAACTAAATCATCACTAGGTACATCATGTGTAGGGGCCTTAAATCATCTAAAATGATTTTGGCGTAATCTATGACAAATGCATCCAAATTGGCACACTTAGTGGTCATATACTAATTCTTTACTGCCCCTTGTACTCAACTTCCTTACGTGATAGGAGATGCAAATCAAACTACAATTTAAAAAAAGTATGTCACCAATGAAAGCATCTCGATCTAAATCATCACAAGGCACATCATGTGTATGGGCATTACATCATCTAAAATGACTTGGGTAAACTATTCAAGAAATGCATCGAAGTTGTGCCACTTACTGGTTATATACTAATTTTTTGCTGCCCCTTGTACTCAGCTTCCTTACATTATAAGAGATGCAAATCAAAATGGATTGAGTCCTAATCCTCTTCTTTTTCTGCAGCTAATTAGTTGCATTTCATTGAGTGGAAAAAGAATATGTACTCAAATTCTGCTCAACCAAAATACTCAAAACTCACAACTTGTTGAAATTGGGGAGAAAGTTAATATACTTTAAAACAAAACAAAAATGTAAAAGAATGGTAGAAGTGTTAAAAAAATTAAAGTTCTGACTTGTGACGGAATTTTGATTGCAACCAATTGGAGGAAAGTATAACCTTTCCCATGGAGGTACCACCATATATGACTATTTGTCTTGTAGTGCCTTCTGTGATTTTCACTGTTTATTTTGACCTAAGCTAGACTCTATTATATTTCACTTATGACCATTCGTATAATATTCTTTTGTATTGGCATCTGTGAGATGCACCCATTTACAGTTATATTCTTTTGGACACGTATCACTGTTGATGTGGTTGGTGGTTTATATTTGGGTCTCACTGATAATCATGTTGAAGTTGATCAAAGATCAATCCCACAACTCCCAAGAATTACCTACATGCAAACACCTGTCACAAAAAGAGAGAAGCAAAAGCTATGGAGGCTAGAATTCCCAGATCCATAGATGAGACATTCTTGATGAGCAAAAAAATAAATTGTTATTATCAAAAGTTAATGAATCTTTACAATGAGAGATCATCCTTATAAAGGAGATCGAAACCCTAAAAATGTCTAACCTAGGTTGCCTAAAGTTTAGCTTAAGCAAACAAGAGTTAATTAAGGTATATCTAATTACTCTAACACCCCTTGTAAGATAAACTTAGGGAGTAGCTAAAAACTTAGAAACTACTATTGAAAGTAAATTCGGGCCTCGACAAGAAAGCTTGATGAGGTATCCAAGCACAACCAAATCTCTACAAAGAGGAGAAATAGAGAAAACCACATGGGAAAAACCCTACTCCAAAAAGAGATAGAAATAATGTTGAAAAGAACTAGTGAAGGACTGAAGAAGCCTCCAAACAAGGGCAAGTCCAAAAAGATAGGAACAAAAGTTGATCATGAGAACATGACTAGGTAAACAAGACTAAGTCTAAAGAGTTGATCAATCAAAGATGGAAGGTATCTTCATGGCCTCCACAAATAGGAATGAAAGAACCTCCACTATATAGAACATGACTAGGTAAAGAAGACTAAGTCTAAAGAGTTGATCAATCAAAGATGGAAGGTATCTTCATGGCCTCCAAAAATAGGAATGAAAGAACATCTATATGGTAAATGATCCATCTCACCAAAATGCATAGGTATCCAACCACTGCAATCGCCTAGTACATAGGATCAAATACTGAATACATAGCTGACTTCATCAAACCAAAAAAGCAATAGAACAAGCCTAACCCCCCAATAATGCAGAGAGGTAAGACATGAACACTGAAACTGAATGCAATATCTCCTGCAGATAGAATAGGAACATTGAGAGTGCAAAACAAGTGCAAATACCTATAATAGCACATGTCATCGACACATCATGAGGTTAATATTGTGGAAGGAACACTCACTTGACAAAGGAAGATGACAAATATGGCCCACATGTAACCCCGCAAGGCACTTTATAATGTACTACAAGTACAACAAAACACAAAGATATGCAAGATCCCAAAATGCAATAGAGTGGCACTTTATCGCACTTTATCTTAGTGTGTTCACAAGAATACTACAAAAGGATGTCAACAAAGGTCAAAAGAGGCATAATATAATAACCCTCAGCTGGTTATAGTTCAATAATTAGCTTTAACACATTTATTTCCTTATCAAATTTAGAAGTTTGACATTTTCTCAAACAGTTGGCAAAGAACTCTCTAGCAGTGTGATTGAAAAAACAAATATTTCTTATGTTCTTTGAAATTTTGTTATGATGAGAATGGAAAATTACAACAGTAGTATAACAATAACAACTTTGTCATTCTAATTTCAAATTGATCAAGATAATAACAATGACCCTTCAGCTACTGTTTTTCAGATTAATTAGAACAACAATTCACTGAAATATATATGAAATGCTACTAATTTTATCAAATACCAAATTGGAAACTGATATAATTTGTTGCATCTAATATTGGTGTTGTAAGCCACTTCTTGATAGTATTGCTGCAAGAAATAATGCCCCATACATGCAATGACTAGACATGATCCTAGGATAATGCCAGTTAACTACCTTATTGCTGAACACAGCCCAATACACCCAAAACACAAGCCCTTAATGTAATACAATGGTCTCTACAATGAAACCGCAGGCCCAAATATAAATTGCAGATAAGAAATGAATAGACGCAAGCCTCTTCCAATACTCACATAGCCCATAATTTGTTACCAATTATCAAAATTGTAAATCGCAGGTTCAGTAATTATGCCACCCAGTCTCCTAATGCAAATTGGAATCGAAATTTACCACCTGACATCTATAATAATGGTGTTACTGCCTCAAACATTGAATCGACAACCTGTAGCATAGAAATCGTGGCCTCTAGCAATTAAATTCACACTTCTAAACACTAAATTAAATAACTTCTCAATGATTACCTTCAAAAATTCGATCTCCAAGGCACATTAAATATAGTAGCAGAATCAGACAATTGTATACTTCAGCACAATTGCCTATGACAACCTCAAATCCGAATCTCAAAAATTCAAAAACCCTTATACTTCAACAAGGGCACAAAACAAGAAACTCAGGAAAGCCACAAAGGCAGCAAAGAACAAGAGATAAACAATAATCAAATAATCAAATGCTTTTTTCATCAAATGTCCTCATATTTATAATCTCCAAATGGCACCAGTTTCCCAAAAGAAGTCCACTTAAGAAGCTTTCTCTACACAACATTAAAATCTAATAGTGTCATTAATATAATTTATTAATTGCTTTTGGCTCCAAAAATGACATTTTCCACAACTTAATATTCTAACATGCAAGGCCACTATTTCTGGTTCCCACAATTTAAAACTTTTCGTCCTGGGTCCAACGAGCTATGATACTGAGGTGACTGACCAATAATACCAACAAAAATAGCAACCTCAACGTATTTAGATGAATAATAATAATAATTCACCCATCTTGCAAAAACAATTGAAGAAGCATCAGAATCGAAATCTGACAACACCAAAGTGATCCTAATGATGAAAGATGATGAATGAACCTAATGGGGTGACTTACTATAAACAAACGGTCCCTCCAAGATTCTTGGAGCTCAATCTAAGAGCTGAAATAAAAAACTGAGACCATCACCCAACTCCTCTAACTTAGATGAGCTCATCGGAACCAACAATAAGTCCCTCGAACGGAGCCAAAACACACTACAGGCTGTTGGAAAGCTTATAACCACACAACTGAGACCCTCAAATCCTACTATCAACTCATGAGGGTCACGATGGTTAAGTGACCTCGCCAACTACAAAAATGAAAGATCCTTGATGGATCTCTTCTGCTGATCTGCTATAAGTTTATATTTTGAAATTTGTTTTCCCTGTTTATTAAAATTTTCTTGCAAAACTAGACAAAAGTTGTAGAAGGGTTTGATTGTTTTATATTTTTGATGATTTTTCAATAAGTAATAACAGAAGTACAATAACATGAACGTATTCTAAAAATGCATTCCAAATACATTTAAAGCAAATTCGTTTCAAGCATAAATTTTGAATATACGCCTAATATCTAACCGGATGAAGATTTATAATAATATCCAGATGATTAATAACAAGAATAAAGCCAACCTGAAGGCGTGAAGGTGAAATATGAGCCCAGAACAAAGCTATGGCCAGAATCCAGCTCTCAAATGCTGCACGTGGGAAAGAATATGGCTACCAAGTGCGGCCGTACAGCTACAAAGTTCCCACACGTGAGTAAAATGCCCAACCCCCAACTAAAACGCTGACTTAGTATTGCATTCCCCAGAAGAACAATGCACAATCTCCGAGATGCTACTGATTGCAAGAATCCAAACCACTTTTTTGGGGGCAACGCTCCAAACAGGCAAAGCAAGTGAGGTTGGCGTCCCAAATGTTGAAAGCTCAATCGGAGCCCAAAACACAAATCCAAGATGTAATATGTCAATAATGCCTTCGAACTTTGTCTTTACCTACTTACAACCCACCAAACTTAGCTCGAACCCTAAAAGTGTCCCCATGTGGCATTGGGTTATAAAAAAATATATTTCTCATTTTTTAAGTGGTCAAGTATCCAGAAAATGATCTTTTCCCAATAGAAAGAAATCCGTTCATCGAAATGCTCTGAGTCAAAAGAGAAATATTTAGAAAAGTTCAAGACCTTTCCAACGAGCTATTACACCAAGGGATATTCGCCTAGATGAGGCCAGAAAACCCCTATTTACTCCAAAATGGCTATAACTTGGACTTATTTAAATTATTAAAATGCTAACTTAGGAGAATATTTAAATATATTAAAATATTTCCCAAATAGCGAATTGATAGGCAAAACACCTCTGCAAGGTGAAACTGAACTCGTCACCTCCTGTAACTGATGTCAAATAATCTGAAATAACTGATAGTCTCATCCCTCAAAATTAGGGATACTCCTAAAAAATAAGAACGTCTTTGAATCTCTCCAAACTGAAACCATAGGATGATCTCATAGAGACTCTAGACTACAACCCATTTCCACCTCCTAAAATGTAGGAAACTCCTCCTATAATTAAGGAACTGCTCTCAACTGCCCTCCTACCGTCTAAAACTCCAGATCCGAACACTATATAACCTGACTGAGTCTCTAAACACCACTGCCAGACTACGAGACTCCCTGATAGGCTAACACTATCGTCTCTAATGTCCACTCTAGAAAGGAGACATGACACATGAACCTGCTAAAAATGGAGACATTACACATAAGGCTAATACAAGAGATAGTACAACCCATGAAAAATCATCTAAAGCAACAAAATTGATCTCTGGACATGAAACAACCAAGATATCCACCAAAATGCACAAAAGAAAAAAATTGAATGGGATGTGCCTAGAGCAGAATCTCGAAAATAGAATGCCTCAAGATATGACTCTCGGAGTGCAAAATAAAAAATCTAACTTTGACTGCATAAATTGGCAATAGAACAGCATCAAAAGTCCAAATAAATTGCACCATCATGACGGGATCGGAACCAACTTTCCGGCGATTTCTAATTTGTGAAAAATAGAGTTTGGATGAGCAAGTTATTGCCAAAAAACTACATGTAGGTCAAAACAGAGTTGGAAGTGTCCAAAAAAAATTTTACCGCCTTAGGATCTGTGCCAAAATATATCAAAAAAATCAACCAATACCAAGAATTACCTCGAGAAGCGTGTCAATTTTGTACCAAAACTATCTCGATTTGTGTGCAAAAAATTCTGGTTTGTGTGCCAAAATCTCGATTTGCATGCCAAAAAATCTTGATTTGCGTACCCAAAAAATCTCAATTTTTTGAGCCAAAAAATCTCAATTTGTGTGCCAAAAAATTGTAATTTTTGAGCTGAAAAATTGTGATTTGCACACCAAAAAATCTCAAATTTTTAGCTGAAAAATCTCGATTTGCATGCCAAAAATCAAAAAATCATCGCTTTGGAAACGTGTCCAATCTAGAAGCAATATTATTGTCTCAGAAGCCAACTATGTGCATATTCGACAAATTCTATATGAAAGTAGGGGTTTTTGGGTGCTTTGAGCTCAATGGTGATGTCCATTTGGGCTCAAAGTGCACTGAAAATCAGTTACCCCCCGGTTCAATAGAAAAATCCTTTGAAAAATGAAACCCTCTGAATGAAAAAACACAGATCTGAAAGCCATGTCAAATCTCTTATAAACAAAATAGGGGCATGAAGATCTGGAGCTCTGATACCATGTTAAAGTTGATGAAAGATTAACCCCACAGCTCCCAAGAATCATCTACATCCAAACACTTGTCATAGAAAAAGAGAAGTAAAATCTATGGAGGTTGGAATTGTCAGATCCATAGATGAGTCATTCTTGATGAGCAAAAAGAGAGATTGATATAATCAAAAGTGAATGAATCTTTACAATGAGAGATCATCCTTATAAAGGAGATCGAATCCCTAAAATGATCTAACATAGGTTGCATCATAATAATTAATAAATGAATTAATTATTAGATGCCTAAAGTTTAGCTTAAGCAAACTAGAGTCAATTAGGAAATATCTAATTACTATAACAGATCATATACGCATGATGATTTTGTGCATATGTGTCATGATATTAAATGATCATATGATGTGTTGGTTTCCAAAACCACAAATTGGAAATCTAGGAGTTTTGTCAATCCTCCAATAGGAGCACCCAATCAATTCTAGCCAACAAACAGGAATAATCCAAATTCCCTTGCACTTCACTTTAAATCTGATCACCTAGTTCAAAGCTTTTCTATAGCGAATTTAAATCTTTGAGTTCTTTGGTTGGCAAAAATCCTCAAACCCGATCAAAATGAAGTTAAATGAACGTTTGAAGTGATTGAATGTTTTATATAAGATTTTTCAATAATGGAGTTAATGCTTGCAAGAAGGGGATGTAGAAGAGAAACTCTAACTTCAACTATTAAACTGAACAATTGTTTTTGATGATTTCAAAGACAAGTGCCTTGTTTATTCGGGCAATAGAGTTAACACAATGAAGACTCTTATGTACAACTTTATTAGACAATATACTTTAACATATCATCAACTATTTGTGTGCTCTAGAAGACATTCACCTTATGCAATTCGATGATAGTCCAAAAGGATTCTAACTTCTTCCGTGGGAAGCCCAATTAAACAGAGATAAGGAAATACATATATTTCACACTATCCTTGATTATCAAAGAACATGAGCATTGTTGGAAACAATTTATTAATCGCCTTATTGATCACAAAGGACAAATTCAAATTGTGATTTATTTCTTTACCTTGAATAAACACAGAACTTTTATTTATCATTACAGTATAATATATCAATTTACATTGAAAGCCATGCCTTCTACTCCTTATTTCTCCTTACAAGATGTGAATTTTTTTTATAATAATTGTTTTGCTATTGAATATGTCTTCTCT
This sequence comes from Cupressus sempervirens, assembly GCA_028749045.1. NCBI lineage: Eukaryota > Viridiplantae > Streptophyta > Pinopsida > Cupressales > Cupressaceae > Cupressus > Cupressus sempervirens. The sequence continues at coordinate 487,568,220 of CM053792.1, forward strand.
ATCTTTTGCACCTCATATTTATATATTACAAAAGAGTCACTTGGTTGCCTCCAACCGATATGACTTTTCAAAATAGAAAACTAATTACTTTATTTTTCCTGTAGCATGATTGTTTATGTGATTAAAAAAAATTAGTTGCCAAAGGCTTTAGGAATGTCGTCCATAAAAGTAATTAGGATCCCTGACTTTAAAAAAGGTATGAATGAGTATTGAAATGCAAACAATTCCTCCCTTTCGACCACAACGTGTTCTTTGCAGATTTGTGGGGTTTCTTGGTGGTCACTCGCAATTATTCAAGAAGTTTTACCCATGAAGTGCTTATCAATGCTCACGGGCTGGATGACACGATACCCTCACACGTCTCTTCTTTCCTTTATTATATATTGCCATCCTTATATGATTGTCGTTCAATCATATTTTTTGTAGCATTCCCAAACTCTTCGTTTGAATTTGAACTATGTTACCTCCGTCTTTGTATTGTGTCAGTGTTGAAGTAATTACATTGTCATTTTTTCTGAATATACGTGACTGATTTGAACGGTGATGCTATTCATTTGGTTAATCCATAGCGAAGGTTTTGGTGTCGTTTTGAAACAGATATCTCGTATTTTCATCTTATTTTTATGTAAATATATTTTTACATCCTCCGTAACTTCATTACTACAACTCATGCTAGAATATATACTTGGGTACATTTGTGATTTAAATCTCTCATTCTCAGCAAAGTGGAAATGGATCTTCTTGAGACCACATAGCTTCTACACAGACAATTACAACGATGCACAATTCTGCAAAAAAAATTTATCATCACCATTATATATCAATTGTAAGTTTTTCATTATATACACTTTCTCCAGTTCCACACGATATGTTTGGTAATAAATATGGAGTTTCTCCCCTCTTCCCACGACTATTGTGGAATCAAGTACTTTCAACGTCGCTCTTAAATTTTGAAATAGGAATGTGATACGTATGTCCTATTCCAAGATATGAATCAGACTCCATGTGCATATGTTTAAGTAGAGCACTCATCATCCTCTTCCCATGGTCTTGCCCCATGCTATCTGCGTATGCCAAGTGATGTGTATCATTTGTCTATCGCTGCTTTTGTATAATTTGACATTGTGCAATATACACTGCTTATATTGATCAATGTCAAAGATCTTCCAATATGAATTGCTGGTGATAACAGATTTGCATCTCTCCTAGACGGCTGCCATTAATACTGTTTGACTTAGAGTTACTGTTCGAGAGTTAATTGATTTCCTGAGAAACACCAACAACACCCTTTAAAATCTGCAAGCTAATTTGTCCTATCTTCTATCTGTATAGGCACATGTATAATTTCAATCTCCATGGTAGTCTTCTATGAAGTTAGATTCATCTTATTCTTTAATGTAAGCATTCTTTGTATAGGAATATGTTGCATTTGCTGTAGATTACTAGTCTCCGACATCATTACCATCTAAATTATATAAGGTCGCCATGGATGCATTTGACTTAATTATTACAGAAGCAAAACTCTTCTTTATCAGTGACGAACTAATTTTCTCCTCTGTCAATAATGGTTATACTTCCACAAATCCCATGTACAGATAATTCCTGTATCTCCACCAGCAGCAATGATTTGTCCATCAGATCGAAAATGGCCTGAGTATGCATCAATAATGTATAATTTTATTAAAAGTTCATTATGTGTAATTCAATGGTGACAAGTCCCTCTCTATACTGTTCTGATTGTAGGTTTGATCTTGGACTTCTGTATAGTTAATAATACATCATACCCCTCAAACTGTTTGTCAAACAAGCTCTGATGTGTTTGCAGGTGTTTAACCATATCCTTTTTACCTCATGTGTACAAATTTTGCTATGTTCATGGCATTCAGTGCATGCCCGTTAAGCTATCAATGTCAATATTTCATCAAGTGGAGACCAATTTTTTTGCAAAAATTAGGGACTCCATCAGTGGCTCTTATTGGGGACATATGTTCCTTGTAGACATAATGAGACTCCATCTATCTTTGGAGAAGCAGACCATGCATCCAGGCTTAACCTGATGCAAAGAGAAATTGGGTGGCCCCCGACCCCACAAAAGTGAACATTAATTATTTCCCCTATCAAACACCCAATTCTGATCATGTAAGTATTACAATAATAAATAGTTTCTATTATCTCTATTTAGTATCTAATGGTTATCTATTGTAATCTTCTATAAATATTAGAATGTTTCTAATATTTAGTTTTTTGTTTCTAGAATGGAATGTTTTTATTCTTTTGTTAGCAACTGTTAGTTTTTTCTTAACTATAAGAGAAAGTTCTGTTTTTTACGATTGTTTCTTAAGGAAATATCGTTCAGTCTCTTGTATAAATTGATCTCTTGATCGTTGTTAATAACAACCAAATATTTTCCAATTACTTCCGTAATATGGTATTAGAGTCAATACTATGAATTTTTTCAAAAATAATTATAATTTCTTGGTTGAAATTTTCTGCCTTTTATTTTCAAAATTATTTACATGCATATTTGCTTCCAACTCTCTCTATAATCCGACTAGGGTTTCAGTTCTAAGAGATTTAAATCAACCGGCTTCTGGTTCTATTGTGCAACCCATTTCTGTCTAGATCCGTCTTTCTTTTTTTTGCGCATTTCTGCCATTTTTTGTGGTTTTCTTGCAGCAAGGACGTATTTGTGCAAAACCCTAATTTTCTGTACCGGATCCAAAAAATTACAAATTCTTGATGGGGTTTTTGAGATCTCAACTTGGTTGTCTATTTTTTTAGGTGCCTCAATTTTTGTGCCTCGATTTTGGAGCTAGCTGATCCAAAAACCAACAACATATTCTTTCTCGATATTTCAAGCTCTCTTCCGGGTCCTAAAATTTTATGGGCTATGGAGTGGGCAATTCTATGGGCTTAAAGTAAGAAAGTGGGGTCTCCTGGAGATGTCGCCTATCAGCCCTACTCCATAATGGGCACTCTATCCCCCGCTATATCCTTCAGTTCACGGAGATAGTGCTTTTTCAGCAGCGGAATTGAAAAACCCTTCAAATTTTTTGGGTCTCTACTTTTTGAGAGGTGCATGTTTGTTGTATGTACTTGAATGTTGTTTGCATGTGTTGCTTTACCATGCAAAGTCTCATGTTTTGCCTCCTATAAAAATTTGGGAGGGTTTTCACAATTTTTTTCTCAAAAAAAAATGGATGGGTTTTCATATTTTTTTCCCTAAAAAAATTTCTTATGGGTTTCTATAAATTTTCCCTTAAAATTTTCTAATTTTGTAATTTGCAAAGTTGTGTGGGATTCCTTTGTGGGTTTTAATTTATTCCTCATGAATTATCTGTTGGATTTCCTAAAAAATGATGCTTTGTATTGTCAAGTTTTGATTGTTTTTTTCAGTGTAACGAGACTCGGACTCGGCAAGGGTAACTTGACTCATGACCTGGCTCGGCGGTGACTCGGCAAAGTAAAAAAACCTCGAAATTTTGAGATTTTTTAAGATTTAAAGAACATTCCATGCACCCATTATTGAATAAAGCGTAAAGACACTAACATCATTAAATAGAAGATAATTTGATCATAATGCACATGCCACATACTTAAAGTTAAAAACTTAAAACTTAAAAGTCAAACATCGATTACATAAGTACAATACTACAAAGTTACAAACTTACAAAGGTAAATTGCTAAAAGTAAATACTATATTACTAGTAATTAAAGTCAAACTAAGATAAATCCATGCAAACCATCAAAATGTATATGTATTATTATTTATGCATTATGAAATCCAACACATCAAGATTCAATAGTCATCATCAAATTCAAATGTTCCAAATGCTGATCATATATTAAGTTAAACTGTTAAACAAAAAGTTAAAAAAAGACTATAAGTCTATAGCTATGGCTCCTAGTTGGAGTCCTCATCATCATCCTCATCCTCAAGCTCATCCCAATCCTCATCCTCATCCTCATCCCCAACCTCAGCCTCAACCTCAGGCTCAAGCTCAGTATAATCTATAAAATGCCTCTTGGTAAGGCGTCTAAGGTAGGTCTTGGATGTTTCAGTAGCCATAGCATCAGCTCGTGAGGTGCCTCTAGGATCAACTGTACTCTCTGCCTCTGGCTCTGCCAATGTCTGTGAGGTGCCACTAAGAACAACTGGAGCTCTCTGGTCCTCTGCTGCCATAGCCATAGCCTCGACCTGGCCCTCTCTATCTACCTGGTCAAGCTACTATAAGTCCTCATCATCAAAGACAGGATCAATAGCCTCAATGATCCAATCAGACTCTGGATCAACCTCCTCTAGAGTAATCGGAGAGGTGTCACTATCCAAAATCTCCCTGATCCTAATGCGCAGGTTGTAGTGCACAAAGACTAGACTATTCATTTTCTGCACAGACAACCTGTTACGCCTCTTCGAGTGGATGTGCTCGAACATGCTCCAGTTGCGCTCACATCCAGAAGTGCTACTTGGCTGGCTCAAAATGCGGATGGCGATTTGCTAAAGGTTTTTGGTTGAAGGCCCAAACATTTGCCACCATCTATCTGAATTTTGAAAAAAGGAAAACAAAAAAATATTAGTCTCATTTCAAAATTTGAACTTTAAGTTTAAAGCTAGAAATTTAGAAACTAGATTGTATAAGGCTTAAGCTACAATCTTTACCTGGCTGCAATTTTGTACGACCTTCTTTGCCAATTTGACTTGAAAAAATGGGCCTTGATGCATTATTATAGGCATCCATCTCAAGCAATATATCTGTGGGATTAAGGGACATCTTCGATATCACTGTGTATAGGCCACTAAGAACCTCCTCATCTGCCTTGAAATCATCACAGAAACGGTATGCCGGATTGAGGTAATAGGTTGCTGCGTGGATGGGCTTATGAAGCTGATTTTGCCATCTCCTATCAATTATGTTCCAAATAGGGCCATAGTTTTCCTCAACTCCTACATATTTGGCCTTAATAGTCTCCTTGACCCTATCCATGCCCTCATAAATGTAGCCCATAGAGGGCTTCTCGCCATCAGCAACTCATAGGAGGGCTACAAGGGGCTCGGTGCTCTACAAAACAATTAAACAAAAAAACAATTTAGTGAATGATGAAACTTTGCAAAGTTGCACAATGAAAATAAAACAAAAATATGTATGAGACAAATTAATTTATAAAATTTTACGACTTAAGCTTTTAAAATTTAAAATTTAAATTTTAAATTACCTCCACAATCTTTGAACATGGCTCCCAAAAATCATCATCATCATAAATGCATTTTGTTGCATCTATCCCTGCAAGGCTGCTAGCAAAGGAGGAGGAACTCCATTCTGGACCAACAAACATGCACCGCAACTCTAACCTTGAACTTAGCAAGGATTTTAGTGTGATAAAGTTAGAGGCAAATCTTGTGATACCAGGACGAGCCAACTCCTTTCCCTTCGTGTATTTCCTCATAGTGCTGAGGACCAAGGCATGATTATAGATGAACTTACAAAGATTTTTGGCCTTGGTAACACATGATTTCACCCATACAAGCTTGCCAATATCCTCTAACATGAGGTCGATGCAATGGGCCGCACATGGAGTCCAAAAGATTTTTGAGTGTCTCTCCATCAATTGTTTTCCTGCAGCAATTTTAAATTAGTTAGTAAACAATGAAAATTTTTGATGTATTAAAAAACTTTTAATTTTCAAAATTTAATGAAAAACTAAAACAAATTTTTTAGAAGAACTTAGAAAGTTAGAAGTTAAAATTTTACCTGCAGCAACATAATTAGCTGCATTATCTGTCACCACTTGGACAACATTGTCTTCCCCCACCTTCCTTATGACCTCCTCAATAGTCTCACATAAGAATTTTGCATTTTTCACACATGAGAAAGCATCTATGGAACTCAAAAACATGGTGGATCTTGAAAGTGAAAATTAGACAAAATAATTATCATTCAAGAATCAATACTCAATAAAACAAAATTTTTGTTATTCAATAATAGTATACATTAAATTTTAGACTTCAAGAAGTAGAGCATGATGAATCACCTCCACTAGAAACAAGAAACTTTAGGAGAGTTCTGGACCTCTTATTTGTCCATCCATCTGTCATGATGGTACACCCCTTTTGGCTCCAAATCTTTTTGTAGTCCTCCAACTCAAGTTTCATCTCCTCAACCATATCTAGCAAGAGGGGGCCACTCAACTCATCTTCAGTGGGGGCTTTCAACCCTACACAACAGATGGAAACTGCATCAATCATCTCCTGCCAATAAGGAGTCCTATTACATTTATAAAAACATTTTAATTAGCATATTTCAAATTTTCAACATCAAGTTAAAAGTATAAAATTGAATATAAATTTTAAAACTTAAAACGTAAAACAATCAAATATAAATGAAGTTGAAAACTTGAAGTACCTGGTGTAATGTCCCCATTTTAGCAATTGACCAAGTGTGTGTGCGTTAGCCTTGTTCTACATGGTCCCGAGGGCTAACGAAGGGTTTAATGGGATCTTGGAGTGTTTTGGCCTAGTCATTTTCAGTTTGGGCCAAAAAGAAGTTGATTTACTTAGTTTCAGGCATACTTACTATTTTTAGTAAGTCAGCAGGACACAGTGTAGGTCAATTTTGGTGAATGGATTTGATACTCCTCGGTGAGAGCTTTCTGATGAGCTATCACTCGCATTATTCGGAGTCCGATTGCTAATACATTTTAATGCCTGAAGTTTTATTAAAGTAACGTCTAATTTAATTGTAAAATATTAAAGTGTTACTTTAATATTTATTTTATGGGGATGTGTACCCAAGGGAGACATAAAGGGTATTTTAATATATGTTTTATATATTACACATCTTTTATCCCACATTGCCCATATGAGTTAAGCAGACCCTTGGAAATAGAATAAAAGGAAGCATTTGTGGCTTCATTAGACAGGGTTGAATATGAAAAGAAATTGGTGTGTGAGTTGCAGCTCCGTTCTTCGCATTTGAGGACGTTTATCCTCTCTTGTAACATTCTAGACATCATTCCCTTGGGGTTTGGCCTTTGGAATTCTTTGTTATCGGCTTCATTATCAGGCAGTTTAGTTGCATTTCCAGCTACAGGCAGATTTGGTATTTTGTTCATATCTTCTTCAGTACTTGTCTGACGCTTATGCCGCTTTGAGGGAATGATATTATGAAAGTAGTGGACTGATTGAAGGACAAAGTACTGTAGCAACACTATTCATGCAACACTATTCACGCAGCACTATTCACACGACACTGTAGCAGCAAGTTCGAAAGCATGGGCTGGAGTATTATGTCAATAATGCTGAAGTAATTAGTGAGTTGATAAATCTGCTATGTATTTGGTTTTATGAATTCTGAAAATAACATTTTATTGGCAGCAGTTCATTTCCACTTTGCATATTATTGTAGTTTCTTTCTTGTTTATGTTGTATGATACCAATTCCATGCACAAAACACAACAAACAAATAAATGTTTGATTTCCGAAGTTATAAGGGGTTTAAAATATTAAACGGAGAAATAAGAGGTTGAACGCAAACTGTTTGACATAATTCCTTTCAGCAATTTGGTTTAGTTTTTTGGGACATTCAGAGGTGCCCATTACAGTGGTATCAGAGCCATAAGTCCTACCATCCTGTGGAGGTCTTATAGGGAATTTGGAACAGCTGGATAGAGAGAAAAGTGTTTGACAAAATGTCAAAACACTAAAATCAGAAATAAAATAAAAAAACACAGGCTAAGCATTTATATTTGAGCATGCGACAAGGGCCTTATAATTTCCGCGATATCAGAGCAAGACAAAATAGGATTTCAAACTTGCAAAGCAAACAGTCTAGTACATCCATGCAGATGGGCATTGAATCCAGCCATACAAACACAGAGGAGATATTCTTTGATCAGGACAACAATATGGGTGATCGAGATGACAGGAATACAGGATTAGGCGGAGGCGGGAATGTCGGTCCAGATTAGGGGGAGGTAATGTTAAGATAGTTACTGGATACATTAGAGCAGGGGCAGCGTATGCAGCAGGAGCAGAATAGGCGAATGGACATGATGTTGCAGCTCATGGCTAGACAGATGGGTGTCAATATTAATCCAGGTGATGCCAACAACAGAAACAATAACAATGGGGGAAACAATAACCATGGAGGCTAAGGCAACAACAATGGTCCTGAAAATAACATTAATGGTAATAATGGACATGGCAACAATGGGAATGAGGTTGATAACTTTAGACACATTGCACGCCCAGCACGGACTGCGAGCTCGAGACCTCTTCTACCCACTTTCCAACCTAGAGATCCGGTTCAACCAGTAAACGAACTGCAGATTACCGAGTTACAGGATCAGTTCAGGAGGGACTGGAAGGCTAGTGGACCGGAGTTTCACGCGGATATTTCCCTCAGAGATTATATGGACTTGAGGATGAGACACATGCCTAGAGCAGGAGGGAGGAATCAAAACTTTAAGCTGAGAAAGAAAGTTGGAAAACTTTCTTTACCTTATTATGATGCTTCAGGGAAGATGACTGCACGAGCTTGGGTGCATAAGGTAGATACATACTTGCAGCTAAATCCTATGCCTGAGGAGGAGGCTATCAAGTATGCGGCTATGCACTTGGATGGTGTTGCACATGAATGGTGGCATCATGGCATGGTGACTTTGGGGCATAATCAGATTACATCCTATGAGGAATTCACCAAAACATTAATTGAGAGATTTGACACTAGGGATCCCGAGTTACATTTCAAGGAGCTAGCACAATTAAAATAGTCAGGTTCTGTGGATGCTTACATTGTCGAGTTTCAGCGCTTGTCTGTACTTGTTACTAATATCTCTCCTAGGAGATTGGTGGTGTTATTTTGTGATGGTCTTGCTGATCCATTACAAGGTTGGGTGAAGGGACATGATCCACTCACCTTAGCTGAAGCAACTAAAAAGGCACAAGATTTAGCCCCTTCGGTATACAAAGGAAAAAACCATTCAACAGATTCTTCCTACCGCAAGGACAAAGACAAAAAACCGTTTCAGATAGAGTATAGCAAACCCAAAGAAGGATCAAAAGGACTAGACAATGAAACCTTGAATGAACTTCGAAAGAAGAAGCTGTGCTTCCATTGTAGAGAGCCTTGGGACTTATCTCATAAATGTTCTCTCAAGACTAAGGCAAATCAAATGGAGTATTTTTCAAAAGAAGAGTCAGAGTCAGAGGGGAAGGATCAGCACTCCGATTCAGATGAGGGTAACACTATAGAGGAGAGCAGCATTCCTAAGGATGATAGATCGTTGGCACGCTTGACAGGGGTCCAAAAAGCAATCACATTTAAGGTCAGGGGTACTATCCAAGGGCAGAAAGTGATATCTCTTATTGACACTGGGGCTACACATAACTTCATAGATGCACAGTTGGTAGCCAGGAGAGGGTTACAGACAGAGGAGCATGATGGGTTTAGAGTCATGGTGGCTAACGGTGAAAAATTGTTATGCACTCGAAAGATAACTAATCTTCGCATTAGGTTTGGAGATGGCTACGAGTTGGAGGATGAGTTCTATGTTGTGGACATGGGAGATTATGATGTCATCCTCGGCATGACATGGATGGCTTCACTAGTTGAGTTCACACTCAACCTAGCGAAATTGGAGATGAGATTCCAGCATGAGGGCAGAACTGTGGTACTTAGAGGACTTTCAGATGGAGGTTGCAGAGTAGTGTCCTTGAGGAGAATGCAGAGACTTTTCGTCATGATGACATAAAGTGGGCGGCAGAGTGCTACATTATGCCAACTTCACCAGAGCCACAAGAAAAGAGTCATCCACCAGATATCCAGAAGATAGTTGATAGACACGCTAAAGTATTTAGCGATATTCCTCATGGGCTTCCTCCTAACAGAGGGATGGAACATGTTATTGAGCTCGAGGAGGAAGCCAAACCAATTATGATTACTCCCTATCGTCATCCTAAGAAACACAAGGATGAGATAGAGAAGACGATTAAGGATTTGTTGGAGATGGGGCATATCAGGCCCAGTAAGAGCCCCTTTGCTTCAGCAGTAGTATTGGTAAAGAAGAAGGATGGGACGATGCGCATGTGCATCGATTATAGGGCACTGAATAAGAAAACAATTAAAAACAGGTATCCCATTCTTAGGATTGATGAGCTGATTGATGAGTTGCATGGGGCATGCTTCTTCACCAAAATTGATTTGCAATCCGGATACCATCAGATCAAGATGAGAGCAAAGGACTTTGAGAAAACAGCCTTCCGATGTCACTATGGCCACTTTGAGTTCATGGTTATGCCATTTGGTCTAACCAATGCACCCGCTACATTTCAGAGTTGTATGAACCAGGTATTCAGGAAACAGCTAAGGAGATTTGTCTTGATCTTCTTTGATGACATCTTGGTCTTCAGTAAGACCTGGGAGGAGCACTTACATCATCTAGAGGAGGTGTTATCTATTCTGGAGAGAGAGTCATTGTATGCCAAGGAATCTAAATGTGAGTCTGGCATGACTGAGCTCCTTTACCTTGGGCATATCATTAGTGCAAATGGCGTTCGGGTTGATCCCAAAATGATTAGAGCTATTGTAGAGTGGCCTACTACCACAAACCTTATGCAACTTAAGGGATTCTTTGGTTTATGTGGCTTTTATAGGAGGTTTGTTAAGGGATTCTCACAGATTGCTACACCCTTGACAAATCTTACCAGGAAAGGAGCCTTCGTGTGGACAGGGGCAGCACAGAGGTGTTTTGAGCATTTCAAGCAGGTAATGTCTTCATGTCCAGTTCTAGCTCTACCAGATTTAACGAAGCCTTTTGAGCTTCATTGTGATACATCAGGTGATGGGATTGGAGCAGTATTGATGCAGGAGAAGCATCCCATTGCATTCGAAAGTAGGAAGCTTCGGGGAGTTGAGAAGAGTTATTCTGTCTATGACTGGGAAATGTTGGCCATAATGCATGCATTGGCCAAATTTCGATCATATTTGGTAGGTGGACGTTTTGTGATCAAGATTGATCACAACAGTATTAAATACTTCATGAGCCAGTGTGATCTCAATGACCGGCAACAAAAATGGGTGACTAAATTGCAATCTTATGACTTTGACATAGAGTTTGTCAAAGATAAGAAAAATGTGGTGGCTGATGTCTTATCTCAAAGACCTCACTTATGTGCTCTGGTAGAGATTTCAGGAGATTGGAGAGATCAGATTATAGCAGAGTATGTCGAAGATGCTTGGCCTTCTGGATTGATTTCAGGTACCATACAGGATGATCGCTATGAGGTGATAGATGGATTGATCAGAGTTCAGGTTAGGGTTTATTTGATTCCGTCATCGCATTTGAGAGAGGCGATATTGAAGGCATTTCATGATGCACCCACAGCTGGACATCCGGGGATCTTCAAGACCTACAGGCAGATCCGAGAGCAGTTTTCATGGAAAGGGCTCAAGGATGATGTTCAGAGGTATGTCAGGGAGTGTGTGGTTTGTCAACAAAATAAGGGAGAGCACACATTTCCTGCAGGTTTATTACAGCCCTTGCCCATTCCTAATAGGAAATGGGAAAGTATTTCGATGGACTTCATCACTGGTTTACCACGAGTGCAGGGAAGGGATTGCATCTATGTGGTGGTGGACCGCTTGACGAAGTTTGCTCACTTCTTTGCTATTCCGTCCACTTACACAGCAATACAAGTGGCAGATCTTTTCTTTAGAGAGATATTCAGGTTACATGGGCTGCCCAAATTCATTGTCTGCGACCGGGATAGTAAGTTTGAGTTTTTTTGGCAAGAGTTGTTTAGGTTGTGTGGTACAGATCTCACACCTAGCACTAGTTATCATCTGCAAACAGATGGGCAAACAGAGATTGTGAATAAATGGGTGGAAGGATATTTGAGGAACTATGTAACTGCACAACAAAAGGCTTCGATCAGATGGTTGCATATGGGAGAGTATTGTTATAACACCACTTATCATATGTCCATCAAGATGACTCCTTTCATGGCACTCTATGGTTATGAAGCACCTAGCTTCATGGATTTAGTTTTGGGGGACAGTAGAGTGCCCAAAGCCAAAAACTTATTGCAAGATAGTCAAGACATCCTGAAAGTGCTCAAAGAGAATATACAACAGGCCCAAGATCAACAGAAATTGTATGTTGATCAGCACCGAATAGAGCGTAGCTTCGAGGTAGGGGATATGGTTTACTTGAGGCTACAACCATATAGACAGTCATCACTCAAGAAGAGTGGAGCTGAAAAGTTGAAACCTAGATTTTATGGTCCCTATAGGGTGATTCGCAAAGTGGGCAAAGTCGCCTATGAGCTTGAGCTTCCAGAGGGCAATCGAGTGCACAATGTGTTTCATGTGTCTAGGCTTAAGAAAGCCATTGGTCAGAGTGTAGTGCCTTCTACAGATTTACCCCCTTTGGATGAGGAGGGGAAGCTTGTGTTAGTACTCGAGGCTATTTTGGACACCAGAGAGAGGAAGCTTAGGAACAGGATAGTGAAGGAGTATTTGGTCAGATGGAAAGACCTGCCGGAGGAAGATTCTACATGGGAGAGTGAGCAGGTTATTTAGCAGGTTGGATTGAGATTGCTTGAGGACAAACAATTTCAAGGGGGGCGGACTGTAATGTCCCCATTTTAGCAGTTGACCAAGTGTGTGTGCATTAGCCTTGTTCTACATGGTCCCGAGGGCTAACGAAGGGTTTAATGGGATCTTGGAGTGTTTTGGCCTAGTCATTTCCAGTTTGGGCCAAAACGAAGTTGATTTACTTAGTTTCAAGCATACTTACTATTTTTAGTAAGTCGGCAAGACACAGTGTAGGTCAATTTTGGTGATTGGATTTGATACTCCTCGGTGAGAGCTTTCCGATGAGCTATCACTCGCATTATTCGGAGTCCGATTGCTAATACATTTTAATGCCTGAAGTTTTATTAAAGTAACGTCTAATTTAATTGTAAAATATTAAAGTGTTACTATAATATTTATTTTATGGGGATGTGTACCCAAGGGAGACATAAGGGGTATTTTATATATTACACATCTTTTATCCCACATTGCCCATATGAGTTGAGCGGACCTTTGGAAATAGAATAAAAGGAAGCATTTGTGGCTTCATTAGACAGGGTTGAATATGAGAAGAAATTGGTGTGTGAGTTGCAGCTCCGTTCTTGGCATTTGAGGACATTTATCCTCTCTTGTAACATTCTAGCCGTCATTCCCTTGGGGTTTGGCCTTTGGAATTCTTTGTTATCGGCTTCATTATCAGGTAGTTTAGTTGCATTTCCAGCTACAGGCAGATTTGGTATTTTGCTCATATCTTGTTCACTACTTGTCCGACGCTTATGTCGCTTTGAGGGAATGATATTACGAAGGTAGTGTACTGATTTAAGGACAAAGTACTATAGCAGCACTGTTCATGCGGCACTATTCACGCAGCACTATTCACGCGGCACTGTAGCAGCAAGTTCGAAAGCATGGGCTGGAGTATTATGTCAATAATGCTGAAGTAATTAGTGAGTTGATAAATCTGCCATATATTTGGTTTTATGAATTCTGAAAATAACATTTTATTGGCAGCAGTTCATTTCCACTTTGCATATTATTGTAGTTTCTTTCTTGTTTATGTTGTATGATACCAATTCCATGCACAAAACACAACAAACAAATAAACGTTTGATTTTCGGAGTTATAAGGGGTTTAAAACATTAAACGGAGAAATAAGAGGTTGAATGCAAACTGTTTGACATAATTCCTTTTAGGAATTTGCTTTAGTTTTTTGGGACATTCAAGGGTGCCCATTACAGCTACTATAAATGAAATGTCGCAAAAAAACCAAAACTTGTAAATTGCTCTTACTCCAGCTTCATGTATCTCCCTATTCCAGCCCGCTCTCAAGTGAGGGTTGTGCACCAAGAGTGGTACGCAATACAAAAAAGTTGTCCAACTTACTAGATTTTCTGACTCTAGGACGAAGAAGAGCAGCACTACTAGAACGGGCAGCAGCAGTAGCATCACTGGAAGTGCAAGGAATAGATGTAGAAGAAGCTCGAGCAATAGAAGCACTAGGACGATAGGGGGGACGCGAAGAACCTTCTCCAACACAGCCTACTGACTCAAAAACATTTGCAAATGAGCGTGGAAGGGAACTAGAACCAATCTGAGCTAACTCTTATAATTGTTTTTTTTTTTAATTCTTTTTCTTGTTCATATTTTTCCAAGGCTACATAACAAAAATGTTGAGCCTCAACAGTTGCAGCTCCACAAGGCTCAATATCATGACCATGTAAGCCAGCAATATGGTATTTTAATCTATTTATCCCCCCACTATTAATGATTTTGCAAAATAGGCATTTTGTTTGACTTCTCTTTCTACCCGGAAATTCTATGGTGAACTTCCAACACTCATCTTTTTTGTTGCCTTTAGAGAGCTTGGGATTTTTACCTCTAGAAGCCATTATGACTTAATTAAGGAAAAATGTAAAGGTTGCTGCAATAAGACATTTTAAACCAAATATTACCATTTCAGCATTGCATTTTATGAAGATCTGAAGTTAAAAAAAAATCCTCATAAACAAACAAAAAAAATTCATGCAAAAAACCCATAAGCATAGACAAAAAAATCATCAAAATCTAAACAATCAAGTCTTACCTCTTTCAAATGCTTTGGGAAGTGTTGAGAAGAGCTCCTATAAACTCCTTGATGATCTAAATGGAAGCTCCAATGTCACAAATGCAAGCTTTTCTCCTCCTCCTTTCAGCTGGTTGCAAAACAAAAAAACTCTATTTCTCTTCTACCTCTCTCTCTCTTTCTTCTTTTCACTATAGACTATTATGGGAGCCCTTTTAGGGTTATATGAGTGAGAAATGTAAAAAATAAAATAAAAAAAACATGTAAAAAATTATATTTTAAAGGCCCGGTTTCAAGCCTGTCATGGCCGAGTCAAGGGGATCAGATCATGCGAGTCACTCGGTGACTCGCGAGTCATGCGAGTGACTCCTTGTGACAAGCCGCTCGCGGGTCACAAGTCATTGTGACTCGGCAAGGTCAGCGCAACTCGCTGACTCGCGTGACTCACGTGACTCGCCGCAAGTCACGTTACCCTGGTTTTTTCACCTCAAAAATCATATCAGGTTTTGATTGTTTTTTCATCTCAAAACTCATGTTGGGTTTCGATTGATTTTTCACCTCAAAAATCATGTTGGGTTTTGATTGATTTTTCACCACAAAAATCATGTTGGATTTTGATTGATTTTTCACCTTAAAACTCATTTTCAATATTTTCAATTTTCTCCTAAAAATCATGGCTTTTTATGGTTTGTTTTGGAGCATTATGCTCATCTACAAAGTTTTGGAGTAGTATCCAAAATACCATTAGTAGTCTTCTAAACAGACATCCTTTGCTCTAGATTCAGAAGGCTCCCGAAAGAAAAACATTCAATGCAACTATTGCCATAATTTTGGGCACATGAAGCTTGAATGTTGGAAGCACTTAGCTGCCCTATCTAAGCCATTTGGTTCAAAGCCCACAGCAAACAATGTAGAGCACCTTGAGCAGACAAAGTCTGTCTTTTACACTTTTTGACAGCTTCCTGCTCTGGATAAATTAACCATTAAGGGAGGGTATTACGATAATAGATAGTTTATATTATCTTGGTTTAGTATCTAATGGTTATCTATTGTAATCTTCTGTAAATATTAGAAAGTTTCTAATATTTAGTTTTTTGTTTCTAGAATAGAATGTTTCTATTCTTTAGTTAGTTGTAGATAACTGTTAGTTTTCTCTTAGCTAAAATAGAAAGTTTCTATTATTTACGATCGTTTCTTATGGAAACATCGTTCAGTCTCTTGTATAAATTGATCTCTTGATCATTGTTAATAACAAGCAAATATTCGTAATAGTAACAATGTACTCCTTCTGTTCATGGTATGCCTTCCCTTCATCACTCGCTTAGCATCAAATTTTGCCCTTTTGTCACCAACAAGAGTATTTGAAAAGAAATAAAACCCATGATCATCTAACCCCAACATTTGATCCCTTGTAGTGTTAGATGCATCATTCTTATGGACAACACTTATTGTTTTATCAATGTGATCTTTGGTATTTTTTTTTTTGTTTTGCTACTGAAAAGTCATGAAGTGCATCTTGATGTTTGGTGAATGGAGCATCTCTAGAGTTATGCAATGGAATAATCATGCAACCTTTAAAATAAGTTTTCTTTGTTTGATTATCTTCTTGCACACAATCTGCCCCATCACCATCATTTTCACATATTTGATGTACTTTGTGGATGTGTGAAGTTATTGGACCCCTCTTCTTTATAGGAGGCGATGAGAAAGGCATGGGCCCAAGTCATCTTCTCGAAGCAAGGTTGCTTCAATATCTTTTGTTCCTCCACCTGTTGATGACCAGTCCCTATCTGTTGATGACCAGTCCCTATCAGTTGCTGAGGACAAGGAGAAGTTAGTGGGGAAATTTGATATTACATTCAGAGAGGACTTAAGGAGGAAACAACTTTGCTTTTGGTACAAAAGGTCTTTCTCTAGAAGTTATACTTGTGCATTGTGGTTGAAAGAAGTAGCAAATCGTGGCATGTGGGTTTATACTGATATTGTGGAGGGAGAATCATCACAACAGCCCAAGGATGAGGATAAGGATGGTCATAGTGGTTGTAGAGTATATACTATGATGAGTGTTTACAGTCTGATATTTGACTTACATATGCAAGGCTTGCATCGGGTGCAAAGTTCGTCTATGCCTGAGTTGGGTTGTTTGTAGTATGGTTGGATGGATTTAGTGAAGCAGAGTTTGCTAGGATGTCCTCTTGAGTTTCCTTCTAGTGACGTCCTAATGCATTATCAACGTAGGTGTTGGTTTCCATATTGCAAGTCATGTTATCGGTTTCAATGATGCAACTCGCATGCAATCTATTCAGAGATGACAAGGATGTTACATGCTACTTATGGGATCCTAGTGGAGGTTTTAGTGTGATGCTTGATTGCTTAGGGACAAGCAATCTTGGGGAGGGAGGATTGTAATGTCCCCATTTTTGGCAAGCTTCTGTGAATGATCAAGTCAGTTCATTACAGTGACCCTCGTGAGATAACAAGGTCATTTAGGGGTCTCAATGGTGGACTTACTGTTTTAAGTAAGTCTAAATCAGGCGGTTGCCATTTCTGGTACTGCAGATGGTGGCACTAGCTTGGTCATCGCTTGCAGTGGTTTGGGCTATTAATTGCATGGGCTCCTATTTATTAATTAATTATTAATGTTTCATTATTATAATAAAGTTTATTATAATAATGTTGTGTTGGTAAAGTTTCTTAAGTGAAGTTGCATTTGGGAAACCTTGTGCCAATGAAGGTTATAAATACAAGCAAATTTGATGAGAAAAGCATTGGATTACTTATGTGCTTTTATGGTCTTTGTGAGTAATTCTAAAGTTGATGATTTTGTGCCCTTGCTGAAGTATAAGGGTTAAGAATTCTGGAGATTGTCTGAAGATTGTATTGCTAGATTGTTGCTGAGGTATAGCAATTGGTTCTGGCTTCTCAACTATGTTGACTGTGCGAGAGAAGTCATTCTATGTTATTAAATCTATCTGATTTTGAGCAGTGGAAAGGAAGTGGTTATTAATTGCAGACCTGTGGTTTGAGTGTGGAACTAATTGTGCAATTTCGGTGGCTGTCGTTCACCATGTAGCAGAGTTTTGGTTTATACATCTGTTGTTGAGAGATATTTCTTGCTTAGAATTTTATTTGCATTTCTACCTGCAAATCTGAGATAGTTTGTTTGAAGAAGAGGCTAGTAAATTGTGGTTACAATCATTGAATTACACCTGCATTGGGCCATTGAGGTTTTGTCTACACATCTGCCAGGCTGCCGTCAAACCTTAATAGCCGTGTCTGGACTTTTTCTTCACCTGTGATTGCATTTAGGGAGACCGTTTTGCACACTGAAGGTGTCGTCTACAGTCCTGGGCAACGTTTGGGAATTATATGAGTTTGGTAAGCTTCCCCGAGGGGTGACATCCTTTCTAAACACCCCTGCATGCAGTATCAAGTCCCTGCGTTTAATCTTTCTGAGGCTGCGATTGTTGCTTTGGACTGCTGTTGAACAATTGAGGGCCACATAGGAATTGCGACAGGCCTGTGATCTCATTGTGGGAGCTTCCATTTAGACTTTGTGGGCCTATGTTTCACTTTAACGACCAGCATTTCATAACAGCTGGAGTCACGTGGTGACTTGGGCTTTTTTTGCTACATCAAGAAGGCTGTGTTTCAATTGGAAGGTGGTGATTCACATATAAACCACCGTTTGGACTTGAGAATTGGCTCCACGTGTAACAGATTCTCAAATTGTTACTTGTAATTCCCATTTTTTGTCATGTCCCCATATTGGAGGCAATTTGATTTAATTAATTTAATTAATTAGGTTATCCAAAATAATGAATATTTTATGAGGATGACTAATTAATTATTTTAATTAAATAAATAAGTGGTATTAAGTTAATTAGTTATAAAGTTATCAAATAAATAAATATTAAAAGGTAATTTTATATTTAATTAATTTAATAAAGTGACTTGAATTATAAGATATTTTATAAAGTCACTTAATAGATAAAACAAAATAATGTTCTAGAAGCTTCTGGAGAAAGTGGAGGAAAAAGAATAAATAGGCACCCCGGGCTTCATTCTAATCATCCAGATTTGTTGTTGTTGATGTTGATGTTTGTTGATGTGCATTGTAGAGACTAGGGTTTCTGCAATAGTCACAACTGGCCATTGAGAACGAAAACTTTCAATTGATATGCAATTTTGAGGGTGTGAAATATCACTTGAATTATTGCAGCTGGGAGGAAGACACTTCAGTCTTCTATTTGTGCTACATTGAAAAATAATATTTGTGGCCATTGAGAACGAAAACTCTCAATTGGTACACAATTTTGAGGGTGTGAAATATCACTTCAATTATTGCAGCTGGGAGGAAGATACTTCAGTCTTCTATTTGTGCTACATTGAGAAAAAATATTTGAGTACAAAAAGCAGGCCAAAAAAGCAGTTCGAAAAAGCAGGCCGAAAAAGCAATTCGAAAAAGCAGGTCGAAAAAGCAGTTCGAAAAAAGCAGGCCGAAAAAGTAGTCCGAAAAAAGCAGGCCGAAAAAGCAGAACCGAAAAAACAGGCCGAAAAAGCAGGTCCGAAAAAGCAATCCAAAAAAAAAAGCAATCCGAAAAAGCAAATTCAAAAAAGCAAAGAAAATTATTACAACCATCTACAATCAGGGGTGGCAGCTAGAGAGGCACGACTTGGGCATTTGAGGAGGTTATTTTCTGTTCAGTGGTATTGCAATACATCTATTCTCTAAGGCGACTTCATATGCCAGGTCTGATGTGTATTTTCATAGTTGCCTTTCACTATAGAGTGTTGTTGTAATTGTCATTTCATATCAGACCTATCATTCATTAATAGATATATCATTCATTTTTACATTCCTCCCAATGGTATCAGCAATCCATGGCTTTAGTTGTATTTAATCATGCATGTGATTAGCGTACTGCTGTAGGGGAGTATTGAAGTTAAATATTTAGTGTTGCATTAGTTTTCATTGACAGCTGTAGGTGCGTATTACTTTACCAGCAATCATCATATTTTGATATCTTTGTAAATGCCAAGAGTCTTGGCTAACTTAGTATGAATATTGTATTGGATACTCATTCTCAATTAAGGAGATACAATTGCTGGTCATTAATAGTTGTCTTTGAGCGTTAATATATCATTTCTTATCAGCTAGTTAGCTTGCATACCAACTGTTTGTTAAAATACCAGTTGGTTGTAGGTGATCATTTTCATGATTAGCACTCATATATGCATTCACTATTGCCAAAATTAGTTGCATATTTATGTTAGTACATTGTTTAGACAATTTGGAGTCTTTTGTAAGCATTCTCTTTGAGGCAAATCCAAACAAAAATCACTGCAGCAATCTGAAAAGTTATATCAATTAGAGGACCCTTGCTTGCAAAGTGTTTGACGAAATGTCAAACAACTGAAGTATAAAGATTTTTGGTGTTGGAAGAAGTTATAACCTATTGGGGTTATTACAGTGGTATCAAAGCTATTGACCTGCCATCCTGTTGGGTAGATTGGACATTGAATCAGTTAGTTAATCGTGTTTACTTCAAGTACCCAAAAGCAGTGGGACAGGGATATGAAGAAGCTTAAACAAAATTTGAAAAGGTTGGATGAAAGTCAGAAAAGGATGAACGAATTGATGGTTTCCATGTTTAAGAGGACTACATCATAGAACAAAGAGAAAGAGGAACAAGAGGTCTCTACAAGTGAGGTATCTAGAAACCTCTACAAGGAGTTTGCAGCAGTTGGTGACCAGTATATAGCCGAATCTAGGGAGGACAAAAATCAGACTAGCTTGGAGGAAGATGTTGGGCACACAATACTTCAGGAGGTAATGGGAATGGATATTACGCAGATTGATAGTAACGGTCAACTTGATACTCAAGTTGAGACAATTGTATACAGGTCGTCAAAGGGTGATGTCACAGGTACTCGGGATGGTTTAGTTCCAACAGGCAGTGACTACAATGTAGTGGGTTCAAATGATGATTATGAGGATGTTGTTGTGCATGATGGTGAGATACTTGGTAGAGATGAGCAGACATTGAGCATTCATGACTTTGCTGAGAGAGAGTACCAGGCACAGATAGATGCTTCGTCACATGAGGCTGAGGCTGGTAGTACTTCACATGATTTGTCCAGCCAGCTGAAGGTGAGCAAAGATAGTATTGTGACTTCATTATCTCATCATGACAGGATGCAGGATATGATAGAGGATCACATTAGGATGATTCAGTTGCAGGGTAGACATAAGGGAGTTCAGGCAAAGTCCTCTTGTGTTGACATACAGGTGATTAGGGAAGGAATGGGAACGATGAAGTTGAGTTATTTACATCTTCTACCAGATCGTGACCATCTTCTTAGCCTTGTCGGAGACTATTCAGATGCCTTGAGGTGGAAGGAGGAGGAAGTTGACAAGCTTTCTCGCGAGCTTGAGGACACTCAAGCTTCTTTGGTAAATACTCCATTGGCATTACAGGACTGGGAGAGACATGGGGATAAGCATGGCATGGAGTTGAGTTTAGTTTCATCTTGCACTCCTGATACTCAGCTTTCTACGGTAAGAAAATCATATGTGGTCGCTGATAATGTTGCGAGTTCATCTTGCATTCACATTCAGGATACAGGGACAATGTCAGACAGGTATGTGGAGTTAGTCGGTATTGGTCATATTACTCAAGTGAGGAGTTTGCTTGAGTTACCAGCTGATTCTAGTTTACGGATATGGACTCGAGATTGTTATATTGGCATTTGCGATTCAGTTGACTGGAGATCTTTAACACTTTTTGGTAGCAGTGATTGTTTGGGTGCTATCATGGATTTGACTAGCAGATTGCACGGTGTTGTCTTTTCTTGCGCCAGCAGCTTGTTCGATGTTGGTATTAGTTTTTATACACCGGTGTTGGGCTTTGTTCATATATCTTGTCGACCATTCTTGCTGGAATGTGTTGATGATCTTTCATATTTGGCAGTGTGTACAGATGAGTCCCAGGATCATATTGGCATTGATGACATCCAAGAGGATGCAGTGGGCAGTTTTAAAGACTTAATTTCCTTGGCAATTTCTTTTGGTACAGAGGAGTTGGATAGCGGTGCTACAGTTTTTGATACTCCGTATGTTGATATGAGTTTTGGAGTTGATTCGCAGGATATGGTTGGTAATACTCTAGAGACCAGTAACTTTGAGGATATTCCCTTAGACAGTGTGTCAGAGGAGGTTTGTAGGAGACAGTCTAGCCAGTGCCATCATGTGTCTAGTCAGTTGAGAGTTAGTGAGCGATACATTGCTATCGCTTGCCAGCATTTGGATGCTGCTCGTCAGTTGTTAGCAGTCTATAGATGGGGTTCTCCTACTAGTGATGAGCAGGGAGGCAGTTATTTTTCCTTGACAGAGATCCACTCTTTATGGGAGGCTATTCGGATTCTAAGACAGAATTATATGCAGTTGGTAGCCGACAGAGATTATCTTATGGAGTGGGGGAGTACAGCATACGATGCATTATTGGCCAAGGAAGATGAGGTGAGTGAGCTTACTCAGCAGCACGAGGTCACTTCTGAGATTCTTGAGAGTACACAGTTGGCTTTCGAGGATTCTTAGTTTTATTTGGTTAAGGTGACCATGGAATTAGAGCAACTGCAGTCTTTACCAGATTCTGTGTAGTCACAAGCTATGGTGTCTGGTGATCCGAGGATGTCCATGGTCGAGATTGTCAAAGACAGTGGAGATGGGGATGCATCCATCCTTGATACTAACATTGGCATATCGGGTTCGTTCCCACTAGAGTTAGGTTCAGCAAATTGTTGTGGTATGCTTGACATAGTGGTGGCCTCTAGTACTGATGGCACAGAGACTAGAGATGCTGTATCAAAGATCATGTGTGATGTTGGTGAGCCGGCAGTTGGCATGGTTCCTGCTAGTAATACTCCCTTGGTGATACCTTCGGAGGTAGTAGTTAGTTCCAACATGGTTAATGATCGATTGCAGTTAGTTTCATCTGGATTGCACTCTGAGCCACTGAATAAGATTGGCGCATTCTATCGGCATTACACTGTGAGGTATGCTCATCAATTTACCTTTGATGACCATGTTGATGAGATGATGATACAGAGATGTACTTTGGTTCCTAGTGCTTGTCATCAGTTATGGGACGATTTGACGTCTCGGGATGAGAGTTGTGACGGGCATGACATGGCGATAGATTTTGTGGTTGACAGCTTGATAATACATGACTTAGAGCAGAAGTTTGGGAGTGATGCTTCAACGGTTGTTGTTATTGATTCTACTCCTTTGGCTATGACATCTCCTGACTTAGCTGGTGATCAGTCACAGTGGGTTGTATCACTTGTTCATGGTGAGTTGTTGACTGAGGTTGGTTCTTTTTATCAACATTATACTGCAGGGTATGTACATCAGTTAGCATTTGATCCTTGTGTTGAGGAGTTAATGGTAGGTAGATTTGGTTTGGGTTCCATTCCTTGTTGTTTATCTTGTGATGTCTTTTCACCATCAGCAGTGTATGGGAGTTATGGTTATGAGACAGTGGCCGGTGATCTACAGAGTTGTGTTGCCTACAGGAGTTGTACAGTGTGTAGATTCTCCATACTTGGTACAGTTTCATTCGGGAGCGTTCACCATTGTTGCAGAGTTGGATTGTACATTCTGTATAGGCCAGTGGAATGCGTTGATGGTACTTACTATGTTGGCAGTTTGATTTGTCCACTTTACTTGGGTTTTGATGTTCTAAGAGATTGTGTCTCGTGGGTTTCTAACTGTGGCAGTTGTGATTTTGGAGTTTGGTTGAGCTGTAATTGTCAGTTTGATTATGAATTCCTCTTGGATATATTGCAGAGGATATTGCAGGAGCCTGTGTTAATTGACAGTAGTATAGTTCATGACTACATTTGGGATCCAGGCGGATTGATTGGTTTACTGTTCAGCCATTGCTTGGGGACAAGCAATTTCAGGAAGGGCGGACTGTCATGTCCCCATTTTGGAGGCAATTTGATTTAATTAATTTAATTAATTAGGTTATCCAAAATAATGAATATTTTATGAGGATGACTAATTAATTATTTTAATTAAATAAATAAGTGGTATTAAGTTAATTATTTATAAAGTTATCAAATAAATAAATATTAAAAGGTAACTCTATATTTAATTAATTTAATAAAGTGACTTGAATTATAAGATATTTTATAAAGTCACTTAATAGATAAAACAAAATAATGTTCTAGAAGCTTCTGGAGAAAGTGGAGGAAAAAGAATAAATAGGCACCCCGGGCTTCATTCTAATCATCCAGATTTGTTGTTGTTGATGTTGATGTTTGTTGATGTGCATTGTTGAGCCTAGGGTTTTTGCAATAGTCACAATTGGCCATTGAGAACGAAAACTTTCAATTGGTACGCAAGTTTGAGAGTGTGAAATATCACTTGAATTATTGCAGCTGGGAGGAAGATACTTCAGTCTTCTATTTGTGCTACATTGAGAAAAAATATTTGTGGCCATTGAGAACGAAAACTCTCAATTGGTACACAATTTTGAGGGTGTGAAATATCACTTGAATTATTGCAATTGGGAGGAAGATACTTCAGTCTTCTATTTGTGCTACATTGAGAAAAAATATTTGTGTACAAAAAGCAAGCCGAAAAAGCAGTCCGAAAAAAGCAGGCTGAAAAAGCAGAACCGAAAATACAGGCCGAAAAAACAAGTTCGAAAAAGCAATCCGAAAAAGCAAATTCGAAAAAGCAAAGAAAATTATTACAGCCATCTACAATCAGGGGGGGCAGCTAGAAAGGCACGACTTGGGTATTTGAGGAGGTTATTTTCTATTCAGTGGTATTGCAATACATCTATTCTCTAAGGCGACTTCATATGCCAGGTCTGATGTGTATTTTCATAGTTGCCTTTCACTATAGAGTGCTGTTGTAATTGTCATTTTGTATCAGACCTATCATTCATTTTTACATTCCTCCCAATGGTATCAGCTATCCATGGCTTTAGTTGTATTTAATCATGCATGTGATTAGCGTACTGTTGTAGGGGAGTATTGAAGTTAGATATTTAGTGTTGCATTAGTTTTCATTAGCAGTTGTAGGTGCATATTACTTTACCAGCAATCATCATATTTTGATATCTTTGTAAATGCCAAGAGTCTTGGCTAACTTAGTATGAATATTGTATTGGATACTCATTCTCAATTAAGGAGATACAATTGCTGGTCATTAATAGTTTTCTTTGAGTGTTAATATATCATTTCTTATCAGCCAGTTAGCTTGCATACCAACTGTTTGTTAAAATACCAGTTGGCTGTAGGTGATCATTTTCATGATTAGAACTCATATATGCATTCACTATTGCCAAAATTAGTTGCATATTTATGTTAGATCATCGTTTAGACAATTTGGAGTCTTTTGTAAGCATTCTCTTTAAGGCAAATCCAAACAAAAATCACTGCAGCAATCTGAAAAGTTATATCAGTCAGAGGACCCTTGCTTGCAAAGTGTTTGACGAAATGTCAAACAACTAAAGTATAAAGATTTTTGGTGTTGGAAGAAGTTATAACCTATTGAGGTTATTACATTTTTAATGCAAATTCAATTAGTGAGTTCAATCTGGCATTAGTAATTAGTCGTGAATTTCAGTATTCAATTTTAATCATTTCCTTGAAGCAATTTGCTATTCAAAAAAATAAAAATAAAACATATATATATACAAAAACACAAAAAATAGGAAAACATCAAAATTACAAAAACAATCATTCATTTCCATAATCATATTAGTTGGAGACCTGTTTGGGTTTTTAGAAATATAAAGAATATAATATAATAAGATATAAATAATATAAATAACAAATATAAGATTATATACAATGATTAATATATGTCACCAGACGTAATAAATAAAGCGATGGATATGAAGAGTTGTGTTCTTTAAATACTGAAAGGATGTAATCAATCAATTCCTACATATATATTGTGAATAGGGGAGGAAACTTATGGGGAATACATGAACGGATTAGAAAGATAATTGTCAGCAATGGACATAACTTATCTTCATTGTGAGCAATCTGAATGGAGGATTTGGTGTTAATAATCTGAAACCATTTCATGGAAGAAACAGCTATTATAGACAAAGAGAGAGGAAATAAGTATGTGATAGCTTATTATCAATGTTCAATTAATAAAAAAATATGTATACCAGTACCAGCCTTACATAGATGGCAGAAGAATCTGCAACGCCAGAAATAACATAACTTGGAACGTATTTTATAATGTGAGTGAATTGTTGAAAAGATGAGATACAAATAAGTGCCTCATCCAAATACAAGATCCATCTTTCAAAAAGGGGGAAACAGTAATAAAAGCCACAATTTGAAGACACCAATGATAGTCACAGGGAACCATCTGGAGAAATAACTTAATAATCCAGGATCAAGACTAATGACAGTCACAGATTCATATATGGCCATTATTAAAAGATCACAAATTCAGTGAATCACACAATCATTAAATCTAAGGCAGAGAAAAATATACAAAATGGGGGGGGAAGTCAATCATTTGCAGTCAATGAATAAGAAAAGAACGGTGGAGGATGGGATGGCAAATAGTCTAATAAAACAGCAATACAATAAATTTGTTAAAAGACAGTGACAAAAATATAAATTGCATAAGGATACACAGAACAGAAAACACAAGAAATACAGTCAGAACATAGAAAGATAATAACTGGAGAATGTTTACAGACATCCCTGTTTACTACTGAGAGGAAGTGCCCAATAAATCGAAGAATTTATGCACATAGATCAGCTTTTATGTATTTAAATCATTATACTAGATAGGCATTCAGAAATCAGATACAAATTTCAAAATAACAGCCCATTCTGTTAACATAAAATCAATCAGCATATCAATAAAGTTTGCATCCTACAAATCTGCATATTGCTCTCATATCGTTACATGACCCATAAAGATAAGATAATTCACCAATATATTCATCTTGCAAATCAGAATACCATTGCAATTATAATATATATCAATGTATTTTGGAGTCTATAACTAAATTCCGTATACATATCAAACTGACAAGTCAAGGCTTGTATTGTTTACAATCTACACAGTATCAAAATAACTATTAAGAATAAGGGTCTTAATAGGAAGAAGTCTCTCACAATTGGAGTGGTAAGAACATTGTCCCGATATTACAAACTTGATCTGACAAGGGACATTACACAATATACGTGAAATATGACTTGAAGTATAAGAAGTTCTTATTCTTAAATCATTATTTGAAGTACGGCATTCTGAATCATGACTATATCAAAAGTTCAACCTAAAATTCTGTCAACTATCCTCCAAACGACAAGATGCTTTGTATCAAGAAGGAAAGTCCACAAAAAGTGCAGCGCTTAGGTTAGGAAATCCTCTCGCCACCCTCACATGCAGCCGATTACTTTGTATGACTTCTAACTATTTTCCTTCATTCTCCACAATTCAAAGAATCTGCAACCTAATACTCAAATATGCACATCGATGGGTACAATCAGTAAAAAGAAAGGCTTGCAGGTTGTAGTCCACATACACTCTGTTAGTATGCTTTAATAACACTGGTAATCTGAACATGCACTAATTGTTCATATTTAATCAGCTTTGAGTATTTATAAGCATTGGTTGGCTGATAGTTGTGTTCCTTTGGAAACCCATAAGTCCTTCAAATAGATTGTGTATTGTCAATGAAAATAGTATGATCTATTTAGATCAACTTCAATCCCCAATTGACCATCATTAGTCTTCTTCAGTATTAATCTCATGTGCAAAGATATGTTGAACTCTTGTAACTGTATACATTGTCATCTCTATTATTAATTCATTTATTTATTTTATCAGATATAGAAATAAACATTTTCTGCCATTGCTTTCAAAGAAATCAAGTCATATTTGAGTAATTCATGCCTTTAGATTCCAATTAAAGAAAAAAAAGGGTATAGAATGGTCAAGACCATGAGATTGGCAATATTTAAGGATCACTGAGAAAACGGAACAAAAGCGAAGATTACAAGAAACACTTGATCAAAATATAACCAAACGATACCCAAGTAAAAGCCCTTCTCGAGAATGCAGTCAAGTTGAAAAGACAAGACAACCATGTCTATCTAGCTTACAGAATTTGGGAGACAGAGACAAAGTCACATTTCTTCTCAAAGTTACAATAAGAGTAGCCTTCTAGGCATTGAATCCATAGTTCCAAAAATCGTCTTAAAATCGCCCAAATCACCAAAATCGCAATACGATTCATGCTAGGCGAGTTTATATGAATCTTGAATCGGCTGTGGCAATTTTTTTTCATGAATTGCTTGAATCACCAATTTAGGCGATTCATGCAAAAAATTGCATGAATCTTTCCTGCGAATCGCCCACGGCAACTAGGAAGATGAGTTGAAAATTATAAAAAAAACACATGTTTTATTTGCTTTCTTTTTTGTCTTTCCTCTTTGTTATAACCCTAAAGAGCCTTCGATTTGCTTACATGAGTAGAAGAGAGGAAAAGCGAGAGAGAAGAAGAGAAAAGAAAATCCATAGGTTTCCAACCGGCAAGAAGGAAGAGAACCAAAGAGATCAGAAATCCATCTGGGGAGGCCACAAGTTGGATTAGGAGCATTAAGGAGTCAATATCAACAGTCCTCAACTCTTATGTTAGTGTATTATGTGAGAGGTAAGTGCTGGTTTTTTTTTTTGCATATTACCGTATTATGCATTTTTTCTTAAATTTTTTTAGTTTTCATTTGCAAATCTTGAATGTTTTTTGTTTTTACTAAATTGCAAACTAGGGTTTGTTGTTTTGTAGCTTTTGTTTATTAGTTTCAAACTTTGATATTTTACATGAATTTTTTTAATTACAGCAGCCCTTGGCTTTTATTTTCCAATTTTCACAATGGGTAAAAAAGAATAATGTTGGAAATATAATGAAGAGTTTCCTGGAAGAACCAAATTTCAAACAAAATATATATTTTGTAAAGAAAAAATAAATTCTGGAGGTATCTATAAATTGAAATACCACATTGCTGGCATACCTGGACATGATGTCACAGTTTGCACTCAACAAATTGCTGAGGCAAAACGCACTTGTTTAGTGGCATTAGAAAAAATTGAACAAGACAACTTGAATAAGAAAATGCAACTTGAAAGGTTAAGAGGTATTGGCTCTCGTGCTCCACATCCGCAGTTGCATCTACATCTGCATTTGCATTAGCTTCCGCATCCGTGGGTTGTGTTGGAGAGGGTTCTTCTAGACCTCCTTTTCGTCCTAGTTCTAGTGCTCATGTGAGTGCTAGTGGTAGTCGGTCTTATACTGAGACATAGTCCAACATTAACTTATTGTGGCCTAGAGTGCAAAAAAACAGAATGGATAGTTACTTTGTGCCCCGCACTATTCCTGGCTCCCAACCCACGCTTGAGGGCATGGGTTTGAACAAGGAGATTCATGATGCTGCCAGAAAAGAGATTTGCAAATTTTATTACTTTTGCAACATTTCATTTATTGCAGCCAGTTAATTGATTCTTTTTTCTTTGTTTTCTTTAAAGTTAAAAGTAAAAGTAAAACTTTAATTATATCTACTTGTTTTATGATTTGAGTTTTTGACATCTAAATTTCTAATCAATATCATTATCTATTTGTGACAAGGCTCCTTATTGGCAGAACATGATAGATGCAGTTGCTATTTGTGGTCCAAGGTTTAAAGCTCCAACTAAGAGTGAGTTGAGTGGATACCTCCTGGATGAAATGGTAGAGGATATGAGGGTTGAGCTTGAGGACAACCGAAAGGAGTGGATCGAAAAGGATTGCACAATCATGACTGATGGTTGGACAAATAGGAGGGGAAGAACACTCAATTTTCTTGTATCCTGTGGAAGTGATTGATCATTCTACTTTCCTACATACATAATTTTGAATCGTGATTGACTATTTCAAATTTTGATTTGTTGAAAATAAATTTATTTGAATTTTGAACTTTTTCTAATTCTAACTTAGAATTTCTAAGTTTCCTAAGTTCTAATATGTTTGAAATTTGAATTTCTAATTAACATAGAATTGTTGTAGGTAAACTTTTGATGGAGAGGCACCACACCATATTTTGGTCCTCTTGTGCAGCACATTGCATTGACCTCATGTTGGAGGAAATTGGCAAACGTGAGTCGGTCAAGTCATGTGTGAAAAGGACAAAAAAACATATGCAAGTTTATTTATAATCATTCATTTGTCCTTAGCACAATGAGGAAGTACATAGGAGGCAAAGGATCACAAGGTTTGCCTCAAATTTCATCATCTTGCAATCCTTGTTGACATCAAGGGATGATTTGAGGAGCATGTTTGTTGGGCGGGAGTGGAATTCATCTTCCTATGCTGCGACCACTACAGGGATAGATGTGGTGGATTGCATATTTGATGATGATGGTTTTTGGAAACCTACTAAAGAAATCTTTAAAGTAAATCTATTGCAATTTAACATTTAATATTTTACAGTTTACTATGCTAATTGTTTAATGATTTAGTTTTACCTTAAGTTATATTATTGAATTATTCTATATTTAAGTTTTGACTCAAATTTTTGTTTTACTTTATATGTAGGCCACTGAGCCCCTTGTATCTCTCCTACGAACTGCAGATGGAGAGAAGTCCTCTATGGGCTACATATATGAGGGAATGGATAGGGCCAAGGAGGCCATTACAGCCCAGTATGCAGGAGTGCAGGAGAAGTATGCCCCTATTTGGGACATCATTGATAGGAGATGGCAGAATCAGCTCCATAGACCCATTCATGTCGCAGCTTACTTTTTGAATCTGGCATTTCATTTCCGTCCTGACTTCAATGCGGATGAGGAGGTTCTCACCGGATTATATACAGTGATCCAAAGGTTGAGTACTGATGAGGATAGTAGTGCTGCAATTATTGAGCTCAATAAGTTCAATAATAAAGAAGGGCCACTTTTCTCTAGCAGGATGGCCATAGATGCTCAGAAAACAATACAACCAGGTAAAAATTAAATAATATATTCAATGTTCATGAATCTAGATTCTAAACTTAAAGTTGATTATGTAATTTTAGAGTTGCAATTTGCAATTTATAAATGAGACTAATTGATTTTATTTTCCCTTATTTCAGATAGATGGTGGCAAATGTTTGGGGCCACAACCCCAAAACTTCAAAAAATTGCCATCTGTATTCTGAGTCAGCCAAGAAACGCTTTTGGATGTGAGCACAGTTGGTCCATGTTCGAGCACATCCACTCAAAGAGGAGAAACAGATTGACAGTGCAGAGGTTGAATGATTTTGTCTTTGTTCATGACAACCTCCATCTTAGGATCAAACAAATTTTGGGCACTGACTCCTCTCCGATCATTCTAGAGGAGATTGATCTAGAATCAAAGTGGCTCACAAAGGTTGTGGATCCAATCTTCACTGAGGAAGACCGTGCGTGGGTCGACCAGGTGGATATAGAGGCTGAGGCAGCTAGAGCACGTTCTTCAGGCATTGGTGGATGCACACGCACATACACAGACACAGGCCCTAATGACGTTTGTGAGCCCATCTAACATGCGGGAGATATGGCTCAACAGTCCTCTTTGACCTATATTAGACACCTTGCTAGTAGGCAGACTGGATACTCAAAGGCTGAGGCTGAGGCTGTAGCCGAGCTTGAGGATGATGTTGAGGATGATGATGACTATGAGCTTGAGGCTTGAGCTAGAGCCTTGTTTTTATATTTTGTTTACAGCTATTGATACTGAATCATTGATAGACATACGTTTCAAACTTTCATGGATTTTCATCTTACATTCTTACATACATTTATGATTTGATGTCTTATGGATCATCTTACATACATTCTATGATTTAAATCATTATGATCATTTCATTTCTATTTACTTCAGCTAGCCTACAATATACATTTTAGATAACATAGTTACATATGTGATGGATTTTATGTTCCAAACTTCCATGTTTATGTATGTTAAGTTTTAACTTCTATTTGATGATGTTATAGTGTGTTTAAGTTATATTCAATAAAGGGTGCATGAAAGAAGTTTTAAATTGTTAAAATCTCTAAATTTAAAGGGTTTTTTCAAATTTTCCGATTCATCACTGGTTCATTGCCGATTCATGATTTGATTCGGCCTTGCCGATTCAGATCCGATTCCGATTCACGTTACTTTGATTGAATCATTGTAAATAAAAGGTGAAAGAAATTGACCCAAGGTTGTATAACATAAAATCTAAGTGCAAAACAGTAAATGAAGGCTATAGCTAAGGGAAGAGTTGAGGATTCCTATGTGATCAAAGATGCAAGAGAAGCACAAGATCGTTTAAATCAATAATCCTAGGCAAAAAGATTCCGAGTGCTAGGTTTGGCAATTTTTTCTAATGGTTTGCATTAGAAAAAAATGCCAAAATTTATAGGTAATGTATCAGAGGATCTTGTTAAGCACTGTACGACTTGTGAAACAATTTGGAACACAAATGGGAAGATAATAAAACAATTTAGATATAATCTTTTCAACCACCTTGCAAGGCTTTACAATTGACTGCTATATTAACTGTCCAAGCCTCCATAAATTCATGGGATACTTAAAGAAGACCTTTGAAGAAGAGTCTAAATTGCTTCATTAAGACAACGGATAGCAACAGAATTTTACAACACAAAACAATGCAAAAAAAATATGAGTTTATAATTATAGACTTCAAGAATTATTAGTGAAATTGGAAAAATAACACGCTAGCAATCTAAAAAGTGGTGGTTCATTGAAGGTCCACTTTCGTTGTTAAGAAAATTGATGTAGGTAGTACCACTCTCATTCTGTTTTGAAGCCTAGAATCAAGAAATGGACATCTAAAGTGAAGATAAAATGTCCTCCAGCAGTAAGAGAAAAACAGAGGAAGATGGAAGCTCAGAAGACAGCAGCAACAATGAGTCAAGAATAGTACAAGCACTTCAGAGGGATATGCTCTGAATGATGAAAGAACTGAACACAGAAATAAACCAACAAAGAAACTAATGAACTGCGGTATAGTAAGTCCAAAACTGCCAAGCACACAAAAGGTAATTGTCATAGAAATATGTTTTGTTAGATTCATCAGCTTATGGCTCATTTAGCAAAGGACTCTCTATATAATCTGAAGACTAGTACATGCTCTTCATACACAGAGAGCAGTTCACTCCATTGAAGCCATATGATGCATCTGCAAGCGGTTATCAAGTCAAATATCAAGTAAAAGATATATATATATATATATATATATATATATATATATATATATGACCCCAAAGGATGCCTATCATACAATGCCAAGAATGTAGCAAATGGAGAAATGGTGTGATAAGTTGTTAGAAGAAGCAAGACAAACTGCAATTATTGTGCAACTGGTGCACTAGGAGATCATGAGGACATAGGATGTCCAAATCAAAAGACTAGCATCAATGTAATTGATGTTGACAAGAATAATGAAGTAACAAAAATTACTCACGCCGAAGTAAAGAAAGCTATGTACCCGGGCCCACATACTAAGAAAGAAAGGCTTCGTGAAACAAGGGTCAAAGTTGAGAATGTTATGGATAACGAACATGGCCACTCAAATGCAAATGCAAGTACGCTAAAAAATCAGTTACAATCCAAGAAAAATGTTAGAAACTAAATGCACATAATTTTTCTCCATGAAAGTATATAGTTACAATTCAAAATTTTCTACATAAATTATCAAATAGTAAGTAAAAATCTTGAAAAATGTGACTTATGCTTTGAAATAGTTTTAAGATTCTACAAAGGTATTAAAATAGTTAAAAAGGAGACCTAATACAAATAAATCCTAAAGCACATCTTTAAGTCAGAAAAAACACCTTGCTCCACCACCAACCAATCGAAGTGGTCTACCATCTACAATAAAAAGAAATGAATAAGAAAACAATCTCAGCCAAGAGAACAGCTAGAAAATAAATAAGTTAAATTGTGGCAATCAATAAATCAGCTAGTTCCCAAATCTCTACCTGATAATGGCTCCTCAAGCATTGCACATTGAGCTGAAAGCATAGCGAAAGAAACACCTTCCATTATCTGTTTAACACTAATACTAATAAGTGATTTAAAAAGTTGTGGAATATAAAAGAATTGAATCTAGAGATTTATTAAGTACTAAGCAAAAACAATGGCATCCTTGATATAGGAACATCAAGAAAAACAGTTGTAAAGTTGCCACTTTAACATTAAAAAAAAATGTACACAGACAAATTGCAAAATTAAAGTAACCAAATTCTCAAACTATTCAATAATACCACACCATATATGTCAGACTCTTCCAAATACAGTTTGACTGAAAAACATAACTTGTAAAAAAATTAACATCTAATTTCAATTATTAGCAAGTGAAATTGTGTAATGTCCCCTATTAGGACTTAACCCAAAGTTTCTCTAGAGTTTCCAAATAAGGTATGGATTATGTTTAAAAATACAGATTGTCAATGTATATCTTGAATTAGAGCTTGCAACTACCATGAGGAGTTTATGGAGATGTTCGTAGTAGAGGAGGGTATGCGAAAATATACAAAGATTTTCTTCTGCAAGGTAAACTGGTTTGTTTCATGGAAGGATGAAATCCCTTCTCATGTCTAGAATAGGATGTAGGCCCTATTCTTCTCTCTCCAGTACTCCAGGCCTCTTTCCTTCATGTAATCCTCTGCAGTGTTTTCTGCAGGTTGGCAAATGTGTGGAGATCAATTGCAGTCTACAGAGCACCCATGGTTACTAGCATCGTGCAAACACAACAAGAGATAGCCGTTCATGGTAATCATTTCTGGCAAGTAAAATATGGGAGTGTGTGGTCATGTTTTTCGATCATAGTGGTATCGGGAGTGCATGTCTTCTGTTCGCAGAGAAGGCCATATCCAAATTGCATGCTACAGGAGAATGTGTGTATGTTGACACAACAGTAGACTTCACTTCATTCACATGCAATAGAATGGACCTGAGGCCACATGTATGACCTGCAGGATTGTCAAGGAAATGTCTATCTGCTATGCACTCGCCTGAGTATTGAGCAAACTCTCCAAATTTCCATCAGAGCTTTGCCACGGGTCTAGTAAACTTAAATCATTCAAATAGTAGTTGTGTCTTTGCAAACGAACTCATGTACACCCATAAAGCTGTCGTGCTTGCAATTTCTGAATGATAGGAAAAGTCTCAAATTCTGTAAGAGTTTTTTAGCACCTAGTATTTCTCAATGATCTATTACTAGTTATAGCTTTTGAACATTTTGCATTTATGTATTTGACCGAATCTGAATAATACCAACACTTCCTACCTTATGGTCTGCTGTTTTCAATTGAGCTCTGTTGCAAACTTTAATTTTTACAAATCAGGAGACACACAGAATTATATAAAATTCAGATAAAGATCATCACACAAGAAAACAATAATACAAAAGAAAGATTGCATACCGAACGAAACATCTCCCCTAGGGATGTACTATTTGATATTCCAATAAAGGCTGCACGTGCAATTGGATCTTCAAATGGACAACGCTCTCCTACAAAAAATGTTTGGAACAAAATATAGATTGATACTATCTACTGAAATATCGTCATTGTAAATACTATTGCTAGGCAGAATCATATTTAGTTGATTATACCAAGTCTTAATATACTTGAATCCACCTAAGGGACATGAATGCACATAAAGCACTAAACAAATTCATTAATCAACAATCTCACTATTCCCATATTTATGCTATATGACAGGAAAGGAATGATCAATCACTAATGCAATGTATCATGACTATGCCATAAGACTCTTTTGTACATAGCCAAAAAAAGTATCGCAAATTTTATATGAAACAGCAGAAAGAATTATATCATTTTTGCAATGGAAGACAAACGTACCAACCAAAAAATAAAATCTCCCTTATTAAACCTACAATTTACCATCATTCTCTTAATGTTTCCTCTGATACACTTTCTTTTGACATTTACCTCTCTTGGATCATGAGCAGAAAAAATGTTTACCAGACAAAAATGGCAGATATAGTAGCCCTCCACATCCAACCTGGCAAACTTTTGCTAGTTCATCTATTGTTCTCATAGGGGGCATATCTGAAACAAAAAATTTATATTAATAGAGTATTGTACAAGTAGGAACTTAAGAGAAAAATAATGCTTACAGTTTTTTTTACATATTACAACAGCATGGATTCCAAAGCATTTATGAAAAATGATATGCATTAAGCATAACAACTGGTGTGAAAATTGATGAAAAAGTATGAAGCGAATTCAAAGAATGTTTGTTGAAGTAATAACACACATAGACTGATGTGAATCTGTGAATGTATTTAAGAGATGTAGCATATATATCACCAAGAAAACTGAGTTACATCAACCTAGAATCAAAATTAAATAGGAAGTCTTTCTCATATGTTTTTCATCACATAACTTTGTAGAGAGAAAATAATCACTTAGGATAGGAACATAATATATTAATTGTACTATATAATTAGTCTATGCAATGTGATGGAACTCTAAATTTTCGCAAAATTTAGAGTCCCAAATATCATACTAAAGGGAGAACCTTTAGATCTTACACACTACTTACATTTAAACAATATGCTTCAAAACACTGAGAGCTGTGACCAGAAGAATGTGAAGGGGACTGGTTCTGAACGTTGAATGCAAGCTATCCCAATACTTTGCCAATACAGGCTCCTATTCTGATTTTCAGAATACAAAATGAAGAGGCATCAAATAGTATTGTGAATCTATCCAAGAAACACAGAAGTTTGTTATAGTAGAATCTGGGAGTGCAGCAGCAAGTTAGAAGTAGTTAGTGTGATCAATGATTCAATGCAAATGATGCTAGTAACAGACATGTTTGGGCTTTACGGTGATGATGAGAAGAGTCATTACTGTTTACCGCATAGGTTAATTAATTAAGAAACGCACACAGATAGTGAACACGAACACGAACAGCATAACTCTTCTTATTATTATTCGCATATGCCAAAGATATTACATTATGCTTCCATGATCAGATAATTACAATGCTTTCCGAAGGGGTTATAAATACTTTCCGAAGAACTTTCCCGAAGGAATCCGTCGGCCAGATACATTATGTCCGCTACAACTATTTACCCGTCGGCTACATAACAAGAACTTTCCCGAAGGGACCCATCGGCTGATACAAAAACTTTTCCGAAGGGTCCTGTCGACTGATACACAATTTCTACCAACGACATCATCCCCCCCAAAAAGAAAAGTCATCTCCTGACGACTAGTAAAATTAGGAGACAACCCAAAAACAATAAAAGAAATACTAGAGAGAAGAAGGAGGTGTCCCAGAAGAGTGTTGCTGACGACGTAACTCATACACCTGGTCAGTCCGAATGCGCAGATTTGTCTGAATCTGAGAATTAACCTCTACGGTCTCCTTCAGTAGAAGCGCAACATCCATAGCCTGTCTCCTAGCCAACTGCAACTCATGCTCTGCCGTATCTTTATCTCGGATAGCCGCGTCCTTATCCTGTACAACTGCTGCCATATCCTTCAATAGTGCTGCCCGTTCTGCTGCCTGCTGGTCGGCCAAGTTGGCGGCTAACTTTTCTCTTGCCTCTTTCTCAACCACCAAAGATCTCTGAGCTGCAACACTGTTTGCTGCCCTATCCGCCTCCGCACACTGCCGAGCATAGTAAACCTCTTTGTACAATCCCACGATCTCATGTGCCAGCTTCATCATCAGAGTGTCACTCGGTCCCAACTCTAGCTCAGTGGCCCAATCTGCCAACATCTCTGGTGTCTCGACTGCCGGCCAACCTCTATCCACAAAACAAGTTTGAAATCGCTTAGGACAAATCCCACGAATATATGCTCGAATCAAATGCCACTCCCTTCGCCGAGTGAGAGCCTGAATCGCCACATCATGCCCCTTTTCCAATGCAGACTTCATAGTCCTAAGATAGTCTCTGCACCTGTCCTCATCCGACCCGTAATCCTCCTTGGCGAAGTCCTCCAATGACCATTCCGCATCACTATTCTCCTCCTCATCAGCAGGATTCATGCCCACATCCGGTGCCGCCTCCTCTACTGTCGGCGCAATCACGGCATGTGGCATTCCCTCCTCCTGAGACTGAGGCTCTGGTACAGGTGCTACTCCGGAATAGCTGGGAGACTGAATGGACGGGCCACGCCTGTTAGGAACAAGTCAGAACTGTTGTCTAAGAAAAACACTAGCTCTATCCATCACCTCTGGTTGTTCCACTGCATTCCTCCATCTGGTACGTTCTCTACTGGAAGTTCCTGAACTTCCGCTAGCTGTGCTATGGTAAAAACTGTTGCTGGCTGAATTATAGCAGGTGTCACGGGTTCTGCTACCGGAAGTGCTTCAGCAAGGGCTGAAGAAGTCTCTCGGGTGGCGGGTGCTGTCAGGTGGGCAAAGCCTACAGCAAATCCAACTCCCGACCGGACAGGAGAAGGCCGTACCCCGTGTTGCCATGGTGCAGCTAGTGTGAATGCTTGGTGGGATCCACCAGTCATCAATATCCGTCGCCGTGTCTATCCAAACCTAGGAATGTGAACCAAGTGTAGACCTCTTGGCACCGACTCGGAAGTCAGAGGAACTATAGCACGTGGAAATAGCAAGGGGGTAGCCGTGACAATCTGAACCTCCTCATCATCCTCGCCTTCCCCTTCTTCTTCCTCCGCACTGTCTTGCTCAGAAGATGTCTCCTGTCGGCCGGTATCCGTATCACCTGCCATGTCCATCTGAGGCCTCTTTTCGCCTACAGAACCCTTCTGCCCAGTGGTTGTATCCAAGTGCTTCCACTGCATGATAGGAGGTTCTCCCGGAGCCAGTGGTCCAGGCTTTGCCTCTAACTCATCCGTGTTGTTGCATCAAGGAAGAGACCAATCGCGTAATTGGCCATATAGAAGGTCTTGTGCTGGAGAGTCATAAACTCATGCATCCGTTCAGCCAACACAGACGCCCAATCGTACACTTTCCCAGTCATTATTCCGTTCATCATGGACACCTGCAGAAATGAGATATCGAATGCCCTAGAGGATCCCGTGAGCTTGCTCTTGACCAAGTCCATTAGACATCGCCATGGCCCCTCCTGAATGTCGGTTTTATTTAAACCCGTTCCCTTCGATGTGTCAGCTAATGCCGCCTGCTCTGTTTCAGTCAAATCTCCACATACTAATCTGATTAAAAATAGCTTTCGATCCTTAGGAATTTTCTTCGACTGAACCTTTTTGCCCTGCGGCCCTGGAATGCCAAAAACATGTGTGAAATCGGCTGCCTTGAATGATACCATGAAATGTCCCTTTACTGATTTTATATGATATTTCAAGCCTCTAATCAGATCTTCAAGATCAAACAACTAATATCACAAAGATCCACCAAATTTCTCAAGAAACCCCAAATCGGGTATGCCAGAAATAGTGCAAAAAGCTTCACAGCTTCACCTATTCTTAATAAATCTGAAAATGGACATTTTTACAGAAATTTGAGCAGCATAACAACTTATAAAATGACATTTCCAGATCTGTATAACATGCCCACAATAGCTCCCAAACGGAGGACAAAAACAATGCTCATCGGGCTCCCGAAAATAGCACAAAATAGCCCAGAATCACCACAAAAACTTAATAATCTATCACAGAAGTATAATCATATCCAAATACATATATTCAGCTCTATTTTAATATTTAAAAGTCTGATATACAGCAACAACCCAAACTGATATGAAATACTCAACTGGAAACACCAAACTCTTACAAAATATACACCCGAAAACCCACAAATCTGCACTGTTCAGCACAAAGGCAAACTCTCCATGAGCATGCACATGGAATGGCTTCAAACTCCCATCCTTAGCCTTCCTAGAAACCTGCAAACTCCCGTTCTTGAGTCTCCCTAGAAACCTGCAAACTCCCATTCTTGGGTCTCCTTCTCCACAAGTTTGGCAACCTCTGAAGAATAACAAAGAAATGAGCAAAAATCAAGTTCTGGAATCAGCCCAAAATGCCTCCAAACCCCTTAAAAGAGGGCATAACCCTAACTCACGTCCAAAAGGGGTTAATAAAACATATTTTAATAATAATCTTCATTTATTAGTCCATTAGCTTCCAAAGATTATCCCCTTTTTCCAAAACTTCACCTTTTTGAGCCTGCCTTCCTTAGCAAAGATTATTATTTTTTAATTATTTGAAAAGGGGACATGACAAGTCCTCCTCTCCCAAACATTGCTTGTCCTCAAGCAATGGCTGAACAATAAACCAATCAATCCACCTGGATCCCAGATGTAGTCATGAACTATACTACTACCAATTAACATAGGCTCCTGCAATATGACCAAGAGGAATCCATAATCAAACTGACAATTATAGCTCAACCAAACTCCAAAATCACCACTACCACAGTCAAAAATCCATGAGACACAAACTCTTAGAACATCAGAACCCAAGTAAAGTGGACAAATCAAACTACCAACACAGCAAATACCATCAACGCATCCCACTGGCCTATACGGAATGTACAATCCAACTTTGCAACAATGGTGAACGCTCTCGAATGAAACTGTACCAAGTATGGAGAATCCACACACTGTACAACTCCTGCAGTCAACACAACTCTGCAAATCACCAGCCACTATCTCATAACCATAACTCCCATGCACTGCTAATGGTGAAAAGACATTACAAGATAAAGAGTAATAAATGGAATCCAAACCAAATTTGCCTGCCATCAACTCCACAAAACAAGGATCAAATGCTAACTGATGTACATACCCTGCAATATAATGTTGATTAAAAAAACCAACCTCAGTCAACAGCTCACCATGAACAAGTGATACAACCCACTGTGACTGATCACTAGCTAAGTCAGGAGATGTCATAGCCAAAGGAGTAGAATCAATAACAACACCCACTGAAGCATCACTCCCAAACTCCTGCTCTAAGTCACATATTATCAAGTTGTTAACTGCAGAACCTATCACCATGTCATGCCCATCACAACTCTCATCTTGAGGCATCAAACTGTCCGATAACTGATGATAAGCACTAGGAACCAAAGTACATCTCTGTATCATCATCTCATCAACATGGTCATCAAAGGTAAATTGATGAGCGTACCTCACAGTGTAATGCCGATAGAATGTGCCAATCTCAGTCAGTGGCTCAGACTGTAATCCAGATGAAACTAACTGCAATTGATCATTAACCATGTTGGAACTGACTACTACCTCTGAAGATATCACCAAGGGAGTAGTATTACTAGCAGGAACCATGCCAATTGCCGACTCACCAACATCACACATGATCTTTGATACATCTTTAGTCTCCGTGTCATCAGTACTAGAGGCCACCACCATGTCAGGCATACAACAATTAGCTACAACACCCAACTCAACTGAACCTGACTCTAGTGGGAGTGAACCTGATATGCCAATGTTAGTATCAAGGATGGATTCATCCCCATCTCCACTGTCTCTGACAATCTCGGCCATGGACATCCTCGGATCACCAAACACCACAGCTTGTGACTGTATAGAATCAAGTAAAGACTGTAGTCGCTCTAACTCCATGGTCACCTTAGCCAAATGAAACTGTGACTCCTTGAAATCCAACTGTGTACTCTCAAGAATCTCAGAAGTCACCTCAAGCTGCTGAGTAAGCTCACTCACCTCATCTTCCTTGACCAACAATGCATCGTATGCTGTACTGCCCCACTCCATAAGATAATCTCTATCGGCTACCAACTGCATATAATCCTGTCTCAAAATTCGGATAGCCTGCCATAAAGAGTGGAACTCTGTCAAGGAAAGATAACTGCCTTCTTGCTCATCACTAGTAGGAGAACCCCATCCATAAACTGCTAACAACTGAAGAGCAGCATCGAAATGCTGGCAAGTGATAGCAGTGTCTTGGTCACTAACTCTCAACTGATTAGACACATGATGGCACTGGCTTGACTGTCTCC
This sequence comes from Cupressus sempervirens, assembly GCA_028749045.1. Lineage (NCBI taxonomy): Eukaryota > Viridiplantae > Streptophyta > Pinopsida > Cupressales > Cupressaceae > Cupressus > Cupressus sempervirens. The sequence continues at coordinate 487,609,868 of CM053792.1, forward strand.
TACAAACCTCCTCTAATGCACTGTCTAAAGGAGTATCCTCAAAGTTACTAGTCTCTAGAGTATTACCATCCATGTCCTGTGAATCAACTCTAAAGCTCATATCAACATACAGAGTATCAAAAACTGTAGCACTGCTGTCCAACTCCTCTGTACCCAAAGAAACTAAGTCTTCAAAACTGCCCATTGCATCTACTTGGATGTCATCAATGCCAATATGATCCTGGGACTCATCTGTACACACTGCCAAATATGAAAGATCATCAACACATTCCAGCAAGTATGGTCGATTGGATATATGAACAAAGCCCAACACCGGTGTATAAAAACTAATACCAAAATCGGACAAGCTGCTAGCACAAGAAAAGACAACACTGTGCAATCTGCTAATCAAATCCATGATAGCACCCAAACAAACACTGCTACCAAAAAGTGTTAAAGATCTCCTGTCAACTGAATCCCAAATGCCAATATAACAATCTTGAGTCCATATCTGTAAACTAGAATCAGCTGGTAACTCAAGCAAAATCCTCACTTGAGTAATATGACCAATACCAACTAACTCCACATACCTGTCATGATGAGATAATGAAGTCAAAATACTGTCTTCACTCACCTTCAGCTGGCGGGATAAATCATGTGAAGTACTACTAGCCTCAACCTCATGTGACGAAGCATCTAACTGTGCCTGGTACTCTCTCAGAAAAGTCATGAATGCTCAATGTCTGCTCATCTCTACCAGGTATCTCACCATCATGCACAACAACATCCTCATAATCATCATCCTTGAGGTCAAATCTATCTATCACTCTTTGACTAAAATCATCAAATGTAGTTACCTGATCATGACCTTGAGTAGTCATTCCATGATACCACCAATCATAGGCTGCATCTTCCAAGTGTAGACTTGCAATTTGAACAGCATCACTCTCCTTCATGGGGTTAAGTGTGAAGAAGGTTTGTAATTTTTGTAGCCATGCTCTAGCTGAAATTTTATTTGTTCCATCAAAAGTAGGTGCTATAAACTTGCTTATTTTATTTTTGAGCTCTCTTCCACTTATGTCATGCTCCCTTCTGTACTCTTTCTTGGGCATCAAAGTGTTCATCATATCCACATATTCTCTAAAAGGAACTAAACTACGAAAGTCATCATCTAAACCATTGTAAGTAGCTCTTAATGCAATCAAGTTACCTGTAACCTCTTCCATGGGATTAAGGGCTGGATTTGGCACTGGTGGCTCATCTGCATACAGAAAAATAGTTTTTGTTGATTGAAAGGGTGTGAGTTTTCTTGACTCCTCTGAAGTGCTCCCTTTCTCATTAATAGATGCAACTCCTTGCAATTTTTCTTTCAATATTCGCAAAGCCTCTCTAGTTTCTGCCAAACTATCCACTGTTTGCTTCTGAGTATTTTGGATGTCTTGGAAGAATATCTTTGCCATCTCATCTAGATTAGCCATACTTTTTCCTTCCTTGGATTTTATACTTTTACTTTCAACTGGAGGTTTGATCAAAATTTCTTTATTCTTTTCTCGCTGTAAATATCTCTTTTCTCTTTCACTTAGTTGCATGCAACCATAAATTTTGACATGCAGCTGATTGGAAGCAACATGCAACCATAAATTATAACATGCAAGATTTAGGTAGTTATCAAAACTGACATGCAAGATCTGGGTAGTTGTCAAAACTAAAATGCAAGATCTGGGTAGTTGTCAAAACTGACATACAAGATCTGGGTAGTTATCAAAACTGACATGCAAGATCTGGGTAGTTGTCAAAATTGACATGCAAGATCTGGGTAGTTGTCAAAACTGACATGCAAGATCTGGGTAGTTGTCAAAATTGACATGCAAATTTCTACAAACCCTCAGGCTGGCAAGATCATGGCTCTAATACCACTGAAATGTCTCTTTACTGATTTTATATGATATTTCAAGCCTCTAATCAGATCTTCAAGATCAAACAACTAATATCACAAAGATCCACCAAATTTCTCAAGAAACCCCAAATCGGGTATGCCAGAAATAGTGCAAAAAGCTTCACAGCTTCACCTATTCTTAATAAATCTGAAAGTGGACATTTTTACAGAAATTTGAGCAGCATAACAGCTTATAAAATGACATTTCCAGATCTGTATAACATGCACACAATAGCTCCCAAACGGAGGACAAAAACAATGCTCATCGGGCTCCCGAAAATAGCACAAAATAGCCCAGAATCACCACAAAAACTTAATAATCTATCACAGAAGTATAATCATATCCAAATACATATATTCAGCTCTATTTTAATATTTAAAAGTCTGATATACAGCAGCAACCCAAAGTGATATGAAATACTCAACTGGAAACACCAAACTCTTACAAAATATACACCCGAAAACCCACAAATCTGCACTGTTCAGCACAAAGGCAAACTCTGCATGAGCATGCACATGGAATGGCTTCAAACTCCCGTCCTTAGCCTTCCTGAAAACCTGCAAACTCCCGTTCTTGAGTCTCCCTGGAAACCTGCAAACTCCCGTTCTTGGGTCTCCTCTTCCACAGGTTTGGCAACCTCTGAAGAATAACAAAGAAATGAGCAAAAATCAAGTTCTGGAATCAGCCCAAAATGCCTCCAAACCCCTTAAAAGAGGACATAACCCTAACTCACGTCCAAGAGTGGTTAATAAAACATATTTTAATAATAATCTTCATTTATTAGTCCATTAGCTTCCAAAGATTATCCCCTTTTTCCAAAACTTCACCTTTTTGGGCCTGCCAAACTTAGCAAAGATTATTATTTTTTAATTATTTGAAAAGGGGACATGACATACCACCAAGTTCCTGCCCAGATACTGAAATGTGCTCCTCCGAGAAGCTCTGCCATATGTCTCAATCATGGTACGCAGATACCCTTCATAATCTCGAATGCAAAAAACAGGCATCTGAATGGCCCATTCAACCTGTGCCCTTCTGATGCTTGCTTTTATTGGATGATCATCAGGGGCTTCTTTCCACCATTTCTAGCAATCCGTTCCATTCAACCCTTCAAATTGTATACTCTGTGGTGTTACTTCAGCTACTGCAGGTGCTGTAGTCTTACGCTTCTCTTTGCTGCTGCTCGAGCCTTCATTCAAGTTACCTATACCTGCCATGCTCCTGCCCTCCACAACTTTAGACTGTGCTAATTGTTTTTTCCATTGTCGTTTACCTGCAGACTCCATCAGTTATATCTTTGTCTTTTCCTAACGGTCTTCCAAATCCGTATAGTGGAGAAGTCTTTCAAACACGTATGGTGAATTGCAACCTTTGAAATGTAAATCCGTGCTCTGAAAAAGTTAGAAGGAAAATCAAATAACAAAGTCATACCACCAGAAGACCACAAATCCGTACAACAGCTTCCCTCCCCAAATCCGTACGGTGGTATTTTCAATGCCCTTTTTTGATCAGCCGTACAGGAACCATAGTATGCTGAATCCGACTAGAACTGATACATTGTAAAAATTGCCTTGTTTACTGCTGAAATCCGTACTCCAATCTTCAGAACCTGTGATCTCATAATCCCAATGATATGGATGGAAATCCGTACAATTACCTAGCTCCAGAATTCCATACTAAGGAAGAGACCATATATTACTTTCATAAAAATCCGTACCTTGCATTCAATAATGAATTTGCCAGACACCAAATTTTATATAACCCTTTGCTGAATTCAAAGAACCGTACAGTGGCTGGTAACTGAAATCCATACACTGCTCTTCACAAGGAATCCGTACGCTTGAAATGATGGAAATCTTCTATATGGGTAATGATTTAACAAGCCGTACAGTGCCCTACAGAGTTGCATATGGTAACTTGACCCTTCCTCCTGTTATAAAATCCGTACGGCTTCAAACTTGTGACACTGCCTGTTGATTGCACTTTTCAACAGACCAATTGTACTGTTGCAAGGCAAGGCCTGGGATTTTACTCTGATTTTTCCTGGAGCTGCCACGCACATGGGTTTTGATAAAACAATTCTGAAGGCGTCTTCACTATTTCAATCTTCTGAAAAGCCGTACTGCAATATCCCACCATGTCTTCAAAATCCATACGGCAACTCTGTTGACAATGACAGAAGGCCTTGGAATATTTGGAAATCATAGAAATATGGAGCTCATAATCGAAAATCTTGCTTGCATCAAACTAGTCACAGTTCGACCAATTCATTCGAAATACGTACGATGGATGTTAATAAAAATTGGCTTCAAATTCCGTACGTTAACCTAGAGTATTGTACGCTCCCAGACTCCAAAGATCCATACGGTGGATAGTGAAATCCGCACAGTGAAAAAAGTCCGTACATTCTCAGGCTATTAAAAATCTGTACAGTGGTTCCAATTTGATGTTACAATATGCAGCTCTTAAAAACAGTACACTGCTTTTAAAAACCGTACAGTGCTTTTAAAAATCGTACTACACTTAAAACCGTACACCAATCTTCAATTAAAACCCGTACATTGTCTTCAAATATTAAAATCCGTGTATCAACTTCAAAATAAAAACCGTGCACCATCTTCAAATATGAAAACCGTACACTACCTTCTTTTTTTTTTTTTTTTTTTTTTTTTTTAATTATTATTATTATTATTTTATTTTTTTCAATAGCAAAGTCAGTTTTCCCTTCAACCATCGGCATTGTCGGTCTGCAACGACGAAGGGGTCGCCCGAAGGCCATTCTGTGACGCAGAAGTCTTCTGGCCGTGGTATACCTTCAGCTTCGAGCCATTCACCGCCTGAGGCACTTCCTATCCATCCAAAGTCCATAATTTTATTGCTCCATTGTCCCCACTTCCCGGATCTGATACGGCCCGACCCACTTAACTTTGAACTTGCCCAGTTTAATCTCATTCTGACTGTCGTACTTCAATACCCACTTTCCGAGCTAAAACTTGTTTAGCTTCAAGTGCTTATCGTGCCATGCCTTTCGCCTATTCTGCGTTACTTCAGTCGCCCACTATGCTAATAATCGCTTCTCCTCCAACCTATTCAGTTTATACAGCCGCTCCTTTAAGCTCTCCATGTCACCCAACTTGTTTTCTAGTGCTATCTGCAGGCTTGGTATCATAAATTCCGCTGGTCCTATGGCCTCCTGTCCGAACATCAGTTGAAACGGCATGTGTCCTGTTGTAACTTTATACGCCGTGCGGTAAGCCCACAGAGCAGAAGGTAAATTCTCCTCCCAATCCTCCCCTTCGACTGCGCAGGATTTGTATATAATTGATACCAGGATTTTGTTGGTAGCTTTGGCCTATCCGTTTGCTCTTGGGTAGTATGGACTTGATAGTGAATGATAAATTTTGAACTCCGTGGTAAGCAGTCGGATCACATGATTTACAAAATGTCCACCTCTATCACTCGTTAATTGTAACGGAATGTCATACCTGGTAATTATTTGTTCATAAATAAACGTTGTTGTACTTACCGCTGAGTTGTCCAATAGTGCACGCACCTCCACCCATTTAGTCAAGTATTCTGTCGCGACTACAATGTAATGGCACCTTCTGGTTCTGCTTGTCTTCAAAGGTCCTATGAAGTCCAAACCTCACCGTTCAAAGAGCTCCTAAGCATGAGAAGGATTCAGAGGCATGAAGTCTCTCTTCAAAGGTTTTCCAGCTCGCTAACATGTATCGCATGCAACAACCCATTCCTTGGCATCATTGTATACCATTGGCCACCATAATCCTGCTAGAAGTATCTTTCGTGCAGTTGTGTCCAGCCCCATGTGTCCTCATACCGGTCCTTCATGTGCTTCCTTCAGTACCCGTGGGATTTCTTCCTCCAGGACACAACGCCTTAGGATCTGATCGGGTCCCATTTTATACAACAGTCCATGAATCAACTGGAATGTTCTGCTCCGTATCACCAACTTCCGTCTTTTATTTGGTGGCATGGTATTTGGAAACTGTCCCGTCGACAAGTATTCGCCAATGCTTGTATACCACTCCGGTAGTGCAGCAATCTGAAACAACTATGCATCAGGAAAGTCATCATTGACACCGTCTGCCGGTTCTCCTGTTCTGATACATGACAAGTGATCTGCGCTTACATGTTTCTTTCCTGGCCGTACGATGATCTTGAAGGTAAACTCCTGCAACAGGAGTAACCATCGGCTGATCCTTCCTTGAATGACTGGTTTGTTGATCATATATAACAAGGTCTGATGATCAACATAGAACACGAACGGAGTAGCCAACAAGTAATGTCTGAACTTCTGCACAGCATAGACCATCCCCAACGCTTCCCGTTCGGTCGTCCTATAATTTTGTTCGGCTCTTGATAGCAAGCAACTGGCAAAGTAGATCGGGTGATCCAATTCGTGGCTTCCTGTTTGCACGAGAGTTTCTCCGATTGCATAGTTCGATGCATCAACATGCACATGAAACTCCTTATTCCAATCCGGGTATGCTAAAACAGGTGTTGTAGCCAGTCATACCTTGAGTCCTTCAAATGCTTCATCCTATTCCCTCTCCCATCTGAACGATTCTGTCTTTCAAGTTAACCTATCCAACGGATATGCTATCTTGGCAAAAATTTTGATGAAACGCCTGTAATAACCTATATGCCCGAGGAAAGATTTTACCTCTGTCACCGTGGTGGACGACTGCATCTCCAATATGACTCGCACTTTGTCCGGATCTATCTTCAATCCCTCCTTACAGACTATGTGTCCTAGCAACCTTCCCTGCGGAACCATAAATCTGCACTTCTTCGGGTTCAGGGCTAGGCGCGCACGTCGGCACCTTTCCATACACTCGCCTAATGCTGCCAGATGTTTGTCCTCTGCACTAAACACTGACCAATCATCCAAAAATGCCTTGAAGTTTCCGACGGACATCTTATAAAAAATGTGTAGTATGATCCGCTGAAATGTCGCAGGCACATTGCGCAGACCGAACGGCATCCAATTATAGGCATACACCCCATCTTCTACGACAAATGTCATCTTCAACTTATCCTCCTCTGCGATTGAAATCTGATTGTAGCCAGAAAAACCATCCATAAATGAGTAGATCTCGTGTCCCACTACCTCCTCCAGGATGTTGTCCGTGAACGGGATCGGGAACAAATCTTTGATGGTGACTACATTCAGGCATCTGAAATCGACACATATTCGGATCTGAATGGAGTCCTTCTTCAATGAGATCACTATCGAGGATACCCATTCACTGGTCTGCACTTTGAAAATGATGTCGGCCTCTAACATCCGATTGATTTCCTCCGTAACCCGTGCCGCATGATTTTTGTTCATTCTGTAGGGCCTCTTCCATACAAGTATTGCTCCTTCAATCAACTGAATGCGGTGCACACAACTTCGGCGGTACCCCCTTCAGATCCTTGTACGTCCATGCAAACACATCCTTATACTCTAAAAATATCTTGGATGCTGCTGCCTTTAGTACTGGATCCCAGTTGTCTCCCACCAGTATGTTCCGTGGTTCCGCTTCATCTCCCAAATTCATGGTCTGCAACACGACTTCATTGTATTTGATGGGTTCCCCTTCAATGAACTTATGTGTTGGGGTCACATCGAGTGATGCATTCCCTTCCTTCATTTCAGTGAACTCCTTTGGAAATTCATCAGTACGATGTTCTTCTATTGTCAGTACGTTGCAGGTTTGAAACAATTCATAATCCTCTATTTGCCAATGGTAGAGACCATTTACTGAATCCAAATCGTCATTTCCTTCCAGTCGTAGAACTCCCTCCTGATCTGGTTCCATACTTTGCCCTTTTTCATCCTCTTCTCCTTCGGAATTTGACGATAAGGCTTCTTCCCCAACCATCTGAGTGTGCAGATCGATGACATACTTCCGGCCTTTGCTTTCGAGTGATACGGTATTTTTCTTCCAATCATGCTTTGCCCTGGCTTGTATCAACCACCTCCGACCCAAAATAGCATCGTACCCTTTCCGCCTTAGAGGAATCACAACGAAGTCCAACAGGAATGATTGTGTTCCAATTGTCACTGGTTGCGCTGTCAAGACTCCCAATGGCTTGATTCCATGTTGATCGGCTGTTAGCAGCTGGAAGGTAGGTGGCCATAAAGTCGGCTATCCCAACTTTTTCCAAGTATCCTCTGGCAGGACATTGACCCCAGATCCTCCATCTACGATCGTGTCTGTTAGCACAGTTCTAAGAATGCCCATTTCGACAACCGTCGGATAGCGTCCAGATGAAAGAGCTAATAGCATCGGGTCTTCTGCACTTTCGCCCCCCTGTTTCTCCTTTTCTTGCTCTACTGGTTGCTTAGCAATCAGGACTATATTCGTGAGTGCCGTACGGAGTTGAGGCATAGTGAGCAATAGATCATTTATCCTGACGGGTATCTCGGCTTGCAATATTTGCCGTACAATGTTCTGTTCTGCGCAGTTCCGTACGAAGGTACTTGGCGTGTCTTTCAGGTGTGTCGTTTCTATCTGCATTGTTGTCTGGATCTCTGCCCGTGCTTCCTCCAGTCTCTTCTTTTCCTCCGTCGGATCGGGGTATAGCTTTGCCTGCTTCTGCATGATTGCCAGCACTTCTTCCTCATCCATCCCAACAATAATTAAGTTTACTCCGGACTTCAGGCACTTAGCATCATCATGATCGCCAAGTCCACACCATCTGCATAACAACTTGGGTGTGTTTGCCGTTGTGCTCTCTCGGGCAAAGTGAGCCCACAAATTGCATGCGCGGCATTGAACAATTGGCCGACCATTGGCATCATATTGAATTCAACTCCTTCCGCCATTATTGTTGTTGCCGGTATTGTTATTGTTGTTGTTGTTGTTGTGCCAGTTGTTTCTATATCTGCCCGATGTGGCACTTTCCGTACTGGTGTTCCCGCTCCCTCCTGCCGTAGATGCTTCTTGCGCGAGGAACACCTGCTGTGGTGTTCTTGATTTCAGGTTGAAAGGACATTCCTTTACCGAGTGTCCCAAAATCTGGCAGATCTCACAAAATTGCTCTTTCGGGCAGGATCCCTTCGTATGGCCTTCTTTCTTGCACTCCGTGCACCATAGGTCATTGCCCTTAGTCTCCTTATTCATGTTCTTGAACACCATCATCCGAATCATGTCCTTCTGGAGGGCACAGACCTTCTTGTTGCTTCCCTCATCATCACTGTTGTCTTCTCCTGAGGATGCATCGTCATCTGAATCAGACGAGCTATTCTTCTTCTTCTTCTTTGTCTTTTGGTCCATTTCGAGGTTCATTGCCCGATTGTACGCTTCAATGTATGTTGATGGTGGCACAATCTTCATCTTCTTTTGCAGCTTTGGGTGAAGGCCTTCCATGAACCATCTTTTCTGGAGCCCATTTTCCGGCTTATTCTCCATTTTACTGATTAAGTCCTTCAACCTCCTGGCGAAAACCCGTACTGTTTCATTCTTCTTTTGTTTGGTATTGAATATCTCCGCTACAATTTCATTATCGTCGCGCAAGAGTTGAAATTCTGCGATGAACTCCTTCTTAATGTTATCCCAACTGTTTAACTTTTGTGGATCAGTATCAGTAAACCAATCAATCGCAACACCCCATAGGGTAGTGGAAAATTGTCGGATCCATTCGTTTGTATCTGTTATGCCATTTGCCCTCCAGAGGTTTTCACATGTTTTACAATGTCAAATGGGATCAGCTGCTTCATCACCATCAAATTTAGGCAACTTTTCCTTCGGACCTGCCATTATCACTGTATGTTGAGGGTTTTGTTGTGTACCTACGTTGTTTTGCACGCCCGCGCTGTTTTGAGCACCCACGCTGTTCTGAGCTCCCGCGCTGTTCTGCACACCCGCGCTATTTCCAACACCTGCACTGTTCTGGACACCTGCGCTATTCTGCACACCCGCGCTATTTCTAACACCTGCGCTGTTCTAGACACCTGCGTTGTTCCACACACCCGCGCTATTTTCGGCCTCCGCGCTGTTTTCAACACCTGCATTGTTTTCAACACCTGCATTGTTTTCAACACCCGCGCTGTTTTCAACACCCGCACTGTTTTCGACTTCCGCGCTGTTTGGTGAAGAAGAAGGTTCGTCAACCGAAGTTGTTCGTTCCGGAAGTATATCTCGGACGAAAAGGTCACTCCACACTCGTGCTCCTTCGGCACTTCGAGCCATGCGAGTCGATCTCCTTCCATCAAGATTCTCTTCCCGTGGCGTATGCAAGTTCAAAAACTCCTCCCTTGCTTCTTCCACCAAATTGAGCAGCTGTCGAGTCTCCTTCAACAATCCTTCTGCGCTCTTTTTTTCATCGGCAATCTTCTGAAATCTCCTTCGATGCTCTATCTGCTAAGCCAAAATTAAATTTTCTTGCGCAATGCGTATGTCATCCTTTTCATTCAACTTATTCTTATTCTTGTTCAACTGATTCGGCATTTAATTCATACCTGCCTGCCTGCGTACCAGGTCCATCGGGCAACAGCGCCAAATGTTTACCGCATAGGTTAATTAATTAAGAAACGCACACAGATAGTGAACACGAACACAAACAACATAACTCTTCTTATTATTATTCGCATATGCCAAAGACATTACATTATGCTTCCATGATCAGATAATTACAATGCTTTCCGAAGGGGTTATAAATACTTTCCAAAGAACTTTCCCGAAGGAGTCCGTCGGCCAGATACATTATGTCCGCTACAACTATTTACCCGTCAGCTACATAACAAGAACTTTCCCGAAGGGACCCATCGGCTGATACAAAAACTTTTCCAAAAGGTCCTGTCGGCTGATACACAATTTCTACCAATGAAAATTACATTGAGATTGGAAGACAGAGTATTAAATTTATATGGAATCCGATGGATATCTGCTCCAGCCATGAAAGCCATAGACAAATTCTATAGACAAGTCAGCATGGACAAGCATAGAATAAGGCAAACGCATGAGATAAAGCCCCAGAACAATCAGGAAGGAACGGATAGAATGAAGACTGTATAAATACTATCAATGATTGTGATGCAACTATACGCATATATAATATGTATATGTTAAATATCATTTTTGTTCAATGCAATGTTGTTGGCATGGTTTATTTGGAGTCCCTTTACCCCATATGATATGGTATAGATACAAATGTATTTCGTTTCCTATAATATTATGTTTGGGCGGCATTTGGTAGTAGTCATTTATGAATCTATATACATATTCGCCACCTTTAATATCCTATTCAGTTAAATAATTCAAATTTTCTTTGGCAGCGAACCAATAGAGATTAAGATTTCTCATTTTAGAAAGTGTGAGGCATCATAAATGCCACGAGCATTGGAGAGAGATGCACTGTGAATGTAGAATGGGCGGTATTTTGTACTTGTCCTTTATAATGCAGGGCAAGATCCTTATTTATATTTGCTTTATTGATTGCAGTACAGTTTCTATACATTTTGGTGGTTTGATGACTTTCTCTGTAATCCATGTTTGATGCCCAAGTTTGATAATCCTTTTGATTACGAGTGCACGTATGAGTCTTAATATTCTCATGCACCAATGGCTTTCTAAGACTATAGCGAGTGTCTTCAAGTCTGTGACTTGATCGTTCCTTCTTTCTCCATCGACGTATCTCCGCCAGTCATAACTCCACCAGTTGGTATCAAGAGTTTCTTATATCTTTGATCAATACTCCTTTGATGTTAGATGTGTCCCTTCCTATTCGATTCCCATCATAATCTCTGCCTTGGTGTTATTTGTTGTGCCAGTAATCCACGACGACTAGTGGTTGATGGATGCATTGTGTATCTATATCTGCCTTCTATGCTAGTTGATGTGGAGGAAAGTGGTGATTCCATTATCTTTAGCGCTTGTGTTTCTATCTACTCCGAAGGATATTCAATATCTTCCCGACTGATCTCCAACATCATTTCATTGCAGGTCGATCATATATTATGTAGATGAAAGTTTCTTCATCATTTTCTTAACAGTATTTTCTTTGTACATCCATGCCCTTTGTATCATCTGTTCCCATTCAAAGCAATTGTAATTCTATAGACCAGATTTTTCTCTATTATGGGTTCATTTATATGGATTTATTAATAAATATGGCTTTGGACATATGATTCACATCTGTATATATTGCATCTAGACTTCCGAGTTTATCGTATCTCATTACATTCCATGAATCTGTTGGCCTGTACCTGATATTTTCCATCTCTTGAACACGATGACAACCCTTGTGTATATTTTAGTTGTTGGGCATGTATATCTCTGAGTTCCTGCTTTAGTTTGGCTCAATGATGTTGCCTCCTTACATTTGCAACTAGGCTCTGATACCATGTTAAGTAACATGGATCGTTTCTGCAAATGTAATTATATTGTCATTGTTATAGATATTTTCCAAATGCAGATTTGGATCTCATATAAGTATAAGAGAAGGAGACATGTCTCTTGAAGAAACATGTCTCCAAGGTTTAAACATCATTAGTTAGTATATTAATAATATAAACAACCATATGTATAATATATATATACATATATATATATATATAAAAGAATATTTATCTAATGATGATTTACCATCAATAATGAAACTCGTGATCATATCAATCTGACTGTAACTACAAACTTAACAAGAATAACTACAGGACCTAACTTCCCAGGACCATTGTTCAGAGGAAGAATTTTGAGGTGCAATCCTTTGTGAATGATATCTTATCTATGAGAGAGAAGTTCTAAGTGATATTCCTTGTAATGCATTCTTCTCTGTGAGAGAGAAGTTGAGGTGAAAGCCTTTGTTCCACCCTCTAACTTGGTTTGTGGTGCTTACTATTTTGCATATGTGGATTATATCAGAAAGGTGACAATCTTTCATTGATATATGTTTGTGTGTGTGTGTGTGTGTGTGTGTGTGTGTGTGTATTTGGAGGGTTTCTATTATAAAGTGACGATCTTATCAATAGCTTGGCATGTTATCATGATAGACTACATTAAGTTGTTGTCCACGAGTGTCGATAGTCATGATAACGGACATATCATGATCGGACTATATTAACTTGTCCCAGAGTGTCGAAGATCATGATAATTGTCATGATAGAGTTCATGACATGTTTATTGCTAATTATCTGATCGACTTCATTAAATTGTTATCCCGGACTGCCAAAAATCAGATAACTCATTCTTTTGGTAGGCATCAAGGATTTGATGCTAGTGCACATACCAAAAGAATATAAGTATGATAAATATTTCTTGTTGAAACATGCTTCGAATTTTATTGAAAGATAACATCTAACTTGATGGATATATGTAGATATCCTTAAATAGGGAATTCCAAGAATATCATACTGAGATGATAGCTCTTCATATACTTGAAAGCATAATGTGTTCTATTACAATCCTCCCTAGCTAAGAGGGAGTATTATGTTTGTAGCTTCAGTCGAATCGATTCAATCATGAGATAGATTGTTGATGGTAAATCATCATTTAGACAAATATTTTTATATATATAATACATTATATATATATGGTTATTTATCTTATTGTTAATATATTATTATTATCTAATGATGATTAACCATAGAGGCGTGTCTCCTCATATTTATAACTCTTCGAATATGCATTTGGATAACATCAATATGATGGCAATGTTATTACATTAGGAGAAGCAATCCTTGTTACTTAACAAAATGAAGTCGATTAAATCCTTCAAACAATTCTTTTAATGTGTTAGGAGTTCTCTCTAAATAGAAAGGCGTGATTGTGATTAGTCATAAAAAGGGGTGTGAATTATTTTTATAAGGAAGTGAGTTTTGAGTTTGAAAAGTCACATTCCTTTAAACATTCAAATATAAATAAGGATGACATATTCATTTTCAATAAAAAAACAAGACACATTCGGAGAAGCATTTATAAGGAGATATATTTTTGTGCAAAGTAAAACAAATTATAAGGCATGGTTGTGGAACATAAATTGAATATTATATTTTCATAATAAATAAAAGGCCCTTTTCTATTTTCAAGGCAAAGAGCTTGCAATTAAAATGTGGATTTGTCATTTATGATCAATAAATAAATTATTGAATTATTCTGACAGGATTTTATTTTTGCATTGTATATTTTCTTGCGGTCTTTGTTTGAATATCAGGATAGTGTGAAATATACATGCAGTTCCTTATCTTTGTCTAATCGGACTTCCAACCAGAGAAGTTAAATTCCTTCTGGACTAACAGAGAATTACATATAAGATTTGTCTTTTGCAGAGCTCAAGAGTAATTGATGATATTTTTGATGAAATATTGTCTCATAGATTTGTACGTAATAATCTTCATAATAGTTGACTCAATTGTCCAAATAAGAATATGCACTAGTCATTTAAATCACTAAAGTTCAATTATATGGATTTATAGTTGAAGTCAAAAATCTACATATTTCCTTCATGCAAGTATCAACTTAATTATTGATAAACCTTACACAAACATTCAACCTCATTTTGATCAAGTTTGAGCACCTTGCCAACTAGAGAACTCTTCAAGTTAAATTCGCCATATAAAACCTTTGAACAAGATGGTCAACTTCGAGGCAAAGGTTTTATCAAATAGTTGTAGTGCAACCTTATAACTCCGGTTTTCAATACCAATTGTTTACAATGAACACTGATAACACTGAAGTAAGAAATGCCAATTATCAAATTTGAATGGTGCAATTCATTGTACCATCTCTATGGAAATTACAATTAAATTAAAGAACTTGTATATAGCTGTTGTAGAGATCAATTTGCAATAGAGCAATGATAATTACCATGAACAACTTTGTGTTCTTCCCACCTTGGGCAGATTGTTTCTATGTAGATGTTACACTGCCCACAAAAGGTAACACCAATCTCCCTGAAACAGTTTGTGGCTGCTAGGAGGAATGCTATGGTAGTTGTAACTTCAATGGTAGTAGGAAACACTCATACCCAATGACATGTGAATGAAACACACCCAAACGCTCATCTTGTTGTCCAATAAACAAGAAAACAATTGGGGTTTTAGGCACCCAATCACAATACCAACCAACTTCCAGTCACAGTAGCCACAGCATTAAAGGCTAAAAATTCCAAATGCTCAATTCAGTCGAACAATTCGCTGCAAATGAAGAAGTAATCTTAGTATATAAACGCTAGGATTCTAGCCTTAATTGTGAGATTCAACCTCAAAAATCAAGCACAATTCACCATGTATTTGAATGGCTCAAAGTGCAACTCAGTTTTCCAGGAATCAGTCCTCTCACAAAACCATCATCAAACCCTCAAGAAATTTCATTACAAGAAATTAAAAGGTAATGAACAAGAATGAATTCTTCATTTCCATGAAGTCTCATTTATACTGCAACTTGGCTTCTTCCTCACACTTCATACTAAAGAGCCTTCATCAATACATATTTCAATTAGAAGCTCTCATAAATAATTTAATAATAATTTGGCCACTAAAATAATAACTCCCACAATACTTATCCTATAAATATGTCATCTCAAATAGGAGTCACACCTATTATTTCCCCATGTGACCAAATGCACTTTCCTAAAACAATAAGGGTCCGTCTCAATCACCAAATTTTCCATAAATAGAAGGTACATGACACAAAGTCTAAATTGAATCAAACAAAGACCAAACTCGAACATTTTTAATTGTGAAGAAGACAAGACCCTCCCATACCAAGCCTCTACCTCAAAAGACCCTCTATCAACAATAAGTAGCCTACGAGGATCACAATAATTGGTTAATTCCTCATACTCTAGTGCTAACAAAAATGGGGACATTACAATCGGCCATCCCTAAGATTGATTGTCCCTAAGAAAACTCGAAAACAAACAAACATCAGTGTAGTCCAGTCCCAAAGGTAGAATCGTATAACACCCTTGTGATCACCAACTAGCTCCTTTAGCATCATAACCAATCTAAATGACATAACTTGAAAAACTGAAAGGAATCTGACTATAGATGTCACAATAGTGAATATCTCATAGAGAAGAAAATAGAAATTTGACAAAGCTTGCTTCCTCTAACTGCGCAAAGTAAGTTGCCATACACACTATCTGACAGATGTGCAAATAAATTATGCACTTGAAAACGATCATGCACATGAGAGTCAAAAGTAAAACCATATACTTGACATCATGTACACATCCTAAAACTCCTTTGCAAGCCTTATCTGAAACCCAGTGCACTAGAAGGATCGCAATTACTGAAAAAAAGCCCATGAAAAAGAACATCCTCTGATATTTGCTTCTCAGCTTCACCAAGCCCAAATTGGTGAAGCCAATAAACAAGACCTGACCAAACTTCAATGCTGACCATGTCAGAATTAGGGACCCAAGGTACACTAAATGCACATCCATTAATGCAGGAGCATCTTGGGTTGCATTTCTATCCTGTATGTTTTTTGAGTTCCCTAGTTGTTATCGAGTTCTCTTTGGTTGCCGAGTTCTCTTTGGTTGTCAAGTTCCTGAGGATGTTGAGTTTGTAATTGTTGTCGAATCCCTGGCATTGGCCGAGTTCGTAATGATTGTCAAGTCCATGGTGTTCGCCAAGTTTGTGGTTGATGTCGAGCTCACGATGGTTGTCGAGTGCCAGTATTCTTTTGGGTCTTCTTTGACCAAGTTCCCTATGTCTAGTTCCAGTTTGGGCCGACCTTGCTTATTTGATTTTCGTGATATGTATTTGCTGAGAGTTGACTTGTGGCTTGGTTTGCATTTAATGTAAGGGTTTATTTAGTTAGTATTTGTAACACGACGACTTGTGGCCATGCAAATATTTAAAGGGGTCTTGGGTAGAGTCGTAGAGGGAGTTGAGAGGGGAATAGTAGATCAAGAAGAGTAGAAGTAAAAGCTGGAATACAAAGTTTGAGGGCTGAAGTCTGAATTGTAGTGTTGGTCGTAACCCAAAAGGCCTTACAATTGGACATGTATATTGATAATTTGATGAATCTATAGAGCATTTGGCTCTTCTATATCCTTTGGTTGTTCTTTGTGTTATTTTCCACAGTGTTTACTCTTGTAGGTGGCTTAGATAGTTGGGTGTGCCTTTGGCCCTAGTTATCTCATGCTCTCCCTGTGTTAGGTGGTAGCAGAGCTTGAGGTTCGTCCTTGTGGAGATCAGATCATGTAGAACCCTAAGTGAATTTGGTTATAGGGTTGCAGATCTGCAGATTTGACCTACAACTTGCAAAAGGTTACGATCTTGTAGGGAACTAATTGTAAAGAAGGTTCGAGGTAGAGAAAATGTGGACAATATCGTAAGACAAATTGCAACCAAATTAGATGTTGTGGAGACAGCCCAGAGGAGAGGAGCGCACCTTGATGATGTGAGTGATGATGAACCGGCAATACCAAACCCTAATCCAAAACCTAAAAAAGATCAAGATGAAGCAAGATTCTTGAGAGTATTAGCTAGAGAAAATTTGAAACCTTCTGTAGAAGTTGTTCCTTATGATGGAAAATTGGATACCAATGTTGTGTTTGATTGGATCTCTGAAAGGGAGAAGTTCTTTGAGTATGAAAGCACTCCTGATAATAGAAAGGTGAAAATTGTTTAATTAGGTTGAAAGGTCATGCTTCACTATGGTGGGAGCATTTACAAACCGATAGACAAAGGAGAGTAAAGGAGAAGATCGAGACTTGGCCAAAAATTGTAAACAAGGTAAAGAACAAATTCCTTCCTACTGATTACCAAGTTAGCTTGTTGTAAAAGATGCAAAATTTGAAACAATGGGATATGACTATGAAGGAGTATACTGAGGAATTCTATAGATTGGACATCAAATCTAGACATGTGGATGATGATGTTGAGAAAATTGCAAGGTATATAAATGGATCAAGATCTGGAATTCAAGATGAGATAAGTTTTGTGAAATTGGAAAGTGTGGAGGAAACATATCAATATGCTTTGAAAGCTGAGGAGATCTTGACAAAGAAGCATGAACAAAGACAAAGAGGCAGAGTTAGTAGATTTTAGAGAGGTAGAGGTAGATCTTATGAAGAAGGTGGCAAATCTAACAATTATGTGCAAGATAAGGGCAAGTTTGAATGGAAGAATGATGACAAAGGCAAGACCGAATGCAAACGTGGTGATTCTTACCGAGCAGGTACTGGTTTTTACCAAGAGGTAATTCATATTCTAGAGGTGGTTTTCATGGTAATTGTTTCAGATGTGGTAAAAAAGGGCATAGATCCTTTGAATGTAGATCCTCTAAAAGTGGGCAAGGTAACAAAAATGTTGTGGTTCGAGGAGACACTAAGGGTTCACCAAGTGGACCTGAGGCTAGAGAAAATTTGATGGTGAGAAGAACCTTATGTAACAAGGGAAGTAATGAGGAACATGTCCTAAGGAGAAGTCTTTCCAAGACCATATGTAAGATGAATTGAAAATGTTGCAAGGTGATCATTGACAGTGGAAGTTCTAGAAATTTGGCATCGGAAGAATTGGTTACAAAGTTGCAGTTGTAGATGGTTGAGCATCCTAAACCCTATCATGTTTCATGGATCAAAGATGAGCATAAGATATTGGTAAGTGAGCAATGTATTATGAAGTTCAAGATTGCACAATATTTTGATGAAGTTCTGTGTGATATTATCCCTGTGGATTGTTGTCATATTTTCTTGGGTAGACCTTGGCAATATGATAGATATGCTATACATGATCGAAGATTGAATCAATATACTCTTTGGGTGAATAGGAGAAAACAAATATTGCCGCCTTTGATTGAAAGTCCAAATGAGGTTAATTGTACTACTGTGAAAGTTTGCATGGTTAATGGAAAGCAATTTGAAAAGGAAATAAAGAAGAAGCAAATCTGTTTTGCCATTATTCCTAGGAGACCGAGTTGTCAATAGCCATTGAGTGACAGAAGTTAGTGGTAACCAAGTAATAGCAGAAATTGGTAGTATTGACCGAGATCCAGTGGAAATTACAAATTTGTTGAATGGGTATAAAGATATTGTTGCAAAGGATATACCTGATGGTTTACCTCCAATGAGAAGTATAAGTTATTGCATGGATCTGATTCCTGGAGCTAGTTTTTCGAATAAAGCACCATATAGATTGACACCTACTAAGAATGAAGAACTTAACAAGCAAGTGCATGAGTTGTTGCAAAAAGGTTTGATCAAAGAAATTTTAAGTCCATGTGTTGTACATGTTGTATTAGCACCTAGAAATAATAGAGAATGGAGAATGTGTACCGATTCTAGAGCTATCAACAAGATCACAGCGAAATATAAGTCTCCTATGCCAAGGATGGATGACATAATGGACTGTTTGAGTGGAGCAAAGTATTCTACCAAGATTTATTTCAAGAGTTGCTATTATTAGATCAAAATTAAAGAAGGTGATGAATAGAAGACTACTTTCAAGACAAAAGATGGTTTGTATGAATGGTTGGTAGTGCCTTTTGGTTTCACTAATGTACCTAGTACTTTCATGAGGTTAATGAACGAAGTTCTCAAAAGATTTTTGGGTAAGTTTGAGATTGTTTATTTGGATGATGTTCTGATAATCAGTAAGACTACGAAAGAACATCTTGAGCATGTTAGACAAGTATTGCAGAGATTGAAAGAAGGAAAGTTGATGATTAATTTGAAGAAGTGTTCTTTTATGCAAGAGGAGATTGTGTATTTGGGATTTGTAATTTCAGTTGATGGTTTGAGAATGGACCCTAAGAAGATTAAAACAATTTTGGAGTGGCCCACACCTAAGAATGTGGATGAGGTAAGATCATTTCATGGTTTGGCTAGTTTCTGTAGGAAGTTCATAAAGAATTTTAGTTATGTTTGTAATGTTATGACATAGGCAATGAGAGGAGATAAAAAGGAATTCAAGTGGACACATAGAGCTAATAACAATTCTGAGACTTTGAAACAAAAGGTTGCCGAGTTACCTGTATTGGTTTTGCCTAATTTCAATAAGATATTTCAAGTTGAATGTGATACAAGTGGTAGTACAATAGGAGCTATATTGAGTCAAGAAGGTAAACCTATTGTTTTCTTTAGTGAGAAGTTGAATGATGCAAAAAGTAAGTATTTTGTGTATGATCAAGAGCTTTATGCTATTGTTCAAGCATTGAAGAAAGGAGACATTATTTGATTCATTATGAGTTTGTGTTGTATACTGATTATAAAGCCTTACAACACTTGAAAAGTCAACATAGTTGAATCAAAGACATATGAAGTGGGTTGAGTACTTGCAAAGTTTCACATTTGTGATTAAGCATAAGAGTAAAGTCACTAATCGAGTTGCTAATGCATTGAGTATAAGAAATTCTTTGTTGACCAAGATGAAGGTTGAAGTTCTTGGTTTTGATGAGATGGAGTTGTATGATACAGATCCTGATTATTCTGAGATGTGGAGAGTGAAGAGCACCAAGTTTAACAAAACAACCACATAAGTTTGATGAATATTTTATTCAAGAAAGTATGTTGTTTAAAGGAATTCAGTTGTGTATTCCTAAGAGTTTTATGAGGTTGAATTTGGTTAAAAAAAGCATAGTGGTGGATTGGCTGGACATTTTGGAATTGATAAGACACTAAATTTGTTGAAGGATAAGCATTATTGGCCACAAATCTATAAGGATGTTCAGAAGTTTGTAAAGAGTTTTTGAGTTTGTCAAGTTGCAAAGGGAGTAAGTCAGAATAGTGGATTGTATACACCTATTTTTGTTCCTGAAAAACCATGGAGTGACATCAATATGGATTTTGTTCTTGGAATGCCTAAGACAGTGAAGTGGGTATGGTTCTATATTTGTTGTTGTGGATAGATTTTCTAAAATGGCTCATTTCATACCTTCTAAGAAGACATCAGATGCAGAGCATGTTGCTAAGATTTTTTTCAAAGAGATTACTAGATTGCATGGATTACCAAGAAGTATTATTTATGACAGAGCTAGTAAGTTTTTTAGTTACTTTTGGAAGACTTTGTGGAAGAAGATGGGTATTGAGTTGAAGTGTAGTTCTACATTCCATCCATAGACAGATGGACAAATAGATGTTGTGAATAGAAGCTTGGGTAATTTGTTGAGATATTTAGTTGGAGATAAGCCAAATAATTGGGAGCTGGTATTACCACAAACTAAGTTTGCATATAACACTTTTGTGAATAGGAGTACAAGGAAAACACCTTTTGTGATTGTTACTGGAATGCAGCCTAAAGGGGTATCAGATTTAAGGGATCTTGTTGGTGAAGAGAAGAGAAGTGTTGCAGGGAAAGAATTTGCTGATTTTATGAAGCCTTTGCATAAGTAAAGTTAAGGTTGGAAAAAAGTAATCTGAAGTATAAGGAAAATGCTAATAATTCTAGAAGACATCATGTTTTTGAGATTGGTGATGAGGTGATGGTTCATTTGAAGAAAGGAAGATTTCCTGTTGGAATATATAGTAAGTTGAAGATGAAGAAGTTTGGACCTTGTAAAATCTTGAGAAAGTTTGACAGTGGTAATGCCTATAAAGTTGAGTTGCCTGATGACATCGATATATCTCCTATATTCAATGTTACTAATTTGTATAAATATCATGAGTTTGATGATGAAATTGTTATATCAGATAATTCTCCTGAGAAGCAGATTGAAAGAGGTTGAATAGATATTGGATTAGAATGTTGATAAGAGCACAAGTGGAAAAGATTACTATGAATACTTGGTGAAATGGAAAAATACACCAATTGAAGATACTACATGGATTTCTCAATCTGAGTTGGATTCAGCTGAGGTTGTGACATCTCAATGATTCAGGAGAATCTTTTCTTTCAACCCTGGTTGTCTGATGTAGGAGCATCCTAGATTGCATTGCTATCCTGCATGTTTTCCAAGTTCCTTAGTTGTTGTTGAGTTCTCTTTGGTTGCCGAGTTCCTGAGGATGTCGAGTTCGTAATTGTTGTCGAGTCCCTAGTATTGGCCGAGTTTGCAATGGTTGCCGAGTCTGTGGTGTTTGCCTAGTTCGCGGTGTTTTCCAAGTTCGTGGTTGATGTCGAGTTCACAGTGGCTGTTGAGTGCCACTATTGTTTTGGGTCTTCTTTGACCGAGTTATCTATGTTTGGTTTCAGTTTGGGCTGACCTTGTTTATTTAATTTTTGTGATGTGTATTTGCTAAGAGCTGGCTTTTGGCTTGGTTACATTTAATGTAAGGGTTCATTTAGTTGGTATTTGTAACAGGTTGACTTGTGCCCGTGCAAGTATTTAAAGGGGTCTTCGGTAGAGTCTTAGAGGGAGTTGAGACAGGAATAGTAGATCAGGAAGAGTAGAAGTAAAAGTTGGAATGCAAAGTTTGAGAGCTAAAGTTTGAATTGTAATGTTGGTCGTAACCCAGAAGACCTTACAGCTGAGCATGTATATTGATAATTTGATGAATCTATAAAGCATTTGGCTCTATCTCCTTTGGTTGTTGTTCTTTGTGTTGTTTTGCAGGTGGCTTAGATAGCTGGGTCTGCCTTTGGCCATAGTTATATCACGTTCTCCCTGCGTCATCCATCCATACCATGGAGATCAAAACATTTGAAAGTGGTCGAATCACTAGCACCATCTCTATCCTCTACAAAGCTCCCCTCGATGTACTTACATTGCAAGTAATCTTATTTGCAACTAGTGATCTCATCTGTTGCAGATGGAAAATACTCATTCGCCTAAGGAAAGTACACCCTTGAACCCAATCCACACCAATGCATCATCAAATCTTCTGTGTAGATATGAGAAGTCATTATGAATACTCCTCCATATGCAGTCATGATAAAAAGCTCCCACCTTAGTCAAACACTGAATTCAGACCTCTAAATGCAACCTTTGTCATCTAACTCATCACCAACGACATTTGCGGTGGATGTCAAGAGAGCCCAACATAACTTGTGGATTGTTGCTGCTCTCTACAGATGTAGTCATCCCCACTATATCATCTACACCTGTAACTAGAATATGTGTGGCCACATCCCTAACCTTCTCACAACCATAGCCTATGGATATCAAATCATCACCAACCACCAATATGTGTAGAATAACCAAATTTGGGGGCAGTATCGACTGTATACGCTTCAACTCCGACGTAACCTCATCCAAATGTGACTGTAACTTCTAGGAAGGCAACTGAGTATACTACAAAGCGTCCACAGTCACCTCAACCTCATATGTCGCTCAATCACCTCCTCTTTCCCTAACAATGTCTCATAAGATGTGCTACCCCACCCAAGAAGGTAATCCCTATCATGTACCAACTGTAAATAATTATGCTTCAGGATCCTGATAGCCTCTCGAAGCGAATGAATCCCTTCTAAGCAAAAACAAATACCATCGTGCTCATCTATCATAGGAATCCTTGTCAGCTACCAAATGTAAGTTAGTATACTTCAAAATTCCGATAGCCTCTCAAAGAAAATGAATCTCTTCTAGGCAAAAAAAACTACCACCGTGCTCATCTATCATAGGAGAACCCCAACCAAAAACAATTAACATCTACTAGATAGCATCATAATGCTCAAGAGTTGAAAATATGTCAGTACCACTCACCTTCACCTGTCCGGTCATATGATGTCTCTGCATACCCTAGCTCCTAGGTAAGCTCTCTGACTCGCTAATTACACTGTGATAGTAGATTGTATCTGCACTACTCACCACAATATCACTAACATCATGTGTGTTATCATCCTTGCACATATCAATCGAGGTACAGCTACTCAATACCTTCTGTGAAGAAGTGGAAGCCACTATTGTATCAAACTCCTCACATGTCGCTACTTCCCTCTCATCGATAAGTCCCTATAAATTTTGATCCTGGGACCCGTCATCATCTAAGGGCCGCTCTGAGTCATCACCTAAAATCTGATTTAATACATAAGATTCTCTACAGGATGAATCATCCTCATACAAATCACTAGAGGTGACCATCACACTAGTATCTACATCGTCTAACTAAAACCCTCTACGATCGCTTACCACTGCATACATGACCCAATGTCAATAGATTCAACATGACTAGGGCATAAATAGACATCACCTTACTCCTTTGTAACACTCAAATCATGAGTGTCATAATTAGGTAGCTTTATGCCCTCATCCATCCCACCTAAAAAGACTATTGTCTCCTGCACTGACTCAACGCTATAACTACCCCTAAAAATCAGAACTGTCAATGCTCATATCCTCCACACAGTCTTCAAAAACAACATCCTTATCAAGAGTCTAAACTATTAGTGGTAACAACTACATCATTTGTACTCGCGCTATCTACAATATCATCAGCATCCTCACATAAAGGACTATTGTCCTAAAAATCAGACCTGTATCACCCATATCCCCACTACTACCAACTTATGTAAGACCACCATTGAAGCTACTTAACTGTTGAACTCAATGTTGTCCTCTAATGAAATAGACACATCCACATCCCTATGTAAAATCTCCAATGTCATAAGTCCAAATAGGACTAATGACTTCCCCACTAAGCACAGGATCATGTTCACCATGATCACCAGCCACTAGAAACTCACGCTAAAGACTTTTCAATGTCTCGCCTGTGAAAATCTCCAAATTCTCTTCCTGCATTCTCAATGAACACCTTGAAATATGGAAACCATTTATCTAGTTGTCCTATTAACTGTTACCGGATCTGAAATGTCTTGCATTCATCCTTTTCTAGTGTTGTCTAAGTTTTCCCATACTCTCCATTGGGGCATTTGTTTGCTTCTAGAGATTTTCCTTGATATTCGACTCATTCCCATATTTACTAGATTTCCTATATTTGTCCATAGTCGACATAAGTGCAAGAGTGTTGATCACTCAAATACCAATAGCAAGAACAAAATAAAAACTTTTTTCCTACCCTACAGGATGGTAGAAAACAACTATGATACTACTATAAAGAACCTTTATCGGTTCTAACTCCAACTAACAACAAATTACTTCACTTTTGGGTGTGTCACATTTTTTCAAACACTTTGCATGAAATCTCTAACTCGTTCTTATTTTCAAACTACATTTGCTTGCTTGTAATGGTTTCAATTTTAGTTTGGACACCTGCAAATGGTTATTAGATATCCAAACAAAGAACTAAAGTACAGACACAATCTTCTTTTGACCATTGAAGAGCATACATATTATTCTAGTTACCCAGGTTCGTTGTTTTGGCCCAAGAACCCTACCTGGGTTCAAACCAATTTGAAATACTGGTCCAACTCAACCCAGATTCGATCAAGGTTCGATTTTCCTTGGGCTAGTTCAAACCTAGGCAAATTTTGGCTGCCCAAGTCTAATTTGGGACAAATTTGGGCAAATTTGGATGAATTTGAGATCTAAGATTCAAGTTACATAATTTAAATTTTATTTTAATTATTTACATGTCATGTCTTCAAAAATGCTAGTTCATTTGCTTCAAAGAGAAATTGAAGCGCATATTCTTTCATCCATTAAGTGAAGTGCAATAGGTTGCAATCAAAAAGAGACGAGAACTTGTTGTTTGTGCATTACAACTTGCATTTCCTCTTGCACAAGAGTAAAGAATACAAAGAAGGGGAGACAAAGAGGTGGGATGTTGATGCAGAGCTGGCGGACTTGGATATTTCTACTTCTTGGCCTACAATTGAAGACTTTGAAGATTTTGATGCCCATACTATTATTGTTGGTGCTGATCCCATTGGTCTTAGCTCTATTGCTGAGTCAACTAATGCGGAAAGACTACAACAACAACAAGAAGAAGATAATGATGATGATGAAGATGAATATTAAAATTTTATACATTATGACTGATTTACTTGAAGTTGAAACAATGATACTTGAACTAGCTGTTATGATTCATGGATCATGATTTACTTTTAGTGTTTTAAATCTTTGATGTTGAACTTGAAAATTAAAATATACAATGCTATGATTACAACTTTCGTGTTTAAAGTTTATGCCTATGGTATTTTCGATGTTTAAATGATTTAGTTTACATAATATGATTTTATGATAGTCTAGGCTTCCAAGCTTTATAAATAAATAAATATATATAATTTTTTATAATTTTTACACGTTTTTGTACGAATGAACTCAAATGAATCTAAAACCCTTTCCAAAATTTTGCAGTACTGGCAAACCAATTCTTTGAACAAGTATTTCGAACCGAACTCGAACCAGTAACTAAGATATTATTTTTACATGTGAAATGTGCATCTACAACCAATACACATTTCTATGAACACTCGGCATGCATACTTATAACTGAAACACATAACTACAGCTTCACATTTTATCAAACATTTTTGGTGCAACCTTATAACTCCTCTATCCAATACCAACTGTTTACAATGAACACTAATAATGCTAAAGTAAACAATGTCAATTATTGAATATGAATGGTGCAATTCATTGTACCATCTCACTGGAAATTACAATTACATTAAAGAACTTGTATATAGTTGTTTTATAGATCAATTTGTAGCAGAGCAATGATACTTGACCATGAACAGTTGCACATTATTCCCACCTTAGTGCAGATCACAGCTATGTACATGTTAGACAGTACTCAAACAAGGAAATGCCAATCTCCCTGAAACAGTTCATGGTTACTAGGATGAATGCCATGACAGCTATAACTTGGATAGTAGCAGGAAACACTCATGTCCAGTGATGTGAGAATGAAACACACCTAATTGCCCATCTGGGCATTGAATAAACAACAAAACGATTAGGGGTTTAGGTGCCCAATAACAATACCAATTGCCTTCTAGACACAATAGCCACAGTATGAATGGCTAAAAATTCCAAACGCCCAATTCAGTAGAACAATTCGCTGCAATTGAGGAACTAATCTATGTATACAACACCACCAAGATTCCAGACTAAATTGTGCAATTCACCCTCAGAAATCAGGCACAATTAACCATGAATTTCAATGGCTCAAATCAATCCTCTAACAAAACCATGATCAAACCGTCAAGAAACTTCACAAGTAATCAAAAGGTAATAGAAAAGAATGAATTCTTTTTCTCCATGAAGTCTCTTTTATAATGCAACTTGGCTTCTTCCTCACACTTTTCATTTAAGAGCCTTCATCAATACACCTTTCAATTAGAAGCTCTCATTTAATAATTTAATAATAATTTGGCCACTAAAATAATAATAACTCCCAAAATACTTATCCTTTAAAAATGATGTCTAAAATAGGAATCACATTTATTATTTTCCCATGTAACCAAATGCACTTTCCTAAAATAAAAACGGTCCCTCTTAAATATTACTAGACTTGCCATTGGTAGCAAGTCCATGAAACCAAGCCCAAACAAAGTCCAAATTGAGTCAAACAAACACCAAACTGAAACATATTGAATTGTGAAGAAGACAAGACCCTCCTAGAAGACCCTCTATCCACAATAAATAGCCTATGAGGATCACAAAAATAGGCTAATCCCCCAAACTCTGATGCTGGTGATAATGGGGACATTACGCAGTATAAGAGAAATGGATCCCTGCTAGAAATTCTCACATTACCAAGACAGACCCAAACACCTTTGAATGTGACTGCTACATAAACACCAAACTCGGCCCTTAGAAAACAGAATTGAGGCCAATCTTCCTAACCGTTTAGGTACCTAATCAATTGCAAAAATTTCAGAATAATTCCTTGCATAAACAATCAACCAAACCCCTATTAAAATGCATCTTTCTAACCAGACTTAAGGCAGGATTCATTGGCATAAACAGTCGCCAAATAAAAGTGCAATCTCCACCAAAAGAATTCACAATTCGCTCAGCAGAAAAATGCTCAAACCCTTGAATACTTCAACTCACAAAATATCAAATGCAGTAGGATGAATAGATCAAGTCTTTGGTTTGCATTTATAACATTTGAAAACAAAATCTTCCTTATCACACCAATGGCTAGTAGCTTCTCCCACACACTTTTCACTTAAAACTAATTTTGCTTTTGGTTGCATAAATGAAGTACTCTTGAATAATTAATTGTATAAGTACCTTTTAATAATAACTCGACTTAGGCTTATAAGTCAACTAATTAACTATAACTTAATTAATAACTACCATTATACTTTTAGCTCAAGAAATTGTCAATTGTCCATCCAAATGCAGAAATAGCCTAACCAAAATCATCTCCCAATAGCACTAAAAATGTAAACTAGCCTGACTGACTTACAATAAATATTAAGTCTACCACCAGAGACCCTCAAATCAAACCATTAGCTTATTGATGGTTGCAATGATAAGCTAACATAAGCAAGCTCTTGAAGTCTGCTAAAAAGAAGACATCGTAATGACAAACCACCACATGACTCAAGAAATTTCAGATTATTCTCACATTTGGATCTATTCTGAACTTGAAGTAGTAATTTAATTTTAAAAAATAAAATTATTATTTCACATTTTCTCATTTTCATAATTTGATTGTGTTATATGCATTCTTTTCTAAAGTTTGTCTCGAATACTTGTATTTTTTTTGTTCTAATTTCTGTTACAAATTGTTGAGTCTCATTTTGCATCAAACTTAATAGTCTTCAGACTTGTGAAAGTAAAAGTGGCACTTTGCAATATGGTGATCAGCAATAATTGGTCTATATGGAGGCAAACGAAAAATGAAGCAAAAGATATTGGATGACTAATGGTGAGAACATGTGGAGTATCTCCTAAGTTCATGGAGCCCATTATGAGTGTGCTTCGCTACACAAACATGGATAGGCCTTGCCTTGGGGTATATGACAATATAGACTCAATGCTTGAAAAGATGAAGATAATTGTACATGAAAAAGAGAAAAATAACAAGACGACCTTTAAACAATTGCAAGAAAATGTTGTAGAACGATGGAACAAGATGACCACTCCTCTATATTTGCTTGCCTATACCTTGACACAAAAGTATTATAGCACCCAAAATCATGATATAGCAGGATGGTTGGAACGATTTAGAGCATAGTTTAAAAACTCGGTATCAGCAATATCTCGGCTGGCCCAAAAATTTTGAAAAACTCGGAATCGGCAAAAACTTGACGAAAAATTCGGCAATAAATCGGCATATTTATTGAACATTTGAAAATATAAAATTTCTTAAATATCATCAATAATAATAAAATATTTTACTTCAAACTTTCAAACTTTCAAATTGTCTTATGCTTACCAAGTTGTCCCTGTGATGAATGTGATAAAGACCAGTCGAATTGAAGATGTAATCAATTTTTAAGGTGTGAAACTTTGAAGATTCCATCGATTTTGAAGGTTTGAAGACGTAGACGAATATAAATCATGGAGAGTTTGAAGATCCGCAGCAAGAAGATCCTATTCGTGGCAAGAAGATCCGCGGCAAGAAGAAATCATCAGCAAGATCCGCGGCTAAGAAATCATCAGCAAGAAATCACGAAAACAGAAACAAAATCGCTCATGACCTAAGATGCGAAAAGACATGACTATCGTCCTTTTTTTTTTGTGTTTTGCGTTGACTGTAGCAAACAATTTTAACTCGCGTTTTAAGCGGTATATCGCGATTTTAACTGGGTTTTAATGCCGTGATTTTTCAATAATATCGGTGCCGATTTATTGGGCGTTTTTATCGTTTTCCTGGGCATCTCGCAATATATCGTGGTTTTTACGATTAATCGCAGGTATTTTGAACTATGATTTAGAGATTTAGAAGTGTTTGATGGGTACAAGGAAACATTTGAAATACTTTTCTAAGAATGTTATGCAAGATTTGATTACAGAATAGAGTTTGTGAATGCAAGAGGTCTAAGTAATGATGTGCTTGGTCATCAGTTTAGGAAGGATGCTCACAATTGGAGGTAACTCCATGGCCAACAATTTCAATCGCTGCAACTCCTTGCACTTGCAATTATATTACAATTAAGTTTTATTTAAAAAGAATGAATTTCCTTTCTCTTCATGAGTTGCCAGTAATTTTTATTTTATAATATTAATATATTATTTTAATTATTTAATTTATCTTATCTTTTGTTAGTAACTCATCTAAATCATAATGAGATTAAAACATATTTTTTCATCCACTCAATAACGCACAATAGGGTGCAAACGGAAAGGGCAAAGAACTTAGTATATGTGCATTCCAACGTACATCTCATCACACATAAGCATAAAGAATACAAAGAACTCGAGATGAAGATGTGGGAATTGAATACAAAACATTCAAACCTGGATGCTTCCACTCTTGACGTGCAATTGCTGAATTCGAAGAATTTGACACCGTTAATGTTATTGGTACAGCTAATCCAATTGGCCTTAGCATTGTTTGTGAATCAACTAACGCCGATGATGATGATGATGATGGTGATGATGATGATGTAGAAGAAGAAGAAGAAGAAGAAGAAGATGATGATGATGATGATAGTGATAGTCATGGTGGTGGTTATGGTGGTTGTA
Organism: Cupressus sempervirens; assembly: GCA_028749045.1. Taxonomy (NCBI): domain Eukaryota; kingdom Viridiplantae; phylum Streptophyta; class Pinopsida; order Cupressales; family Cupressaceae; genus Cupressus; species Cupressus sempervirens. The sequence continues at coordinate 487,640,166 of CM053792.1, forward strand.
AGGATAGTGATGGTGGTGGTGGTGGTGATGGTGATGGTGATGGTGGTGGTCGTGATGATGATGATGACGAAATTATTAATTTATTAGTTAAAACTTGAAAACATTATATTTGAACTTGATGTTATGGTTATCATTTGAAGTTTTAATATTGTAAATTTGATGTTGAATTTTAAGTATGCGATGCTATGATGGTATGATCATGATGTTATGATTATAAGTTTATAGTGCTTTTGTTGTTTATATGATATTATGTGGCATTCTAATCTTAATTCATGATTACAAGCAGCACAAATATAGATATATCTATATTTTAAATGTTTTTGTATTGACAAACCCAAACCCCATTTCAAATTTGTCGTAGTGGCAAACCAATTCTTTGAACTTGAACACAAACCAGCAACTTAGGTTTGTTTTTTATAAATTTGGTCCTATTATGGCAGCTGATGCCTTCTCACTGCAATTTTAATCTTGTTAGACAAAATTCTTTGCACATTTTCTGATGGCTTATGCTCTTTAAGCCATATTTCTCAACTATATTCCAATATAAAAAACTGTGTGGCATCTATCTTTTACCCTTTGTAGTAGCTTTATTTAATTCTAGGTGAGGATTACAAGCTTAGAGAGTCACCAAATACTCGCAGTCTTTCTTAGCTCCCAAGAATTCATAGGACAAACTTGCCAACAATGTGCCAGGTTTTTCGAAAAAAAAAGGTTGTCTGGAGACTTGACAAAAATTGAAAATCCTGCAAGGCTGGTAAGGTATATAGTTCCAAAAATCAAAACAAGCAATGTGCAGATAAAAACCTAGATGCTAAAATATCAACATAAGCTCCCTTCCCATGAATATCTCTTAGGATCATTTTTTACCGCACTTAGATGTGTTGATTATATTGGAAGCAGCCCAAGCAAGATTTCCTCCAGCTGTCATTATAGATCCTAGAAAATGAATTCAAAAAGAATGTTAAGTTCTTAGTAACAAATATAGAAAACAAACTGAAAGGAACTTGTAAGACTAAAATACCTGTTCGAAATACAAGGGCAGAATTTGGATGTGCTAAGGTAAATACTCCCGGTATGCTTCTCTGTTACAAAAGAGTCAATTATCGAGAATTACTTTATGAAGCAAACAAAAAGCTCAAGAACCTACATTATGCGTCACTGCCAAAGAAATTGCATAAGAAAAAATTTGCTTTGCCTGTAATGCTGCTTCCAAGAGGCCAATTCCATATATATTTATTTTAATTGGGCCTTTCTTGTATATGATTCTTTATTTGAAAAGTAAAAATAAAGTGACAAAATCTACACCCATGCCCATGTGTCACTGAAGCAAAGTAACAAGAATCGGAATCGGATCGGAATCGGCAAGGCTGAATTGGAATCGAATTAGATGGAGAGAAACTAAATAACTTTAAAAAGAAGAAATTGTGTGTCCAATGTAGGAACGCTTGGGACCCAACTTATAAGTGTGTTTTTTAAGCCAAAGAAATATAGTTACAGTATTTTACATCCCCTGGATTAGGTTCTGAAAATTCTGAGCAGTGGTCTAAAATCAGACTCCTAATTGGAAGAGTTAGAAAAACAGCATGGAAGAAAGAGTTGCATGGCACTATTAACCAGCTTGCAGAAAATTGGTTCTTTTAGAGTAAGAGATGTGTTGGGAGGGCAGTGAATAATGACATTAATAGAAACAGGTGCAAAACACAATTTTATAGGTGAAGGTATTGTAGCAATGAGGGTATTAAGGACTGAAGAAGTGAAGGGATGAGAGTAATGGATGTTGATAGGACTTTCACACGTACACGTAAGATACCAAACTTATGCATTCAGTTGGGTGAGTATGATTTGAAGGATGACTTCTATGTGGTTAGTATTGGAGATACTAATCCAGTGCTTGGCATACAGTGGCTCCGATCACTTTGCGAGTTCATGATGAATCTGCAAACACTGGGAATGAAATTTGAAGTCGAAGGGAAGAAGATTCTCCTTAGAGGTATGACAAGCTGTAGTCAAAAATAGTGTCCTTCAAAAGAATGGAAAGGATAACAAGGCATGATCAAGAAAATCGGGCAGCGAAGTGTATCATCACACCAACTGATTTGGGACACTGAAAGAGGAGTTTTCAGCCTGAGATTAAGGTGCTTTTGGACAAGTACAGCAAGGTCTTTAGTGACATTCCACATGGCATCCCACTAGATAGAGGTATTGAACACATAATAGAACTAGAAGAAGGTGCTAAAGTGGTTATAACCAGTCCTTATCCCATTCAAAAAGGCATAAAGATGAGATACAGAAGGCTATCAAGGAGCTATTGGAAACGGGTCACATAAGGCAAAGCAAGACCCCTTTTGCATCATCAATGGTAATAGCGAAGAAAAAAATGGAACCATATGCATGTGCATTGACTGTAGAGCCTTGAACCTAAAGACAAATTAGAATAGGTACCCCATACTTACATTAATGAGTTAATAGATGAATCACATGGAGCTTGTTTCTTTTCAAGGATAGACTTGAGATCAGGGTACCACGGAATCAAGGTTCAAAAGAAAAATGTTGAGAAGACAACTTTTAAATGTCACTTTCGGCACTAGGAATTCTTAGTCATGCCTTTTGGGCTAACTAATGCACCAAATACTTTTCAATCTTGCATAAACCAGATTTTTAACAAGCAGCTCTATAAGTTTGTTTTAATATTATTTATAACATCTTGATTTAGAGTAAAACTTGGGAAGAGCACTTGAAGCATTTATTCTTGAGAAAGAATCTATAGATCATGTTAAGGACTCTAAATGTGAATTTGGTTTAATGGGACTATTGTACCTTGGTCACATTATGAGCTCTAAAGGAGTTAGTGTTCATCCTGAAGAAATTGAGGCAATTGTGGATTGCCTTCACTCCCCCACTAAACAAATTTGTCACAACTAAAAGCTTTCTTTGGGTTTTGTTGATTTTATAGGAGATTTATTAAAGGTTTCTCAAAAGTGGCTGGCCCATTAACTGATTTGACTAAAAAGGGAGCTTTTGCAAGGTCTAATGAGGCACAAAAATGTCTTGATCAGTTCAAGGCTTAGTGAGATCATGTCCAGTGTTCACAATACCCGATTTTACCAAAACTTTTGAGCTAGAGTGGGATGCATCAAGTAAAGGGACAAGTGTTGTCCTAAAACAACATAAACATCCCATTGCATTTGAAAGTAGGAAAATGAGAACTGAAAGGAGATATTCAATCTATGACAAAGAGGTGCTAGCCATAATGCATGCCCTTACTAAGTTTAGAATCAAATAGTAAGTAAAATTTTTGAAAAATGCAACTTATGCTTTGAAATAGTTTTAAGATCATAGTAAGGTATAAAAAGTTGCCATAGTAATGCAAATTGCCATGAAATTGCTGGAATTGTCGGTTTGGCGATTTGATTCATGGCTGCCAATTTTTTTGGAGCCGATGAATCAAATCACCACTTTCTTGGCATGAATCGCCGATTCATGCGATTCATGCAAAAAATCGTAAGAATCGCCTCCATGAATCGGCCATGCGGATAGCCAAAAAGTGAAATCAATTTTTTTATAAAAACACATTTTTTTAAATTTTGTTCTTGCCTTTCCTCTTTGTTTTAACCCTAGAGGGGCTTCTAGTTGTTTACCATGACTAGAAGAGAGGAAAAGTGAGAGACAAGAAGAGAAAAGAAAAGCCACAGGTTTGCAAACAGCAAGAAGAAAGAGAACCAAAGAGATCAAAAGTCCATTTGGGGAAGCTATAAGACTGCATTGGGAGCATTAAGGAGCCAATACTAACACTCAACTCATTTGCAAGAGGTGAGTGTTGATTTTGTTTTTGCATGTTAGTGTATTATTCATTTTTTGTTTATTTTTTTTAGTTTTCATTTGCAAATCTTGAATGTTTTTGAGTTTCACTAAATTGCAAACTAGGCTTTGTTGTTTTGTTTCTTAATTTGAAACTTTGAGGTTTTCCTTGAATTTTTTTATTGCAGCAGCCTTAACTTTCTTTTTTCCACAATGGGAAAAAGAGATGAATGTTGGAAACATGCCGAAGACTTTCTTGGAAGAACAAATTTCAAATGAAATGTATGTTTAATAAAGCTATAAATTTTGGAGGTATTAATATATTCAAATTACACATTGCTACTATACCAGGACATGATATTACAATTTGCACTCAACAAACAGCTGAGGCAAAACGCACTTAATTAGTGGCATTAGAAAAATATGAACAAGAGAAATTAAATAAGAAAAGGCAACTTAAAGGGTTAAGGGTTGTTGGCTCCAATGCTCCCGTATCTGCATCAGGATACACATCCTTAGGTTTGTGTTTGAAAGGGTTCTTCCAAGCCTCCTTTTCGTCCTAGTTCTAGTGCTCATGCTAGTGTTGATGCAAATGCTAGTCTTTCTTATACTGAGATTGAGTCCAGCTTATTGCAGCCTAGAGTACGGAAGAACAGATTGGCTAGTTACTTTATGCCTTGCACTACTCTTAGCTCACATCCCACACTTGAGGGCATGGGTTTTGTTGTCCTGTATTTTGTCACTACAAAATGCAGGTAATAGTACAAAACTTTTTCAAACTAGTTTTGCATCTCTCTAAGTTGAATTTGTTATTCAATTGCTTAATGTTGATCGATCAATCAACTCTAATTCACATAGCAAATTCTTTTACTAAAGGGTTTTGTCAAGTCCTTTTAGTTTTTTTGTTTATGAGCCTATGCTTGATTTTTGAGGCCTTCATCGTCCCTTTCTTTGTTTTTGACTGTGTGCTTGTTGGTTTTTAGTCCTTTGGTTTCGCTCAAGTCATGGCTTTCGATTTCCCCTTCAATTTGATCTAACCTAGAGCTTAATCAAAGTTGTCAGTCAAAAGATATAGTCATTTTAGTGCCCAAAAAGTGGACATTTTTGAGGCAACAACACAAATTAAAAATATCTTGTTATATTTTTAATTTGACATTTTACTTTTTGAAAAATATAACTTAAATTCACTTTATGATATGCTCTTAAGTTACTTTGTCAATTAAATTTTCACTTAAAGTAACTATAGTGCACTTTATGTTATATTTTTTAATTGAGTTTACTTTTTTATTTTTCACTTAAGTCACTATATTAACTATATAATTTAATTTAATTTTTCGCATTTAAATCAAATGCTCTAGTAAATAATCAGATTGATAAATGGCATCCAGGCAAGAATGGCGGCCTCTGAGACGGAAGCTAGGGTTTGGTGGAGATGCCCTAACGGCACCCTGGTTATGAAGAGATGGCAAAGTCAAAGGGAATTGGTTGTTTCAGTCGAGGACACAAGGGTAGACTAGGTTTGATGGCGGAGTGTATGGTGGCTCAAGGCGGTCTTTTAACATCCCTCGAGCTACACATGATAGTGATAAGATGCCTTCATGGTGGAGTGATAAACAACGGGGTTGGTTTTTCATAGTGATCAAAGGCCTGGGAGGAAGGGGAATGGGGCTTCTCAGCGTTTTAACAGAGATCTTTCAATACCTCATCACTTCAATTTTGAGCAGATCAAATGGAAGTTTTGGCAACCGAAACATGTTCAACAGGAGAACACGACGGTAGCAAGTATGTCGTTTGATGCCATAAACAAAAATATATGTAGGCTTTCCACTCTCTCGATGCAAAATCTCTCCTGGAGTGAATCTGTTAAACGTCTTCAATATAGGGCTTTGTTTATGAATTGGTTAGGACCTTGGCCTTCTATAGGGAAAATTCAGGAGTGGTTGAATGCTAACTGGGATAAACATATTGTGCTTAAGCCTTTAGCTAATGAATTTTTCCTGGTGATTTGTCCTACACCTAACGATAAGAGGGCCATCTTAAATGGAGGCCCATATATGTTGGATGGGAAAGGTTTCCATTTTTGTGACTAGCGGCCAAATTTTAACTCGGAGACTAAAAAGGTGAAGGAAGTTTTGATCTGGGTTAACCTAAAAAATTTACCATGGCAATACAAGGACGAGGAAACCCTGCAGATGATCGGGAATAGTTTAGAGGTTTTCATTCAATTGGAAGAATCGTTGGAAAAGAATCGTCTGTATCAATATTCTAGGATTTTGATTAAGATGCAAGACTGTCATTCTGTGCCTGACCAAATTGCTATTCGCACTCCGGAAGGGGAATTTGTAGTTGTCATTGATGCCGATTATGCTGATCATGTTACTCTTCAGGAGAATATTGGTAAAGGGAAAGGACAAGTGGAGAATTTTTGTTTGGATTTGATGAAGTATATTGAGAGGCAGAGGGAAATTATTCCCCCATGGTCTATTTCTTTTGAGGAGGAAATGACTTACAGAGCTGAAACAAAAGTGGATTTTATGATGGCTTGGAGAGTGGTTCTAGTGATGGAGGTCACAGTCTAGGTGCAGATTGGCATTGGGAGAATGCTGCCCAATCTACACAGGTTGTGACAGAGACCCCTTACTCCCAATTGTATAATATCCAGGGGGCCCAAAAGATTGTTTCTAACCCTCATGGTCAGAATTTTGTATGTCCCAGATACCTTTGATAAGAATGTTGGTGAGGGTGGAAAACAAGTTTTCAATGAGAGAGTTAGTGCCACAGAGGGAGGAGTGTGTCAATGAGGTCATGGGGGAGGTTTCAACACCGATGGGCAAGGATTGGGTGGAAGATGAAATCTTCAAAGATATACAAATCTCCCCAATCAAAACTCTAGATTCTTTTTTGGATAGTGAGAAGGAACGAAGGAGGGATGCCCTGGCTTCTGAATCTGAGTTTTCTTGTGATGAGGATATTGGGGCAGATGAGTGTGGGGTTATGGATTCATTAGTGATTGAACAAAAGCATTCAATTCGAATGACACCATTAGTAATTCGTAAAACTAAGGTCTCTGAGAAGAAAAAAAGGGGCCCTAAATCGATGAGTGTCAAACTTGCCATTGCTGGTAGCATAGCGGACCAGGCTAAACTGTTGAGATCGGGAAGAGGATACACCTCTTCCTGGAAGCCATGAAGCTACTTTTGTGGAATGTCATGGGTTGCAATGCCCCTGACAAATTGCGCTTAATCAAACGTGTGGTTGATCAAGCTAATTTTGATGTTGTCTTTTTAAAAGAAACGAAGTTAAGTGGTGAAGGTAGTGTTTCTCTCTAAGAAACTTTTGTCTTGGCAGTGTTTGTCAATGGATGCTAACGGTGTGTCTGGTGGTTTAGGTGTCTTCTAGAAAGAGGCTTCAGTTTGTGTTTCTTTGGTGGATTCTGGCTCTTATTGGCAACTGGTGAATATTTTCTCTTTTCAGCTACATATGAGTTTTTTGGCTTTTAACATATATGGGTCGTGTCAACAGACCCTTAAATCATAGTTGTGGTCACTCTTGACGGATAAATTGAGACAGTGGAATGGAAGGCTGGTGGTTCTGGGTCGTGACTTTAAAGCAATTCTAACTCCGAGCGAGAAACTAGGTGGGTTGGTTAAATTAAATAGAAGTCATCAGGAGTTTGCTGATTTCGTTCTAATGAACAATTTACAAGATTTACCTTTTTCTAATGGAGATTTAATCGGAGGAAAGGATTCACCAATATTGCTGAGAAGATTGATTGTTTTTTATTGGGTGGTGATTGGAGTAGCACAAAGTGGTTGTGCCAAGATGACATCTTGCCCCTTACATCTGATCACTTTCCTATTTGTTTAAATATAAGGAATGATTCAACACCGGAGCATGCTCCTTTTAGGTTTGAAAAGATGTGGATGCATGAAGATGGTTTCTTTAATATGATTAAGGATGGTGGAGTATGGCTCCTAAACGTAAAGGCGCCTTTTTTTTTAAGTTTATTAAGAAACCGCAGTTTGTGAAGGAACAGCTGAAAGTGTGGAACAAGGTAGTGTTTAAGAATATCTTTGATGAAAAGTTTAAGTTAGAGAAACAGTTGGTGGAAGTGAAAGAGGTGGTGATGGCTAGGGGTATGGATGATGCTTTATATCAAAAAGAGTTGAATTTGAAGAAAGAATATGATGTAGTTTTATAGGAGGAAATTTTTCAGAGGTAGAAGTCTCGAGAATTGTGGCTTAAGGAAGGTGATCGAAATACTAAATACTTTCATAATTCAGTTAAGGAAAGGAGAACAGTCAATAAGATTTTCTCTATTAAGAACTTGGATGGAGTTACTCCTATGGATCAAGCACAAATTAATGGTGAGGTAGTAAGGTTTTTCAAGGAGTTGCTAGGTGTTCCACATAATGAAGCCTCAGAGGAGGATTGTCAAGGTTTGCTGGATGGTATTCCTAAGTTGATTTCAGATGCCCAAAATAACATGTTGACTAGACCGGTGTCTATGGAGGAAGTTAAAACTACCCTTTTTAGTATGGGAAGGGATAAAACGCCTGGTTCGGATGGGTTTCCACCTCTTTTTTTCAGGATGCCTCAGATTTTGTTGGGCAAGAACTCTAGGAGATTGTGGAGGAATCTAGAAGGAAGGAATTTGTGTTTAAAGATCTGAACAATACCTTTATCTCACTCATACCCAAAAAAGGGGATAGAGAAACTTTTAAGGACTTTAGGCCTACTTCCTTATGTAACACAATTTATAAGGTGATTTCGAAGGTAATTGTAAAATAGGCTTAAGTTGGTTTTGCCCATAATCATTTTCTCAGAATAGAGTGGTTTTGCTCCTGGAAAGTCTATCTTTTAAGGAATTATTATAGCCCATGAAGTCATACATTCGTTGAGATTGAACAAGGATGTTGGGATGATGATAAAATTGGATATCTGGAAGGCTTATGACAATGTGAACAGGCTATTTTTGTTGAAGGTTCTTGATAAGTTTGGTTTTAGCAGTTGCTGGTGTAAATGGATCTTCTCTTGTATTGATTCCCCCCGCATCTCGGTGTTAGTTAATGGTAGCCCTCAAGGTTTCTTCAAAATGGAAAGAGGTATTCGTCAAGGAGATCCTTTATCTCCTTTTCTTTTTATTATTCTAGTGGAAGTGCTGAGGAGAGCAATTTCAAAACCAAAAAAGGATAGAAGGTGGAAAAGCTTGCAGGTTGCTAGAGGTATTGATTCGGTTACACATTTACATTTTGTGGATGACAATTTTTTAATGGGTGAGACTAGTGTTAGGGAGGCTTGTTGCATTAAAAATGTTATAGAGGAGTATGGCAAACTATCGGGGCAGTTCATAAATTGGCAAAAATCTGAGATCTTCTTTTTCAATACTGCAAGCAAGATTCAGGTAAGATATGTCGAATTTTGGGGGTGAGGCATGGAAAGCTACCTAATAAGTACTTAGGAATACCATTGTTTCAGGGTAGAAATAAATCTAATTTATGGAAAGAATTGATTGATAGTTGTATTAAGCGCTTGGATGGTTGGAAAGGGAGGTGGTTGTCCTTTGCAGGAAGAATTTTACTTCTACAAACGGTAATTTCAGCTATTCCAACTTTCTCTATGAGCTGTTTGAAAATTCCGGTGGAGGTGTTAAGGTATATTGAACAGAGGATGAGGAAATTCCTATGGAATGGGACTCAAAATGAGGAGAAAATTCCTTTGGTTGCATGGGAGTCTTTGTGCAAGTTGAAGAAACAGTGGGGAGTGGGTCTACATAGATGGCAAGATGTCAATAAGGCATTGGGAGCAAAATTGATTTGGGATATGTATGAGCATCTGGTACAATTACAGGTCAAAATACTACAGGCTAAATATTTAGACTTTGGGGACCCTTTGAGGATTCTTACTGTTAGGAACCCTCCGAAAGGATCAGCTGTTTGGAATTTCTTGTTGGATTGCAGGCATATCATCACTAAACATATCTCTTGGCATATTGGTAATGGGGAAAAAGCCTCCTTTTGGCATGACTCTTGGAACAGATTGAGTAGGTTGGCTGATCTAGAGGGAGTTGAAGATCTTATTACAGTAATGGAGGCTACATGGGACAACATAGTAGATTGTTATGTGGAGGAGAGGTAATCGGAGGTGGGCTCTTGTTGCGTCTGGAAGGACTTCTCCAATTTGCAGCTGTTAGAGGAGCATAAATTGAGATTAAAAGGTATTTTTCAGGAAAGGCAGATTAATTTGAGTAATAAGGAGGATAGGATTATCTAGTGTGCTTCCAAGAGTGGATGTTATTCAGAAAAGTTGGATTATCAGCTTAGTGGAAGGTGATTGTTTCTAATGGGTGGCCCCATAAGTTGTGTTGGAATAAATTATGTTTGCCCAAGCCTGGAGCATTTGCATGGTTAGCTTTTAAGGGCAGGATTCTTATGGATGACAGGAGGTATAAATTCAAGTTTGTGGGCCTGTCTCGTTGCGCTCTATGTTTGAATGTGACGGAATCTGTGAATCATCTTTTGGTACAATGTGATTTTGCTCAACAATGTTGGATGCGTTTTAAGATACACCTATGTTGGTTTGCTCCCCTACCGGATTCTCTTCAAGGCATTTTTCAAGGTTGGCCAATAGATTTCAAAAAATCTATTTATTCAAATATTTGGGTTGTTAGTCCAACTTTAGTCATTTGGGAAGTGTGGAAAGTGAGAAATAGGTGTATCTTTCAAGACAGATTGGAAAGCGTGGATAGAGTTTGGGAAAGAATTCACTGAGCTATTGAAGAGTGTATGAATGCCAATGGAATGCTACAGCACCCGAGGAGAATTTTTAATTGCTGGGATAGTAGGGTGCAAAAATTTTGGCCCGGGATCAAAATAAAATGGGCCAATGATGGAGGATTGGAAGGCAAGCTGAAAGTTGATAGGAAGGAGGTTAGATGGCGCCCGCCAAAAGGGGGCTGGATTAAAATTAACTTTGATGGCGCTTCAAAAGGGCATAAAGGCTTATTGGGCGCAAGGGCAGTGGCCAGAAATGGACAAGGGGATATTATTGGTTTTGTGGCTAAACGGTTAGTGGATGGTACTAATAATGCTGCCAAGATAGAGGCTGCACTTCTCGCAATATTATTAGCCAAAAAATTAGGTGTTAATTATCTTCACCTTGAAGGGGATTCAAAATTTGTGGTAGATGGTATTGTTAAAGGTTCTATGTAGGCATGGTTTTACCAAAATCCGATACAAAGGATTAGAGAGGAGCTTGAAACTTTTAATAATTTTAAGGTGAGTCACATGTATAGGGAGGGTAATGTGGAGGCGGACAAGCTAGCAAATTGGGCAACAACATTCCCCCATATTAAAACAATTGCATTTGATGACTTTCGAATGGTACAATTGGATGGGTGATTTGGCGGTGGTGATTGGTTGTTATATCATTGTCAGTTATTTATTGTTGGCTGGTGAAGTTATGATGGATTTGATGGGGCTGCGCGTGAGAACGGTAAGAATGAAGTTTTGTACTTGTTTTTCTGGCTTTTAGATTTGTGTCAGTAGCCAATTTTGTTTCGGCAGCGATGGCCTATGGGACTCGGTCTTGAATAGATGCTTTAAGCGTGCGAGGCAAGTGTTTTCATGTGAAATGAAGTTGGTTGTTTCATTTACAAAATGCGTTATAGGTGGTTGTTTGTCTCTAGTTCTCTTATTAGTGCGTGGAAAAGCCAACTGTAGTGGAGGCCTCTTTTGTCATGGACTCGAACAAGCAACTAAAAGCATTTAAAGGGCCCATTAGTAAGGAGAGGTTAAAGGGCTTACTTAAGATAAAAACCGAAGGGATAATCGAGGCGGTTTTGGGTGTAATTGGTGTCCAGTTTCAGGAGCGAACGGTGAAACGTCGCTCAAATCTCGATGTCATTGCGATGGTCGTGGCGTGGGGGCTAGAGTTAAACAACACCAAAGAGGAAGTCAGCTATGTTGCCAAATCGCTATTTGAGGAGGACATGTTGGGAGGCTTGGATTCTATCCTCGAGTGGTCTATTCCAGGCATTGGGTCGGACTTTTCTAAGTGTTTCGAAGACGAGGATGAAGGAAGGCGTTATGGTTACATCCCCCTTCTATGATCAAAGGCGAAGGCAGATAAGCCTTTTCTGTATAAGGTAGCCAAGGACGCCTGGGAGAACCTGCGGGAGGAGTTGTTACATCCCAATTTTTTACCTAGCTTGGAATATAGACGTTGAGGTTCACATGAAGTCAGTTGGCAGTTTAATTTGATATAATCTGGCGAAATGGTAAGTTAGTTGGTCGTTATGATTTCAAGTGCAAATGACATGTTAGTTGATCGTTAATCCCGAATTCATGGAATTAGGATGAAAGGTTAATTGTTATGATCATTTATGGTTATATAATTTATAATCTAATTACGGAGAAAATTCTTGCAGGGAGCATGCCGAAAAGGTGGAAACATTGTCAGAAAAGAATTAGGCATTATCAGAAAAGAATTAGGCAGGGCATCACCATCACTGAGCAGAGAGATAGAGGACCTACCAACTTGGAACAAAATACATCTGTGGAATCGCATGAGTTATTTTAATAAATAGTTTAATTAAAATAATTGAGTTATTTAATAAATAATTTAATTAAAATAATTAAATTATTTATAAAATGTATCTTAAAGGATTTTTATTTTTTTTATCATATTATTTTAGTAATAATTTATATACATGCATTTAATAAATAAAATGATTTTTGGTACCATTATAATTTAATAATTAATAAAATAATTGTTGCTTGTACTTATAAGATTTTAATAACGTTAGAATTATAATAAAATTATTATAATTCTCGAAGTATAACTTTCCAACTCTATTCTCCCAATTTAACATTATTTGTTTTTAAATGATAACACTTGACATTATTGATCGATTTAAACATTTGGCAATTTGAGTTTTAATCTTTCCAACTTCTTTTTCTTATTTTTAAATTTGAATTTTTGTGATGTATTCGTATAGTCATCTTGCGAATTCGAAGGGCTTTCTTTATAAATCAATAGGAGTCGGAAAGTCATTGTTTGTCTCTTATGGAAGCCGTGGAATATGATCTTGTAACTGAAGGAAGCCAAAAGCTCTCGCCGTAACTTTAATATAAAACCATCAATGTAACTCGGCATAATAAGGGGGGATAATAGGCTTTCTTTCAGACATGAATTTTCATCGATTTCCTTGCTAGTAATATTCTGTAGATTCTTTTTAATAACTTTCCTTCTTGGTAAAAGATAATATATGTTAGCTTTGCCGTATCCGGCACCCATGCTCGATTCCATATTTCCTTTGTTTTACTTTTCCTTCCAAATACATTCCTGCCCCGCTACGATGTTAATAGCACCCAGTCTGTATTTATTTTGTAATCTGACCCAAAAGCAGCCGTAGATAGTGCAAAAGGAGACGACTAGAAATAAGAGAAGGCACTTCAATTGCAAAACTGTGGGTGTGTCACCTAAGGAGGCATGCTTATTTCTTCCATTCTTGCTATGCTTAACATAGCCGACTGTGAGTTATTTTTAAAGGTTCCATGTTCCAGATTTTGTTTTAAGCATGCCACCTTCAATATGTTTTAGACCAATTAAAGACTTCTTAGACTTTGTGCCATGTAATTAGGCACGAACCTGAGTTAGATTCAATCTCCCTGTCCAATAAATGTTTTGAATTAGTCGTACGTCTCAAAGAATAGATTGCAACCAGGATTAATAATCTTTATGAATAACCTCTGAATTTCTTCATAAAACCTTTATTTCTATTCTTTTCAAAATAAGTTTTTATGACTGATAACTATAATAAGAGCACCAAGAGATCACCCGACTAAATGCCTGATTGAGGTGATGAAGGTGCGAGTTATGCAAATAAAATTCCAAACTCAAGTTGTGCATGAGAGATCCTATAATCGAATTGTGCATATGAATTCCTTGTTTCATTTGATTTGTAAATAATAGTTGAAGCCGTATGCCATAGAGCAATTTTAATCATGAAAGATCAAACTGACTGCCATAATGATTTGAGTCTGAATCAATTTATATTTATAACAGAAGATGTCATAAGACAGTAAATCGTACTTGGATGGCCTTTCCTTCATAGGAAAATTCAACATTCCAATTTGAATTAATGATTGATACTAAGATAAGTCAATGGACCAAAGTACCAATGTAAGTCACTTGGCAAAGAGTCAGATTAGGGTGAATAGGTACATGTCATATTAGTAAAGAATAAATGTTCAGGCACCAAGGAATCACCGGCCTAATGGCCTGATTATGGTGAGGAGATGTAGATGAACCTATGAAAAGGAAATGCAAGAATGAAATCAGTAATCTATGCATTCATATATAAACAAACTAAAATTTATTAGCTCATGCATATTCCTGTTATGGTGATCTCCTGTTGCCAAGTCGTATGGCGTGTATATATCATGACGTGCAGTGGATGGAATGGTGTTCCCTATCAATTCCGAGTAGGGAGGGCCTTTCTCGTTAGAAATCGTGTGGGGATATATATTGTGGTCTGAGGTTGGGTGGTAAAGCCCCTGACAATGTTTCACCTCTCAAGATGTCGAATATGTGTTAGAGAGAGATAAGCCATGCATTCAATTGTTTATCAGAATCAGGTATTATCACTTTTGTTTATGAGAAGGTAAGATTTAATTTAAGTATTTCATTGTTATGGTCATTGTACTTTCATATAAATGAATATTGAATATAAGTATTTATCTAATCTTGAGAAACTGTCACAGATAAGCAATCGAAGGAAAAGAAATCTGAAGCCCTAATTGATTGTGTGACAACTGGAACCTTAATTGATACAGTGGTATTGGAAGCCCTAACTGAATCCGTGGTATCGAAAGCCCTAGTTGAATCTGTGGTCGCAGAAGCCCTAAATTGAATTATGTAGTTGTGGAAGCCCTAATTGAATTCCGTAGTTGCGGAAGCCCTAATTGAATTCCGTGGCCATGGAAGCCGTAAGTGGTAAAGCGTTATCAGAAGCCCTAATAAACTAATAGTAATTGATGCCCTAATTGGTAAGATGATATGTGATGCCCTAATTTAAACTATAGTTGTAATCATCAAATGATTTTTGAAATAGCAGTTGATTTGAGAAATTGTTATAGTGTATTTGTGGACAAACTCGAGTGGTTGCAGAAGCATACTTAGATGATTTTCAGTCTAAATTTTTTGAGGTATGTGATTTCAATTTCTAAATTAATTTCATTAAAAGGTATTTCAACTATTTAATTAAGAAATTTTGTTTAACTAACTTTAACAGTAATCTTCTTCACATGAACATGAATGATGTAACTGCCTTCTTATGAAATCGAAGTTATAACTATATTCTATACTTATGTTAGATGTTAATTTCGACCTGGAAAAATCCGATTGTTACATATGGTATCAGAGCACTGAGTTCAACACTGAAACCTTGGGTCCAGCATTGTTTTTGAAAAACTGAAAATGTATATGTTGAAAAAGATTTATTTTTGCATATCCGAATATTGCAATCAAAACTGAAAAAAAAATCACACTAGAAAATCATTCAGAATAGCCAGGAAGGCTGAAATGATATAAAGTGAACAAATGTATAAACAATCAAAAAAGATAAAAAGGATTGGCAAGCTAAGTGGTGGAGATCAGGTTTGACGACCCAAATTTTGAAATCCCTGGCCAAGGTGGAATTAGGCAGATTTGCCAGAACAATTGATCTTGTTGATTGTCCTAATGCTTCAGTTATTTTGTCGAATAACTGTTGGGAATTCAACCCACCTAATTACTGAGTGGCAGGACCAAAATGTTACATATGTATTATCCTTAGTGGGAGGGCCATTCTTTGTCAAGAATAAGAAGATTAAAAACGGTCTCGATGCCTAGACTTGCGCAATCCAAACAATTTAAAATCTTGATAAAATGATATTTAAATCCATCATGAGCGGGTTTGTCGACCCAAATTAATGAAAGAATTAAATTGTTACCAATTTGAACCTAAATTGAATGAAAACAAAACTGTGAACCATGATTCTTTTTGATGTTGGTTTAACGAAAAGATCATTATGTGCTCCAGTAAGGAGTCGGAACTATTAATGTTTGTTTACAGATGTAAACTTTTGATGAAATGGGCATGGAAGCCTAAATTCTAGAAATGGGAAAGATGAATATTTACAAATGAATGATGAGAATCTTATGAATTGTTTCAAATGCTTATGATCTTGATTTGATAATCTTGCATATATATCATGTTTTTACCCTTTCACACAATGTTATACATGTATAATACACATGTGATGTTGACTTTACATATTGAGCTGATGTATATTGTTTATCTAATCTTGAGAAACTGTCACAGATAAGCAATCGAAGGAAAAGAAATCCGAAGCCCTAATTGATTGTGTGACAACTGGAACCTTAATTGATACAGTGGTATTGGAAGCCCTAATTGAATCCGTGGTATCAAAAGCTCTAGTTTAATCCGTGGTCGTGGAAGCCCTAAATTGAATTCCGTGTTCACGGAAGCCCTACTTGAATTCCATGGTCGCAGAAGCCCTAATTGAATTCCATGGTCGCGGAAGCCCTAAGTGGTAAAGCGGTATCAGAAGCCCTAATAAACTGATGGTAATTGATGCCCTAATTGGTAAGATGATATGTGATGCCCTAATTTAAATTATACTTGTAATCAGCAAATGATTTTTGAAATAGCAATTGATTTGAGAAATTGTTATAGTGTATTTGTGGACAAACCCGAGTGGTTGCAGAAGCATACTTAGATGATTTTCAATCTCAATTTTTTGAGGTATGTGATTTCAATTTCTGAATTAATTTCATTAAAAGGTATTTCAAGTATTTAGTTAAGAAATTATGTTTAACTGACTTTAACGGTAATCTTCTTCACATGAACATGAATGATGTAACTGCCTTCTTATGAAATCGAAGTTATAATTGCATTCTGTGCTTATGTTAGATGTTAATTTCAATCTGGAAAAATCCAGTTGTTACAGGAGTTGAGCCAGGCAAAAGGTGGGGAGGATCAGCTGGAAAATAAGTGGGCAAACGTCCCATGTCAAAGGCGCAACCCACAAGGCTAGAGAGCTATTTCTGAAAGTCAAGTTTAGGCATTTAAGGATTGTTGGTATGCTATGGGTCTATTTTTTGCTAGGTTAGTATGCTATGGTTTAAAGTTTAGTTTTTTACCAGGTGATTGTTATGTATGTAATTTTTGTTGCTATGAAACAATGTAGAGGGTTCGGGCCAGGGGTGCAATGGTTAGTTGTATTTTTGGTCATGGCTGCTGTAATGTATCGAAATTTTCGTTGGCAGCCGTAGGTTGGTATTTAAGGCTAGAGGGCTTTTTGTTAATGGTGGTTCGATGCTTTCTGAAGGACTTGTATCTAACAGTTTTGTTTATTTTATGTTTAATATATATAAACCTTATTGATAAAAAAAAAAAATGCTCTAGTAAATATTACTTGTTAAATGATATTTACATGTTATATTGTTCATATGATATGTAAATACAATTTATGTCCCACTTAAGTAATATTGTATTGAAATTAAATTGACATGTGCTTATTAAATCACTTAAAATCATCAAAAATGAATAATTTTAATGTCATTAAATGTAAATTTTCATTAAAAGTGGACCTTTTTCATGTCATTGCATGTAAATTTCAACTTGGAGTATAAAGTCACTTAAAGGTGGACTTTTTTTATGCCATTGCATGTAAACTCATTTAAAATGTGCAATAACATCAAATAGGTGAGCTTTTTCCTTTAATTGCATATGCATGTTTTTAAAGTATGCATTCACCTCCAAAAGGTGAGTTTTTAAAATATGCATTCACATCGAAAAGGTGTGTTTTTAAAATATGCATACACATCCAAAAGGTGAGTTTTTAAACTAAAGATATGTTTTAATAAATGCATAGACCTCCTAAAGGTGTGCTTTACATTAAAACACATGCTCTTGCCCTTCCAAAACCCATTTTTGGAGAAATTTCATGCAATGAGCTCTCAAGAACACATTTTTGAAGTTTTTGCTTGATTTCCTCCATGAAACTTCTTGAAATCTTCTCCATTGGTGTTGTTTTTGCAAATGTTTGTGTTTCCAAACATTGAATGTCGAGATTTTATGCTAAAAATTAGTTCTTCATGATGATTTTCAGTCACATTTTTCTCCAAAAATGTCCATTTTAGAGTTATTTAAATCACGTTTTTGCAAGGAAAAAAGGCGTTTTGGCATGTTTCAACATTTGCAATACACTAAGGGTAACATTTTTGCACTTGGAAGTCAAAAACAACTTATTTCATGCCCTAAGAGATTCACTTTTTTTCCAAAAACGGCCCAAGGGCATGTATCTGCCAAAAACATTAGAAGTTTAAGCATTCTTAGGGCACGTTTTTGGCACTATCCATAAAAAACGCCTCATTTTCTGCCCACTACGGAATCCTCTTGCAAATTTTGAAAAGATCTAAGTTTGTTGAAAAGAATTTCATTATTGGAGCTTTTCCCTCCTTCATTTTTGGCACTTAATCATTATGTAAGTGGGCATATTCTTGCTAATAAATTTGTGTTTATCTTGCTGATTTTATGTACATTTTAGCTTGACGATTGCCACTTGTTAAAATTGTTGCCATGGAAAGTGTATTTTTCCTTTAAAATGATGAAATCATTCATTTTCATGTTTTTGGTTTTCCCCCAAACTCCAAATTCGAATTTGTATATTGAAGTGTTTTGTTTGTTGACAAGTTTGAGTCATTTGCCAAAGGTATATTTTCCTTTGAAGTTTTTTTTTTGTGTTTTGTGTTTGCTTTCCGATTTTTCTCCATTTTGGAGACGTTGCAAGTTCTTTCCCAAGAACTTGGTCATGTTTCACTTCACTCCATCTTCCATTTCATTCATGTTACAACATTTCATATCTCATTCGTCAAATGCGATTACATGTTTTTCATCTTATTCATCATCCGCATGTGCATGTAATCTCATTTTCCACTTCCATTTTCACTCATCTCACTTTTTGCATTCATTCGCATGACACATTTACATGAAAAGTCTTCCATGTAATTGCATCTCCAAAACCCGTTTTTGACTTAGAGTCACTATTTGAAAAGTCAAAAATGTCATATGCATGTTTAACCCATGTACTTTGACTTCACTTTTCCACCAAGACAACTATAAACTTCATTTCACCTCAAGCTACATTCCATTTTTCATCTCTCTATATGCACTCATGCCTCCATGAGCAAATACATGTTTTTCCACTTTTAGCGTCATTCACATTCCGCATCTCATCCGTTATCTGCAGTTACATGTAAGCTCACCCTCCATCTACATTCACATCTCATCTCACTTTTCATTCCTCATTACATGTTGCACTTACATGTAATCCATTTTCCATGCAATAACCTCTTAAAAACTTAAGTCACGTTTTTAAAAATCAGCAATTTTCATTTGCATGCATTCCCGTGCATTCCACCTTCACACATATCCATTTCCTTGCATTTTCACTTCCATAATACTTCATTTCACCTTCCATCTCCATTCACTACATATGTATATGATTTCTCTTTGAGATCATTTCATTGGATCTACAAAGTTTCAAATCCATACTTGAACCTTTGTTGCTAATAGAGAATCAACTTGTATGGTGATTTCCTCCGATGATGTGTTTATGTTTTAGGATTTTTGTGTAGTAGCAAAAACGCAAGAAATGTTGTCAACATCTAAATCTAAGGGCAAAATGAAATATCTATTTGATAAAGAGTAGAAGCTCTTGTTGATCACGAGATGAAACATATCAAGAGAAGTCATATTCACTTGGTGTCTACTTTTCCTATGGCTACCATGGAACCTGAGTTCGTTCTCGGATGTGCAAAATGTTTCAGCCCAAAATCAAAAACAATCAAGGATGCTGATGGCCGGGTTATTATTAGTCTTAATCCAGAAGTTATTGAGCAAATCTTCAAAGTGCCACATAATGTAAAATCTATAGATCTAACCAAAGAATCATCTTTGGAAATCTGGAATGAGAAAAAGGGAGATTATCAGAAGTACGTAAATCAATACTGGTTGGATAATAAAAGGAATAACTTCTTGCAATGGTCAAAGACCATTGACAGGTCTAACTTCAAGCAAGAATACAAAGACATTATCATTCTTGTCAGCAGGGTTTGTGGTCTTAAAGATTCCACTAATTTCAAACCATGCATGTACAAATTCATCTTCCAGATCATGGAGAACAAAGAACATATCTTTTGGGGGGAACTGATTAGCATTGCACTCTATCAACAATTGCTCAGCGTAGCGACTTTAGTGTCTTTCTACATGAATTCCTACCTTGTGTACATTTGTTGTTGCCATGGGATCTTTATCAGGACATTATAGAAGAGTCCAAGATGCTTGCTTTGGGCAAATGACACAAACATGTCAAAAACACACAAAGCACAAAAACAAACTTCAAAAGAACGTACCTTTGACAAATGACTCAAACATGTCAACAAGCAAAGCACTTCAATATGCAAGTTCGAATTTGGAGTTTGGGAAAAAACCAAAAACATGAAAATGAACCAATTGGTAATTATTTGATCAATTATGTACATAAAGAAAAAAATATGGAAGCAAAATTGCAGTTAATTACTTTGAAGAAGTTTAAAGCCAGATTTGACTTTGATTAGAGAGAAATGAATTCTCAAATCAAGAGAGCTTTCACATATGTTCATCGCATCAAGGATATTTGGATTGATATAAGAACAAAACTGGATATAATGAAGATGGACTAATGCAGATTAGCTTTGCAGCAAATCAGTCATCTTAACATGCTTGATGTCCCATCAGATTTCCAAATTGAAGATGATGGCAATATTCTTGATCCAGAATATTATCAGGCTAGTTTTCATAAAAGGTGCCCTTTTCCCATTCAATGGCAGCAGAAAGAACGTACATCTATCCTGGATAAAATTTCAATCCATTTTGGCAAACACCAAAAATTAAAGGCCTAAAAAGGGTTAATCCAAAATTAGGTTTGGATTGTAGAAGTTTTGGCCTTCCTGGAAGGAAGTCACAGCTGGAAATTCCAAGAGAAGATGGACCTTCTAATGCAAAGAAGTCAATTAAATTCAAGTTGAAGGGGAAAGGGATCTAAATCATCTTAGATCCCTAAACCCGTTCAGGAATTAGAAGAGGAATTAGAGACAGAATCAAATGAAGATGATGAGGAAGAAGGGGAAGTTACGATCATATCTCCCACAAGACCTGCACAAACTCGTGCACCATCCATGGATTAAGCACCTTTTTCTGGATGAGATAAATGATGATGTGGATTCATTTTCCACTGTTTTCACACTTATTCCAATTTCAAAAGTCAATACATTGGCTTTTTCTATTTCTTCAACCGCTCCTCTCATTTTAGAAAATGAATAATATGAACATTTGGGAAGTGTGTTTGAAGATTTTCCAACTCTTACAAAGGGTCAAGTTTTTCAACTTGATACATCTCTGAAAGGCTTTGAGCTTTTTATAACAAAATCCTCTCATCATGCACTTATGAATTCAGCTATGCAGACTAAATCTTGCTCAATCACAACAGAGATATAAACTGGAGCAATGTCAATGGTCTCCACTATACCTACTTCCACAGATGAAAGTTTCATCTTGCCTGCATGGTTGAGCAGAATCACAATGAAGAGAAGGAAAGTGGTTGTACCTTCGGATAACCTCCCTGTCAAGAAAACTTAGTCCAAATCTTTGAAAGATAAGATTGATTCAAGGAACTTAGTTGGTTAGGAGAACACCAAGTCTGTAGAAGTTGTTGAGCCACTAGTGGACAAACCTATTAAAGCACTTACCCGTTTTGATTACAAGTTCACTAAGGTCGAAATCGGGAAGCAATCAAGTTTGAGTTGCTTGCAAGATGCTCAAGATACAGTAGTTAATGTATTGAAAAGCAATCATGAATTATGGGAGAAGAAGAATCAACTGAAATAGGAGGTTACTCGTTTAAATAAAGTCATTCGGCAACAATCCTCTCAAATTGTTATTAGTGTCTTAGACATCCAAGGAAAGAAAGTTGATTGAAGCTGCCAAGTCTTGGACGGGAGAAGTCATCTCTAAAGGAGTTCAAGCCATTACAGAAACATTTGCAGTTCTTAAGCATGTCAAAGAGATAATTGAAATGGAGTAAAACTTGATTTCTTCCTTGACTCAAGAAGCAAATGATTTGAAGGCGATTCTTAATAATTGGGATGAGATTGCTAAATTTGATTTAGATGCCATGGTTATATTCTTTCATCCAGTGAAATGTTCTTCAGGTATCAAGGGCTTATGGTTTATAAAGAAGAAACATTGAAAAAATTGGTTATAAAGTTACAGACATCTCTTGGAGATTGCCAAGTAGTAGAAATAGGTGCCACATGTGATTTGGGAGAAATGGGATGTCAAGGTTCTTCATGAACATGGTAATCTAATTCTAGTTGAAAGGTCAAGTTCAGAATATACAATGAGGATCAATGTTGATTTAGATTCTGAAAATTTAGGTTATCACACTATGAACAAATTTGTGCTATATAAATCTTCAACAAAACACTTGATAGATTCCCTAGCGGCAATTTCTAAGGTTGTGCAATCAGCATAAGCAGATGCAGTAAGGATAGAAGCCATTTCAAAGGCAATGGAGATTTCTGATCTTCCTACAGTGCATGATGTTATCATCAAGCTCAAGGCAATGCGAGATGTCCCCTGGATGATCTCTGGAATTAATTCCAGTTTGATAGCATTAGTCGCAACTGTTTGTCACGTTTTCTAAGAGCTATCTTATGGATGTTTGGAGTGGAGAACCCAATCATAGAATCAGCAAAAGACTAATCTAGCATTGACACAAGTGTTTCTTCGGCACTATAGTACCCAAAGTAGGAGTCGATTAGTAGACAGCGTAGTTGGGTTGAAGCATCAAGTCTAATTCAAAGACAACAAGGAACCTATTCGGTGGTGTGACTATGGAAAGTTCATCAACAATGAAATTGAGTCATCACAGCAGTATGATGGTTGAGACGATATTGTCATTTAGCATTCACAATGTTCACAACGATACAAGACGGCCCATAATTGAGCATACAGGGAAGCTGAGGTGTCATTCCATTGAGAAGCATCGTCCAGGGAGGTGTTTTCCCCCAAAATGGAGTGAGCAATCTGGAATGACACCCCAATTTGCATCTGCTCGGCCATACTCCACCTGGTCACAATAGGATATGATGAAGTTATCCAACTCACATATATGCCAGTACATGTCTTTGATGTTGTTTAGTTTGTAGTCGGAGCCAAAAAAAATAGTATCGGCTTTATGTGTTGACGCTAGAATGTGAACTATTATTTCCAGAACTTGTCAAATGACAGCGATAATGAATGGGGTCATCTTCTTTGAATATACGCAAAAATCTGCCAATATAATTTGTCATTCATTATTTTGTTTTATTGGTTGTTAATTATTTGTATTTACCTTTACTGTTATAATTAATAAATGACCTGAATTGTTAAAGTTGGCAAACAAGAGAAGTAGCACATTATATATTCCAATGTATTGTCACCCATAAAAAACTCATAGGCTGGCAGGAATACCAGCTCTCATACAACAATGATATCCCTTATCACTATTAGCTCCACATTTTACCAAATGTTTCATGGGACTTTAAAGTTTAGACAAATCATTTGGACAAAAACTGATTTCTATTCATCCGACAGATAATATTGGAAATCATATATCAAACTGAAATAGAAATCTGAAATTAAATAAGCAACCAAAATAGATAAATCATTACAACCTTCGGTAGTAAAACGACAGAATTATCGTCCAATCATAGACACAAAACTTACAAAAGGATTGGATGCACACAAAACTTCCTAATCACAGATACAAAATGTACAAAACAATTGGTAATCCTAACACCATCAGCAGCTCTGCCCATTATCTTCTACAAACACCATCCAGGGCAGATCTTTCACTACCATAGCTAGTCTTCGTCAAGAGGGATTTCATCCTCAGGATGGCTGAGATGACAACGTCCAAATCTCCAAACCCCACAGAGTTACAATCAATGAAATGGATAAACTCAATAGGATCTCCAACAATCCTCTCAATGCTCTTTTATAACTTTTGAATGTCCCTTGGCCTTCCATTTCCTCTTGTCTTTCCAATTTCTTTTATATTATTTTCAATTTTCAATTATATTTTTAATTTGACTTCTCACTTAAGTAACTCTCACAAGTCATTATGAAATATTATCCTTATGATGTTCTTTACTAGGGGAATGATATTAAATAATTACACTAATGAACTATTAAATAGTTACACATGTTGTCAATTAATTAATTATATCTTAAGCCATAAGGGGACATTACATATCCTTTTGTTATGCTCTATGCAGAATGCTCGTTGCTTGAGCATTGTTAATTGCATTTTCAAATTCAGTTTTCAATGTCTCTATTGTTCCATCTTCATCATTGTCTTTCTTTCTCAAATGCACAACTATGCTCCAAAGATCTTTCTGAGTATTTGGATTAATTCGGTTACAATTCATTAATAACTTGTCTTATTCTATCATATTTTGAATCAACAATGTAAATTTCCAATCATTACTTTTTTTGCACATAAGGTATTGGTTGTCATTAGTTCCTTGAAGTATCATCCCCACAGCCAATCTATCCATCCCAAGATCCAGAATCCGTACAAGTCATTCTATGTTCTTGTTGTCAATCAAGATTGTGCCTATATCAAGATGCAGAATCTAGCTATCTTGGTGAAACATGGAAACTCTCTCGGGTGGTTGGTTGTCCTAAAACGAGAGATGAATCTCCAGAAGCTAGGCCGATTCCTAAATAGTGATCACCTAAAACCTAATTTGTATGCGGGAAAAGGGATGAGAAGTGAATGACAAATAATGAATACTACCCTAAATGAGGTAATAGACCGATGATTTTGTATGTAAATTTAAATCAAATCAACACAAATTACCCATAACACGAATGATTCACAATACTCAAACAAACATGCAACTACAAAAGTGATTCTATGTAAGGACCCAGAATCTTCTGCTTTACAAGGAAAACATAGGTTTTACCAATTTTCTGCAAAAAGAATAAGGACACAAACAAAGACCTGCAATCACACGTATCAAGATTCCAACATGCAATAAGGAATATAACTTTAACGAAGGACAAGCACAACACAAAAGTAAAGAATCCACAATATTGCAGGAGAATCAATAAGAAGGAACTGCTGAATCTGTATAACCAATACTAAAAAATCTCTACTACAAATTGCTCTTACAATAAACTCAAAATTTGTAATATGCAAAAAATCTGAGCTCGAAAGAAGATGATCCACATAATGAGGTGAATGTACAAATAAATAGAGCTCAAAACCCTAATTCAGATATCAAAACTATATATGAAAAAAATAAGTCAAAACTTATCCAAACTGTAAAAAAACCTCTGAAAACTACTCTCAACTACCTATCCAACTAATAGCTAACTAGAAAACTACCCCTAACTCCTCAAAATCATGCATAAAACCCTAACTCGGATTTCAAAATCAACCCAGAAATATAGCATGTAAAACTCATCAAAAATATGCAAACTATGCATAAAATAGGCTCCCATAATGAATTGCATGCAAAAATGGCCTTAGCTGCCCCATATTTTGCCAAAAATAAAACTAAAGTACTCCATCACTGCATGGAGAACTCAAACTGCCCTTAACCGAGAACGAACTTGATGTAACGTTCAATTAACTCAAACAATCTATCTCTGCTAAAAATAGAACTTTTTGCCTTTACTGAAAGACTTAACTGAAAATCACTTCGGATCTTAAAATAAACTCCCATCTTCATAGTTATCTTATTGTTTATGACGACAATTTCTCCTTTTCCCCTTTTATAATAATTAATAATAACAAAGGCTTTATAATTATAGCCATTTGACATATTAATTTTACAAGATCTATACAAATATTCTTCTTTCATTATATTTATCAATATTAATGTGTTTAATAAATATTAATAATCAATATCATTTATTTTACTAAATTTTAAACATATTAATATTGATAAATATGGGAAAAGGAGGGTATAATAAAGCATTTTATAAATTTTTATATATATATTAAATGATAAAAATAGAAATCTTCATTTAATATGTATAAAAATTTATAAAATCTTTTATACACTTGCTTTACATATGGACCCGAAAGTATATCAAATCAAACTTAACAAATGCAAAAAAAAAGGTATTGATAGAAGTCAAAAAACATTTGGTTTCATTCATTCGATGGCACTTTTCGGAAGGAGAAGAAGGGTTTTGAGAACCTTAGCCGCCATGAGAAACTCTGTGATTTCTTCTTACTCCATCATACTACGAGTTATGACGCCATGAATCTGTTGTTAATTCTTGTTCTGTTGGTAGCCGTGATTGATCTGGACGCCATGTTTTCTTCTTCTTAACTCTTTCTTCTTGCGAATTTGTTTGATGGTTTCCTTTCCATAAGTGCTATTGGGTTTCCTGTTTGCTGATGGCGTGGCTCTATTTCTGCTAGCCGTGAGTTGGGTTGTCTATTCTCATGGCTCCATGCTTGATGCCGTGATTCATATTCTTTTCTTGCTTGGTTACATGCTACCGTGTTTTCATCTTTTGCTACTTCATGGGGTTTCTCCTTTCGATGTCGTTACTCCATATTTTCTTTCATGGGTTCCTCCATCTTGTGGCTCTACTGTTGATTTTGTGAGCTATTATTGCTATTTCATGGTTTTTCTTCTTTGTTGATGGTGCAAACTCCATTGTTGTTGTGATTCCTTGGATGCCATGAGGATTCTTCTTCATTTTGTGGCTTTGATAGTTACGACTGGTCTCCTCTTATGTCTAGATGTCGTGAGCTTCTGGTGGATGCTTTTCATGCTTCATTTCTTTGAGGGTTTAAGGACTACTCTATTGTAAGTTCTTTTGAACGCCATGGTTTTGCTGGTATTTCTTTCCATGGCTGTGAATTACTTGGAGATGAATGTTTATGTATTTGATGTCGTGGCTATTGTAGCTGAATATTTTTCATGGCATGAATATTTACATCTTGTTGTTCTCTATGCCAGAAATCACTATTTGCTTGTAGCATCTTTTAAATCTGTTATGACCTCCTCCATCCAGTCCTCAAACCATGCAATAGCAGCAACCAAGTCTTGCAATCTATCATTATCTATTTTTTCTAAACTTGATAGTTGAGAAGTCTTTTGCATCTCGTGCCATGTTCTGCTGATGTATATGCCTTTAGTATCTGCTGTTATATATGCTGTGATTGCTTAAAATACTTGCTTATTCTGAATTTGAAAAGGAAATCTGGAAGTTACATCTTCTTGTCTCTATTTCATGCTTGCTATGAGATCTTCATTATCTGCTGTTATCTTTTCCTCATGCTGACTATCATTAAAGTCTTCTATCTTTGATGTAAAGCTCTTAGGCCTGCATTTTGTTTAACCAACAATTATTTGCAATAAATCTTTTGGTCATTGGAGGTTAAAAGATTGAAAATTCAGCTTCAATTCTGTTTAGTAGCACTGAAACATATGCACTTGAGTGTCTCAACTCCATGCCATTTCCTTTATTCAGATTTGATTTTCTTATGTTATTGACAGCACTACATATGAATTTTAATGTCATTGATTCCTAGCGACATTCTGATTTTGAATTGTATTTTTCTCACTTTTCCATCCTCAACTCCTCCTATAGCTTTCAGTCTGTTTCCATTATATATCTCAATCTTTGCCATAAAATCTGAGATTTGATACATCTTTTACTTCCTACTAAACATGCTTGAAAACTTTATCCCTGATTGTGCACTTGTAGACTTCCACTCCCTCCATGATTCAACTGAAAGATTTCATACTTGTAACATATGTATGTCCCTTTGACAATCTCCTCGTGTCTTCAATCTTCTGTTATGGTTCAACTAGAAGGTCCCATACTTGTAATATATGTATGCCCCCTCAACAATCTCCCCATATCTTTAGTCTTCGCCTCTACATGATTTGACCAGAAAGTTTCACGCTTGCAGTTTATGCGTATCCCTTCAATAGTCTCCTCAATCCTTCAGTCTTGGCCTCTACAAATCTCAGTTGAAAGGCTTCATACGTGTAACTTGTGCAAGATCCTTCAACAACCTCAAACTTCATACTTGTATCTGCACATGAAACAAACTTATTAACATAAAACCTACTTTTCTTTCAGCTATCTCTCTTGCCTTTACATCTTTTAATGCAGTTATCTGAATAATTGCGTTGTAGGAACACTAAGTAGAGTAGAGATAATTGGAATGGTTTCCAATGCTCAGTTTGTATGAACTGGCCCTCCTCTTTTACATTTTTGCAGGTCTATTCCCAAATGGAGATGTGGGTTCAAACCTTCAACATTAAGATCAACGATCCTTCTATTTAGGCAATGGAGGCCTTTCCCCTTATCTTTTCAGTACTTTTCCGTTTATGCAGTGTGTTTATTCAGATATTAAATTAGGAGTTGAGAATGCTTGTGTGGTATCTAAATGCATTGTATTAAGTATTGTTTAAAAATTGAAAATATTGTACCTTAGCAAAACAGTTATGAAATATATTTCAATAAAGTGTACTATTTGGTACTTGTATTGTATCTTGAACTAAAATGATCAATTTATATTGTTTATTGAATTTTATACTTGTAATATGTATGCTCAGCAACTTAAAATTCCTAGCGCAGTATATAGGCAAGCATAACATAGCAATTTAGGAGGTAGGCTAAATTGGTAACAGTTCTACCAAAGGATTCCTCATGTTTGATATTCATGATTTCAATATCAATGTTCTTTTACAATGGTTCATTGTTTTCGCAGACTTCCTCCATATCATGGATAACTTAGTTCCTTTGGCTACAATTTCTTGACCCAGTCCTCTATGATTTGACCATATTATCTTTTTTATTTTTTTTATTTACTAACCATTTCTCTTTGAACAGCTGAACAAAGGTTAAATGAGGAACTTTTTTGGCTTATTGGTTGTGAGGATGGGTCAACTAAAGTCTTCAAATAATCAGTTAGAATTTTCACAGGCTACTTCAATTCATCCTCACCTCATATTCATCAACACAATTTTCCCAATGATCCTCTAGATGTGGGAAATGATGAAAAGTTGGACCTAACTGCAAGTTTTTCTGACATAATCTTTGCTATAAAATAGAAATCTCATTCAATAAAATTGAATGGAATACTTCATCAAATCTCTCTTGATTTTGAGAGCATCCGATATGGATTTACAAGTATAATAATTGAGGCCAATGTAAAATTGGATGCCCCAATTCTTTCTTTCCTGGCACCTCTTATTTACTTCTGCCACTTGTTTTCATATTTCAAGCAAACTTGTCTTCAGCATATTTGGGCAATTTGTATGGAATTTCATCAAATCTTTCAACTCTAATGCAGGTATGCCTCTGAAACTCGATGAAATGTTTACCATAAGTGTTCATAAGTTGAATGGCTTCAAGAGATAAACTTAATGCCACGGTCACTTGAATTCAGCTTATCAATTTCATAGTGAATGCACCATTCACTCTCCTGAATTTCTTATATTTGTTTCCCAATTTTAGCTGGGTATGGTAGTCATAAAATTGGACCTGGTTGTTATGAAATTTTGCAAGTTGTACACCCAGAAGCTATCTAGGGCAATCCAATGCATAAAACAGATAGGAAGACATGTACAACATTTTTTTCAGTGGGAAGGTGGTTATCAGTGAATGTATGTGATCATAGATAATTTGTGTCCGAACTAAAAATTGTTCACCATTAATGATTGTCATCGGTAGAAATTGTGTATCGGCCGACGGGTCCCTTCGGAAAGGAAACTGTGTATCGGCCGATGGGTCCCTTCGGAAAGAAAATTGTGTATCAACCAACGGGTCCCTTCGAAAAAGTTCTTGTTATGTAGCTGATGGGTAAATAGTTATGTAGCGACATGTTGTATGTGGCTGACAGACTCCTTCGGGAAGGTTCCTCAGAAAGTATTTATAACCCCTTCGGGAAGCATTGTATTCATCTTATCATAATAATATATCATCGAAGTATAATGTCCTGTGGGCATATGCAAATAATAATAAGAGTTTTGTTGTTTCTTGTTCATGTTCGTGTTCTTTGTCTATGTGCAATTATTAATTAACCTATGCGGCAAACATTTGGTGCCGTTGCCCAATGGACCTGGTACGCAGGCAAGCGGATATGAATTAAATGCCGAATCAGTTGAACAAAGATAAGAATAAGCTGAAAGGAAAAGATGACATACATGTTGCACAGGAAAATTTAATTCTGGCTCAGCAGATAGAGTGTCGAAGGAAATTTCAAAAACTTGCCGACGGAAACAAGAGCGTGGAAGGATTGTTGAAGGAGACTCGACAATGGCTTGAGTTGGTGGAAGAAGCAAGGGAAGAGTTTCTGAACCTGCATACGCCACGGGAAGAGAATCCTGACGGAAGGAGATCGACTCGCACGGCTCGGAGTGGCGACGGAGCACGAGCGTGGAGTGACCTCTTCGTCCGAGATATACTTCCAGAACGAACAGCTTCGGTTGACGAACCCTCTTCTTCACCAAACAGCGCGGGTGTTGAAAATAGCACGGAAGCAGAAAACAGCGCGAGTATTGAAAACAGTGCGGAAGCAGAAAACAGCGCGAGTGTAGAGAACAGCACGGGTGTGCAGAACAGCGCGGGTGTCCAGAATAGCGTGGGTGTGCAGAACAGCACAGGTGTTCAAAACAGCGTGGGAGCTTAGAACAGCGCGGGTGTTCAAAACAGCGTGGGAGTGCAAAACAGCACAGGTACACAACAAAACCCTCGACATACAGTGATAATGGCAGGTCCGAAGGAAAAATTGCCTAAATTTGATGGTGATGAAGCAGCTGATCCCATTCGACACTGTAAAACATGTGAAACGATCTGGAGGGCAAACGGCATAACAGATACAAACGAATGGATCCGACACTTTCCTGCTACCCTACGGGGTGTTGCGATTGATTGGTTTACTGATGCTGATCCACAAAAATTAAATAGTTGGGATAACATTAAGAAGGAGTTCATCGCAGAATTTCAACTTTTGCGTGATGATAATGAAATTGTAGCAGAGATATTCAATACCAAGCAAAAGAAGAATGAAACAGTACGGGTCTTCGCTAAGAGATTAAAGGACTTAATCAGTAAAATGGAGAATAAGCCGGCAGATGGACTCCAGAAAAGATGGTTCATTGAAGGCCTTCACCCGAAGTTGCGGAAAAAGATGAAGATCGTGCCACCATCAACATACAATGAAGCATACAATCGGGCAATGAACCTCGAAAGTGACCAGAAGACAAAGAAGAAGAAAAACAGCTCGTCTGATTCAGAAGACGATGCATCTTCGACAGCAGATAGCAGCGATGACGAAGAAAGCAATAAGAAGGTCCGGGCCCTCCAAAAAGACATGATGCGGATGATGAAGGAATTCAAAAACATGAACAAGGAGACTAAGGGCAATGACCTATGGTGCACGGAGTGTAAGAAAGAAGGCCATACGAAGGGATCCTGCCCGAAAAATCAATTTTGTGAAATTTGCCAGATCCTAGGACACTCGGTAAAGGAATGCTCTTTCAATTTAAAAACAAGAACACTGCAGCAAGTGTTCCTGTCACAGGAGGCATACCCGTCAGGAGGGAACGGGAACACCAGTACAGAAGGTGCCACATTAGGTGGATACAAAAACAACCGGCGCGGTCAAAACAACAACAGCAATAACAACAATGGTGGCAACAACAACAATGAAGGAAGGAGTCGAATTCAGTACGATGCGAATGGTCGGCCAATTGTTCAATGTCGTGCATGCAATCTGTGGGGTCACTTCGCCCGAGAGTGCACAACGACAAACACACCGAAGTTGCTATGCCGATGGTGTGGACCTGGCGATCATGATGATACTAAGTGCCCGAAGTCCGGATTAAACTTGATTACCGTAGGGACAGACGAGGAAGAAGTTATGGCAATCACTCGGAAGCAGGCAAACCTATACCCTGACCCAGCGGAAGAAAAGAAGAGACTAGAGGAAGCAAGGGCAGAGATCCAGAAAGCAACACAGGCAGAAACGGCACACCTGAAGGACCCGCCAAGTACCTCAGTCCGGAACTGTGCAAAATAGAACATTATACGGCAAATATTGCAAGCTGAGATACCCGTCAGGATAAATGATCTGCTGCTAACTATGCCTCAACTCCGGATGGCCCTCACAAATATAGTTCCGAGCGCTAAGCAACTCGTAAAGCAAGACAACGAGAAACAGGGGGGTACAAGTGCAGAAGATCCGATGTTGTTAGCTCTTTCATCTGGACGCTATCCGGCGGTTGTTGAAATGGGCATTCTCGGGACTGTGCTAACGGACACAATTGTTGACGGAGGATCCGGTGTCAATGTGCTACCATAGGATACTTGGAAAAAGTTGGGACGGCCGACATTATGGCCACCTACCTTCCAGCTGTTAATAGCTGATCAACATGGAATCAAGCCATTGGGAGTACTCACAGCGCAACCAGTGACAATTGGAACACAACCATTCCTGTTGGACTTTGTCGTGATCCCACTGAAGCATAGAGGATATGATGCCATTCTAGGCCGGGGGTGGTTGATACAAGCCAAGGCAAAACATGATTGGAAGAAAAATACTTTATAACTTGAAAGCAAAGGCCGGAAGTATGTCATCGATCTACACACTCAGATGGTTGAGAAGAAGCTCTATCGTCGGATTCTGAAGGAGAAGAGGATGAGAGGAGGCAGAGTATGGAACCCGATCAAGAGGGAGTCCTACAATTGAAAGGAGATGACGATCTGGATTCAGTAAATGGTCTTTACCACTGGCAGATAGAGGATTACGAGCTCTTTCCAAGTTGTAATATGCTAAGGATCGACGAAGGTAAGAAAGAAGGAAATGAATGTCCGAAGGAACACAAAGAAGTCGAAGGAGGAAATGAATGTCCCAAGGAACACAGAGAAGCCGAAGGAGGAAATGAATGTTCGAAGGAACACAGAGAAGCCGATGAAGGAAATGAATGTCTGAAGGAACATGGAGAAGCTGAAGGAGGAAATAAATGTTCGAAGCAACACAGAAAAGCCGAAGAAGGAAACGCGGGTATGACTGAAGCTGAAAGATAGAACATACAGTACGAACCCAAAAGAAGGAAAGTTTCTACTGTACGACTGCGCAGGAAGAAAGTATTACGTCGAACCATAGATATAGCAGAAAGGTACCGGCGGCAAGGAAGACACACGATACGGTCTGCACAGGCAACAAAGAGGAAGGGTTCAATAAAAGTTGTAGCATTACAGAGTGAATGTGTTATTAACGGACAGAAGGGGCAGCTGACGGAGTCCATGGTAGCAAGCTTCAGGAACAAACTGGGCGATATGGAGATGACACAAAACAGGCGTAGCAGGTTTCAACTCGGACAGTGGGTGTTGAAGTACGACGATCGGAATGAGATCAAACCAGGCAAGTTCAAAGTTAAGTGGGTCGGGCCGTATCAGATCCGAGAAGTAGGGGACAATGGAGCAATAAAATTATGGACATTGGATGGACAGGAAGTGCCTCAGGCGATGAATGGCTCGAAGCTGAAGGTATACCACGACCGAAAGACTTCGGCGTCAGAGAATGGCCTTCGGGCGACCCCTTCGTCATCGCAAACCGACGGTGACGACGGTCGAAGGGAAAACTGACTTTGTTGTTTTAAAAAAAAAAAAAAAAATTTTAAAAAAAAAAAAGAAGAAAAAGTACCGTACGGTTTTTGGAAAGTACCGTACAGTTTCATAATTGTAGGGGACAACACCGTATGGGTTTTCATCTGAAGGGAAAAGGAAATAACATACGGTTTTTCTTCATATCTGAAGGAGGGTATACGATTTTCCAAACAATTTAATAATTGCAGTACAGTTTTTTAATGCAGTGTACGGTTTTTAAAGTGTTGTACGATTTTTAAAAGTGCCATACGGATTTCGCAGTGAAGGAAGTATCGTACGGCTTCCATAAGCACCGTACGGATTTCTTAGTGGATGGAAGAATATCGTACGGCTTCCTTATGTACCGTACGGTTTTCAAGGAAAGGAGTGCCGTACGATTTTCAGGAAAGGTACCGTATGGCTTCATACTTGAAGGAGAGACTACCGTACAGTTTTTCACATCTGAAAGAAGATGTACGGTTTTTCAGATAATTTAATGTGTAGTACGGTTTTCAAATTTGAAGTACAATTTTGTAGACAAGGTACGATTTTCATAACTGAAGGCAAGTGTACGGTTTCTAAAGAACTGCATATTGTAACATTGGGACCACCGTACGGATTTTAATAGAGAAGGGTAGCGTACGAAATTTGGTAGTAAGGATAGCGTACGGGAATTACAATTTAGAATGCGAGGTAATTATACGGATTTTTCAAACATATCATGTTTGCGGATTTGGATTGCAAGATTACAAATTCTGAAGAGTGGGGTTTTTGCGTACGGCTTCTACTTGCTATTTGGTAGCACAGAAGGGTGACAGGAGGTCTTCTAAAAAAAGAAAAAAAAAACGTCGACAAATCGAGAGTGCTCAGAATGAGTATCAGATGATGCCATAGGGAAGGGGAAGCATCAACGATTGCCAGAAAAAGTGTAGAATCGGCAGAAAATAACAAAAATGGTGTGTTCCATGCAGTTTTGTGTAGGTTTCAGAGTGCGCACCCGGGGCGCTGCCCCTCGACCCCGCCAAGGGCGTTGCCCCCTAGACCCCCAGTCGTTGCGGATATCAGTCATGGGAGTCTGACCAGTTGAGAAGACTTAAAGTTGCTGTAGGCATGGAGTGTCTATGTACCAGAGGCACTGAGAGTAGGTGTTGGCCGTGAGGCTGTTTTGGTGGATGCGTAGAGAGCTCGGGAGGAGCTGATCATCCAGTTGGAGGCAGTGCAGCGACACTTGGCTCAGGGTACCTAGGAGTTGGAAGCAGAGAAAGCAGCACAGGTGGCTATCAAGGTCAGCTTGAGGAGTCAGTATTGTGTTAGCAAAGGCTATAGATGCAACGGGATGAATGTGAAAGTGATATTGTTGTATTAATTGTTTGAGTTTTGTTCTATAGTCGTCAGGAGACGACTTTTCTTTTTGGGGGGGATGATGTCATCGGTAGAAATTGTGTATCGGCCGACGGGTCCCTTTGGAAAGGAAACTGTGTATCGGCCGATGGGTCCCTTCGGAAAGGAAATTGTGTATCAACCGACGGGTCCCTTCGGAAAAGTTCTTGTTATCTAGCTGACGAGTAAATAGTTATGTAGCGACATGCTGTATGTGGCTGACGGACTCCTTCGGGAAGGTTCCTCGAAAAGTGTTTATAACCCCTTCGGGAAGCATTGTATTCATCTTATCATCATAATATATCATCGAAGTATAATGTACTGTGGGCATATGCGAATAATAATAAGAGTTCTGTTGTTTGCTGTTCATGTTCGTGTTCTTTGTCTGTGTGCAATTATTAATTAACCTATGCGGTAAACAATGATTACTAGAATGAAGTACATGCATTCTTGCAAACCATGGGGCATTCTCATTATTTTAATATATGCAAAGAAAACTATCATGTTTGAGATTTCCTTTACAAAATGAGATCTATGCAGTTGTAATGTCCCCTACCAGGGACTGTCTATTTAACATGCATATTTATACATTATTGCACACTACTAAATTAAAAGATAAGTTAATTTGTTCATAATCTAATCCATAAATGATATATTTAAGCTTAATCCTTACTTCTTCCCTAACCCTAAAGGAGAATGGGGAATTACAGCCATAGGCGGCTTGAAACGACCACCGCAGTGACGCCCAAGAGTTTCATGAACACCCATCAATACCACCACGTGGCCCAAGCATTTAATGACCACTTCTCAATACCACCACTTGGGAGTCGCCTCTTTGGATCGAATTGCCTGCCTCTGCCTACAAACATCTACCTTTCAAAAGGCACTACTAGATGTTTTAAGGGTAGGTCATTATAATAGTCTTTCTTTGACCTCTGAATGAGTGATGGACTGTCATCTGAGAAGGAACTATTGGCCTATTGGAAATGTTTACAAATAGCAGACTATCACTGATCAAAGCTCTAGAATCCAAATCTAGAGAGAAGCCCTTCAGAGAATCTTGTATGTGGATGAATGATGGGAAACAGATTCTTTGGAGTTGTAATGTCCCCTTTTTAGCATTCATAGCATGATGTTTTCGTTAGCCTATTTCCCCACGGTCCCGTAGGCTAACCAGGACATTAAAGGGGCTTAGAGGCCATTTGGCCTAGATAGTTTCAGTTGCAGGGCTTTCTGAGGGGTTTTGAGGCAACTTTGGGCATACTTACTATTTATAGTAAGTCATCTTGGGCATGGGTGGACATCCAGTGGCAGCGGTATGTCGATAGTAATTGTTTAAAATCGGCAAGAAGACTTGTTTATCATTGATAAGATTTGTTTTGCATTGATAAAGCTATTTTATAAAGTTAAATTTAAATATTTAACTTTATCAATGCATAGACTATAGTTTGTGGGAAATATTTAAATTAAAAGAGTCCCCTTTATTTTATAACACATTGGAGACATAAGTTATATAAAGGGAGTTATGTTTCATCCCACATTGAGAAAACGAAAGATTGAGCCCTTCTGAGAACACTATAAAAGAAATGGAAGAGCTTCTTTTAGGCATGGTTGGAAATATCAAAGAAATTGGAGAATTTTCTGGAGGTTATGTCTCAATAGTTTGAAGGACAAAATCCCTTCAAGCTGAAAATCTTGACGCCATTGAAAGATATGGTCTTGAGATTCAACAGGGTAGCAATCCGAAAAAGCAGAAACGAAAAAGCAGTCTAAAAAAGCGGAACCGAAAAAGCAGGCGGAAAAAGTGGAATCGAAAAAGCAAGCGGAAAAAGCGGAACTGAAAAAGTGGAATCGAAAAAGCAAGCGGAAAAAGCGGAACCGAAAAAGCAGGCCGAAAAAGCAGTTCGAAAAAGTAAAGCAGAAGGGGCAACATTGAAGGAAAATTATTACAGCCATCTACAACCAGGTTCCCTTGTTAGTATTGTTTTTTTTAGGGTATTATAAGTTTCAGCTGTAAGTGTGCATTATACCAGCATTGTCATTTTGGTAATCCATGTAAATGCCAAAGTCTTGGCCATATTTCATGAGCATTGTATTAGAAATTTGATTGCAATCAAAAAGATAATAGTTGCTGGTGTCATTTAAGCAATTCAATCTCATTATTTATCAGCTAGTTAGTTTGCATACCAACTGTTTGTAAAAATGTCAGTTGGCTGTAGGTGTTCATTTCTCATGCTTAGATCATATATATGCACTGAATATTGTTAAAATTAATAGCACACTCATGTTAGGTCATTGTGTAGTCCATTGTAGTCTTCTAGCACAAGATTCTCATTGATGCAAATTGTAAAAAGAGTCATTTAAAGCCAGCTGAAAAACTATATCAGTCATACGCCCCTTGCATGTGAATTGTTTGATGAAATTCCTTGAGCTTTCATTAGCATTTTTTGAGGGCAGATTTGAGGAGGGTTATTACAGTGGTATCAGAGCTTGCTTGCAAAGTGTTTGACGAAATGTCAAAGAACTGAAGTATAAATTTTTTTGGTGTTTGAAGAAGTTATAACCTATTGGGGTTATTACAGTGGTATCAGAGCTTGCTTGCAAAGTGTTTGACGAAATGTCAAACAACTGAAGTATAAAAATTTTTGGTGTTTGAAGAAGTTATAACCTATTGGGGTTATTATAGTGGTATCAGAGCTATAAGTCCTGCCATCCTATGGAGGTCTTATAGAGAATTTGGAACAGCCAGATAGAGAGAAAAATGTTTGACAAAATGAATGCCAGTCCAGATCAGGGAAAGGAAAGATTCTTATAGTTATTAGACACCTTAGCACAAGGACAGCGATCAGTAGAGCAGAGAGCACAGGAACAGAGTCAGAGATTGGAGCTTATGATGCAGATGATGGCTCGTCAAATGGGGTTGAATGCTAATGTAGGTGGAGGAAATAATCGGAATGGTAATAATCAGAATGGTAACAATCAGAATGGGAATAATCAGGATGGGACACATAATGGAGGTGAACAAGTTGGGAACAATTTCGGTCATGCACCCCAGCAAGCTAGGACAGTGAGTTCGAGACCCATGATTCCCACATTTCCTCCTAGAGCTCCAGAGCAACCTGTACCAAAGCCCCAGATCACTGATATACACGACCAGTTGAGGAGAGATTGGGAAGCCGAAGGTCCAGATTTTATTGCTGCAATTACCTTTAGGGAGTATATAGATGTGCAGATGAAGCATATGCCACGTGGACATGACAGGAACCAGAGCTATGAGCTACAAAAGAAAGTAGGGAAACTTCAATTACCATATTATGATGGCTCGAGGAAGTCTAAGAGCTTGGGTTCAAAAGCTTGACACATACTTTCAAATGAACCCTATGCCTGAGAAAGAAGCTATTAAGTATGCAGCAATTCACCTAGATGGGTTAGCACACAAGTGGTGGCATCATGGTATGGTCACTATGGGTCATGCACACATTACCTCATATGTGGAGTTTTCGGAAAGACTAATTGAACGCTTTGATAGGCCTAAGGATCATACCTTACCCATGACAGGCAGAAACTTGTATGAGGAGTTTAACAGACATGCAAATTCGATACAAGGAGACTTCAGCACATCTTCAGGTAATGGTTTATCTGCATCATCTTCGCAGGCAGAAGGGGTTTCAAATGTTGTGCAGGTTGAGCCAGTTGCATCAGAAGGTGATATCATAGGCACACCGGATTGCATGATTGACACAAATAGTGATTCCACTACAGTTGGGCTGGATGAAGTTACAGCAGTTGAGGATACTGTCATGTTTGAGGATAGTACAGTTGATCAGAAAGTGAGCATTCAGGACTTTGCAGAAAATGAGTATCAAGCACAGTTGGATGCTTCTTCACATGAGATAGAGGCTAGTAGCTCCTCACTTAGTTTGGCAAGCCAGCTGAAGACAAGGGACAAAGATATTGTCACGGCTTTATCTCATCATGACAGGATACATGGATTGATTGAGAATCACATTTGGATGATTCCACTGCAGGAGAGACAGAAAGGAGTCACAACAGGTTCTTCTTGTGACGACTTACAACAGATCAAGAAAGATGCAGTGAAGAAGGAGGAGAAGGAGGTTGACCGGCTTTTTCATGAGCTGGAGGATACTCGAAATTCCTTGGTGTGTACTCGGTTGGCTCTCCAGGATTCTGAGAGACACGTGGACGAGCTTTGTCTTGAGGTGAGTTCAGTTCGGAAGTTAGCGCCTATAGCAGGGACTTAGTTTTCTTTTACAGTCGGGTCACATGATGATGATATGAGTATGTCTAGCATTCACACTCCGGATTCAAAGATTGTAGACAGGTGCGTGAGGTCATTTGGTATTGTTCACATTACTCAAGTGAGAAGTTTACTTGAATTGCCAGCTGGTTTCCGTTCATGGATTAGATGTTGGGATCCTTATCTTAGTACTTGGGATCGTTTTGACCAGAGATATCTATCATTCCTTGGTAGTAGTATCTATTGCACCATCATGGACTTGATTAGTAGTTTGCCAGGTGTAGTTCTCATCCATGCCAGCAACTTGTTTGATAGTGGAATTAGTTTTTACACACCTGTGTTGGGCATTGTTCATATATCTAGTCGAGCATTCTTGTTGGAATGGGTTGATGATCTCTCAAATATGACAGAGTTTACAGAAGAGTCCCAGGATCCGAGTATTACAAATGA
The DNA here is from genome assembly GCA_028749045.1 of Cupressus sempervirens. Lineage (NCBI taxonomy): Eukaryota > Viridiplantae > Streptophyta > Pinopsida > Cupressales > Cupressaceae > Cupressus > Cupressus sempervirens. The sequence continues at coordinate 487,679,843 of CM053792.1, forward strand.
TAGCTATTCCGAGGTTACTCCTTTGGACAGTGTACCAGGGATAGAGTATAGGAGTTCGATTAGTCGGCACAATCATGTGTCTAGTCAGCTGAGAGTTGGCGAGCGAGACATTTCTATCGCTTGCGAGCATTTCGATGTTGCTCGTCATTTGTTAGCAGTTTATGGATGGGGTTCTCCTACTAGTGATGAGCACGGAGGCGATTATCTTTCCTTGACAGAGATCCACTCTTTATGGGAGGCTATCTGGATTCTGAGACAAAATTATATGCAGTTGGTAGCCGACAGAGATTATCTTATGGAGTGGGGGAGTACAGCATACGATGTATTATTGGCCAAGGAAGATGAGGTGAGTGAGCTTACTCAGCAGCTCGAGGTGACTTCTGAGATTCTTGAGAGTAAACAGTTTCATTTGGCTAAGGTGACCATGGAGTTAGAGCGACTTCAGTCTTTACTAGATTCTGTACAATCACAGACCGTGGTGTCTGGTGATCCGCAGATGTCCATGGTTGAGGTTGATAGAGGTAGTGGAGATGAGGATATATCTGTCCACGACACTACTATTGGCATATTTGGTCCATTTCCATTGGAGGTAGGTTCAACTGAGTTGGGCATTGCAGCTGAGCATTGTGATATGTTTGACTTGGAAGGCACAGAGACTAGTGATGTTGTTGTTGATTCTGCACTCTTGGCTATATCATCCTCTGACTTAGCTGATGATCAGTCACAGTTGGTCATATCACGTCTGCAGGATGAGTCTTTGACTGAGATTGGTTCTTTTTACCGGCATTATACTAAAGGATATGTTCATCGGTTTGCTTTTGATCCATGTGTTGAGGAGTTGATGGCAGACAAGTTTGGACTGGGCTCTCATTTTTGCTATCCACCGTGTAATGACTATTCACCATTAGCAGTGCATGGGTGTTATGGTTATGAGACAGTGGTCAGTAATCAGCAGAGTTGTGTTAAATGCAGCAGATGTATAGTGTGTGGATTCTCTGTATTTGGTGCAGTTTCATGTGGGAGTGGTCACTATTGTAGCAGAGTTGGAGTGTGCATTCCACATAACACGGTGGGTTGTGTGGATGGTGTTTATTATGTTGACAGTTTGGGTGATCTACTCTACTTGGGGTCTAATATTTTGAGAGTTTGTGCCTCGTAGGTTCCTGACTGTGGCAGTAGTGGATTTGGAGTTCAGTTGCACCGTGATTCACGATTCATTTATGGATTCCTCTTGGTTAATTTTCACAGATTGTTGCAGGAGCCTATGTTCACTAACAGCAATATAGTTCATGACTACATTCGGGATCCAGGTGGATTGATTGGGTTGTTGTTCGGCCATTGCTTGGGGACAAGCAATTTTGGGAAAGGCGGACTGTAATGTCCCCTTTTTAGCATTCATAGCATGATGTTGTCGTTAGCCTATTTCCCCACGGTCCCGTAGGCTAACTAGGACATTAAAGGGGCTTAGAGGCCATTTGGCCTAGATAGTTTCAGTTGCAGGTCTTTCTGAGGGGTTTTGAGGCAACTTTGGGCATACTTACTATTTATAGTAAGTCGTCTTGGGCATGGGTGGACATCCAGTGGCAGCGGTATGTCGATGGTAATTGTTTAAAATCGGCAAGAAGACTTGTTTATCATTGATAAGATTTGTTTTGCATTGATAAAGCTATTTTATAAAGTTAAATTTAAATATTTAACTTTATCAATGCATAGACTATAGTTTGTGGGAAATATTTAAATTAAAAGAGTCCCCTTTATTTTATAACACATTGGAGACATAAGTTACATAAAGGGAGTTATGTTTCATCCCACATTGAGAAAACGAAGGATTGAGCCCTTGTGAGAACACTATAAAAGAAATGGAAGAGCTTATTTTAGGCATGGTTGGAAATATCAAAGAAATTGGAGAATTTTCTGGAGGTTATGTCTCAATAGTTTGAAGGACGAAATCCCTTCAAGCTGAAAATCTTGACGCCATTGAAAGATATGGTCTTGAGATTCAACAGGGTAGCAATTTGAAAAAGCAGAAACGAAAAAGCAGTCTGAAAAAGCGGAACCGAAAAAGCAGGTGGAAAAAGCAGAATTGAAAAAGCAAGCGGAAAAAGCGGAACTGAAAAAGTAGGCGGAAAAAGCGGAACCAAAAAAGCAAGCGGAAAAAGCGGAACCGAAAAAGCAAGCCGAAAAAGCAGTTCGAAAAAGTAAAGCAGAAGGGGCAGCATTGAAGGAAAATTAATACAGCCATCTACAACCAGGTTCCCTTGTTAGTATTGTTTTTTTTAGGGTATTATAAGTTTCAGCTGTAAGTGTGTATTATACCAGCATTGTCATTTTGGTAATCCATGTAAATGCCAAAGTCTTGGCCATATTTCATGAGCATTGTATTAGAAATTTGATTGCAATCAAAAAGATAATAGTTGCTGGTGTCATTTAAGCAATTCAATCTCATTATTTATCAGCTAGTTAGTTTGCATACCAACTGTTTGTTAAAATGCCAATTGGCTGTAGGTGTTCATTTCTCATGCTTAGATCATATATGTGCACTGAATATTGTCAAAATTAATAGCACACTCATGTTAGGTCATTGTGTAGTCCATTGTAGTCTTCTAGCACAAGATTCTCATTGATGCAAATTGTAAAAAGAGTCATTTAAAGCCAACTGAAAAACTATATCAGTCATACGCCCCTTGCATGTGAATTGTTTGATGAAATTCCTTGAGCTTTCATCAGCATTTTTTGAGGGCAGCTTTAGGAGGGTTATTACAGTGGTATCAGAGCTTGCTTGCAAAGTGTTTGACGAAATGTCAAACAACTGAAGTGTAAATTTTTTTGGTGTTTGAAGAAGTTATAACCTATTGGGGTTATTACAGTGGTATCAGAGCTTGCTTGCAAAGTGTTTGACGAAATGTCAAACAACTGAAGTATAAAAATTTTTGGTGTTTGAAGAAGTTATAACCTATTGGGGTTATTACAGGAGTCTGGACAAATCACAACTTTATGAAGCTTTTCCTTCATAAATAAATTGAATCCATTGGCCTTCTGTATTTCATTCTGACTTCAACATCATGACCTGCAGCCCCCTACTGGATCGTATTAGAAACCATTGTAGGCTCCATCCTTACTCATTTCCTTTCTACTTGTAATAGATTAATCAATTAAATCTTTGGACCTACAGTAAAAAAAGTGATGATGTACTATACATTAAAATCCGCATTTCATGTCTTGCACTTCTATTTTGTTTTAGTTTGTCATTATGCAATTTCTTTGGCATGAAATAGAAAAAAATTGTGTTTTCATTTTCTTTTTTTAATAATTTTTGAACACTTTTTAATTTCTCAATTATTTTTAAATTAACTTTTTTAAATTTATTTTTGGAAAATCAATCACAAGAAGGATCTTTACTAATATGGTGAATGTTAAACATGGCTTTCATCTTTTGATTTCATCTCACTAACATCAATGAGCTGATAATTATTTATTAAACTTTGTTGCCTTTCAGAAAGTAAGCAGTATGGTTTTAAAAAACAAACCTGTGAATTTTCCTTTGGCCGCCTAAAAGAACCAGCAACCCACCTTAAAACATTTAAGAAGTCATAAAATTGTAGTTAGGAAAAGATATTCATGAAGGAATACTTTAAGAAAATGATCAAACCTACCCTGAAGTCCCCAAGTAGCCATACATAGATCCAGGGGAGCCTGCTCCAGCACTGCAATAACATAAAATATTATAGTTGAAATTAACAGTATGTTTGAATTGTGAATTAACATAATTCCCATTGTAAACAAAAACTGAAACAATCAGCGACAACATTAGATTTTGCATCAAATCACAAAAAAAATACTTCTCAAACATTAAATTTACCCTAAAGAACAAGCTCCGGCATCACCACAGCAGTGCAAAACTGGAACAGTTTTCAGAAAAGGAAAGCCCAGTTCTATTGCTGCAGCCTCACTAACCTCTCCTGCTTGAAAGAAAGAACTTAATATCATTGAAATTTGCATTTGTTTTTTTGTTTTTCAATATAAGCCTGATAACCCTTAAGAAATTCCATAAAATTACTAGAGTGGAGCCAAACTTTGACAGGACCTAATGTTTGAAGATACCACATATAAAAAAAAATTCAAAAAGAAAATAGGGAGAATTTTGGAAAATAAAATGTAGTTAAACACAAGTGAGTAGTCATGAATAGATAAAAATAGAATAATGTTCAAAAACTAACAGAATGTTCATCCTAAGCATAGCCCAAATTAAAGATTTCATATTTGCAATAGAACACCCTAGAACCTTGCTCAATCTTAGGATGAAAAGGAGAATTAGTTGCTGATCATAACTTAATGTAATGTCCCAGTTTCACGGTTCTCTCGTAGTCCATTTGGTATTGGGTTTTGGGGGAAGTTTAGATGCACCAATGAGTTCAGATGAGTTAATGGAGATAAATGACACCTTCTAGAGCGATTTTAAATAAATTATCTAAGACTCTATTTTCAGCAGTGGCCATTTTTAGCACTTACCATCGTAGTAAGTTTCAGTGTATCTCAAATTGGATCAGTTTTCTGTTTGGACACTTACTATTTTTGCCTTTCACCAAGGATTTTCACTTCATCCAAGAATTCCTATTTGCTTAAGGATTTTCACCCTTTTTACTTCAAAGAGTTTTTAATCTTAAAACTTGCAATTCTCATCTTGGAATTCACTCGTAGCTAAGGATTTTCATTTTTAACAATAAAGAAATTTCATTAAACTTTTTCATTTTTAAACTTCCCTTGTCAATTTTTTTCTTACTGAAGTTTTCACAATTTCTTCCTCAATTTCCAACTCTGGCAATACCTAACTTTTCAACCTTTTAACCTTATACTTTAGAGAACTACATGGCCTTGCCAATTTTTTCCAATTTGAAAAAGGACTTTAACATTGAGCTTTAACGTTTGAAACATTTCTTCATTTGACGTCTTGATTGCCTATCACCTGAAAGCTAGGAGCTAAGAAACTTGGAAATGTTGCCAACCTAAGGGCAACTAACAACCACCTACAGGCTACAACAAACTAAACCACTTCGTAAAGAAAAAAAGGAGGTACCCATTTGCAATGCGGTATGTGTATTTACAACACAACAGATTTATGGATGAATCTTAGCCAATGATGACAATATGACTTGAATACTTCTAAATCCAAGAATATTCATTTCTTGCATGCATTTTCTAAATGCGTGATGATGGTATAATACAGCAGCTGGAGCAAGAAAATAATCAGTCAATGAACAAGAGAACCTTGATACTCTTTTCTAACCAGACCACATTAAAGGGGCTCTGAAATAGAATGGCTAGATCCTGAAAACCTAGTAAGTATATGAAAGAATTGATATTTATTGCAAAAAATATATTTTTTCTGGTTAAATAAGCAATTAATGGCCTACATGGAAAAAATTTAATTGAATCATGTATTAACTAATAGAAAATTGAATCTTTTCATGAAATATTTTACAATGTAATTGGATGTCCTAGTTGATGTACAATTTTTATTATTATGTTTCAATATTATTGATTATCCAACTATGTATTAAAATGTCTGTATAAGTGTTTGTAGGCATTCAGTAGTTATAAGTACTTGGTACTTATAAGCGCTGGGTAGTTATAAGCATCTATTAACTGATGATTACATTCCTCGTGGCAACTGGAAAGTATCTTAAGTAGATTGTGTATCATCAAGGAAAGTGGTATGATCTAGCAGGATTAACTCTGATCTTTGGCTAACCATATCCAGTTATTTTCAATAGAAATTTTATGTGCAAATAAAGATATTTTACTCCATATTGGTATGCATTGTGATGTCTATAATTAACTCATCCATTTATTTTATAAGAAAGAGCAGTATACATTTGACACTATTTATGCCCTTAAATGCTTATAAAGGTGAGAAGAGGCCACAAGGTAGTCAAGACCACAATCAATAATAGAAGGAAGGAGAAGATTACGAGAAACACTTGAGAAAAACACAATCATACAATTCTCAAGTCAGATCCTTTCCCAAGAACTACTCAAGTTAACAAGTTATGACAACCTTGTTTAGACAATGAAGGTTGGGAGAGAAATTTACATTACTTAAAAATATATATAAGAGTAGCCTTTAAAGAATTGGAGGGTTGTCAACTGAAGGAGGAGTTGAGCCATATAAAAACCCTTGTCGGTTCTAACTCTGACAAACACCAAATTGCCTTATTTTTCAGATGTTTGACATTTTGTCGAAAACTTTGCATGCAAGCTCTAACTCGCTGTCTTTTATTTTCAGATTGTTTTTTATTACATGGAAAGGTTTCAAATGATGTTTAAAGCTTGCAAATGATTACTACAAGATTAAAGCAAAGAACTAAATTGCAAATACAATTCTTTTTTACTTTTTGAATGCAAACATATGGTTTCTATATGTAGAATGTGCACTCACAGCCAAAGTCTATTTTCACAAACACTTGGCATGATATTATTGATTTATTATAAACTGAAAATGAATAGTTACAAAGAGGCATTTCAGCAAACAGTTGTTGTGCACCCTTATAACTCCTTATTTTGATTAGAAACAACTTACAATAAACCTATTTGCAAATACTGAAATTTGAAGCTACTAAGCACATAATATAGAAAAAACCTGGTAATGGATCCCAGCTTGTTGCATTGTCTTCAATTTACTGCAGCTCACTCTGAAAATTAATATCCACAAACTCCAATGTAGAAATGACCCAAAGACATTCAGAAATCATAAAACATACATTCTATAACACTAACTTCACCTTCCAGTGACTCACATGGCATTCTTTAGACCCTACGGCTGCCTTGTATATTCTACATGTTGGCTTCTGATGGCTGCAATTGATATTAATTGATGAGTCTCCAACCTCTCCAAATGATCCGATTTGTACACTTAGATTTCAAACCCTTGTATAACTGCAATCCAATTAAATTCCCTTTCAATTAAGCACAATTGATAACCCTGAAATGAGTCACCCAATTAGCAAATATCAATGTGTATTTCAACACCTCTGTAATGTCCCCAATTTTAGCAGGTTCCTGCAATTGGCTTGGTCAGCTCACCATCTCGACCCTCATGAGCTGATAGTGGGATTTGAGGGTCTCAGTTGTGAGGTTATAGGCTTTTCAGCAGCCTATGGTGTGTTTTTGCTCCATTTGAGGGACTTACTATTTATAGTAAGTCCAACTGTTGGTTCCGATGAGCTCAGTTGAGTTAGAAGAGTTGGGTGATGCTCTCAGTTTTTATTTTGGGCTTCTGGTTTTGGCTCCAAGAATCTTGGAGGGAGCATCTATTTATAGTAAGTCACCGCGTCAAGTTCATTCATCATCAGGATCACTTTAGTGTTGTCAGATTTCGATTCTCATGCTCCTTCAATTGTTTTCGCAAGATGGATGAATTATTATTATTCATCCAAATACGTTGAGGTTGTTATTTCTGTTGGTGTTTAATGTTGCTCACCGCAGTATCATAGCTTGTTGGAACTAGGATGAAAAGTTTTAAATCATGGGCATAAGAAACAGTGGCCTTGAATGTCAAAATATTAAGTTATGGTGAAAAAGGTCATTTTTGGGAGCCAAAAGTAATTAAGAACTATATCATATGGCACTTTGTTATATTTTAATATTGTCTTGAGGAAGGTTCTTAAGTGAATTTGCATTTGGGAAACTTTGGGTCATTTGGAGATCATAAATATGAGCCCATTTGATGAGTAGAGCATTTAATTATTTGATAATCTTATTTCTCTTTGTCGTCTTTGTGACGTTTCTAAAGTTCTGATTTTTCTGTGCCCAATCTGAAGTATAAGGGTTTGAGATCTACAGCTGAAGTATTGTAGATTCAATTCTGAGAATTATTCCAAGATTTCTTAGCAAATTGTGTTGAGGTGTACAATTTGTCATTTCTCCTACTATATTAACTATTACTAAGGAGAAGTTTAATTTTTCTTACTACTAGTGGTTGGTCTCGAATTTGTGAAGGGATTCGCCGGAATTGTTATATCAAATTGTTTGCTAGTTAATTTGGAGTTGGTGGAATGCCATTTATATCTGTTGTTGGGCATTATTTTCTATATGCACTTTGGGAGCAGCATATCTGCAGTTGCATTTATTAGTTGGAGAATTCTTTTGCTACTGTTAGTCTTCATTTTAGAGAGCTTTCAAGGCATTTCTACATGTAAGTTCATGGATTGTAACTTCTAATTTTTCTGGGTATTGTTGATTTAGATAATAGGGGATATTTTATCAACTTGATTGTTGATATTTTGTGAAAATATTCAGTATTTAAATTGATATTTAAATCTGGAATTTTCAACTGTATATTCCCTATGTAATTTCCAAATATTTGAGTTCAAATTATTATTACAATATCTTCAGTTTTGCTGCTATATTTTTGTATCAAAAATTGCAAAACATCAAAAATAAAGAAATCAATTCTTCATCACAAATTGTTTGAGAGCCAACAGGGCTCATTACAGTGGTATCAGAGCTTGCTTGCAAAGTGTTTGATGAAATGTCAAATAACTAAATTATAAAAGAATTTGGTGTTTGTCGAAGTTATAACCGGTTGGGGTTATTACAGTGGTATCAGAGCAGTTTCTTGCCATCCTGTGGGGTAGGAAAGCTATTTCATTTTCAGATCTGTTGTTGTTTGCAGAGTGACCAACTATGGACAGATACCGGAGGTCTAGTAGTTGTAGGAGTTGGTGGAGTAGTGAGGACGATAGCAGGAAATTAAATGCCTTGAGGGAGAGTAAGGAGAAACTTAAGCTTCACCAACAGAGGTTGGCAAAGAGTTTGTCGAATCCTGAGACAGTTGAGAGAGCCGCGAGATACATAATTTTCGCCTTTAAAAGTTGGCGGAAAAAAGGCTTGAGTTTTCCCTGACAGGTGTCCATGATGCAAATGGACCTATATTTAGTACGACACCTGCTAGCCCTATCCACAATGTTAATGATGGACTTATTTCATAGAGACATGTGGTTGTGTCAGTAGCAGAGGATAGCAGCATTGAGCTTCAGTAGGTTGAGGCTCCTAGAGTTGTTGCAGCTAGTGTAGAGACAGTTGATATAGTTGTTACTACTAATACTTCACACTCTCTCAAAGAGGGGATTATTATCGGAGATTTATATGTGAGTTGTAATAGTGTTGCTTTGGTGCAGGAGGCAGCTGCTTCCTCAGGTGGGACTGATGCATGTATGCAGTCACCCAACTTTGATGTTGGTGATTTGGGTGATATAACGGAGTCAGTAGATGTGGGTTCATTGTCTAGCATTATTGATTCAAAAGTTGACATTGAGTCATGTGTACAAAGTCAGGTGTCAACAGTTGAGGCTTTATTAGAAGATGTGGATGTCAATAGTATGGACACATTTGATGATGCTATGAGCTACACCAGGTATGATATCCCTTACCAAGTATCAACCGATGACTCTGAGGAGGTTTTAGATGGATCACAAGATCAGTGTTTACAAGATCTATCTTTTGAGGTGGAAACTGAGACATGCAGGGATATTGATATTGCAAGGGCTTCCATTTCTTCAAATGAGGAGTTGATTGAGGTACATAGTAGTTGTCTCTCGGATGTAGAGTTGTGCGAAGTCGATAGCACACATGCAGTGAGTGATCTTGTGGTGGGTAGTTCTAATTCAGTTTCCTATCACAGTGCAGTTAGTGAGACAAAGAGCTTGCATAGGAGGCAGGGGTTACAAAGACATCATGTGACCAGTTAGTTGAAGGTGAGTGAAAGTGACATCTCTTCAACTTTCAAGCATTATGATGCGATCCATTAGATGCTGGCTACATCTAGTTGGGGTGCTCCTATATCTGATGAGCACAGTGATAGTACTCTTTCTCTAGCAGAGGTTCATGCACTTCGAGAGGCTATCAAGATCTTAAAGCATAACTATTCGCAACTAGTTGCTAAAAGGGATTACCTTCTGGAGTGGGGTAGCACCTGTCATGAGACATTGTTAGAGAAAGAGGAGGAGGTGGACACCCAAGAACTTGAGCTAACTGTTGACTCTTCAATGTACTCAGTTGGCTCTTCAAAACTCACAGTCACGATTGGATGACGTGACCATGGAGTTGGAGCATGTTCGGACCACACCAATCCCAGATCTAGTTTAGTTGCATATTGTGGTTGGTGGTGAGTTTGCTTCTACGGTTGGGAATGATGGACATGAAAATGTGGCCAACACATTCGTCCAACATATGGGTGCAGTACATAAAGAGGAGGTGAGAGCATCAATGGAGACGAGCTCTCATGGTGATTTGTGTCAGCCAACTGGATGGTTCCGGCGGTGTTTCTGTAGCCAACGGATTGATTGTCGTCGGTGTTTTGTATTTTGTAGCCGACGGGTAAATAGTTTGTAGCAGATGTAATGTTGTGGCCGACAGACTCCTTCGGAAAGGTTCGGCGGTAGTATTTATATCTCGCCTGGGATCATTGTAAAGCATCATCATCTTCTATTATTAATCTTATGAAGCATAATGTATGTCTGGCATATGCGAATATAATTCTGCTATTCTGTTCCATTGTCTGTATGCGTTGATTTCTTTACCAGTACGGTAAACATTTGGCGTCGTTGCCCGATGGACCTGGTACGCAGGCAAGCGGATGGAAATTAAATGCAGAATCTGTTGAATAAAAATAAGAACACAGTGAAGGATAAAGATGAGATTCGCGCAGCTCAAGCTAATTTAATTCTGGCACAGCAGGCAAAGCGCCGGAGGAGATTCCAGAAGATTGCCGACGGAAACCGAAGCATGGAGGAATTGTTGGAGGAGACTTGACAGCGGGTGGAGTTGGTGGAAGAAGTACAGGAGGCATTCTTGAAATTGTGTTCGCCGAGGGAAGAGAATTTAGACGGAAGAGCATCAACTCGCACGGCTCGGAGTGCCGAGGGAGCACGAGCATGGAGTGACCTCTTCGTCCGGGATAAACTTCCACGGGAGACAACTTCAGAAGATCCTTCTTCTTCACCAAGGTTCGCAGCTGTCGACACCTCCGGTGCGGGAGTGCAAACCGTCGGTGTGGGAGTTCATACTGTCGGTGTGGGAGTGCAGACTGCCGATGTGGGAGTTCAAACTGGCGGTGTGGGAGTGTCGACCGCCGGTGTAGGAGTGCAGACCTCCAGTGTGGGAGTGCAAACCTCCAGTGTTGTAATGGCGGGACCCAAAGAAAAGATGCCGAAGTTTGAGGGCGATGGTACAGCCGACCCCATCCGACATTGTAAGACATGTGAGACGATCTGGCGGGCAAATGGAATCACAGATGCCAACGGATGGGTCAAGCAATTTCCGGCAACCCTACGGGGTGTGGCGATTGATTGGCTTTCAGATATGGATCCACAAAAGCTAAATACCTGGGATAACATTAAAAAGGAGTTCCTAGCGGAATTTAAACTCTTGCAGAATGATAATGAAATCGTAGCAGAGATTTTCAATACCAAGCAGGGGAAGCACAAAACTATCCGCGTCTATGTCAGGAGATTAAAAGACTTAATAAACAAAATGGAAAGCAAGCCGGTAGACAGATTGCAGAAAAGATGGTTCGTGGACGGCCTATGTTCGAAGTTGCGGAGGAAAATGAAAATTGTGCCATCGTCATCATATGTGGACGCGTATAACAGAGCACTGGATCTTGAAAGTGAACAGAAGACAAAGAAGAAGAAAACTAGCTCATCTGATTCTGATGACGACAAGCCTGCCGGAGATGATAGCAGCAACGACGAAGGCAGCAACAAGAAGGTTCGTGCCCTACAGAAGGATATGGTTCGCATGATGGAGTTTAAAAAATGCAAAAGGAGCCAAAAGGTAGTGAGCTGTGGTGCACGGAGTGTAAGACCGACGGTCATACTAAAGGATCGTGTCCAAAGAACCAATTCTGTGACATTTGTCAGATCATGGGCCGCTCGACAAAAGAGTGCCCCTTTAACATGAAGACAAGAGGATCTCCTCAGGTGTTTCTCACACAAGAGGCTTCCCCGTCAGGTAGTAGCGGAAATACGAATAGTGCAGGTACCACATTCGAAGGGTACAGGAATAATAATAGAGGGCAAAATAACAACAATGCGAACAATAACACTAATAATGGGAGCCGAAGTCGAACCCAGTATGATGCAAACGGACGGCCGATCATTCAATGCCGAACATGTAATTTGTGGGGTCATTTTGCGCGGGATTGTACAACGGCAAACACACCAAAATTATTATGCAGATGGTGCGGACCCAGCGATCACGAAGATTCCAAGTGTCCAAAGTCTGGAGTAAACTTGATCACTATCGACACAGATGTAGAGGAGGTTCTGGCAATTACACGGAGGCAAGCGGAGGAAAAAAGAAAATTGGGGGAAATGCAGGCAAAAATTGGAAAGGCATCGTCGGCAGGGACATCTCAGTTGAAGGACATCACCGGCACCTTGGCAAAGAACTTCGCAGAACAAAACATTGTACGGCAGATCTTACAAACGGAGATACCGGTCAAGATAAGTGACCTCCTCACAATGCCCCAATTACGGACGGCCATTCTGAATCATACACCGTTTTCGAAAGCAACGGAGGACACAGGAAGGGACAATAGGGAAGTCATGACAACAGACCCAATGCTACTGGCACTCGCATCCGGACGGCATCCGGCGATCGTCGAGATGGGGATTTTGGGAAATGTTTTGACAGAGACAATTGTTGACGGAGGGTCCGGCGTAAATGTCTTACCGGAGGATACCTGGAAGAAGTTGGGAAAGTCGACGCTGTGGCCACCTACATTCCAGTTTCTCACGACGGACCAGCACGAGATCAAACCGTTAGGAACCTTGAGGGCGCAACCGGCAACCATTGGTACGCAACCATTTTTATTGGATTTCGTAGTCATTCCATTGAAAAGAAAAGGATATGATGCTATTCTGGAACAGGATTGGTTGGTGCAAGCAAAAGTAAAACATGATTGGAAACGAAATACCCTATCAATGGAGCGTGAAGGCAAAAGATTCACAATTGACCTGCATACACAAATGGTCGGTGAGGAGGCAGCATCGTCAGATTCAGAAAGTAACGACGAAAGTGACGACGAAGGAAAGAGGAGAATGGAACCAGACGAAGGAGTATTGAGACTTGATGGAGGATTGAATAACGACAACCTGGACTCGGTGAATGGCCTGTTCCACTGGCAGATAGAAGACTATGAACTGTTTCCGAGTTGCAATATGTTAACGGTCGACGAACGTGACAAAACACAGGAAAATGAATGTCCGGAGGAATGCAGGGAAGTGGAAGAAGGAAAAGCTGCCATGGCTGAAGCTGAGGGGAAGAACATACAGTCTGAACACAGAAAAATGAAAGATCCCACTGTCTGATACATGGTGAATGGACCGCATGGAAAGAAAAGGTTACACCGCAGCATAAAATTAGTGGAAGGGCACCGACAGCAAGGAAATAATCCAGTTGCGCGACGACCGCAGGCACAGTGGGCGACGGAGGTGGCACAGAACAGACGTAAGGCGTACAACGGTCGGAATGAAATCAAAGTGGAAAAGTTTAAGGCCAGATGAGTTGGACCATATCAAATTCGAAAGGTCGACGACAATGGAGCGATCAGATTATCAACTTTAGACGAGTAGAAGGTACCTCCGGCAGTCAACGGATCCAAATTCAAAATATATGGTGCCAGGAAGACTCTGTCGTTGTAGCAGAAGGGGACTCCCTCGTCGTTGCCGAATGGCGACAGTCAGAGGCAAATTTGAGGTGCTTTGTATATTTTTTGAAGAAAAAAAAAACAAAAAAACAAAAGGAAAAAAATATATATTTTGCCGCGGATAAGGTCCCATGGACTGTCTGTCCGCGGACAGGGTTTCGCGGACAGTCTACTCGCGGGCAGCTGTCCACGGATTGTGTCCCGCAAACACATGTCCCGCGGGCAGCTGTTCGGACCTCCCACGAAACCTTTCCGCGGAGCATTCCCGTAGAGTTTTTTTAATGTTCCTACGGAAGGCTTTTTTTTTTGGCTACTCGCGGATTGTTTATTCTGATTCCCGCGGCCGCACGGCCTTCTCCCCAGATTTCTTCTCGACATTTGTTCTTGCTGCGAACTCGGGCAATATTTCTCTCCGCCCGTAGTACTCTGCGATTCCATAGTGGTTGATATTGTTGGTGTAGATATTTCCGCAAAACCATAGACAAGGTCGGGGGTAGGGTTGTGGGTGTTGGCGTCAATGTTCCAATATCGGGCTGTTGGGAGTGGATCTATGCAGAGGCAGCATACGAACCCTTACTGTAAGGATTTTTCTATTCACAACGGACGCTTGTCTTCTTCGGAGTTTTCTTGTCCTGCGGATGGTTTTATGCGGGTTTTTCTTAGTTCTCTCACGGAGGTGGTTGAGTTCAGCTTGAAGGACAAATTTAACTCGAAGGAATTAATATCACTCTCTTGGCAGGGACCGGCAGGATAGGAAAGAGGCACAGCAGCGAGCGAGTAACAAAGGAAAAAAAACAAAAAAAAACGACGACAGATTCAAGTTGTTCGGAATGAGTAACAGATGATGCCAAAGGGAAGGGGAAGCAGCAGTGGTTACCAGAAAGAGTCTGGAATTGGCAGAAAATGGCAAAAACAGTGTCTTCCATGCATTTTTATGTGGGTTCCGGAGTGTTAATTTGGTCCAGGGAACGCACCCGGGGCGCTACCCCAAGACCCCGCGAGGGCGCTACCCCTCAACCCCGCTGGGGGCATTGCCCCTTGGACCCCCAGTCGTTGCGGATATCAATCGTGGGAGTCTGACCAGTTGAGAAGAGTTGAAGTTGCTGCAGACATGGACTTTCTCTGTACCAGAGGCAGTGGGAGCAGGTGTTGGCTGTGAGGCTGTCTTGGTGGATGCGTAGAGAGCTCGAGAGGAGCTGATCATCCAGTTGGAGGCAGTGCAACGACACTTGGCTCGGGGTACCGAGGAGTTGGACAGAGAAAGCAGCACGGGTGGCTATCAAGGTCAGCTTGAGGAGACAGTATTGTGTTAGCAGAGACTACAAATGCAACGGGATGAATGTAAAAGTGATGTGGCAGAAGCAGATTTTTCGCGTTGCAGTTAGTTCGTTAATGTATTTTGGTTGTTAATTTGTCTCAGATATTTTGTTAGTCGTCAGGAGACGACTGTTTTTTTTGGGGGGGATGGTGTCAACGGACTGGATGGTTCCGGCGGTGTTTCTGTAGCCAACGGATTGATTGTCGTTGGTGTATTGTATTTTGTAGCCGACAGGTAAATAGTTTGTAGCGGATGTAATGTTGTGGCCGACGGACTCCTTCGGGAAGGTTTGGCAGTAGTATTTATATCCCGTCTGGGATCATTGTAAAGCATCATCATCTTCTATTATTAATCTTATGAAGCATAATGTATGTCTGGCATATGCGAATATAATTTTGCTATTTTGTTCCATTGTCTGTATGCGTTGATTTCTTTACCAGTGCGGTAAACAATTTGCTTCCTTCTACCAGAAGCAGATCTATTTCTTAATTTCATACAGCTTGTACCATTGGACAGTTGGCAAGCTCACATTTTCAAAGGGATCAGTTGTAGGTCGCAGGGGAGAAGGTTAATGCTTCCACATATAATTTCTACTACACAGAGTCTTTCATGGAGTATCTTTTGGAGAGTTCGGATGTACGGGAGGATTCATACAGAGTGTCTGAGGATACTCTCATTGGAGGCTCTTGTGTCATTCGAAGGTTGGTGGGAAAGATTATAGACTCTATCTACTATGCTTCCCCATAGGGATTTCGAGGTTGGGTTTGCTGAGAGGATTTCCCAAGACCCTGCCCGACCAGTACTTCAAAGTTAGAGATTGTAGCCATCTTCTGATTCACAAACTGATACTGATGGGCCCTTGACAAAGATGAGTTTTTATCGACATTACACACTGAGTAGTGCTCATTACTTTTATTTTGACCCACAGGTAGAGGATTCAATTTCACATTGGTGTGGGTTGGCTCAATTTCATACCATCCGCTATGGGATGAGTTAGCACCATCTTTTGCAGATGGGATTGATAGCTGCAAATTACACCCCTTGCAGTATCTACACACCCAGGACAATTTGGCAAAAGTTGGAGTTGGTAGTGTTTCAGGTACCTGTGGTTGTTACCATCTCCATAGTGCGATTGGGTGTGAGTATCAGTCTAATGGAAACTCAGGTGTTAACAGAGTTGGTGTTTCAGTTGCGTTGAGTTCCGATGGGTTGTTGCCTTCATCAGCGCCTCGGGTCAGTTTTCAGATGATTCTGATGTTGATGTTCATTATTTGGCTGTTGGTGCCACAGGAGTTGCTTGTACACAGCAAGGATAGTAAACAGTTCTACCTTTGGGATCCAAGTGGATTGTGATGTTCATTTTTCTCTAGAATTGCTTGGGGACAAGCAATCTTAGGGAGGGAGGACTGTAATTCCCCATTTTTAGCAGGTTCCTGCAATTAGCTTGGTCGATTCACCAACATGACCCTCGTGAGCTAACAGTGGGATTTGAGAGTCTCAGTTGTGGGGTTACATGTTTTTCAACAGCCTATGGTGTGTTTTTGCTCCATTTGAGGAACTTAATATTTATAGTAAGTCCAACTGTTGGTTCTGATGAGCTTAGTTGAGTTAGAGGAGTTGGGAGATGCTCTCAATTTTTATTTCATGCTTCTAGTTTGCGCTCCAAGAATCTTGGAGGTAGCATCTATTTATAGTAAGTTACCACGTCAAGTTCATTCATCGTCTTTCATCATCAGGATCACTTTAGTGTTGTCAGATTTTGATTTTGATGCTTCTTCAGTTGTTTTCGCAAGATGGGTGAATTATTATTATTATTCATCTAAATACATTGAAGTTGCTATTTATGTTGGTGTTTAATGTTGGTCAACACAGTATTGTTGCTTGTTGGAACTGGGATGAAAAGTTTTAAATCATGGGCATAAGCAACAGTGGCCTTGAATGTCAAAATATTAAGTTATGGTGGAAAGGGTCATTTTTGGGAGCCAAAAGCAATTAATAATTATATCATATGGCACTTTGTTATATTTTAATATTGTGTTTAGGAAAGTTCTTAAGTGAAGTTGCATTTGGAAAACTTTGTGTCATTTGGAGATTATAAATATGAACCCATTTGATGAGTAAAGCATCCAATTATTTGATAATCTTATTTTTCTTTGTCGTCTTTGTCACGTTTCTAAAGTTCTGATTTTTTTGTTCCCTTGCTGAAGTATAAGGGTTTGGGATCTACAGCTGAAGTATTGTAGATTCAATTCTAAGAATTATTCCAAGATTTTTTAGCAAACTATGTTGAGGTATACAATTTGTCATTTCTCCAACTATATTAACTGTTGCTAAGAAGAAGTTTAATTTTTCTTGTTGTTGGAGGTTGGTCTCGAATTCGTAAAAGGATTCACTGGAATTGTTATATCAAACTATTTGCTAGTTAATTTGGAGTTGGTGGAATGCCATTTATATCTGCTGTTGGGCATTATTTTCTATATGCACTTTGGGAGCAGCATATCTGCAATTGCATTTATTTGTTGGAGAATTCTTTTTCTGTTGTTAGTCTTTATTTCAGAGGGTTTTCAAGGCATATCTACATGTAAGTTCATGGACTGTAACTTCTAATTTTTCTAAATATTGTTGATTTAGATAATAGGGGATATTTTATCAACTTAGTTGTTGATATTTTGTAAAAATATTCAGTATCTAAATTGATATTTAAATCTGGAATTTTCAGCAATATATTCCCTTTGTAATTTCTAAATATTTGAGTTCAAATTATTATTGCAATATCTTTTGTTTTGCTACTATATTGTTGTATCAAAAATTGCAAAACATCAAAAACAAAGAAATCAATTCTTCATCACAAATTGTTTGAGAGCCAGCAGGGCCTATTACAGTGGTATCAGAGCTTGCTTGCAAAGTGTTCAACAAATTGTCAGACAACTGAATTATAAAAGAATTTAGTGTTTGACAAAGTTATAACCAGTTGGGGATATTACAACCTCAAATGCTTGTCAAACTCTAAAGAGTTCACAATTCTCCAATTCTGAAAGATTAAAACCCTTGTTCCGCATTTCTCTTCACAAAACAAAACAAAAATTGAAGTCATGAATGGATCCCTTCTCTTATCTTGTCTTTTTATAATTCTCCAATAGACATCTTCATAAATACTCTTTACATAACTTATAAAAATACTTTTCTTTTGCTAACATTTGCTTTTTTTGAAATTGAAATATAATATTTAATTATATTCCCCTCCTTTTGATGCACACCCTAAAATGTAAGGTATACTTTATTAAACACTTATATCTCCCATTTAAATAACATTCATAACTTATTATAAAGTATACTTTTAAAACATTTAAAACTCCCTTTTTAAATAAGTCAGCTTAACTTATTAATGATATGCACTTAATAATTAATTATTATTAAAGTATAACTTTAAAATAATTATAATGTTATAACTCCATCATTAATCATTATTTCTTGTTTCCATTTGAACCTAGGAGTTAACAATTGAATCTATTGTGCATTCAATTGCCTTACTAGAAATAGTGAGAGTTTCTCTCTGACATCCATTGACTTACTATAGAAAGTCATTAAAACTGGGCCAACTGCCAAAATCTGCTAATATCTAGTCCAAGTGAACTACCAAAAATAGCAACATGGGCATAACTGACTTACTATAAATAGTAAGTCTCTCAAACTTAGCCAACAGATGAGTGAGTCAATCACTGCGCACACCACGAGTCTAGGTGCCCACACCAAATATAGCAACTCCTCAACAATGTCTTACTATAAATGGTAAGTCCCTTAATAACTGCTCAAGTCAACAATTTTATATCTCAACAATGCTACCAACATGTTCAAACTTCAAACACCTTGCTAAAGGAAAAAAATTGTTTTTGAAATTTTGCAATTTTTTGTGTTTTGGAAATATATGTTTTTTTTTGTTCTTGAAATATAAACAATTGCAACGCTTTAAAATTTAAAGCTATCAATGCAGACTTTGCAAAAGAACTCTTCTATTTGCAATTTGATGAAACTGAAATATCTACAATGATGAACACATATATTGAAATGCTAATTAATTTACAAAGTAAGAAACCTGGAACTGATCAGAGCAACACAGAGTGTTAAGAAACATAGGCATAGGTGATAAATAGCGCAATGTGGCCACTCTTCAAGAAAAAAGGTGCCACCAAGATGCAAATGCTGGCCTAGGAAAAGTGATCACAGCCCAAGAAATGCTGCTATAAGACATTGAGACTGATCCCTTTTGCCTCTGCAATTATCACTGAGATCAACTGCTACAAATTCCCACTCAAACCCTCCACCATTAATCACAAATTAGCTATTAAGTATGGGCATCATACTTGCATAATTCACCAGCATTAAATGGTAATTCACAGTGCTCAAAATTCTGCAAGAATTGCCAATGCCTGCAGATCAGTCACTACAAACCCTTGCCACAAATTCACTTTCACCAACAAACAAAGTTATGCAAACAATCATAATGATTGATTCAGTCTTGAGTTGCATTTTTATAATAATCAATCCATATAGCTTCTTCACACATGGCTAGTATTTTCCTCATCACACTTTTCACTTAAAACATAACTTGCTTTTCACTTCAGCGTGCTTTGAAATTTGAATAATCCTTAATTAGTTCCCTCTAGCCACATGACTTTCAACATAGGCTTATAATGTTATTTATCAAAGTATACCTTAATTAATAAACGTCAATTATAACCATAGCTCACAATAACCCATAATTCATCTAGTAGTCCACTCAAATGTAGAAGCAACACCAATCAGGTATTGTGCCCAAGCACCATCCCAAAAATAGGAAAGAGCCAATACTGACTATAATACTAAGTCGGCCACTAGAGACCCTCAAATCATGTTGTTAGCTCACAAGGGTCGCACTAATGAAATGACACTACGACACTCCTAACACCTGCTAAAAAGGGGACATCAAAGTCCTCTCTCCCCAAGATTGCTTGTCCTCAAACAATCACAATCTTGAATGTTGCAACATATCCTCGCACACCCAAGTGGCATCATCGAAAGGCAAGCCCTACCACTTCACCGAAAACTCCCTTATGACTCACTTACACAAATGTCTCTGGTGTCAAATATAGCCTTAGGAATCAGCTCTAGCTTCCCCTCATCATATAGTGGGGGTAGAGTAGAAGATGGGATAGCATGTCTACGTAACACCTTCTTGAGGCAAGATATATGGAACACATTATGCACTTTGTTGTCCTCCAGAAAATCAAGCTCATAAGCTACCTCGCCTACTCATGTGACAACACAAAAAGGACCATAATAGCAAGGCTTGAGATTCTCAACTCCAATCTTCCAAATAGACAACTGTTTGTATGGATGCAACATCAAATATACCATATCCCCAACCTAAAAAGATGAGCGGCTCTTCATTGATTAACATACTGCTTTTATAGATTTTGTGCCTTCTAAATATTATCCCTTAGAGTCCTCATAATATCATGAGTGTTCTGCAACAAATCACTTGCACTAAGAACTCTATTATTGTTGAGCAATAAATACATAAAATTCAGAGGATCATACCCATACAAGGTTCTGAAAGGAGACATCTGAATAGACATATGGTGAGTGAAATTATAACAATACTCACATAAGTATATCTACTTCACCCAAGTTCGTTGTGCAAACACATAGTTTTGAAGATAGCCCTCCACCCATTTATTAATAATCTCAGCTTGGTCATCAATCTGAAGGTGGTAACTAGTACTTAGAGTCATCTTTGTCCCACATAACCTGAACAAATCCTACCAAAAGTGACTCATAAAATGGCTATCTCGATCACTCATATTACTCTAGGGTAAACCATGAATTGTGAAAACCTCCTGGAAAAATAACTCAACTACTTGTGTTGCTGAAAATGTAGTAGTAATCGAAAACAAATGCCCATTTTTCATGAGGCACTCCACTACCACACATATACAATCTATACCCTAGGCTAAAGGCAAGCCCACAATGAAATCCATAGAAAGGCATTTCTACTTCCTCTCAAGTATGGGAAGTAGCTGCAGTAAACCATCTAGATAGGTATGCTCATGTTTTTTCTATTAAAAATCAAAGCACTCTCTAACATATTGTTGAACATCTGACTTCAATGCTTTCCAAAAGTATCTCTCTCGGACCTCTCTGTATGTCTTAAAGAACCCAAGATGTCCAGCTGAAGGTGAATCATGAAAGGCTCTCAACACAACCTACCTAACACTTGATCCTAGGACAAATAAAATCTTGCCCTTGTAAATGATCAACTCATTTACAGAAGTGTGCCTATTGTCCTATATAGACCCTGTTATCACCTGAAATTACACTCTTGCCAAATTCAACAATAACCTGACATTTCAAGATAACAATGGAATCACTCCTAAGTTATGGGTGACCTAAAAATGGAGTGAATCTCCGAATAAGGCCGGCTCCTAACTTGCTCACACTTTAAACTACTGAACTTTTCAGGAAAAGAGAGAGAAAGAAACTTTACTGAGATACTAAACACTGTAAATAACATCAAAAACTTAAAACTTGAACTATTCTTGAACTAGAGAGATATTAACCTTAACAAAGATGAAAAGTTGTGAATGATACTTAATTTCAAATGCAAAGAGAAAAGAAAATCACAACCTATTATGGACCCCAATACATAAATATTTCATTAACTAGCCAGAATGATATAAACACTAACAAGGAAAGATAACTTTCACAAACTAGTACTTGAACACCTGTATGACACAACTAACAACTTGCACAAGAAAGCCACTTGCAGAAAGATGAGGATGTGTGAGACAAAAGCTATAAAACAAAATGTTCTAACAACACTTTATATTTGCCTTATCAACCAAGTGACACATTTAACTACAATAACAAATACGATGGAAAGCTCTGCGAACAAGATAAGACCTGCAAAATATATTCAATCTTTCAATGGAAATGAGTTAAAAAAAAAAACTAATGGCAAAAGGACCAAGGACAGATGATAATCACTCAATCTCTCCAAATCATTAGTCAAAACTGAATACAATATGAGTTCAAAAACTCACTAAGTACACATCAAACAACCAATGGGTTGAATGCTAGAAAATAGCCACCAAAAGAGGACTTAGAAACCTCCAAAATAAAGTCAAATCAATCCCTGAAGCCCACTAAGTCATAATGAGATCTATGACTCATCATTAACTGTCCTCAAAGGACTCAAACTGACCATAGAGACTTCTTAACTAACAAAGAAAAGTCAATATTCTCTCCACGTGTTCTCAAACTGAAAAATAACTCATAAGTCAAACATAATATCCCAATAAATACGATACTCCACATTATGACATTTGTCATGTCTGATTTTTTATTGCATTTTGAAGTAACAAATGTATTAAATGGTTTATAAACGCCATCAAATAATTTGTCTCACAAAATTATAAATGCAATAAACAACAATATCATAGGAAACTAGGATATTAAAAATTAAACCCCCCCCCACGACAAGTGTGATTAACATGGACTTGAAAAATAATTGAAAATCCCTATCCTAAATCCTCGGATTTCAAAAATTATAAAAACTGACCTAGGGCCATATATATGATCAATTTTTTCTTCCAACTTAATTCATTTTCAATGTTTGCTAAACTAGAAGGTTTGAGAGCCGCTCCTAGGGTTTGAAGGAGATATTAGCAAGCTGCGCATGAAGTTTTGAGTGCATTTCTGATCTTCGTCCGCCATTGGAAAACACATCTGCTTCGTCTGTTGTATCTGTTGTTCCATTTCCCAAGCAGCACCTCAATGAGATTTTCTCACAAAAGTTGCAAAATCATTTATGTTTTTCTGGGCATTTTTTGAACGTATTGAGGCCACCATTGCTGATTATTTCTTGTTTTCATGCTGCTGGAAACGGTGATCTCTCTTTTAATTCTATTTCTTGGACAAATATGAGACTTCAAGGGTTTTAGTGTTTGTGTTTGAAGGTACACCACGAACCATCTTTGGCATGATAATATTGTAGGCACTTCATTTGATCTTGCTTCCAATATTGGAAATCATGTCTAATGTTTTCCTTACTTCCCGTTGTTGGACGCCATGGATACAACCTGACACTTCTTTCTTATTATCATTTTTTTTTTTCTATGATTTTCCTCCTTACTTTTGTCATTGTTTGGGTAAACTTGAGTTCTACAAGCTCTGCAACATGTCTGCATAGCTCCAATGCTTGACGAGTGTTCCCAAAAACTTTTGTAACCTTCCGTGCAACATACTCAACAACCTATTTTTAAACACCTTTGTTAAATTTAGCTAGTTAGAAATTATCTCCTGTAGCTGGAGATAAGAGTATGGACAAAACATAATTTTTGGATTCCCATATGGTTTCCTCATAACTGTTAATACAGTTTTTGTGTTTCCAGTCCCTGTCACCCCATGTATGTAAAGACATCGACCCAGACATTTGCTTTCAACAGCTAGGCTTTCCATCATTAATCTTGTTATCTCAATTATTTCTTTGTTTCTACAAGGCAGTGTTGCCTTTGCACTAGCAGTAGTCCTCTTACTTGGATGTTTGGTCACAAAAGGGGACCATCTAGTGACTTTAATTTTGCCAACTCGTCTTTTTTTTTTGTTGTTCACATTCACTTGATGCTCGTCAAAGAGAGAAGGCAATCTTCAGTCATCACAATCTCCACCTTTGTTGTCCCAATTCCTCACCATCAATGATTGGTTGTTTGATAAGAAGCTCCTGCAAATGATTGCATATTTCAGAAATCATGCTATTTGTCCACATTCTTGTGCCCCCTGTTCGTGCTGTAATTCACACCATTCATTGGTCTCATTGCTTTTTTCATAATCACATGCTAGTAATTCTAAATGACGACTGCTGCAACACCTTTTTGGCACTTACAAGCATCAATGTATTCATTTTTTCACATTTAGGTTATCTCATTTCAATTAGCACTTTGCTGAAATTGATCACAAGGCACACACTTTATATCATTATTTTCTTTGAAATTTCACTGGGAAATTCTAATTCTGCAGCTGATCATACTGTCATTGGATTATACTATGGCTTTTCTGCATTTGCATAGGAGTACAATAGATGAAATCTTATC
Organism: Cupressus sempervirens; assembly: GCA_028749045.1. Lineage (NCBI taxonomy): Eukaryota > Viridiplantae > Streptophyta > Pinopsida > Cupressales > Cupressaceae > Cupressus > Cupressus sempervirens. Next base: position 487,703,997 of record CM053792.1, read on the forward strand.
AAAGCTGACCCCTTTATTTTCTTGAGATGCTTGTACACTGGTAGCTTTAAAAGATGCACTACTTTTCATTAATTCTCTATGATGTACTCTCATTTTCAAGCTGATTTTACTTAAATAGACTTTGTAACTGTTTGGCAAAGAGATATTGTAGCTAACTGTAACATTTCAAACTAATGTAAATCTGTCCCTTAAACAGTTAAAAGATACTATACTCTTTTCCCTCAATGATATAACTTGTTGTAGCCCTCTTTGTTTTAACAATAGAAGGTTTCATAAATGATTACATCCCTTTGACATTCTTATTGCACTTTTAATCAGCTCTGATGATCCAACCTCTTATAAGCACGCTGGGCTCAATAACCATTGTGGAAGCCTACAGTTATATCCGCGTACTTATAAGAAATTGGGTGTTGCACAGGAAACAAACATGTTAGAAAGATAAATCAGGATCTTAGGATTTTTTATGTAAATGCATATGAAGGGCGAAATGGTGAGTTTGTTGGCCATTGCTTAGATCGTTTTGATCCAACTCATCTTTGCACTTGCAAGACTTGGAGAAGGAGCATGGAAAGGCAGGACAGCAGAAACAAGAGCGTGGACAATTAGTAATAGGCCCGTCATTCCAAGCAATGGTTGGCACCTATGAACCCCTTTGCTTTTATGTTCTTTCTTTCTACATTTGTATTTATGTGCAAAATCAGGTTTTGATTTATTTTTCTTTACTGGTCAGTTTCACAGCCTGTGTGGAACATTATGCACATTTAATGAATAAAATTACATTTTTAGAAAAAGTTTATGGTACTTGTTTCAAACTTGCTCTTTATGATGCTTTACATCATAAAATGTAATTTCTAGGCATGGAATACCAAGTGTTTGATAATAAATCATTTCAGTAGTATGGCTTTTTTGTTTGAGTCGAAAGGTCAAATATATAACACACCCCTCAATATTGCCAGATGCCCAAGGATTTCTAGCATACTCAACAAGGATCAAGTATCTCCAATCCTCAGACATCTTAGTCTTAGCATATAAATGAGGTCTCCACAAGAGTGCATCAACAACCACGTTCTAAGTATCTTTATATATGAAAAATCAAAATCATAAGATTGAAGTTTGTGGACCCACTTCTGTTGTCTCTCATTAAGATCTCAACATCCAAGGAAATGTTTCATGCTATTGTGATTGGTTTTAAACTTTTAATACAAAACTTACTGCCAAGTAGATGCTACCTAAATTAGGCCAAGGTATGCATTATGGCCAACATCTCCTTGTTATTAACACTAAAATCTCTCTCATGACCCCTAAGCTTCCTTCTCTCAAAGGCAATAGAATGGCGATCCTAGGAAAGTACAACACCAATGCCATCACCAAAGGCATCACAATGTAACTCAAATGACAGAGAAAAATCTGGCAATGCTAGAAGTGGGCATGATGTCATAATCTACTTTAACTTCTCAAAGCACTCATGTGCCTAGGAGGTCAATTCAAAACCACCCTTATTTGTCAAATCAGTAAGGAGTTGTATGACGAGAGAACCCAACTACAAATCAATGGGAGAAATCACATAGACCAATAAATCCTCTAGTCTGTGTCAGGTTCTTTGGAGTAGGTCAATCAAGTACAGCACTTATCAAGATCCATGCAAACTCCCTTAGCATTAATGATATGACCAAAATAGCTTTGTCATACTCGAAGCACACTTGGACTCCTTGGTATACAAGGAAGCCCTACCCAATATATCCTTAACTATATCAAAATGAGAGATTTGATCATCCCATGTCTTACTGTAGACAAGGATATCATCAAAGAAAACCATAACAAACCCCCTCCTTAAGTGGTTGTGAAAGACTATTCACAGTGGACTAGAATGTAGCAAGAGCATTAGTCAAACTAAAAGGCATGACTAAGAATTCAAAGCAACAATAATAGTATTTGAAAGTTGTCAACTCTAATATGATGATAGCCTGATCTCAAATCAATTTTAGAGTAATATGCACCATGTAGCTTATGTATCATCTCATCAATGCGTGGGATCGAATACCAGTTTTAATGATTCTCTTATTCAGTATTCAATAAACAATGCACATCTTAAGCGTACTATCCTTTTTCTTTAGAAAAAGCACTAATGAAGCAAAAGGGGACATACTCAACCTAATATGTCCCATATCTACCAACTCTTAAATAGTCTTCTCAATCTCGTCTTTCGGGCACATGGAGTGTGTGTAAGGAGTGATCATGATGGGCTTAGTGCCTTCCTCAAGATCAATGATTTTCTCTATGCCTCTATCAAGTGGCATTCGTGTTGGTATATCACTAAAGACTTTAGAGTGTTTAGTTCTAAGTTGCTCTATATCCAAATGGTAGGCTAGTTTCCCTATCTCATCATGAGTAGGTAACAACCTACACTGTGCTACCTACTCTACTCCATCATGCCTGATGAGATGATGTATGTGTCAGAATGAAATCTCTCTCAGATTACCCTCTCACGTGGCCTTGAGAATATGTTTCTTACCATAACTTCAAACTTCATTCCATGTTCTCAAAGCTGAGAGAAAAAGCCTTAATAGTATGTAACCAACTCATACCCAAAACCACATCAATGCCTCCCATGTTAACAACATAGAAATCAGCTTTGAGTTCATAGTTATTCAACTTCATGGGAAGCACAAAAATCATCTTGTTACACGAGTGTGTAACCATCAGCCACCTTAACTCTCATGCCTTCAAACTCTTCAATCTGTATACCCCTTCTGAATACCAGTCGTGAATCCATGAAGTCGTGCCAACAATACAACAACACACTACCTCGCTAAGAGGCCCCGCATCTTGAAGGATCCCTCTTTTATCATGGGAGAGAGATATACTACATTAAGGTTGGAATCATCATCAAACTTTTCAAAATTAACCAACTCTTAAAGTAATTTCTTCCTCATGATCAACCGGCTGCCCCACAAAATCAGAATTATGTTCATCCTCATAAAACGACTCCATAAGTTTGTTTCTAATCTTAGGCTTCATGCGACCCTCATGCTTCTCATCATATGGACCCTAAAATAGAAACATGGTCTTTTCCTCCTTAGATCATTAAGTGTGTCCTAATCTAAAGGGGCTGACATAGGTCTCTTTGAATTTGGATTTTCAACCTTCTTGGGAGCTGTCTTGCTGTCATAAGAGGAAGTAGATTGTTTAGAAGGAAATTTACTTCATGGAGTAGAGATTTCCAAATTTATTTCTTTCTTCAGAGCTTCATGCAAGGTGGGTAGATCAAGTAACTTAATCCAACCCTTGAGAGATTCAATCAAACCCTCTACAAAGAGCATTACATGCCTCCTCTCTAAAATGTCATAAACAATCATTGATATACACTAAAATTCATTGTTAAAGGCCTCAAGTCTACCAATTTGCTTCAATTGAGCTAACTCACTGTAAGCATGCTTTTAGCACACAATTTTTAAACTTTGAAAATTGGCCCCATGGGAAAAATCTCTAAATCATCTTGGTGTTTTGATTGGTTTTTACTACTAATGATTGTTTTGTAGATTGTGACTTGTGAAGAAGGTTCTGAAGAAATGTTGAACCCGAACTTGAACGTCAAGTTCAGAGGTTCAAGTTCAAAGTTCAAAATTGAGTTCATGGATCAGAGTTCAAGTTTGAGTTTACAGAATCAAAGTTTAACCTTCAAGTTCAGAGGTCCACCTTGCCAGGTTGGAAATGTAGATTCAGAGGATCAGTGGCTCAAAGTTCAAAACTGAATTCAAATTCAGTTTCAAGTTTCAAAGTTCAAGTTCAAGAGCATGAATGATCAAATCAAGAGTTCAAGTTCAGAGGTTCAAATTTTGATGGCTCAACATCTACAATTCAAGGATGCAGTTTCAATGTAGAAGTAATGGTTCAAAGGGGTCATATAGTTCAAGTTAGAATCTGGATTCATCAGGGGCCCACCATTAGTAGTTCATGGACTGAAATGCAAAAGCAGAAGCAAAGAGTCAATTTTCAGCTTCACCAATTCAAAAGTGAAAACTTTGAATTCATTAGCATGATTTTAAAGAGTATTGTGCACGCAAGGTATATATCATTTGAACTGTGAACTGCCAATATTAAGCATTCTTAATATAGTCCAATATGTCCCAAATTGGTCTATGCAAAGATGGAAAACACTTACACAGTCCTTGTGGGCTACAAGATCCCCAACATTCAAAAAAAAAATCAAGCATTGCGAGCCGATAGGAAAGTATCAAGATCACCAAAATAGAAGATCTAGTTTTGAGTGGTTATATGTGATTTCTACCATCATCAATAGCACATTTACATCAGATATAGTTATCTAATCACTAGTCATATTGATACCCAACTCTTTCAAGTTATAACGCTCTATTAAGGAAGCTCTTGGATGTATAGTTGAAAGATCCGATATTTCTCTAGAAGAGACCTCTATTCTAAATGAGAGATCGATACTTTCAACAACTCTAAGTCGGCAATATGAGCCTACGACAGATGTGCTAGAAGGTTGATGAGAACTATCAGTGAATCATCTAATTCGTTCCATGAAGCATATATATACAATAGAGAGAATACAAACACAAGCCCAAGTGATACAGAAGTAGATCAAGTGTTTGACATGATGATAGCATCGAGTCGTCGGCCCAGGCTTGTAGGATAAGCAAATTCAAAATTAGAAATTTGAATGGGTTCTTGAGAAAGCCAAAAATGTGGAATCCTAGACAACATAGGTAGCATAAGACATTCATGCCTACACTCATTATACAAAATTGGTGAAATTTACGAAACATGAGTCTCCCACTCCGAGCATATAACACACGCCATGGGTAATGAAAATGATGGTATTAATAGCAAGTGTAATCATCAATGGACTAATTACAATAAAAGCCTCCAGTTGAGTACGCAACGAGCTCTTCCACCATGTAGATGAGAATATGGATACAAGAGATGGGATTCAATGTGTACTTGGTTGATACTCACTTTCATGAAACAAAGGCGATGTGAGGTGCAGTTGCACCAAAGAAATTTGTCGTCTGTAAATATTGTGTAGCCGACAGGTTGATGTCATCAGTAATTGTTATATAGCCGACGGGCCCCTTCGGGAAGGTTCTTGTTATGTAGCCGACGGGCCCCTTCAAGAAGGTTCTTCGGGATGGTATATGTACAACTTTGGATCATTCTTGTAATCATCATTGGAAGCACTATGTAATCTCTTTGGCATATATGCGAATAATAAAAGGAGTACTGCTATGTTACATGCTCTTGTCGGTGCAGTTATCAGTAGTGGAAGTGTGACCAGTTGATGAGACTTGGAGCTGCTACAGGCATGGAGTGTCTGTGTACCAGAGGTGGAAAGATCAACGGAGCAAGTCTTTCGAGAGGGGTGATATGCTTTGAGGCACTTGAGGTAGGTGTTGGACGTAAAGCTGTCTTGGTGGATGCATAGAGAGTTCGGGAGGAGCTGATCATCCAATTGAAGGCAGTACAACGACACTTGGCTCAGGGTACCCAGCAGTTGGAAGCAGAGAAAGCAGCACGGGTGGTTATCAAGGTCAGCTTGTTAAGGAGACAGTATTGCGTTAGTAGAGGCTACAAATGCAACGTGGTTTGGAGACCAGTTTGGTGTAGGCACGGGACGAAAGTGAAAGTGGTGTGACAGAAACAGATCTATTTTGTTGTAGTTAGTCAATTAATGTATTCCATTTTGTTAATTTGTCTCAAATATTTTGTAATTGTCGTCCGGAGACAACTTTTTCTTTTGGGGGGGATAATGTCGTTGGTAAATATTGTGTAGCCGACAGGTTGATGTCGTCAGTAATTGTTATATAGCCGACGGGCCCCTTTGGGAAGGTTCTTCGGGATGGTATATGTACAACTTTGGATCATTGTTGTAATCATCATTAGAAGCACTATGTAATCTCTTCAGCATATATGTGAATAGTAAAAGGATTACTACTGTGTTACATGCTCTTGTCTGTATGCATTAAACTATTTACCCCATACGGTAAACAAAATTCCGATGTGAGATTCATGGATTGAGTGAAGACTTCTGAAGCAACAACTCCAAAGTTTGTGAAACAGGCATGCTACTTTCCATATTTGGACCAAGAATGATCCCTCTTGATAGCAGTGATGGAATTTATTGCATAGTCAATATTCAATGGGAATCTATGATGAGGAGGGTTACGTAGTTGATCATCATCTTTGTCCGGATGTTCTTGGGTTCTAATAAATAGCAGTTACATAACAGATCAAGAAAAAGGGGTTTCTCTCGCTTTCCAGTCGCAAGCCATCGATTGTTGTCAAATAGAGAGAGGTTCTCAGTTGTGAAGAGCATGAGGATTGAGATGCATATAGGTGTGTAAGATGCTTGACCAAATGCATTCCAAGTGCCAATTAGAAGAGATTTGAATGACTTTGATCAAAATTTCATTGGAAGTAGCTTGGGATAGATAGGCTCATAAGTAGACAAGAAGCAAGATAAACCTGAATGCAAGCTAACTAGAATTACCATCAAGCCGAATGAAAAATCTCCATCTCGTGAGATATAAATTCATGATGAGCCCTTTAGAGGGAAGGCTTTGTTAAAATACATGGACCAAGAATTTGCATACGTGCGTTGTAGGCTCCCATGACAGAGGCCCATTATATATAGACAGAGAGGAATTATAGAATCTATTCTTGAGCCTTTCAAAGGGGACATATACATATTTCCCAAATGATGTAATATCCCAATTGTTATCATGGCTTTAGTATGTTGAAATATTATACCTGACAATTTGACAAGGGAGATGAATTTAAAGAAAAGAAAAATCAGTTATGAAAACTGAAAAAGATGGTTGGTAACATAAAGAATTAAATATGCCAAAGGAGACATCCAGGGTTCTTCTTTTCACGGTGGAGGGTCCTGAGGCTGCCACAAGAAGAAGACACATTTTCTGAGTGTCAGTGTAATAGACAGCAGGGGGAAGTCTTAATGTTTTTTTTTTTTTTTGTAAAACTGATTGAAGGGGGGCAGATATGAAATTATCTGTTGGTTATTTTGTCAAATGCTTAAGAATAAAGAGGATTTAGCATATTTGAATCTGTAGGTTCTGGCGTGTGGTTTTCTGATTGAAATATTTCTGTAGGTGATTTCAATCATTCTTAAATATTGTTATGTCCCATATCTTCAAGGTTATGTGTGCATTACAAGTTTGTGGGCTTGATGTTTTCACATTTATAAATGAACATCAAGATCTCTTTTGCCTTTCTGTTTTAGGAAGATTAGATGAGTGATCTGTAGTTCACTTATTTGTTTCTTTCTTATCCCACAAATCTTATAATCACATTCATTTAATGCTTATGAATGAATGTTAGAAAGCCCTTTGTATCTTCAGGTTAAAGATACGCTCTTTTATTCAATTCGTTGTAGATCTTTCTAGGAGGAGTTGTACCTTTGAATTCAGAGGAAGATTTTCAATGCAATGATAATCTATCCAACTATTAGTTTTGGTTGTTCTTCTTTCTAGGTATTTAAGAGTCAATTTATTTCATTATTGCAGAAGGACAAATCTGTTTACTAACACTCACAGAAGTAGGACTCTAGGTCCTTCCCATCAAATCTCTCTTCCATTCTGTCTACAAACTCCTGATATGAAGTGGTTGATCATGGTGTAGAGAAGTTAACCCATGGTACCACCAATCATGGGCTATTCCATCCAAATGCAACAAAGCAAACCAAATAGTGTCTTCTTCAGACATAAGATGCAATGAGAGATATGTGTCAAGCTTGTGAACCCAAGCTCTAGTTGCTACCTTACCACTCCCATCAAGATGAGTCAAAGTCAACTTATCGGTTAACTATTTCAAACGATTGGTTCTATGCCTCAGTCTCGCATCAGGTCTACCTTTGAAATGCTCTCACTTCTAGCTCATAAACCTGCCAAGATTCAATTTTGTTTCACCTCCTGTAATAATGCATCTCACTCTACATATAGAGCCACTAGGTCATCAGCAAAAAGTGTTGCCTCAACCTCAATGCTAACCTCATCCAACTCAGGCGTCAGGAAAGTAGGACACAAATGCTTGTCATGTGTACCTGTAGGATTAGCTTTATAATCATCTCCAGACCTGTGTGTACTCAATGAAATACTCATCTCTCTATTACGAGCACTGGGTAAGGTAATGTGCTGTAAGGTGTCAGAAAGTTGCTGCAGTACATTATATACCTGGTCTCAACCAGCTGCAAGGTTCCTGAGTAATTACCTAGCCTCTCTATCATCATCATTACCTGCATTACCTGCATTTCTGTCACCCATAGTGTAAAACTGAATTCCATGTTCGCCTTCACCTTGTGATGAAGCTCTACCTATGCGGGTATAATGAACCCCTTGAATAAATCTTTGCTGTTGTATGAATGATCCCAGTTCCCTGAATGTCCACAAGAAACTGCTCTAATAACACTACAAAGAGCCTTCGTGGGAATAACTCCAACCATGCTGAAGAAAAGATCTGTTTTGTTTTCAAAGTTTTGCAATTTTTTGTGTTTTGGCAATATATAATTTTTTTTGTTTTTTGAATTATAAACAATTGCAATGCTTTGAAATTCAAATCTATCAATGCAGACTTTGCACAAAAACTCTTCTATTTGCAATTGATGAAATTGAAATATTTACAATGATGTACACATGCATTGAAATGCTAAATAATTTGCAAAGTAAGAAACCTAGAACTGATCTCAGCAACCCAAAGTGCTAAGCAAGATAGGCATATGTGCTAAAAAAACCAACATAGCCACCCTCTAAGGAAAACAGTGCCACAAAGATGCAAACGCGGGCCCAGGAAAAGTGATCGCAGCCAAAGGAAATGCTGTTGTGAGATGTTGAAACTTATCCCTTTTAACTCTGCAATTATCAGTGAGAAGAAATGATGGAAATTCCCCCTCGAAGCATCCACCATTAATCATAGATAAGCTGCTAAGTATGGACGTCGTAGTTGCACTATTCACCAGCATTAAATGCTGATTCACGGTGCTCTAAATTCTGCAAGAATTACCAATGCCTGCAGATCAGTCACTACAAACCCTTGCCACAAATTCACTTTCACCAACAAAGTTATGCAAACAGTAATGATGATCAATTTGACCTTGAGCTGCATTTTTATAATAATCGATCCATACAGCTTCTTCTTCACACATGACTAGTATCTTTCTCATCACACTTTTCTCTTAAAACATAACTCGCTTTTCACTTAAGCATTCTGTTAAATTTGAATTATCATTAATTAAATCCCTCTGGGTGCCATATTGCACTTTACTATTAATGACTTTCAACTTAGGCTTATAATGTTATTTAATTAACTTAAACAATGTCAATTATATCATAGCCCATAATTCATCATGTAATCCACTCAAATGCAGAAGCAATACAGATCACGTATCACGCCCAAGTGTCATGCCAACAATGGAAACTAGCCAATACTAACCTACTGTATATAGTAAGTCAGCCACTAGAGACGCTCAAGTCAAGTTTTTAGCTCACGAGGGTCGCAATGATGAGCTAACATGACCACACCCTTGACACCTACTAAAAAGGGGACATCACAGTAGAAAGCACATTCCAAGCAATAAGCTTCTATAAGAATGAAGTCATGGTAAGCCCTAGAGATGAAAAGCAAAAATTGCCCAAGTTTACCAAAACTGGATCAAAGTATTCTATCGGGCACTAAAGATGTGAAACAATCAAGATGGAAAAATGGACAAGACAATAAAGCAATTTTTCTACAATTTTTCCTAGCCACAAGTACATGTGATAATTGGCTACTATACATAAATTGACCAAACCTCCATTGATACGCAAGACAGATTAAAGGTAGTCTTTAAAGAGGACTTTCAGTTACTTTATGATGATCTTGGAATAATAAAACAAATTTAACATAAATAATTGAAATCCCTACCACAGGGGATGTCCACTGGTGCTATGTATGGAAGCATTTCTAGCCAATGTCCCAGATTTACTCTTTTTATCAAGGACTCTGCATACTGTGTGAATGAAAAAAATGAGAATGTAATCTACAAGCATGTTAACTGTTTCAACAAAATGATATGACAAGAACATGATTTTCAGCATTTCTATTTGTTTATATAAAAATTGAAAACTAAATGATAAGCTAAGATCATGATTCTCTGCATAAGTAGAGTCAATCATGCATGTCAAGAAGTAAAACATGTAATCCAATAAATGCCTATCGATTTACACTTTACCTGAAATGAAAGATCTGTCAAACCTGTGGTGGAGGCAGTAGTTGCATCTGTTACAAGTACCCCGCATAGCTTCCATACAACATAGTCATGTCTGCAACAAAGGGTGTTTCATTAGACTAATGCTTATATATGAAGGTTGAGATGTTCAATTAATATTGATATAAGAAACAAAATGCTTCAAAGCATTCAGTTACATTCTTGAGCTCATTTATCCGAGATTATATCTGAGGTTATGATGGTATTTGGTTTGTATGGCTTATGAAGTAGTTTGATGGTTTCACTTAGCAAAGGATTCCTTGCATCCTCTTAGCACCTAATTTTCATATATGAAAAATGATACAAAATTAGAAACAGACAACATTTTAGAACACATCACCAAAGGTCCTTACCCTCCAAGAAGAAGACTCTTACACTCTGCTACCGCTGCAATATCATTTTTATCCAGCCAGCGTAACTTCGCTAGAATACTGCCTTGGTTTTCCAAAAAATTAAAACAAAATCAGAAAACATAAACATGAAAAGTTTGTTTCAAATATGCAAATTAAATTCCCAATAACTGTGGCCCCAAATATTAGAATGGATACTTCCTACAATAGAATGCATATAATTAAAAAGGAAGCGAAGGGTGTAAGAGTACTGTTTGCAACATTGATTAACTAAATACAACTGCAAGAACAAACTACTAAAATAATGATAAATAAACTGCCAAAAGTTTAGCACGAGGGACTAAGAGCCAAACAAAGGATCTCTGATTGCATATGTCGAAGTGCATCAAATTGGAAAACCAGTGGCACAATGCATCCTTTGTGGTTTGAATTATATTTAAAAATTTATTTTCATCAATTTAAACCAAAGTAATGATCCAGCACCTCAATAAATAGTACATATTGAAGTACCGTGTCCAATGCGTAAGATGTAAAAGTAAGCAGACCAAAATAATTCCACTAAAAATATCATTTACATCAATGCCCATAAGAACTCCTCTTGTTTTAACTACGCAATGTAAATATATTGCATTTCAAAGATCATATATTGAGTATAGTTACTTAAAATTCAAGAAAACAATATTAATAGCTAGATCATTAAGGTTGATATTATGTAGATGAAAACATCAAACAATCTCTGCATTTAAAACTTAATAAGTATATAATGAGATTCAGGCAGTGTTCATCATCAAAAAGCTTAGTTACCACATTCATTCAGTTGCAGTGGAATTCAAAAGTCAATTCACTACAAATTCAAAAGGCAATGCGAATTCTCTGCAAACTTGACATCAGACCAAGGAATTTACAGTAAATTCTCCACACAGGACCCTGCAATTTGGAGATTATTTCATCAACTTTCGAAACAGTCGTGCGAGCCCAGGAAGAATTTTGGTCAAATTTGGAACGAATTTGGCTACAAACATCATTTTGTTGACTTTTCAATAGTCTTTTTTTTTTCTATTTTATGTCTATTCGACCTTCCAAACCTGAAAGCAAGTTACCTATGAAGTGTTTTTCCCATTTTATGTCATTTGTGGAAGGCAATGGTATAGTTCGTGCATTTCAGGCAATTTTACGATGTTTTATTTGGATGTTTCTGGGCATAGATTTCCTAGCGTGGCGCAATAAATTATCTACTCCAGGTGTCACTGTCAGATATTTTCAGTGTTGAAACTCATTGCAAGTTGATTTTGCTCCCATCTTTCAAGCTTGGACAAGTAACTGTGAATTTATTGTGATCCTTGCTGAAGCATATCACCCCCAATTTTTTGGGTGTTTTAAGTCTGCAAATCTCAGTAAATTTAAGTTGTCCTTATGGTGTAGCCTTTATCTGGGACATAACAGAGATAAATAACAAATAGTAAGGTTTTGTTTATGGTCATCGTTGTTTGTTGTTTGTTTGTTTATTATCTTATCTTATCTACAAAATGAAATGAGCTCTCTAAGTTCAGTTATATTTTCTTTTATCAGTTATTTTTGCTTTGTGTGTTGGTTGTAGATTCATAGAATGGTAAGTATTTCTAGCACCAAAACCTCAACTTGAAAACAGACAGATACCCTCCACTGTGGAAATGTATAGAAATGTTTCAACCAATGTCAAGTGGAAGATGTTTTTGTGGATTTGCAGCCATTGCAATGAGGGATTTAGTAGCTCTTATAGTAGAGTGAAATTACATTTATGCTTTATTCCTCAAAAAGACATTAGATTTTGTAAAAGGGAACCAAGAATTAATGGGGTACTATCTAAAACCCTTCTTCCAAACCACATTATGAACAAACATATTCATGAGCAAAAATTAGGAGATGAAGCAACTGAGAATGCTCATTCTCATCCTTTGCAAAACTCAAAAAATAAAACAAAATCATCGTCTACAGCTTCAATTTCCACTCCCACTGAACCCATGACGGCCATCTATTGTTGTGTGCTCCTCAAGAAACAGTGACAAATAAGAGAGCAAAGGGGCCCTTGGAAATATCATTTCAGAAAGAAGCTAGAGAAATTGTTGATGGAGACATAGCGAGATGCATACATGCAAATGAGTTGTCATTTAATGTTATCCACTCACCATATTGGCAAAAATTAGTGAGATCAATTAGTGAAGCTCCAAAGGGGTTCAAGGGCCCATGTTATGAGAAGGTGTGCACTAGTTTATTGGACAAAGAGGTGATCCATGTAGACACTCTCATGCAGCCCATCAAGGGTTCATGGATAGAAACAGGTGTGACCGTAGTATCCGATGTATAGCAAGATGAGATAAATCATCCTTAAGTCAATGTTATTGCAATGTCCACATGAGGTTCATTGTTTCTGAAAGTTATGGATTGTGAAGGAAGGTGAAGGATAGTCCTTTCATTGCAAACATTCTCGTCCAATCCATTGAGAAAGTTGACCCTCAAAATGTTGTTCACAAAATAACCAACAATGCCAAGAATTGTAGTGTTGTCATGTTATTGGTTCAGGAGCGCTTCGAACCCATTTTTTTGGACACATTGTGTTGTCCATTCACTCAACCTAATGCAGCAAAAAAATTGGCACTAAAATTTAGGGGATCAAAAAAATGTATGAAGATGCACAAGAGATTCAATTGTTTGTCAAAAAACACCATATGATGCAATCCATATTTAGACAATTCTTGAAAATAGAGCTCTTGAAGGTAAGTTAAATAAGAAAAAATTTAAATATGTTTAGAAATATAGTCACTTTAGTTTAGTAAAAAACTTTCTATGTTTTTTAATATTGATTTTGATTTATTAGTGTTTTGATTTTAACATAGGTTGTTGAGACCCACTTTGCCTCCAAGACGATTGGTTTGAGATGCCTTGTAAAAGTTGACGAGGCATTCCCTAGAATGGTAATCAATGCTAGTTAGAGCATATGGAGGCAATTTAATAGTACGAGAGCAGCTTTTGTTAAGCCAATGATATTAGGTGACTTTTAGTGGGATTGTGTTGAGTACTTCTTAAGGTTGAATGAGCCTATATTAAGCATGATCCGATACAGTGACATGGATAGACCTAGCTTGTGTGAGGTATATGATGGCATAGACTCCATGATTGAGGATATCAAAAGATCATAAATGTGAAAGAGCAAAATCCTAAACTAAAGTTCTTCAAGGAATACAGATAATCATGGTAAGGAGATGGAATAAAATGACTACTCCTTTACATCTCCTTGCCTATGTATTGAGCTCTTCTATAGTAAAACAGCCCTCAAGGAGAGTACCACTAGAGTTGCTCCATAAGAGATCCTGAAGTGGCTCATGGGTACAAGGCAACCCTTCCAAGAATCTTTCCCGATCAAATATAACCTACAGTGAGGTCTGAATTCATGAGTTTTGCACCAATGATTGTTGAGGCTCTTGCTCTAAGAACAATGTTGATGCTCATAAATGGTGGTACTTCCATTGAAAAATGTACCAGCAACTACTACCCATTGCCATGAACATATTATCTCAAGTATATTCTTAACTCTTAAGATTCTAATTTTTAATTTCTTGCCAATAAATATTGAATTTATATTTCCTCTAATTTCAAAATTGAGATTTTCTATAGGTTTCTAGTTCATCATCATCTGAGAGAAAATGGAGCACATACTTCCATCCAATCAATAAAATGCAATAGACTAAATTTCAAGAAGGTCGGTAACTAGATCTTTGTGCATTCAAGCTTGAGGCTCATAACATACAAAGATAATACTTACAACAAAGAGGAGGGAAAGAATAGGGATGTTGAACAAGAGTGTGGAGTTGGAAGATTTGATTGCGCACTTTGATGCACTTGCACTTGATGATGATGATCACGAGCTACCTAATGATGTTGAGGCTAAGCCTGACATTGCTAATACCAATGTTAGGGCCACTTTGTTGTGCTTCAAATCTACAACAGAAGAATGGTGATGATTTCTTTGATGGTCTATTATGATACTTGATTACTGATGACTAATTAGTAATGTTGACATTATTGTTTTTAAAATTTTGAACCAAAACATTGATATGGTGGAGTATTTTGGCATTTGGTTATGTTATTTAAACTAAAACATTATTAAATGTGATGGTGCATTCTGCTATGTTGCTCTAATATTAGCACAGTGGTGTATGAACTTATTTGTTGCTACATATATATAAATATATACTTTTTTTATTAAAAACAAATAAAGAAAAATCAGTGTTACACAGGGACACGTCCCCTATGGTTTTGTGCTCGTACCCATACTGGGGACAAAACGGAGACGCAGGGACAGATTTTGGTCGTCCCCTAAGTCATTTCCTTTTTGGCAAATTCGAAAACGGCCAATTTTTTTTGGGAGGAAACTTGGGCATGGCCAGCAGTACCGGAGATGGTAAAGGCAAAACACTCCCAAAATATCATTTTCTTCTAATTTTTGTTGTCCGCACAACCCCTATGTTTACCGCATAGGTTAATCAAGAAATGCACACAGATAATGAACACGAACAGCAGTACTCCTTTATTCGCATGTGCCAACAAATTACAGAACTGGTGATGAGATCCTTTACAATGACCCAAGAGGGTGTATAAATACTTTCTGCCGAACCTTCCAGAAGAGGTTCGTCGGCTACAAAACAATCCTAAGCTACCTGTCGGCTACAAAATCTTTACCGACGACAACATCCTATAGGCTACAGTTTCTACCGACGACATCATCCCCCCCAAAAGAAGAAAGTTGTCTTCGGACGACAACTACAACATATCCAGGATAGATTAACAAAACAGAATACACTAATTGGTCTCCAAAATGTGTTGCATCTGTAGCCTCTGTGAACACCATACCGTCTCCTTAATCAAGCTAACCTTGATAGCCACCCGTGCTGCTTTCTCTGCCTCCAACTGTTGGGTACCCTGAGTCAAGCGTCGCTGCACTGCCTTCAACTGGATGATCAACTCCTCCCGAGCTCTCTATACATCCACCAAGACAGCCTCATGTCCAACACCCACTCCAAGTGCCTCTGGTACACAAACACTCCATGCCTGCAGCAGCTCCAGGTCTCATCAACTGGTCACACTTCCCACGACTGATATCCACAACCAAATTAGCACCCCAAAACCCACACAGAACTGTATGGAACAAACCATTTTTGTGATTTTCTTCCGATTCCACACTCTTTCTGGCAACCACTGATGCTTCCCCTTCCCTTTGACATCATCCGTTACTCATTCCAAACAATTTGAATCTGACTTTTTTTTTTTTAAAACCTCCCATCACCCTTCTTCTACGTCTACCGGTGTACTGCAATCTTCCTGTGGGTCACCTTCTGCGGCAAAAGGACCTTCTGAACTATTTCACCCATGCACCACCTTCACGACAAAGGTGTCCGCGGACTCGTGTCCGTAGGACACTTTGTGTCCGCGGCCATGTGACCGCGAGACACTCAATGTCCATGGGACACCCTGCCCGCAGGACACTTAGTGTCCATGGGATACCCAACCCACAAGACACTCGGTGTCCACGGGCGGTGTCCGCGGGATACCCTGTCTGTGAGACACTCGGTGTCCACGGGCGGTGTCTGCAAGACACCCTATCCGCAAGATACTCAGTGTCCGCGGCCAATGCCCGCAGGATACCAAGTCCGCGGGACCACTTCTTCTTGGCAAAACTTTCTTTTCAAACACCTGCATGATCATATCCGCCAGCAGAACGTAATCATACGCTTGAGTTATCCCCATAGCCTGTCTTTTCAAAGTGCATTGAACCACAGATCGCTTCTCCTAGAGTTTGTTCAGATTATACAATCTTTCCCTCAGGCTTTCCATGTCGCATACCATGAATTTCGTTGGCTACCATTCCTTGCCGTCAATAGCTATATTCTTGATTTGAAAACCTTCACTCTGTACCGCTGAAGCTTTTATTAAACCCTTCCTCTTAGTTTCCTGTACAGATCGTATGATGTGTTTTCCTTGTTGTCAGCACCTTTCTACTACATTCGTGGTGCGTTGTAACCCTTTCTCTCCACACGGTTTGTTCACTGTGTTCCGGACGGTAGAATTTTTTCTTTTTCTGGGTTTGTATTGTATGTCCTTCCCTTCTTCAACCGTAACCTCCTTTGCTTCATCCGCTTCTCTGTATTCCTTCATACACTCATTTTCCTCTTTTTTCTCACCTTTGTCAACCCTTAGAATATTACAACTCAAAAAGAGTTCGTAGTCTTCTATTTGCCAGTGGTAAAGACCATTGACAGAATCCATTTCGTCATCTATTGATCCTCCTTCCAACCGCAGGACTCCCTCCTGATCTGGTTACATACAGTGCCTCCCTTCATCTTCTGCTTCAGAATCTGAGGACAAAGCTTCTTCCCCCACCATCTGGGTGTGCAAATCAATGACAAATTTCCTCCCTTTGCTTTCAAATGATAGTGTTTTTCTTCCAGTCATGTTTAACGCTAGCTTGAATAAGCCATCCGCGGCCCAGAATGGC
The DNA here is from genome assembly GCA_028749045.1 of Cupressus sempervirens. NCBI lineage: Eukaryota > Viridiplantae > Streptophyta > Pinopsida > Cupressales > Cupressaceae > Cupressus > Cupressus sempervirens. The sequence continues at coordinate 487,721,155 of CM053792.1, forward strand.
GTCGTATCCTTTTCTCTTCAACGGGATCAAGACAAAGTCAAGCAGGAATGGTTGTGTGCCAATCGTCACTGGTTGTGCCATCAGAACGCCAAGAGGTTTAATGCCCTATTGGTCCGCTATCAACAACTGGAATGTAGGTGGCCACAGCGTCAGTTGTCCTAGCTTCCTCCAAGTCTCCTCGGGTAAGACATTTACGCCGAACCCTCCATCGACTATTGTCTATGAGAACATGTCCGAAGATCCCCATCTCAACGACCGTCGGATGCCGTCTGGATGTGAGGGCTAGCAACATTTGGTCTTCTCCGCCTGCAGCAATTTCTTTCCCTCTACCTTGTTCTCATGGTATCCTCTGAGCTGGCGCAATATTTGTGAGAGCGGATCGGAGCTGGGGCATTGTAAGAAGCAAATCATTTATCTTGATAGGTATCTCCGATTGCAGAATTTTTCGTACAATGTTTTGTTCCGCGGAATTCCTTGCCAAGGTGTCAGTGATGTCTTTCAACTGAGATGTTTCCGCCACCGATGCCTTTCCAATCTCCACCCACGCTTCTCCAAATTTCCTCTTTTCCTTTGTTGGGTCCCGGTACTGTTTTGCTTGCCTTTGCGTAATCGCCAAAACCTCTTCTTCAGCTGTCTCGACAGTGATCAAGTTGACTCCAGACTTTGGACATTTGGCATCGTCATGGTTGCTAGGTCCGCACCATCTGCATAATAATTTCGGTGTGTTTGCCATTGTACAATCTCGCGCAAAATGACCCCACAAATTACATGTTCAGCATTGAACGATTGGCCATCCATTCGCATCATACTAAATTCGACTCCTCCGGCCATTATTATTGTTATTGTTCGTATTGTTATTGTTGTTTTGCCCTCTGCTATTATTCCTGTATCCTCCCGATGTGGCACCTGCATTATTGGTGTTTCCACTACTGCTTGACAGGGACGCCTCCTGTGTAAGAAGTACCTGCGGAGATCTGTTGTGAGATTTTCACACCATCGCCCCAAAATTTTTGGGGACCCCCTTTTTTCTAATCACCTTGGCAAATTTTTGGATTGCCCAAATTTTTTTGAGTTTTGAAAATTTCACGCCTTGGCACCTTCAGGACAAATATGGGGAGGCTTAGCTTACTTTCACCCAGTCTTCTTAACTTGATTTTCCAGAGCTATCAATTTTGCCCTTAGGCCAAATAATTTTCTAAGTTAAAAACAACACTTGGCAGGATAAAGTTGTGAATTTTGTACTTAGACGTTTTCTTTTGAAAATTTGGTTTTAACTCTGTAAATTTGGATAATTTTCAAAAGAGAAATTTTTTAGACTAAAGTTTTTGGAAAATCTCATATTTTTCTTTGGTGAAATTTTTTTAATTTTGTCGAAATGAGGAAAAATGCAAAAAATCGATTTTTGGTTCTAAATGCAATTTTAATTTTTTAATTTTTAGCTTGGCAAAATCGATTTGGTAGAAAATTGCAAAAAATTGGCTTTAATTGGATTAATTGCCTTGAAAACTTTAAGTTTTTAATGAATTTAGTAATTTAATATTGGAAAAATGACTTTTGGTTAGCCAAAATACAATTTTAATGATGTATTAATTACTAAATCCTCATTAAATGGAAATATTTAACACCCTCAAGGCCATTTAATTTTGTTTTGCGATTGGAGCTAATTGGTAAATTTAGAAGTGCAATTTTCTTTTAGCAAAATTAATTTTTTTAAGCTAAGTATTTAATTGTGGGCCTTAACTTGAATTTAATTTTTGTTTTTTGTTTTCTCCTAGACCATGTAGGCCAGCTTTATGGAGAAAGAAAATTGGCTATAAAAGGAGTCTCCTCCCCATCTCATTTTCACAAATCATTTCTTCCTCTCCATGTGGGCGAATTTTGTGGAGGAGCAGATTTTTTCCAGACTTGGGTGAATTTTGTGGAGGCGAATTTAGTGGAAGGCAGTTTTTTGCATGCTTGGGCAATTTTTGCTTGCATTTCTTCATTTTCAGACCTTGGCGATTTTTTTGTGGGCAAAATTCTTGCATATTTTGGTGGTTTTTTCCTCCATTTGTGGGCTGCGATTTGTGCCCTAGGTAGATTTGTGGGCAGATTTCAGACTTCATGCTTGGGCAAATTTGAGACAAAGGCAAAATTTTCCATCTTTGGCATTTTATTGAGGCAGATCTGATTCTGATTTTTGAGCAATTCATGGTGAAGGTCTGATTTTTTCCTACTTAGGACTGCATTTTTTATATCAGATTTTGGCAATTTTGTTGGGAGAAGAGATACATATGAAAATTTGATTTTTGCATAAAAGGCAAGTGTTGCATAGTTTTAGGAGTGTAAATTTCTAATTTGCAAAGGGGTTTGAACTTCTTGAAAGTCATATCCTAGGTTCTGAAAAGTTGCTGTAAGTTTATCGGTTAAGGTGAATTTTCATCATCTAGAGTTGCAAGGAGTGCTTAAGCTGATATATCCATCTTTCGTTCTAGGCTAAGGATTGCTCCACTTGGTTCTTCTTGCCTTTTGGTCCACCACTCTACCATCCTGTAATAGGGCGACAAGCATGGAGGATGATAGTGCAAGTAAGAATCCCAAGCAGGCGAACACTAAGAAAGACAAAGAGGATATAACGCCCAATACTTCCTTCTTCTCGAAAATGAAGAGAATAATTGACACCAATATCTGTACAGTGGACATGATACGGATGAGGGACAGATTGAAGGAAGGACAATTCCCCTTGGCAAAAAGGATTTACAAGAGTGGAATTGTACACACAACGGCCTTTCCTCCCACATTGCCTTGTCAAGAATTGATTATGGAATGTGCATCCAGATTTGATCTAAACAGTAATTCCATCATTTTTGATGGAGGGAAGAGAGTGTTGGCCAACATTGGCGAACAAGCGATTGAAGAAACATTTAACATTCCCCAATACAAGGGTATGACAATTGTAATGATGGATCAAGCAACTAAGCCATTTCAAGATAACCAAGGGGCCTATTACACTCATCTAAAGCAGAATTGGATACGCAAGGGAAGGAAAGGAGTTAACAGATCATCGAGGCTTAAAATGGCACTTGATTTTGAGAATATTAGAGAAAAGGATGTCAATGAAACAGATTTTGGATCGAGGTTGGATGAGTTGGGAAAGATTGCCATCAGGAAAAAGCATTTGGGCACCCTTTCCTCTCTCAGCGCTTTTATTGGATTTGCAAAGGAATATGAGAAGGATCATAAAAAAATACTACAAGCAACGAACAGCGTGGCAAAGACAACGGAACTCAAGGCGAAGCACACACCTTGTCCTCCTATGGAAGAAGTTAATGAAAGGCTAGCTAAGTTCATTGCCTTAGCTAAGAAAATGAAAGAAAAGGGAAGATTTATATTAGAAGATCATTTGATGTAAGCCCAAGTGGCAATTTCCCTTTCTTCTAAAATAGGACAAGTGTCTATTTTTGATTGGCCACCATTTTGGTGCGTTCTCATTGGTTGCCACTTTTTGCACTTTTTTCATTAGTCCATTGATGAGGTGGCGGCTTCTCATTGGCCAATGGGGTGGCAACCCTAATTAGGGTTTTGAGGATCTAATCTGGATCGTTGATCTTGTTTTAATCTCCACCATCCGTTGTATTTTTGGCCCCTATAAAAGGCCATTTGCTCTCATTTGTAAAGGGTCACCCCTAATTAGGGTTTTGAGGATCTAATCTGGATCGTTGATCTTGTTTTAATCTCCACCATCCGTTGTATTTTTGGCCCCTATAAAAGGCCATTTGCTCTCATTTGTAAAGGGTCAGAGAAATTGTTGCAAAGATAATACCAAAATTGCTCTCTTTTTCATTATTGCGATTTGCATGTTGATTAAGAACATTGGGTATTATTGCATGTTTTCTACTTCCACTTAGTTAGATTTCATTTCAAGTTGTTAAAGTTGGTTTCATTTCAAGTTGCTAAGTAGGAGTGAAGTAGACGGATAGTTGTATGGTAGCATTGGTAAATGTTTGATAGGGATCAATACTAGGCCACTAGCATCCTAGCGGCTGGTTGGGAAGCTTTGTGTGGTAAGCTAGTTTATTATTCCTTTGAATCATTGCACCTGTGGAAGTGAGGCCGTTGGTCAGCTCTCATTAGGTTCGATCCCCGTCCATTTGCTAACCTTCCATTCATAGGAGTAGGAGTAGAATAGTAAGTAGTTGGGTAGTCGAAGCTTAGAGAAGCAAGTTAGAGGAGTAAGTTAAGTATTAGAACACATCCATTCACCTTCCACAACCATCATTTTCCCATCAACATCATCACTGTCAGACACATCTTCCATCACCACCACCATCAACATTATCTGCCTCCGCATATTTCACAAACTAAGTCGTCATCTCCATCATTCCACCAAAGTCCAAGTCATCCTTCAATGAATAGCGTAAGGCCGCCTACGTGATTACCAGCAAATCACATCAATAAAACTGAGCGAGTATCCAATGGTGTAAGGAACATTGGAGCTATTGCTTATATCTTCATAGGTAATAACTTTTCAAGAGAGGAGTTGCATGTTTGATATCCCCTATTGAATATTCAAATCCTAATATGTTATGTAAGTGATACAAAACTCGCATCATCAAGATCCTCTTGTCTTCATGTTAAAGGGACATTCCTTGGTTGAATGGCCCATGATTTGACAAATGTCGCAGAATTGGTTCTTTGGACAAGATCCTTTAGTATGACCGTCGGCCTTACACTCCGTGCACCACAACTCACTACCCTTCATCTCCTTCTGCATAGTTTTAACTCCTTCATCATACGGATCATGTCTTTCTATAGGGCGCGGACCTTCTTGCTACTACCTTCATCGTCACTGCTATCTTTTGCGGAAGGCTCATCATCATCAGAATCAGATGAGCTAGTCTTCTTCTTCTTCTTTGTCTTTTGCTCACTTTCGAGGTTCAATGCTCTATTATAGGCTTCCGTGTATGACGACGGCGGCACAATTTTCATTTTCTTCCGCAGGTTTGGGCGTAGGCCTTCCACGAACCACCTTTTCTGAAGTCCGTCCGCCGGCTTATTTTCCATTTTGTTTATCAAATCTTTCAATTTCCTGGCGTAGACGTGGACAATTTCGTTCTTCCCTTGCTTAGTATTGAAGATCTCTGCTACAATTTCATTATCGTCACTCAACAGTTGAAATTCGACCAGAAACTCCTTTTTAATGTTATTCCAACTATCGAGCTTCTACGGATCTGTACTAATAAACCAGTCAATTGCCACGCCCCGTAGGGTGGCCGAAAATTGCCTCATCCAGTCGTCTTCATCAGTTATCCCATTTGCCCTCCAAATCGTTTCACATTTTTGCAATGTCGAATGGGATCGGTCGTACCATCATCGAACTTCGGCAGTTTCTCTTTTGGTCCCGCCATCATGATTGATTTTTGTAAACCGACGTTGCTCGGTCCTGCAACACTGGCGTTGTTCACTCCCACATCGTGGCTTTGCACTCCCACACCAGCGATCTACAATCCCACACCAACGGACTGTTCTCCCACATCGACGATCTGCACTCCCACACCGGCAGTCTGCACTCCCACATCAATGGACTATACTCCCACACCGGTAGTCTCAACAGCTGCAAACCTTGGTGAAGAAGGGTCTTCTGAAGTTGTCCCCTGCGGAAGTATATCCCGGACGAAGAGTTCACTCCACGCTCTTGCTCCATTGACACTTCGAGCCGTGCGAGTCGATGCTCTTCCATCTCGATTCTTTTCCCTCAGCGAACACAAATTCAAAAACTCCTCCCGTGCTTCTTCCACCAATTCCACCCGCTGCCTAGTTTCCTCCTATAATTCTTCCGTGCTCCGGTTTCCGTCGGCAATCTTCTGGAATCTCCTTCGGCGTTTGGCTTGCTGTGCCAGAATTAAATGTTCTTGCGCAGTATGGATTCCATCTTTTCCCTTTGCCTTATTTCGATCCTTGTTAAGCTGATTTAGCATTAATCTTCATTCCTCCCACCTTCCAGGTTCATACGGCAACAGCGCCAAATGTTTACCACATAGGTTAATCAAGAAATGCACACAGATAATGAACACGAACAGCAGTACTCCTTTATTCACATGTGCCAACAGATTACAGAACTAGTGATGAGATCCTTTACAATGACCCAAGAGGGTGTATAAATACTTTCCACCGAACCTTCCAGAAGAGGTCTGTCGGCTACAAAACAATCCTAATCTACCCGTTAGCCCATCGGCTACAAAATCTTTACCGATGACAACATCCTGTAGGCTACAGTTTCTACCGACGACACCCTAGTCGTCTTGTTTACCGTATCGATTAATAAAGCAACGCACACAGGAAATAGACACGAACACCGAACAGCAAACAGCAGAACTCTTATTATTATTCGCATATACCAACAGTACATCATGCTTTTCTCATAAGATATCCTCATTACAATGCTTTCCGAAGGGGTTATAAATACTTTCCGAAGAACTTTCCCGAAGGAGTCCGTCGGCCACATACATGTCGTTAATAAAAACCTTTCCGAAGGGATCCGTCGGCTAATACACAATTTCCTTCCTGAAGGGACCCGTCGGCTGATACACAATTTTCTTCCCGAAGGGACCCGTCGGCCGATACACAATTTCCTTCCTGAAGAGACCCGTCGGCCGATACACAATTTCTACCGACGACACGTCTTAAACACAAAAAAAATATGCAACCCATATTTGATCCATTAAAACACTAACTCTTCTACTCATTTTTACATTTGACATACTTGCTAAGAGGAAGAAAAACAACATAAGAGCAATAGCAACAATGAGGAAAGATTGCATTTAGTATTTACTAACTATTTTAGTTGGACTTCTCTTTATTTCTGTAAAAATCCCTGCTGGTCATCAACTAATAAACACCGAAATTTTCTTAACAATTCAATGTTTCAGATTTCGTCAAACACTTGGCAGGCTCCACAATTATCATTGAATATATGAATTTTATTTATTTTTAAATTTTGAAACCAAACCAAAGAATGCAATTAGTGCTTACAATACCCAATTCAATTTGTTCACAAGAAATTCTCATAGAGGAATGCCAATGTTTTGATAATATTTTTGGAATGACAAGGGGTTCCACATTTAACTTCAGAATTCTATGAGTTTTATTGACCAATGAAAAATGGCTAAGTTTAACAATATGTGCATAAACTGAGTTCAATTTTCAATAATAATGGAACCTGGTTATTAATCGCATGAGATAGCTTGGCGACTCCAAATGGACTTTCAACCACATTGGCCTAGAAAAGATGAAATCAGCACAATACCAAATCGTAGTCTTCAAAATGCCACAGCTGCTTGCCAAACTATTAGCTGCCCACTCCAAACAATATACACTAGGTCTATGATAAATCTCAAGGCACATACACAAAATTGCAGACCAAAGATTTCAGTTGCAAGCCTTCTATGGCAGATCACAGGTACAATATAACCACACGCAAGCCCTCCAAATGTCTTCTCAAACTCAAACGCCACCTCCAAACAAGATCACTATTTCAATATTCACGATTTGCAGAGATAAATTTGCACCCACTTTATGCAAATGCAGTCATCCCAATACCAATTACCTCTATTAAGCTAAATCATTGCAGGTAGGGAAAATGACCTCTTCAAACGCACGGTAAAAAATCTCAGATATGATCTCTAATGCCGAAACAAACCTCAACCAATGAATTACTTCCAATTCAATCAACTACCAATGAGAACACATTCCACCTTAGACACAGTGAGAATAATTTGCAAATTACTTTACAGCAGCAACAATTTGCAAGCTATCCTTCAAGGTAATTCTCAGAATTCTCAAAAACTTCTCATAGCAGATCCAATACAAACTCCAGCAAATAATCTTCCTTCAAATCACACCATAGAATGAATCTCTCCTTAGATACAGTGAGCACAGTAAGGAGAATTGGTAAAGTACTTAAAACTTGATTGACAATACCTCAGCCATGGAATCAACGCACAACTCAAAATCAAACCCTTATACCTCAAAAAGGGATTTGAAAATCAGAACCTCAAAAAAAGCAACAAAGGAAGCAAAAGAAAATAAACTATCCAAGCATGCTTTTCTCAACAAATGGGCTTGTACTTATAACCTCCAGATTCCCTTTTGTTGCCAAAATAAAACTTCAATCAGGAAGCTTCACCACACAACATTAATTAGAAGCTTCCACCAGATTCTTTCACTTGACTTGGCTTAACTAATTAATAAATAGCATTTCCACTAAAAACTCAACCTTCAACTTAAGTGAAATTATAAAGTTAAATTATAATTTTATAATAAGTCATTTAATTACTTAATAATTTGGCCACTAACAATATAATAACTCTCAAAATACTCATTTAAATATGTCGTCTAAAATAGGAGTCATACCTGTTATTTCTCCATGTGACCAAATGCGCTTTCCAAAAATAGAAAGGATCCATCTCGATCAACATCAACTTACCACAAATAGTAAGTACACAAAACTAACCCAAATGAAGTTCAATCTGAGTCAAACGAAGACCAACTTATAGCTTATTGAATTGTGGAGAAGATAAGACCCTCCCAAGTCAAGCCACTACCTTAGAAGACCCTCTATCCACAATAATTAGCCTACAAGGATCACATTAATAGGTTAATCCATGAAACTTTGATACTGACAAAAATGAAGACATTACAATTTCATTTTGATTACAGCATGATATGTGGAGCCTTTAGGCAATTTGATTTTTGCTATATATGTATGTGATATTGTTATAATGGAAGTACTTAGCATTTGCCATTTGATAATATTCTATGTATTTATCTTCTAAAATGTCTATAGTGAATGGTTTATCAATGTTATGATATGCATATTTGAATTTTTTCTCTATATATAAAAAAATCCCATATGTTTTTAATCGTCATCCCCTAAGGTCCCATTCCCTAAATTTTGGCGTCGACCCGTACCTATACCGGAAACACATCCCCATCCCCTAAAATGTCCCCATCCCGGAAACTCTATGGAGCATAGAGAAAAACTTGTACAGATGAACCCAAAATGAATTTGAACCCAACCTCAAAAAAAATTGGACGAATTTTGAACCTGAATTACGAACCCGCATCATTGCTGGAATCTACACGAGCAATTTAGTCAAAAGCAATAATTTAGAGTGCAGCTACAGTTATTCAGGTCCATAAGTGCCAACATTGTTATCAAGATAAGATGAACAGTAATCACATACTACATATTTGTCTACATTACACACTTCACATCTATCTTTCCTCATCCTTAAGATGATATCATAATAGCCATTAAGTACTTCTGTGATCAAGGAGTAGCGGTCCTTGAGCAGCTACAGCTAGACAGTGGGAGAGGGTAGATTTACATATCGAATTGACAGTTAGATGTAAATATACATAAGCAGTGTAATATCTCTTGAGGTTTAAAAAAACTCTGAATTCTCTACTTTAAGTGTCTTGACATTTTGTCAAACACCTTATTTACAAACACTCTTATTCATTTTCTTAGTGAGAATCAGATACGAAAGTGTGATTTATTGCTCAGAATATTATATATCTCCTCTAGACTCTTGCACCATATGTTACAAGATATATTTTTTATGAGAATGCTGACATGAACAGTTTGTTGATTGGCTCAGTTTCAGATTTCATTTGCCAATAAAGAGCATACATAGAACATATTGCATTGGAAAGGATGTATAGGCAATATGCAAAAAATAACAATCTATGAAACTCTTAAATAAGTAAAGTACATATGAATTGAAAATTAATTGCAATACTAAGAGCAGACCTGGAAACAATGACAATGACAAATATTTCAGTTCACAAATATCTGAAACACTCTTTTGGAATTCAGCATTTGCTTCAACAAGAGAACATTAAATCATCTAATGGCTGGTCCTTGAGTTTCACGAACAGAAATCTGCCCTTGGCCCTCATAAAGGGACCTAACATAGTCTGATACAACTGTTAAAAGTCTGAATTTATCAACAGCAGAGTTTCCATAAGCTTTGTATGCCTGTCACTACAACAGGGAACAGAAATCTCCTTTAAATCACCTTATGTGTTCTAGTATGTATTTTTCCAAAAACTCTTTATCCTTTTCCATTTCGTCTTCTAGTGCCAAACCATACAAAATACATTTTGTTCTTATTTTACCTTTGCTTGACAGTGATGCACCTTTGTCTTGAATCTTATCTGACTGCTCAGCTGCTAAAAGAACTCAATTTTGTCTTATATTGTCAAGAGTCCTGAGAAATTCAAACTCTTCCCAACCCAACGCAGCTTCTTTTTTGTCTTTTGCTGATTTGTCTTTACCTGTTTTGTCTAATTTCCACCCCTATGAGCCTCAGTCCTGCAATATCTCTTTACTTTGCCCCCAGTAACAATATGCTGGCATTAACATTATTTCCAAGCTGAAAGTCTACTCACCCAAAACATCACAAGTCCAAAACAAATATTTAAATTCAAAATAGTTCCACAGCAGCAACATAGATCATATCAGCAGAAAATTAAAAAGCTCTTACAAATTGCCTCTGTACTGCAAATTCATCTCTTATACTTCAAAATAAAATACTCTTATACTTCCAAATTGGGTACCATACAAGATACCTTTAAATATCTTATTATTGCAAACTTGTCTTCAGATGAAGACTTCACAAATTTGGCCCACTGGTAGACCCCATTGTAAATCCACTCCTAAGAAGAGCTAGGTTTTCACCCAACCCTTCTTTCAATCTTCTAAAGGTTTCTGTTCTCAGAAAATTAGTTTATGCAAAGCATCATAAATCCATATCAAATCCAATAACATCTGGATTTTGAACATTCCAATACAATACTAAGAATCCTTTATAAAGATCTGCTGGAAGTATCTAGAAGATAGGCTGACTTAATAAAACTAGAACAACATAATAAAATAAGACTTCATAATATTTTATTATTATTTATTAAGTTTATCAATATTTATTATTATGTCATCACTTTGATATTCTATTTATTTTTTGATAATAAAAATAATTCAATTAATTGCCATGTTAACCTTGGTTTTAGGGGCGAGGGGGCAAGGGTACGGGGGGGACAAGGAAGTGGGTTTCCAGGACGGATTATTTTTCCTCGGAGCAGGGGCTTGCAGGGTGCTGCAGTGGGAACAACTATAATAAAAAATAGGGAAAATTTTTAATATACAGGGAAATTTTAAATATTCATATAAAAACATGAATAAAGCATGCCTATATAAATTATAGAATCTTAGCATATGACATTTGTATTAAATAATTTGACTTTAGAGTTCTCATCAAAACTGAAATATTTTTTATTGGAGAACCAAAGGAAAGGTTTCTGGAAGTTTCTGAGTTTCCGAGACGTCCTGGAAATGGGGACAGGTCAAATTCTACCAGAAACATGTCCCCAAGTAACTCCAATTAATTGTCACTTTTAAAATTGGAGACATTACAAGGAGTTAAGAATAAGATATTCAAAAAAGATGGAATCTAATGAGTAAAACAGATTTCCTAGTTGCATTGGGAGGAATAATGATTAGTTTGCTAATATTTCACATTGATGTCAAAATACACATGTTGTATTCTTTCAAAAGCGAACAATGGTGAAAGGTTCTGACTTTCTAAGGACAGAAATTGCAAATAGGTATATCCTTTGAAGACAAAAAGTATGAAAATGTGGAATTTTAGTACAATGCCAATCCTGCCAGGTGTCTGATAACAATGAAACCTGTGCAATAACCTTGGGTTGAACTGTCAAATTTTGTCATTAAAGATTGACACCAGCTTCATGATCAAAACTATATGGCCCCTTGCAATCTCAGATCTGAAACATAACTTCTGTAACTGTTGTAACTGACCTGAAACAAATTAAATTCCCTTCCAATCTCAGATCTGAAATGTAACTTTCGTAACTGCTGGTCAGAGGAGTCTGTGTGGGTGAAGAAACATAACTGCCGGTCAGAAGAATCTTTGCAGGTGAAGAAACGTAACTGCTGTCAGAAGTTTGGTGAGCACATGACAGGTGTTTTTCAAGGAGCAGGCCATTTTTGAATTATGATGAGAAGAGTCTCAAAAGGGAGTATGGATGTTACTTAGTATCTGATGTCAGGACCCCTTAGACAATGATTATGAAATTAAAATATTATTGTATTTAATAATATAGTAAGACAATATACAGGTTAACAAGTCTATTATAAGAAAGTATTTTATTTTTTTTAGGCAAAAGTGGACTAACCACTGTATATATATAAACTGATTCAATGACTCAACCGGGAAAGAACCAGTAAAGAACCCGGCATCCTTGTCTGATACACATAGATAATATCAAAGAAAATACCTACACATACGCTGGAATGACTTCAAGTTTACCCCCCATATATATATATATATATATAAACTGATTCAATGACTCAACCGGGAAAGAACCAGTAAAGAACCTCACATCTTTGTCTGATACAGATAGATAATATCAAAGAAAATACCTATGCATACGCTGGAATGACTTCAAGCTTACCACTTACATAGATTTTTATCAATTAAAATCAATCTATGCATCTCATTGTCCTTAGTAATAATATCAACTAGATTTAAAGATACGATATTCAAGCCGTCACATCCCAGATTTGCTAAATAATCCGCCAAGGCATTACCTTCACGAAGAGTGTGTGAAATGTAAACCTCTTCAAAAGAATCTAATAGCTGCCAAATTTGTTGTAAAATATATGCTAACCACCAATTTTGTGATTCTCTTTTGATACAAGCATTGATAATAACCATAGAATCACCTTCCACTTGAATATTCTGAAAACCACCATGTTTTGCTAAGACTAATTCATCAAATAGAGTGTGAGCTTCTACGATGTTGTTTGTACCTTGAGGAAGGGGAGAAGATTTAATAGCTAACACTTCTCCATGATGATCTCTAATGCATACTCCGACACTTGACATTCCAGGATTACCCTGAGAAGAACCATCAAAATTGATTTTAGCAAGCCCAAGGATAGGGGGTTGCCACTGAACTGTTGCTCTATCTTGTGTAATTTTTGCTTGAGGTTTATGGCACCAACCTATTGGCACATGAATACCTTTCCAATCACGAATAATAGTGGTGTCTCAATTAGACTGGGTTGGATTACATCTGACTTTTGAATGACTAGCATTGACCACTTCAGATATTGACCTTTCTAGATCTGTGAGAACAACTTCAATGGAAGAAGAAATATGACCGAATATTCTCTTATTCTGTTCCCACCATATTGCCCACACCACTAGTGCTGTGATACATTTCCACAAGCTAGAGAAGAGGGAATTAGTATATAATTCTGGCCAAGATTGAAAAAGATCCCATAATTTAGGTAGAGTGAAATATTGTAATTTTTCAAAAGCAAACAACCAACATTGTTGTGCAAAAGGGCAATTCAAGAATAAATGATCAACATCTTCAAGTTCTTGATCACAAAAGAGGCAATTAAATGGTTGGCAAATATGAAATTTACTTAAATCTATCACTTGTAAGAGCCCTCTTTTTCAAAGCAATCCAAGCAAAACAACCTGCCTTAGGAAGAAATACATGATTTCAGCAGAATGAGTATGCATAGCAAGACACTTTAGATGACTCCTGCTGCTGAATGAGCCTGCAACCTTCTTTGAAAGAATATGTACCATCTTTTCCAACAGCCCAAACTAGCTTATCCTCCTTACTTGACAAATAAACCACTTTTTCTGAAAATATTTTGGATAATCTATCTCTGTCTTGGGGTATAATAGGCAACTCACCTGGATCCTTCCAAATCACTCTCTTATGATATATTATAAGAAAATATTATTATCATTAAAATAATAATATCATATATCATTAAAGACAAATCTATAATATTATGACTTCTAAAATTGACATGGGAACTAATATAATCATTATTGTAGAAATCGTACATTTATTATCATCTAAAAAATAATGTAAATAAATATAATATTAATTAACAAATATTCATAGAGTATCAATCAATGTCAACACATATTAAAAATATTATTACTAATGTTATCTAATAATACAATAGATTAAGTAATCAACATTAAGGATAACGCTACTAATAATGATAATAATAAAACATATATCCTCATCGAAATTATTATACTAAATATGATCACTATAAAAAGAACCGATTAATTGATCGAATGCATGGGACACGCTTTTTAAGGAGGAATGGGCAGCAAACATATATAAAACCCAACTTATAAAAGGATGGAGGAGGTTTTTACGGAGGGATAAGGAAGAAAGCAGATAATAAAGGAGGACAATGTGGGTATGTCATATGACGTGGAGTGCAAAGATGGAGAGATAAGATGATATAAAAGAAAAGATTCAAGAGATTGAAAATAAATGCAGAGAAAACGCTTGTGAAGCAGCGAGCGAAATTAAATGAGTAACGTGGCCACCAAATGGAAGTCAACTAGAGATATGCCGAAGGAACCAATCCGGAAGTAGCACGTGGAATAAAGAGAATGAAGTGATGGGAGACATAAGGAATGAAATATAGATAAATATTTAACAAATCATATAAAGAAATGGGTGACACATCAGCACCCAGCAGCCTTAATACATAACGTGGGAGGAAAAAATATAAACATTACCGCCCGGAAGGTATATGACAAATTGTATTTAAAGAGGGCGGGACATTACCAACTCCGCTCATTTATATACTAAAAGAAAGGTATTTTAATTATAAATAACGCCATTGTGACTAGTTTGAGGGAAACTGCCCACATATAAAGGCCCAAAACGGAACTAAGTGACTCCAAAGGGCAGGTGACATATTAGACCTCAGCCCTTTTATATTAAATAACTACATTGCCTATTTGGATTTCGGTATGGATGCAAGCTCGAGATTCCGGTTCAAAATATCCAAATATTTTTTGCGTTGGGTTTGGATTCGTTTTGGGTCCATCCGTACAAAAACATATAGTTTTTTAAAATGTGTGTGTACAGATGCAACAACAAATAATTCTATACACCACTCCGATAATAGTAAAGCAGCATAGCAAAATACGCCACCATATCTATGTTTCATTTCAATACGATATTAATTGCATCACTTAGCAATACATATAACATCATACACTTGCTTCATCACACGCATGGGACATATTTCCATATCAAGGGGCAATTTGAGAATGAAAGGAATCGTCAAAAGATAAAGTTATCTGATTTTATTTTAAATTAGATAGAGGATTTCTAATCAAGCTAGATCAAAAGTCTAGATTCAGATTTTAAGCCCTGGATTCAAAGAATATATCGTTTTTTTTAAAGAAATTCCTCTATAATCGTCAATTTGGACTTCACCAATTGTCAAATTGGATTTCCTCTATCAAGTTTTCCTTTTCATTCACAAATGCATAAATGACATAAACCATCTATTGTAGCCTTTTTAGTGGTCACTTTTAGGGTTGGCAAGATCGAAAGACCAAGTTAGGCTAAAAAACCACTTTAAAATAGTTAATAAAAATATTTAAAGACAAAATTTGGCCCGGGTTCAGTCATTGGGCAGCAAATTCTTCAAAATTCTGTACAAATTCTCCGTAGGTTCTTCTAACAGAATTTGCAGTGAATCTATGGCTCTGTAGGCAAGTTTGGGGAGAATTTGAGAAGAACTAGACTTCATACAGAATTCAACCAGACTTTGAGGGTTGCTGGAGAGAATCTAGTAACTTAGTTAAATAAAGATATTACTAAAAACAATATCGGCAATATTGCTAAAACAACAAAGGTCAACATATATGTGGTGATACCAAAGATCAAAAGGTATGAATATAAATAGTTAATGTTTATAGAATAAAATTTATATTATTAAATTAGTAGAGAAGCATTATACATGGAAAATAATAATAATTACTCATATTAGTTGAAATAAAATCTCTAAGGTTTTATAAAATAAAATTGAGTTCAAATATGATTATTAGGAAAAGGCTCAGTTTTACTATACATGATATTACACAAAATTATCTCCAATATAATTTGATCTCTAGTAAGGAGTCTAATATAATAACTAATGTTGTTAATAAATTGAGGATAAGTCATTAAGAACTCTTGTATTAGTATGTAGTGGGTAGGGAGTGTGCAAAGGGGGAGGAGTAAATAGCTCACATTGGGGCAAGAGAATCCCACTATGGGAACCCAACGTACATAATGTCCGAACTTGAGTAGCAGTAAATCTATCATCCATTACGGGAGTTGATACATGGGGAATATTGATGTTATCCAAAGTTACTAATGGTATTAAGTGATGGCTATTACAAGTTAGTTTATATATGATTAGTTCTACCAAGTATCAAATTCTAAAAAGGGTCCTTTTGCATTCTAGGACCATTTTAAACCCACATAGGAAAAGGCGTCATTATGTCTAAAGTGGGGATTGACAATTTAGTGTTGTTTTTTTAATGGGCAGTAATATTACATAAAAGGCACACAGACAATAGCCAAGTAGCTGAGTTTTAGCATGAAGTGTACTTGGATGAGAGGGTATTAGTGGTAGTTTGGTATCATTCTAAGATATATGCTTTATGTCTAAGATATCTGACGTAAATATATAGTTGTTAGAAAGAGTTTGTCTGGTTGTGGTGATTAAACTCATGTTGTAGCTGATTGTTGCAATTTCAACAAACTATTTAGCATTTCTGAAGTTGTGATCTAGAGTTGGTGCTCTATGATGAGGTTGGAGCCTTAGATAAGATAAGATAAGATAATGATATTAATGTCCAACAAAAGACCAAAAAGAGGTCTATGGGACTGAAAAATTACAACAGCTAGGCTAACACCAGTAGGAACACACAAAGGTGTCCGAAAATAAACGAATACAACCAAAGCAATAACAACCAACAAAGACAGAGAGAGCGCTAAGAGTCATTCTTGGGCGAGAAGAAATCAATCACTGAATGATACACATGCCGATGTGTAGAGGCACTGGACTGTCTCTAGCTACTCACAGAAGAGTGTCGTTGATGCAAATATCCAGAATGGGATTTGACACATTTGGAAAGCCCATGAGAACAAATAGAGCTGGAAGGCCCTTTTACACCCCACAAAGGAGATAATGGTGTAAAAAATGCAGTGATGAGCTGAGTAGACAAGTGTACGTGAGGAAGCAGTGACTGGATCGCGCTATCATGGAGCGTGGGGGCCTCACGAAGATAAAGTGCAAGGCATCTCTGATCATAATAGCTGAAAAAGTCAATGATCCAATGTATTCTGACTAGGAACTCAACTATTGTACTAAGTTGCAGCCCATTGTTGATTGATTAGTGAACCGTGGTTTTTATCCAAAAGGGTTTCCACGTGATTAACTTTATGCATCATTGTCTCAAATCTTTCCTTGTGAATGTGTTCTGTCTGTTTTTAAATTTTTGAAAATACTGATTCACCCCCTTCCACTCTCAATATTTTTTGCGTTGTCATAGATCAAGATGATAATCACCTTTCAAGAAGGATGGTGAGTGAACTATCGATCACACCAAATATAGAGAAAATCTTCATTGAAAAGCTACAAAGGATTCCTACACTCTAAATCATCATTGCATAGATCAGTTAGTCAACATTTGCAGAGACAATCACATATCTGATAAAGAGGTATCAAACATGAATGCGTGCCTGGAAAAGAAAGTATGCATTATCAATCATCAGATTGATCAATCAACTAAGGAAAGCATATGAACAAAATCAAAGCAAACATGGAATTGGCATATGAATGAAGTCTTTGTATGCATCGATCGATCATCAAGATCAAAGAAGGCTCTAATCAAGTAAACAAGAGTTATCTCAGTTCCCAAATAATAAGGACATCATCATTAGTGATAGTGACTGAATTATAAAGGAATGAGGATTGAGTTCCATTATCTAAGACATGGACTAATATCAAGACGAGATGCTGTCTTGAATAACATTGACGTCATTCAATGGACATTATTGATTATAATATTCAAAGGATCATAATTGGCTAACAAATATATAGATTGACATCCAAACTAATGACCATTATATTGATCAAGGAAGGAGGATTATCCATACTTAAATAATGATCGATATCAAGGGACGTATGCACTTACTAAGTAATCACCTTATGAAAAATAGCCTCAATATCATTACTAATGATGATAAAAATCATTATGTAGACACCAACTAATATCAATATGCTATGCAATCATGTATCTTTTAAAATTAAGTGGTTAATAGCAAACATAAACGAATGATATTATGAAAAGACACAAAGACAATCTATTGTCAGCGATTAATAATAACAAAGGGGTGTTTGGTCAATTGTATACAAACCCGGTCTGAATTATGATAGTGATTAGAAGAATTATGCAATGGCACAATTAGCAATTATTATGGGCACAATTACAAAGAAACATGAGACATGTCTTATCCAATGCGACTTCTCATCTATTGTCCTCGATTTTAACATCACAAGATTTTAGTAACCCTACACAATTTTCTCATGGATTCATGACTGTATCCTCTATGTTTTTAATGTATTGGATAATGTGTCATAAAGGCATTTCATCATCCTTCAATTGTCCTTTATTTAGCATTTTCCATGCACACTTTGAGGGTTTTCACCAAGTTAATCACCTTATTGCTTGTCAAAATGTATTTTTCTTCTCTGATTGTAAGCACTTGATTTTTGGCAACTTTTGTAATGTCCCCACTATTAGGATTAGTTTGAAACAAGTAATACTTGCAAAATAATGGTTAGAATCACAATAATACCAAAACTATCTATATTATTCTACCCTCTAATTTAACCCCAATCTTAAGGATTTCTCCAGATTGAGCTTCCTACCTCATAGCTACCTCGTCGTCTTCCCAAGAGCGCACCCCATAAGATTCTTCTTGGACAAGACATTCTCTATCCAAGGCCAATCACATATGCATATGTTGACATCATTAGAATATTATGGCACCTATAGATTATCTATTGATTCTTGGCCATGGTGGTCAAATGAAGATCTTAACATCTCGCATACCCCATGCTTCGAGTCTCATTAATCTCCATAGTGTTAACCCCATAAGCTAACACAATATTATCCACAAGTATGATTAATTAATATAAATAAATTCATAAACATAATTAAACAAATATAATCTATAAACATACCTTCCTTACCTTCTTCTTTTCTTGGTCCATGTGGCTCTATCTGTAATAACCCTGCTTGGCTATAGCTCTAACAAATACTAATATTTCTGACTTTTGACATTACGTCAAAACATTTAGCATACAATGCCAATACTACTGAAAAGAACTCCAAGGCTGACTAAATCACATTCACCAAGATTAGGCAATTTTTAACAACACTGATGATGACCAAGCTTAATTCAATGGCAATGATAGATTTGCATTTAATTTACTATGCCATGTAGCTTTAAAAAAACTGAACTAATTCATATTTATCTCTCAATTCAATTTACATCAACATTGAATCAAATTACATCTCATAATTTCACACACTTTCTTCCAAGCAACAGCAATGACAGAAATGGAAGATGCAAATCTTAAGAAATTGATCCACAAGACTCAAATTCCAAAACTACTATACGTCAGCAATAGGTTGGAAAATAATCAGCTCCAACAATTAATCTTCTCCTTAGCCACAGTAAAACAGTAGAAGAAATGGCCAATTGTATACCTCAGCACAATTGTCAATGCAAACTAAAAACAAAATCTCAAATTTGAATCTACAATACTTCATCTGTAGATCCAATGGAACAACTCAGAATTCAAACCCTTATACTTCAGCAAGGGCACAAAAATCAAAACTCAGAAAAAGCCACAAAGGCATCAAAAGCAAATAAAGTATCCAAGCATGTTTTTCTCAACAAATGGGCTTGTATATATAACCTCCATATGCCTTTTGTTGAGAAAATGTAACTTCACTTAAGAAGCTTCACCACACAACATTAATTAGAAGCTTCTATTAGATTCTTTCACTTGACTTGGCTTAACTAATTAACAAATGGCTCTTTCTAATTATAACTCAACCTTCAACTTAAGTTAAATTATAACTTTATAATAAGTCATTTAATTATTTAATAATAATTTGGTCACTAAAAATAACTCCCAAAATACTCATCATTTAAATATGTCATCTAAAATAGGAGTCATACCTATTATTTTTCCATGTGACCAAATGCACTTCCCAAAAATAGAAAGGGTTTATCTCAATCAACACATGACTTATCACAAATAGTAAGTACACAAAACTAAGCCCAAACGAAGTCCAATCTAAGCCAAACGAAGACCAACTAATAACTTACTAAAGATGTGGAGAAGACAAGACCCTCCCAAACCAAGCCACTGCCACAGAAGACCCTCTATTCACAATAATTAGCCTACGAGGATCTTAATAATAGGCTAATCTCTCAAATTCCAATGCCGACAAAAATGGGGACATTGCACTATCCGTACTTGGCCCTTCAATGAATTATTCCTTCTAGATTACTTCAACTCTATATTTATTTTTTTAAATTCTTCCTTTTCTAATTATAAGGAAAGTATAAAATATAATTTTTTATTTTTTCTTTTCCAAGAGTCGCAACCTTTCACAATACAAATCCTTTGAAAAGTCACAACACTTCATAGTTATAATCCTTTCGAAAAGTCACAACACTTCATAACTAAAATCCTTTGCAAAAGTCTCAATACTTTATAATCACAATATTTTTTTAAAGTCAAAACTATTCATAATTATGACCCTTTCGAAGGTTCACATCCTTCCAATATCATTGATACATTTTCAAAAAGTCACTTCCTTATTTTCCTCATATTATTTTCCCCTTCCATTTTTCATTTTTGAACTCCTATCTTCTCATCTTCCTTTTCCCTCTCTTTAAAATAAACTCCTGTCCCTTTTATATCTTAATTATAAAGAGTTTGTTCTATTTGTTAGACATCTCTTGACTTTTCATTAGATTTAGTTAATTTATATTATTCTATGTTATATTATTTATTTACTTACTTATTTGTGTTTATTATTATTTGTTATTAAATTCTATTTAGAAAGTTAACATACTTTCTACAATATTGTCTCTTGTTTTAATTTGATTTCTTTATTTACTCATTCAAATGTTATTATTTTTTAATCATTTAAAATATCATACTAAATATTATTTCATTATTAATATAGATTCCTAGTTTTATATTTTAGTATTAATTTTAATATAACTTTATTATTATTATTTATTTAATAACTATCTAATTATTATTAAAATTCTATCTTATAATGGAGATATGACAGTTCACCCTTCCTCAAATTGCTTGTCCTCAAGCAGTTAGATAATTTCTTCTGTTGAGTTGAAGTATATATTTATTTTAGTCCAAATTCTTAGGTTGCTATCATGGATATGTTTGAATCCTTTCTAATAGTCATTAGCTTTGTACATTAGTCTTTCATGTCTATAATTTTTCTTAGATCCTCTTTAGCCCTACAGGATGGCAAGATCATGCTCTAATACCACTATAATGTCCCCACTATTAGGGTTAGTTTGGGACAAGTAATACCTACAAAATAATGGTTAGAATCACAACAATACCAAAACTAACTATATTATTCTACCATCTAATTCAACTCCAATCTTAAGGATGTCTGCACATTGGACTTCTTAGCTCATAGCTACCTCGTCATCTTCTCGAGAGCGCACTCCTTAAGATTCTTCTTGGACGAGACATCCTCTATCCAAGGCTAATCACATATGCACATGTTGACATCATCAGAATATTCTAGCACATTTAGATTATCCATTGATTCTCGGCCATGGTGGTCAGATGGAGATCTTAACATCTCACATACCCCATGCTTCAAGTCTCATTAATCTCCATGGTGTTAACCCCATGAGCTAACACAATATTATCCACAAGTATGATTAATTAATATAAATAAATTCATAAACATAATTAAACAAATATAATCCATTAACATACCTTTCTTACCTCCTTTCTTGGTCCACGTGGCTCTATCATTAGTCAGCCCTTCAATGAATTATTCCTTCTAGATTATCTCAACTCTATATTTACTTTTTTAATTGTAAGAAAAGAATAAAATATATTTTTTTGTTTCTTCTTTTCCAAAACTCACAACCTTTCATAATACGAATCCTTTGAAAAGTCACAACACTTCATAGTTATAATCTTTTCAAAAAGTCACAACACTTCATAACTAAAATCCTTTGGAAAAGCTTCAATACTTTATAATTACAATATTTTTGAAGAGTCACAATTATTCATAATTATGGTCCTTTTGAAGGTTCACATCCTTCCAATATCATTGATACCTTTTCAGAAAGGAACTCTCTTATTTTCTTCATATTACTTTTCTCTTCCACTTTTCATTTTTGAACTCCTTTCTTCTCCTCTTCTTCTTCCCTCTCTATAAAATAAACTCTCCTCCCTTTTATATCTTAGTTTTAAGGAGTCATGTCTATTTGTTTAAACATCTCTTGACTTGATAAGTGGGAGATAATTTCCACAGCTAGTCAAATTGTGATATGAATATCAGGATTTAACTGTGTGATTTTGAGTCAAACTCGAGTCAAACATGGGTCATCGAGTTTGACTCAAAATCACACAGTTAAATCCTGATATTCATATCACAATCTCTTGACTTTTCATTAAATTTAGTTAATTTATATTATTCTATGTTATATTACTTACTTATTTGTGTTTATTATTATTTGTTATTAGATTCTATTTAGAAAGCTAACATACTTTCTACAATATTGTCTCTTGTATTTAATTTTATTTCTTTATTTACAATTTCAAATTTTAATATTTTTCTAAGTTGTCGGTTCGCGGTTCGGTTCCGGGTTCGGGTTCAAGAACCGGTTCGTTGGTTCGACAAAATTTTGAAAAGGGGTTTGGGTTCGTTACTACAAAAACATGTAAAAAAATAATAATTTTTTTTAAATATATATATATACATACATACATACATACATACATACATACATACATACATACATACATACATACATACATACATATATATATATATATACATCTTTACGAAGCATGAGTTAGAATTAGAATGTAGCATAGTAGCATAAACACATTTGAACAACAAAAAACTTTAAAACAACATAAACAATATAGTAGCAAACCACAGCGATCATTGGAACCCCTAGCGACTAGATCTCTTCCCTTTCATTTAAAAAATTCATAACTATATCTAATTAGTTTATGCAGATCAACAGTAAGTTTTAATAAAAATTTCTTCTTTTCATAATTTTATTTACCAAACTCTTATTATGATTAACATAATCGATTGAACGTGGTTAAAAACTAATTAGATCTAGCTTGCAGAAGGTAAATCCCTTTGACCAGCTGAATATTCTTCAATCTCTTTGGGCACAATCTCCCAAGCACTGATCAGCAACAGTAAACTGGAAAAAGACCATTCATGGAGGCCTTTGGATAACACAGTCTGACGTCCCAGATTCAATATTCTTTAATACAATTTTTAATATACCTAGAGGAGAAATAATCAGCCAAACAGTGATAGACAATGTGGTAAGTAGCTGCCCCACCTGACCATATTCATGTGACCGTAACTTTCTTCTGCAGGGCAACATTTCCCAATAAAACGTTGTTTATTGTTTAGTGTTTGAAAAATTCATATTGCTACTCAAATAGGCCCTGAAATTCCTCGAAATTGGTCATGGTGGTCGCCACATGTTGAGCATCTTCTCTTGTGGGTGTCTCAAATTTAGTAGCATTTTGATTCAAATAGAAAGTGTTTTACAAGTAGGGATTACTCAACACTAAAAAACTGTGGCATTGTAATGCCTACCAACCCAGACCCAAGATGTATCAACATAAATTAAATTAAAACATGCTGTAATGTGGAAAATTTATATGTGGTTCTCCTGGGTTCGAACCCTGGTCCGAAATTTTATATGTGGTTCTCTTGGGTTCGAACCCTGGTTCGAACCAAATCGAACCAGGCCTCCAAAAACGAACCCAGGTCGAACCCAAGTCGAACCGGACTAGAACCACAAACAGGTTCGAACCGGTACGTGGTCCGGAGGGGGGGGGGAGGTACCCGTGCAACTTAGATATTTTTTAATCACTTAAAATATCATACAAAATATTATTTCATTGATAATATAGATTCCTATTTTTATATTTTAGTATTAGTTTTAATATAACTTTATTATCATTATTTATTTAATAATATTGTATTATCTAATTAATTTTAAAATTCTATCTTAAAATGGAGATATGACTACCTACAAATCTTTTCTTTGTTTTTCTTGTTTTTGTGATTTACTTTGTCTTGTTTTTTCTCTCTAGGATTGTAACCCTTGAAATTCCGCTCATTTTGAGCTATGTTAGACCTCAAACAGAATTCTCTAGCTAAAGTTATTAAGGATTTAAGCATGTTGTTGATGGGGTTTTCTGGCTTGATTGCATATTCTTATTAAAAATCCTTCAAAAGTGGGTTTTTATTGGCAATTGCACAAAATAAAATTGTCTTTTGCATCAAAAATTGGTTAACAACCCCATTTTAAAATTTCAAATCATTTTGATGAGATTTAAACAGTGTTTAATGAATTTCTAATGTGACGTTGAACTTTTTAACTCCCGTTACATATCTCTACATTAAAATTACAAATTAGATGTAAAATCCCTCAAAAGTGGGCCTTTTATTGAGTGGCACAAAATAAAATTGTGATTTACATGTATAGTGGGTTTAGAAACCTCCATTTAAAATCTCACATCATTGTTTTTAATTTTTTTTATAATGCCATATTGGCCTTTTCCAATCCTTCTACCTGTCTCTTCATTAAAACTAGTTACATGTAAATTTAATAACATGAGATATTTTTTATGCAACTAAGTGGGGCTTTGATTCAACATTGTGTATCATCACTTATGCAAGTTATATTTTAAACGTGACTCAATATATTTTAAGTCCCAAGTCATAAAGGTGGGTTTTAAATGCAAATACATATATTGAGTTTTGAATATATACAAAGTGATTCAAGAAACACGTCATTATAAACTTTCATGTATTAAACATATGTAAAATCAAAAACATATGCAAATGAGTTCAAAAAGTGTGTTTGTGCATGCAAAGTGATTCAAGAAGGACGTTATTATAAACTTAAGTTATTAAAGACTCCATAGTGGCGATTTTTTGATCAAATGCATATGCATTTGTCTTTGAAAAGTCTGTCTTAAGTAACTAAAAGGCAGCATGGTGATTTTTCTATCATTTACATATCCTCTATACATGTAAAAGATATGAAAAAGTGTGTTTTATCTTGCAAGAGCTGGAGGTGGCAATTTTGTTAGAGAATACATGTGTAAATGCTACCAAAAAACACATTTTATTCCCTCTACTGCTGAGTTTAACTCTTTGAGCACTGGGTGGTAATTTTTGAGGAATTTGTATGCTTTTAAGGGCTGTATTTGGCAAAAAGCAGTCCGTCTAGGGCATGTTTTAGGTCAAAAAACAGCTTCGAGATGAGAATTCTCAAGTTTTAAGTGCTGCATTTGGAATTGGAAAGCCCGTCTAGGGCACATTTTTGGAAAAAAAATAGGTTTTTCTGATGCAAATGCAAGCTTTTTTACTTACAACTCGAAGTTAGAAACTCACCTAGGGCACAAAAATGAGATCTCCAGCTTGTTCTCTTCATTCATATCCACATTTCTTCCTCCTTGAATACCGTTTTTGTTTGTCATTGCATCTTGTATCAAGCTCAAACATTTGCAGATCACATCCTGTGTAAATGTCTCCACAAGTGGAATGGATTTCCCAAGAAGGTTGGCACCTTAAACTCAATATTCCATCCACAATAAATAAAGATAAACAAATAACAATTCGTACC
The DNA here is from genome assembly GCA_028749045.1 of Cupressus sempervirens. Taxonomy (NCBI): domain Eukaryota; kingdom Viridiplantae; phylum Streptophyta; class Pinopsida; order Cupressales; family Cupressaceae; genus Cupressus; species Cupressus sempervirens. Next base: position 487,747,033 of record CM053792.1, read on the forward strand.
AAAAACTTCTTAAAATACCTTCGAGCATGGCTTTCATATGATGAAACTTAGCAAAATATTCATAAAAGCTCAGCAAAAAAATTGCAGAAACGTATGAAAACCTTGAAATTGGTGGTGAATATTGACGGCCTACCCTCCTAGATATGCAACTCAAGATCGAGATGTGAAATAATGATGTAAATAATCTAGATTAGCAATGAAACCCTCCAAAATCATAAACAACAAGATTTGTTTGCAAAATTTAATTGTTTCAAATCTGAAAATGTTTAAAATCTGCTCAAATGCAACTCCCAAATGGAATTGCCCCAAAATTGTTGAGGACCTTCATTCCCAATTTCAGTAATGAAAATACAACATGGCGTAATCCTCCATCTTACCCAATCAACCAAGGGTTTTCATCCTCAAATAAGAACTTGAATGCATATAATAGGCACCAACCCACTAGAGACACCAGTCTCCATGACTAAGCACCAACTCAGCAAGAGACACCAATCTCTACTAATCAGAAGCCACAAACTCCCAATCTCCCCAAATAGGAAGCACCAATGTCCAAATTGTGTTTGAGCTCTTTGAGCATTGCTACTTTAATATGCTTAACAAACCTACCTTAAGAATGTAGGGAGTTGAGCTGGCTATTTCGCCCGAAAGATGCCTCTATTTAGGAAACTGTAAGTCCAAAGTAACAAGAATCAGAATCAGCAAAGCCGAATCGAATTGTGAATCAGCCATGAATCGAAATCGGATCAGCCATGAATCAGCAAATTTAAAAAACCCTTGAAATTTAGTGAGTAACTTATTTCGTAAACCCTTTATCACCGATTCACAAAAAATAGTTTGGCTTGAACCGAATCGCATGAATCGCCACAATTCTCGTTACTATGATTGTAACCATCCGAACTAAGGATCTCACAGGAGCTTGGTCAACCATGTCACAAATCCTGAGGGGATATGCTAAACATGTTCCAATAAACTCCCCTTCAGCATTACCCAATAGGATTCAAACCTACAACCCCACTCTTGTACCACTTGAAGGAAGTTGAGCTGGTTAATTCTCCTAAACGATGCATCTAGTCAAAAAAATGCTATCATCCCATTTAAGGATCTCACAGGAGGCTATTAGTGTAAGGAAACTCAGGTGCGGAAACAGCTTCCTACGCTAATCTCATAAGGAAAGTATGATGCAAATCCTATTAAAATCTTCTACACTTACAGATTCAATATCATGTAAACAACAATATTGCAGCCAACCATGCATACAGAAAATAGACATAGAAAAGAACACATAACACAAAGATTTGCCGGTGGAGAAAAACCTTTCGGTAAAACAACCCCACCCCTTCAAAACCTGCACAATATATTATCTTCAACACAAGGTTACAATACACTTGCAATGCAAGTTCAACATCAACAACAGAAGACTCCAATAGCTACTCGCAATACCAACAATACACTTTTTCGCATCGCTTCTCTTCGCAACCCTAAAAACGCTTATAACATGCGCTTCACTTTAGGACTACTCCCAAAGGTAAACCGTATTAGGGTTTTACCATTCTCCGAGAAAACAGGAACCCCAAAAAAATTTTGGTTCTTGGGGTAGAGTGTACAGTACTCAAATATCTTAGTTGCCACATGTCTTCACCTATCATTGAATCTTCCTAACATAGCTCTTACGTGTCATGGGAATCCATCATAACCGTTTTAGTCATGATCTCCTTACACACAATTCAAGATGTCGACACATCAACATTATTTGCAAGAAATACAAATAATAAGAATAGGAATTATACAAGGTTGAGACACCTTATTCCTAACAATTAGAACATGTCATGATTCCCAAAGGGATCTGTTGGGTATGTTCCAACAAGACTGCTATAAATTTTCGTTTGTAAGTCTCTTGATCTATTCAAAACCCTCTTTAAAATTACTCACAAATATGCACAAAAAGGCTCCTTCAGATCTTCTCAAAACACCTCTATGACATCAAAACTGCCTTATAACACTACTCCAGATCTGCGATACAGTATGCACAAAGGAGATGCAACTATTGATCCATAATCTACTTCAAGTCAGACCAGGTCTGCTATGAATCTTCAATCATCACAGCACCAGTAACCTTAATAATATCTACTCTAGTATGCTTTGAGATTCTTCTCTCAATGCTTCAAATATCTGCTCTGAATTAAAATAATATGCAATGACTTCTTGCCATCAAATGCACTTCACAAAGCCTTCAAATATACTCACCGAAGGGGACAATTTCAGGAAAATCCATACACATTACCAGTAGAAGAAACTCCTTTTTCAAATCCATCTCTTCACCTCAGAATGAGCACGAAGATAGTGTCAACCCTATTGATAAAAAAAGAAATTTGATTTATTATTTTTTATTCTCCAAGAGGAGTGCCAACATGATGAGATTTTACCCAGGCAATAATTTTATTTAACTTTTATTTTATTCCCTTTGTGCCACAGGGGCGAACATATGATAAACTGTGACTTCCCCCATAGGGCACCCCACAAAATATATACTTATTTCTTAGTTTTATGATTCCAATTCGTAAGAGACTTGTATCCATCAATAGCTTGCATAGAAATTGTTTCTTTCATAACTGATTTGTGTATTTGAATCCATTGAATAATTAATTGATTGATTAGTTAGTCCGCTGGTTACCATCATCTCATTGGCAATGATTCAGAAATAGTGTGTCAATTATCATATGTAATTGCCTCCTATTATTATGCATAACTTTATAGTATCATCGTCTGCCGATATGCTAGTATGTTAATTTTTGAGTCTCGAAATGAATACTTGACATCTTATCTATATATACATATATACATACATATATACATATATATATACATATACATACATACATATATATACATACATACATACATACATACATATATATATATATATATATATATATATATATATATAATTTTTATTTTTTATTTTTTTTTTATTTTTATCCCATTAAGTTATCCTATATTGGCACCGGTGAACTATCTTGGAATTCATATTCGGTCAAAACTCTTTCAGAGTTCAAAGTATTCATTGACTAAAGCTAAGGGTTGTTCACTATGATGAAAGCGTCATAGTTCACTGATTTGCGAGGGTGGAATAATCCTAAGTACTATGTTTAGATCTTATTGGAATAATATATCGTTTGTAGATTTATATGCATTGATTATGGTAGCATATTTTATATTCTTATGAGTGCACAATAACCTACATCCACTAACATATCCCTGATCATATGGGAACAACAATTTGATTATTTGGTAGACATTCAAGCTTTGTATTTAGAACTTTGACGCTATCACTGAGAGGAGGGTGCATCTTAGAAGATTGGTTGGAAGCATGAATGCTGATGATATTCCTATGGGGGAGTATTGTAGATATGTTACTATGAGGATATGTTACTTCATGACTGAGTTTGTCATTGATGTCAACATAGCAGTTTTCTGTGGTATCTGACAAATGAACAGCAGAAAGATCGAGTTGGTACGGATGGCTAGTTGAGCGTTTACACTATCCGAGGTTATGAGAGATACTTCTAAGTATCTAGTATATGATGTTAACGTCGGAAGAAGAAATGATAAGTCTGGAAGAAGTTATGTAAGTTTTGGTGATGTCTATTCTGAGATAGAGTTTATAGAGGCATGTTCTAGTAAACTTGTTATATCTCTTAGCAGAATTGTTATTCTGAGAATCAAGGTTGAGGACATGAAGAAGACATGTTGGTGATGACGTGGCTAAGCTCGCTCGTCATAATATTGCATGTACAGAAAGTTATTCAAGTTGCAAGGCCGAAGATTAATGTTATCACTGAGTGTAACATGTTCTTAATGTGGTCCTATAATAATTAATTGAGAAGGTCTAACAACCAACTCAGGGAATTGTTTTGAGGACTTGGTATAAAGGAAGGACATTTTCCTTTATCAAATATAACATAAATATATTGTTGCGAAGAGATTGTAAGCAGAGAGAGAGCAGAATGCGAAGTTGAGTAGAGCAGTGCGGAAGTGAAGGAAACTTCATTGCCAAGGTTTAGCTGAGTGATCCGAGGTTTGATAATTGGATCCAAGGTTTGTGACCTGGTCTACAAGGTCTGACAATAATTGGTTCGGTTGAAAGGAGGACATAACAGTAAATTACATGTTTGAGCAGTGAGCTCTTCTTGTAGTTGAAATTGCATTTTTGGGCAGTGGGCTCTTCTTGCATACATTGTACTACAACTCCTAATAGGGTTGGAATCTCCTAACAAGATTCAAAGTCTCCTAACAGGGACTCATTGTGCTAAATGTTGTAATAGATTCCTAACAGGGTCCATCCTCTAACAAGGAATATTTATATTAGTACACCATCTTGTGGGCATCATTCCCACCGGGGTTTCCCCTCTAACCAAGGGTTTCCCCAGTCAACATATCTAGTGTAATTGTCTATGTGCATTTTATTATGGTTGTTGTTTACTTTGGTTGAATAGTTAAGTTTTCTTAAAGAAGATAAACGTTTTGGTTGTTGTTTACTTTGGTTGAATAGTTAAGTTTGCTTAAAGAAGATAAACGTTTTAATAGTTGGATAACTAATTCAACCCCCCCCCCCCCCCCCCCTTCTTAGTTATCTTGGTGGACTATTGTTTCTAACAGTGCATTCGTTAGTGTTACTTCTTTGGTTTGTTTGTGATAGACTTCATCATGGTAAGTGTTACATCCTTCTAATATTGCCTTTCCCAGACATGTAAGGATAAATTAGATTCAAATATCAATATTGGTTGATGCCATATCGTTTCTCTCCCTCTATTGATTAGAGCCTATACCTGGTGATTACTTTCTCTGACCAATATCCACCTTCAAAAATCGGAGATTACTAGGATGTTGACTTCACTATTTTCCTTCACTAAGTTCCCTGCCTTCTTAATTCCTAGGGTCCTATAAATATATGACTACCACTGGCATTCATGGTCATAGTGATGCCCATTATTACTTGACATCTTCTGATATTGACTAACTACTCATGGTATGACCTTCGTGTATTACTGACATCTTTGATTATAGTGTCAATTTCAATAGAACCTTTCCCCTTGTATGATTAATATTGAATTACAAGAACGACTTTAAATATTGATGGCCCAAGGAAACGGTATATCATGTGATCTCTATTTAGGAAAGGTGCATTGTCTTTCCAAGACTTCAATCAAAATTACAAGTGACACATTTTTAATATCCATCGATCAACTCGTATACACCCCTATAGTCGATAATCTTGTAATTGTCAGCAACGAAATATTGTTGACCAGACTAGGAAGCAGATCCAAGAATATGTCTTTATGTATCCAATATCAATGAATAATGAACCCGCTTGACTATTATCTTTGATTAAGCTTGGTTGATTGAATGAGTTACAAAGTTGATCATATTCCTCAAATCCCTTCTATTTGTGTACTCCTCCTCCCCCCGCCCCGCCCCGCCGTCAATTGTTATTAATCATCCATTCATATATTCAAAAGGAGGAGACAGTTAAAATGGATGCAACCTTCCAATCGATCTCTTGTATGTTTTGATCAAATTATTTGATAAATCATTAAAGTTACTTTAATTATCATTATAAAATATTTCAATTTCTTCATTCTCTGACTGATGAGGCCCTTAAGATGATTATTTATTTAATTATTAATTAATATATATTTATTGTTTATTATTTATATTTATTATTATTATATATTTATTCTATCATGTTAATAATGAATCATATTTACATATTATTATTATTTTACAAGTGATAATCATAATATGATTACATTAATAATAAATTATGTATAATATTATTATTCAATAACCTATAATGTTATATTATATCCATTACTATATTTCAATTATTATTATTTATTATTAATTATGATATATTCATATTAAATACTATTCATTTGTTTCCTTTTATTTAATATTTATTTAATTACTATTTGAATTTAATTACTGCTAATTATGTTTGTTAATAGATAAGCTTAATTTAAACTTATCTAATTGTAGATATTAATCATCTTATATAATTATTATGCATTATTGATCACTTGTATAGTGATAACTTATTATTATCTAGTATTTAATGTTCGTGATAGCTTATTATTATATTGAGATATGTTTATTAAATTCTCCTCAGGGGATGGGGCAATGCATAAACTTCACTATTTATGCAAAAAATAGACTCTCCTACATGCTCAGTCTTTGTTTTCTTTTTTATGTGATAAATAAACTCTCCTCCACAACCAACCTTTGACATCATTGACAACATTTTCCAATAGGAAGAACTTGGTACTGATCTACAATGTTTTCTCACATCACAAGAATGGTTCTTCTATACAGGAATTTGATGGTCTTTTCATAGATTCTCATGTTAGGAGGAAGGAAGATAGCAACCAGCCCTCCAATTCTCCAATTTGTTTTACTGTTAGTCATTTAATATGGTCCTATGACTTCTGCATATTCGTGTTGATTTCCTTTTTGCTGTTGTATTTTGGTTTGACTTTTCGCTTTCAGGACCTTATCGTATGTATGCAAACTTTTATGTATAAATATAATTGCAGGTGCTCAGCACCTTTTTACCAAAAAGAAAAAGAAGGTAATCATTAAACTAAATTTCAAATGAAAGAAAGACATGTTTGAAAAGGTTATCAAATGAAAGATAAAGAAAAGGAAGATTGTAAAAATCCTTGAACTCAAGTTTACAATATTGCTAATTTGTTCAACTCTCACATGAGATTTTAATTCAACACAAAGATTATGTATTAAGGATCTATAATGTATTGAATGTTTTATCAGTGTTTCCATATGAATATTTAAAAATTCACAATATATTTGAAATTTTCCCTACTTTTTATATAGTTGTCCCTTGCCATCACCAAAAATGGCCCAACAAAAGCCATTTGCAAAAGTCACCTCCCATCCCTTGCCGTCCCCATCTCCAAAACTTGGGGTGGCATAGAAAGTTTGTCATTTTCAGGGATTGGGGACAATGGGTAAGGTAAATCTTGGATACACCATAAAAAGGTACTTATGACGATTAAATAAAAAGAGTAACCACTTGTATCTAATCTTATATGCATAAAACAAGAGACTAAATATACTTGATAATTTAAAATACTAAATAAGTCAGCATAAGATATATCACATAGATTTATATCAACTTTTCATAAAGGGAAATGTTCGTAGCTAAATGCAAGAATTATTTGACAGAACATCTTATCATTGAAAACATCCAAATAAGTAGCTGATAGCCGGATTCTTTAGAACCAAATTCAGTAGGAAGAGCAGCATTTTAATTACTTGTATATGTTTTCTTCTTTTTTACGTTCTCTTAAATATTCTTTTTTTTTTATTATTATTGTTACTGTAGTGCCCAGACCAGCAGTGTTGCTTATTTATATTTCTTTTCTGAAAATTGGGTACCCAAGATGATGAAAGACCATGAAAGGTACATGGACCAGTATGAGTCCCAGAATCATATCAATTGAGGTAGAAAGCTTTGAGGGCACTATGCAGTAATACAAAATTGAAACCATTTCATGTTAAATACATTTTGAGTTTCCCAAGGACATTTATCTCCTTTGTTTAAGAATTTCACGATGATTCTATTTGACTTTATCTAGTGGGCCAGCATTTTTGTTGAGCTCATGAAGAGTGGAGAGCATCACCCAGAAGGTTTAGAGAGTTTTCAAAAAACTTACTGGATCATCTTAGATGTATGTTATCTAATAAAATAGGTCTGTCGAAAAGAAAAAGAAGCAAGCAATTCTGAGATGTTCAAGAGAAGCAAGCGTTTATGTGATGGTTATTTTAATCTATTGAAGGTTTCTTGAGAGACCCCCTTAAGGCTTGTATCAAGAAGAATCAAATACAGGGAAGAAGCGAGATTTTAAAGAAAATTTTGAGGGTCAGTCTCTGCTTTCACTTGTAGTAACAAGATAAATTTTAGCTAATTTCAGCTAATTCTTTCCATTAGAAAAGATCTGAGAAATTACCAAAAACTATTAGAGATCCCATCCATGAAACACATATGACCTTTTCTTTCAATCTTTCTACCAACATTCTAATTATTTGCGGTGAGTCCTAAGTCAACTATATCATAGTTTGAATTACTAAGACAGTTGTGCTGAATACAGTTAGCTAACTCAATTTTAGAAGATATCATATAATCTCAAATTAGTAATATAACTTACAAGAAAATAGTTTTATATTTCTAGGTTTAGTTAGGACTTCAGAATACTTTGTGCCACCTCACAGAAGTAAGTCCTGCCGATGATCTGTGGCTTTTAGCTTCTGCATCCCACATGGAGGTCAAACTTCTGCAGGTCCACTAGGTGCTAGAGGATTTGTAATTCTAGAAAGATTGTAGATTCCATAAATTCACAGGAGTGTTGAACTATACATATCAGTATGGATTTGAATTGCTTAGTGAGAAGAAAAGAATTTTAAGAAAGTTACAAGATCTTTTGTTCAAGCCCTTTAGAATTGCACATCCAATCTTATCCTAGACTTTTACAGTTTACATTCCCGACTTTGGTTTTTTTCTACACCCATGACTTGTACAATATACTGTCAAATGTTTAATGGAGATGTTCCATTAAAAGAAAATATTTAGCAACGTTTCTTGCATCCTTACAGCTGAGACCTTATTGTCTTGCCAGATGAACTTAATAAATCACTACCAGACAATAAAATACTTTCCAAAGAAATAAACTATTTGTGTTGTGCAATTTATTTAATATCCAGCTTCAGGCAGGATTGTCTCTAGAAGCAAAATGTCCAAATTCCAAACAATTTCCCAAGATGCAGAATAATGAATATTCATGGCTAATGGAGCTACAGAATTAAATTACTGACAGAAGAATCTCGAATGCCAATTTCTACTCACCTTGTTCCACCCTGTGGTTGTCCTGTGGCAGATGCCAGAGCAGAAGACCCACCAACCAGTTCAGCAATCTAATACAATTTAACATGTTCTAGTAAATAAGTCCAACTAACATATCATAAATGAAACATAGAACTTATTTAACTTATTTTCTTCTATTCGAGTATCATAGAGATGATGAAGTCCAAGATTTACAACTTCATTCCAGACAGAAATTTGAGGCTTGTTTTTTAACTAGAATACATCATCTGAAAATTTGCCTGGCTGTTAAAATTTGTGAAGCACTTGAGAAGCATGAATTCTATTTATATGATAATCCAGAACAGGGATGAGTGTTGTGCGAGAACATTGAACCCAATAACTTGTTGCTTAATAATTTTATTTTCCAAACTGTCCAACTCAATAGCAGAAAATCTTTCAAAAAATCCTCCAAACATCTTATATTAATAAAACTGATTAAACCTTATATCAAGGTTTAGATTCCCATCTGCATATTAGGTACTGGAAGATGAAATACTGGTGTCACGAGAAGCATCAGTGAGGACTTTAAAGCACCTCTTCATACAGCAACTTTATTTTTATGCATGAAGTGAGGGATATTGATCGCTCACCCTGTGTATTAACTTTCAACAGCATTCACCAAGGACATTATAATAACTACCCTACATTTTTTCTTTTTTGAAATCGAATCAGCTGAAAGGAGATTACAATGTAGTATCCTTTTCACTTTCTGATCACCCCTCTGATGGGAACGGTGAGAGCATATGGTGAAAGGATCTACGTATCAAGTTAAGTTGCAGCAGGATAACATAGAGCTCCGGGAAAGAAGCCAGCTAATACCATAGTTGGCATAATCACCGAAAAATCAATGAGTTTCCACTAATTGCTGAGTTTTTTAGGACTGGCAAGTTTTTCCCGGGTTTACATGCGACTCGGCTGGCAAAAAATTGGAGAGTTTTTGACCAAAAATGGCAGATTAATCACCGAGTTTTTGTGAAAAACTCAGCAAATTTTGTGAAAACACTTGTCCGTGCATGAAATTAGATGTCAAATGCCCATGACATTTTCTGACACCAGCTTGCATTTAAAGCATTGTTTAGTCATTTTTGTAGCTCAGGGGCAAGAATGGTTTTCAGTTTGTCCTCTTCCACAATGGTGATTTGGTTATAACCTGAAAACTCGTCCATGAAGAAGTACATCTCATGACCGGCACTTCTTCTAAAATGCTGTCAGCAAATGGAGTTTGAAATGGATCTTTCATTGGTACAGCATTTAGAGATGTGAAGTCTACACAGATCCAGATTTGGTTCCCACCTTTTTTCAAGGATATAACTATGGGTGAAACCCACTCATTGGTCTACACTTTGAATACTTTGGCACATAGTTGTTGTTCATTCGATAGGGCCCCTTGCGCACTGGTCTTGCTCCAAGTACGAGAAGTATTTGATGGATGCACAGTTCTATTGGTACCCCCTAATGGAGCCCCACTTTTTGCAAATTAGGTTTTCCATTTGTGGACCATCCCTCAGTGCTGCAGTGTTGTCAGATGTCAAAACCTGGTGCTGATGATGTCTTGGAAAACTGAAATTTCTTACCACTCTATACATGCCTTAAAAATTCATTTTCCTGAATCTTGTGAAGATAAACACAGCTTTCGCGCTCACCAATTGCAAAACAAGTCAATATCTTTTATAAAATCCATTATTACCCTGAATCAACAATGAGGACAAATGTGATACTGTACAACAAGATGACCATATTGAAGCTCTAACAAAAGAATATACAGATTTGCATGAACATGAAGCAAACTAATTGAAGAACTTGAAAAAAGCGTGTGAATGGAGACATACGAAAGGGTGAAGCAGTGAGGAACCAAAAGGCCTTATAGGACAAAGCTTTTCACTACCAAAAATAATTTCATGTTCTAATCAATACCACAGGGTTCTTTAATGACTTTTTTCTGCAAATCTAGCATGAAAATTGATAGAGCATATTCTGAACTTGTATTCTCTGCTCACCAAAATCTACATTACCCCCTTCATCTGCATTAGGTTTTATCGGAGAAGAATAGTGCTATCAACAAAGCTTTTGAAAATGGTAAATGAAGATCTGGAAACGAAGAGCATGAAAAATGGATTATCAATACAAATGGATGCAACTTGGGCAAGAATAGAGACATTGTACATAAGGATTGCTCCTTTGCATGATAACTCTGTAGACAAATGGCATCGAACAGAACATAACATAAGTCAGCAAGTATCAAACATATATGAAGGACCCTACAAGTATGATGAAGAGGCTGCAACTTATGTGCCCTCCTGTTAATGTGATTGAGGTTTCTTCAAGCACTATTGTTTCAAGAACCAAAGTTTCAGGAAAAAAAACTCGAATGTCAGCAAATAATGAAGATGATGATTGCTGGGGGTCTGAAGAATTCGATAAGAATCAATTTACAACATATGATGAACCGGAACTTGATAGAATACACAGTAGAAGATGGAATCAACAGACATCGTGAAATACACCGTCAATGCAACAGAGTGTGTATTCGGTGCTTGCCTTTGGTACTTCATAGATGTGACAAAAGTGTAATGTCTCCTTGTACTAGTAATAGGAATGGTTTGCGATGATGAAGAAACAAATAATTGGAGTATCATTAATAATCTTCTATAATGCCCAACAAACCATACAAATGGCATCAGAGTTTTATGTACCCAAATATAGCGGCAAGAAGGTTTTACAGCAGAGGTCAAGTTTCAAAAACATAGAAGTTTGTTAAAGTTGAATCTAGCAGTGACAAATGTGTCTAGACTTTACAAAGAGGATGAGTACAGTCATTATTTTGAGATTGGAAAACAAAGTATTAAGTTTGTATGGAATCTGATTGACATCTATGCCAGCCACAAAATTGGAATGTGATAAATAGCCAATATTATATCAAATGAAGAACAAGTGACATGATGAATAGAAAGGTTGGAGTATGATGGTCACCATCTTCAAGTTAAAAATGATTGCAGAAACGCCCGAAAGTTGCATTGGCGGCTTTGATATTGGTTCCAAACTATATTGACGGTGTCAACAAAAAGAAAATGAGTGTGATTCAAAAACTGGTATGTGTTATGTTGAAGCGAAATTTGTCATTTTGAATAACATAGAAGGAGAGATTGAATGCCGTGCCATCTTAAGCAGCAAATAGACATGTTATCCTTTTCACCGAAGTTGAACATTCAATTCAAAAGACGATTGCCATGAACAGTCAACAAAGAATTTGAAAGAGGACAATAACTTTTAAGCAACAAAATTGGTATCTGCGAACAGGATGAAGTTGCTGAAGTGACAAGTACTAGCACCATGAAAGAAGACAAATATGTCTGTGGTTGCAAGACTAGAGTTTCAAAATATTCACAAAAATAATGATGATAAAATCTGGGCACGCGTTGACAGGCTGAGAATGAATAAATCAGGGACTGCATTCAGATTCTAAATAATTATGAGATTAAAAATTATCAGTGATTGGTCAACAAATTATTTAATTAAAAGAATGCTCAAAGAAGATTCAAGCATTAGTTAACATTAAAATAAGTGTGATTTATTTTTGAAGAGAAATTATTTTTGAAATTGAAAAGTCACACCCGCTTATTATTATCATATAAATAAGGAGAGGTATCTTTGGCCAAAGAACAACAAGAGATATTCGACAAAGACATTCGGAAAACGAAGAAATATTTTACATTCACTTGTAAGGAGGAATATGGATCAAAATATGGCTTTGTAATATGACTTCAAAAATTTTAATTTAATAATAAAATAAAAGGCCCTTTGTTTATTTTTATTCAAGGCATGGAGATTTAAATTGCAGTTGATTTGTCCTTTATAATCATTTTTTAAAACTTTGTAAACAATTTAAAACATCAAATAAGTGGACACGGTCATTTAGCATCTTAAATGTGATCATCATAGATATAAAGAAATATCGAATTGTTTCTGAATCTATATCATTTGTCTCCCTACCATAGGAGTTAAAGTTCAATCTGGACTAATTTAAGACTGCATATATATTTGATCGGTCGCATCTTGATTATTTAATTGTTGACAGTATTAGTGTGTAGAATTTTATTTAGTACGTGAAAATCTTCATTGTAGGTGACTATTGCCCGGATGAGCAGAAGCACTACTCTTTTTATTATTGAAGTCAAAAAATCTATATTTTCCTTCTTATAAGCATCAAATCCATTATTAACAAACATTATACAACACATCCAACCATTTTAAGCACTCAACATTCAATTTCATTTTGTACTGAGTTTGAGGACCTTGCCAACTAGAGAACTTGCAAAGATTAAATTTTCTATTTAGGAAAGCTTCAGATCAAGTGATCAAGTTCGAGGTGAAGGTCTAACCACTTGGGTGTAGCGGAGCCTAAACTATAGGGGGAATCAAGGTCATTGTTCTTCCCATCCTTCTTGGAATGTTCTTCCTTAATGCTTCCTCCTTGTGTTATTGCCACCCTTAGTTGAGGTAATGTTTCCAATAGATCAGCAATATTCACTTGTGGCCTCTAATACTTGGTACATGATGTTAGTTTCCTGTACAAACCTAGTGGAGGGAAGTTTAGAGATGCTTTTCCTTCCTTTGCCATGGTATCTTGGATATCCCTCTTGGCTTCCTCAAATCTCTTTTTTTCGTGCCTGCATCAAGATATGTGAGTTTCCTGGTGTAACAGCTGGTTTTTCTACAACTATTTTCTTCACTTATCTAATTACATAATCAGTTGAATCTAAAAAAAAAATCTAAACTAACCATTGAGATCAATCTGAACTAATTATTGAAGTTAAACTGAAACCAAATCTATTCTAATTATTGAATTTAAATTTAATCTAAATTTTAAGAGAATAAATCTAATCTAATACTGAAATTGAATCTAAATGCTGAAATTTAACACTGATCTAAATTGTTGAATTGAGAAGTTGCATCTAACATGCTAAAGAGAATTAAATTATATTTCTATGTTACATTAATTTCCAGGAAAAAGCTTTCAGTTGGAAAAATAAACTAACTTAAGAACAAAGATGCGTACTGATTTACTTGAGAGACTTTTCAAATTAATTGACCAAGCTCTAACTTTGGTGAGAGGAGAAGCATTATCGTAGGCTTAACCTCCCAACTGCAAACCTTTTTACTTATCCCCACAAGTTCTAAATTAATAGAACAGCCCTCCCTACCCTGAGGTCAGGCTTGGGACGTTCATTGATCCAGTCATCGGAGTACTCAGGTCGGTTGAGGTCCCAACAGCTATTCGGTTGAATAACTGAAGCATCAGGACAACAACGCCATCATTTTGTTGTGGCAAGTCCGCCTTTTATCGCCCTAGCCAGGAATTTCAGAAGGGTTTTAATAACCCGATCTCCACCACTCAGCTTGACAACTAATTATCAAAGTGGAATCACATAAGCTATTTGCATTAAATTAATTTATGTTTTTATCAATTACTAATATCATTCTTGTTTTTCTTTTATCAGATTCATCTACAGCTCACACCATCAACAGATCTCCAAATTGGTGTCTCCTCAGTGCCTAAACCATTACATCTTATATCAATTTATAGCATTATGACTTTACATTCTAAGATATTCCTTGGTATTCATAATTGATCAATACTACTGTTTGTTTGAGAACAGAACATTTCAAGTTAAAATCTACAGATTAAGACATACGTGGTTTGATAATGGTAAAATCTATATTCAAAAGTAATTTTTTTTTAAATTAAGGAATGGCAAACGGAAGTAATAGAGAATGAATACAATGAGAATATAAAGCTTCAATACTTCCATAGTCGGCTTTTATTATAATCACCAACTACTTCATTAGCAACCATGTAAATAAGTTCTGTTGGCATTTTCTAATATTCTAAGCGTATGGTAAACAGCAAGACTCTATTCTATGCACGCAGCTCTTACATTTTGTATCAACCCGACTCAGAAAAGACAAAGAAAAACGTGAGTGAAAGTTGGAAGTTAAAAACGATTTAACACATCCTTACTTGGCTACGAGTTACTGTATCCTGCTTTGTGACCTCTTCAAATATCCACTAAATTCTGATGTTCAGAGATGCACAAGAATGATTTCGTGGAAGCTCAGAGGTATGATATCGTGGCTAGACAAGATGATGTTGCAGGTGATAAACGTATTGCAGAATGGTCGACGTATCAGAGTTTGAGACGGATATCTCAGAATACAAGGCGGGTAGACTTCCTCTGATGGGCAAACTCAGGTTGCAAAATAGTAAAGTTTTGAGACTATGGCGGAACAAGGAACAGACGGATATCTTGTTGGTGTGCCTGAAACCGACAAAGGCAAACATATAAAAAAAAATTGAAATGGCTTTATAGCTTCTGCCGTTACAAGACTCATATGCGCTTTGAATTTCATCGATTGGAAAAATGAATCATTGGAACAAAGGTGAAAAAGTTTTATTAATATTATTTAATGTTATATTATTGTCTTGGTTAGATTATAATTAAGTATATACAAGGTGACATTATTGTATTATAAATCCTAATATAATAGTGCCACTTTGCAAATATTAATTTGTGATTTTAATCAAGAGAGTGATATAATATTAAATGATATTACCATTTAATAAATCGAGGTAAGAATTTTATTTTATTTTATTTTTAGCTCATGTAATTTTCCACTTAGAAATTTATTGTCAAGCTTTAACAATCTTGCCATGGCGACTTTTAGATCAAACCTGATATTCCTAATAACTAGGTCTTTTGATCATCCCATTTCCAGATGACCTCGTTTCGTAATGCTTCCCCTCCTCAGGTCTTTATCCTACAACCTTCAAAACAATCATTCTCACCAAAACATCAATTCATAATTCATAATTTGTTAAATAATATCGTTAGGAATTTCATTATAAATACTAACTAATTGAACAACGGCTAAAAACTATCTTCATTTCACATGAACACAACGACTAAATTTAACTGACTTAAATTTAGATCGATGCAACGTCTTAAGATAACTGCTTCAATTTCACATGAACATGAATAAATAAAGCAATGGCTATAACTACCATGATGAAACAACGGCTAACTTCACTTGAACACGAAAAATTATTTTGGTTCAACGGCTATATTTAGCTTAAAAAATTTTAGGGCAAAAATTGGAATGTAACACCTGGCTTGCATTCTTGTGATAGCTAGTACTTCCCTCCCTAGGCCTGTAGTTTCTAGCACGTTCACAACTTTTTGTCTGGAGCATTTGGCATCCTCATGGTTACCAATTCCACACCAATTGCAGAGCATTCCTCCATTTTGTGCCCCGCTTTTACAGTCCCAAGCAAAATGTCCCCATTCATTGCACCTCTTGCATTGAATCATGGGAAATCCCCTTGAATCGTACTAGATTCAGCTCTTAGGTATATTGTTATTACTTCCCCTCCTGTTATTCCAATACCCTCGAGGTGATGCGTCCATGTTTGTGTTCTGTGGGGGGAGTGGAAGGTGGTGTGGATTGTTCCCCTTGTGTAAAGAATACTTGAGCATTTCGTACCTTCAAATTATTAGGGCAGTCCTTAATCGAATGTCCCACTACCTAACATGTCACAAAAGGTATTTCTAGGGCAACCATTTTTTGTGTGTCCTTTCTTTTCACGATCAGTACACCATAATTTTTTCTCTTCTTTGTTCTCCTCCTTGCTTACTATCATTTCTTTCATCATCCTCATCATATCTTTTCTCAATGCTTGGATTGTTTTAGACTCCTCCCCACTCTCTTTAGAATTTTCACTTTCACTTCCATGCCTTCTCCCTTTTGAGTTTTTGTTTTTTCTTTCCATATCCATAGCACTAGTGCGGGCATCCATGAAAAATGATGGCGGTACTATCATTTTTCTACATAGGGACAGAGATAGCCCCTCAATAAACCATCTTTTCTTTAACCCATCTTCTGATTTATTTTCAAGTTTGCCAATTAATTCTTTCTTCCTCCTACTATAGGTTCTTACAGATTCATTCTTCCCTTGTCTTGTATTGTATATTTTTGTTACTATCTCATCATCATCCCATAAGAGTAAATTCTTCCTCAAAGGTTGTGTTGAGATCCTTCCATGTAGCTTTCCTCCTGCCCTCTAGATCTATGTACCAGTCAATGGTGATCCCCCTTAGGGTAGCCAAAAACGCATTCAACCATTTGTCTGCATTGCTTTCTCAATTAGCCTTGTTGGGTGAATATTTTGCAACCGACAATTTTGGGTAAAAATCAAGTCGCAAAATAGGATGACCAACCACAACGTGTGAGACAGAGTCTCTCCTACCTTAAAAGGAAGGCTCCCCCTTCTCACCATTCCTTGGATCAACTCAAGGTAAGCAAGGAGTCGAGAGATTTTTATAAAAAGGGTGTTACCAATATCCTTTCTTCTTATCTTTCAAGAAAGAATCCACTTACTCGTGGAGCGAGTAATGGGCAGGGTGAATCTCTAACTACACTTCTATCAAGAGTTGGAAGCAGTGATACCGATAAAGCTTCACTAACTCAAAGGCTAGCTAAAAATGTATCGGTTTGGCTCTAAGTCCGGTCGTACTTCTATATGGAAAAGTTTTACAATTAGGGCACAAAAACTCCTAAAAGTAACAAAAACTTAACTATTTTGCGAATTAAGAGATAAGTATAAGCTACAGACAAAGCTTCTAGCTATATATTTCCACAACCGCTTCCAATAAAAGCTTCAGCTCCGATTGCTTCTTAACTCTTTTCTATTCAATTCACGAGAAAAAATTACCAATAACACAACATGACAGGAATCAAAGACAATGTGGATGAATTATAGACCATAGTTCAAAAAATCGCCTTAAAATCGCCGAAATCACCGATTTGGCAATAAGATTCATGCCTCCCGATTTTTTTTGGATCGGAAATCGCTGACGGCAATTTTTTCATGTGAATCGCCAATATCGGTGATTCATAGCATAAATCGCCAAAATCGCCATCAGGTATCACTAGAAATTGGCCGCAGCAGCAAGCATGAAAAGTTGGACTTTAAAATAAAAAAAAATGTTTTATTTGCTTTCAAATTTGTCTTTCCTCTTTGTTATAACCCTAAAGAGCCTTCTATTTGCTTAGCATGAGTAGAAGAGAGGAAGAGTGAGAGAAGAAGAGAAAAGAAAATTCATAGGTTTCCAACCGACAAGAAGGAAAAGCACGAAAGAGATCAAAAGTCCATCTGGGGAGGCCATAAATTGCATTGGGAGCATTAAGGAGTCAATATCAACACTCCTCAACTCATTTGCAAGAGGTAAGTGCTATTTTTTTTTTGCATGTTAGTGTATTATGCATTTTTTGTTAAATTTTTTTAGTTTTCATTTGCAAATCTTGAATGTTTTTTTATTTTTACTAAATTGCAAACTAGGGTTTGTTGTTTTGTAGCTTTTGTTTATTAGTTGCAAACTTTGATATTTTACATGAATTTTTCTATTGCAGCAGCCCTTTGCTTTCATTTTCCAATTTCCACAATGGGTAAAAAAGATGATGCTGGAAATATAATGAAGAGTTTCCTGGAAGAACCAAATATCAAACAAAATGTATATTTTGTAAAGAAAAAATAAATTCCAAAGGTATCTATAGATTGAAATACCACATTGTTGGCATACCTGGCCATGATGTCACAGTTTGCACTCATCAAACTACTAAGGCAAAACGCACTTGTTTAGTGGCATTAGAAAAAATTGAACAAGAAAAGTTGAATAGGAAAATGCAACTTGAAGGGTTAAGAGGTATTGGCTCCCATGCAGCCGCATCTACATCTGCATCAGCTTCCACATCCGTAGGTTGTGTTGGAGAGGGTTCTTCCAGGCCTCCTTTCCATCTTAGTTCTAGTGCTCATGCGAGTGTTAGTGGTAGTCGGTATTATACTAAGACAAAGTCCAACACCAACCTATTGCAGCCTAGAGTGCGGAAAAACAGAATGGATAGTTACTTTGTGCCCCGCACTACTCCTAACTCCCAATCCACGCTTGAGGGCATGGGTTTGAACAAGGAGATTCATGATGCTGCCAGAAAAGAGATTTGCAAATTTTGGTACTTTTGCAACATTCCATTTATTGCAGCCAGGTAATTGATTATTTTTTCTTTGTTTTCTTTAAAGTTAAAGTTAAAAGTAAAAGTAAAACTTTAATTATATCTACTTGTTTTATGATTTGAGTTTTTGACATCTAAATTTCTAATCAATATCATTATCTATTTGTGACAGAGCTCCTTATTGGCAGAACATGATAGATGCAGTTGCTATTTGTGGTCCGGGGTTTAAAGCCTCAGCTGAGGCTAAGTTGAGTGGATACCTCCTAGATGAAATGGTTGAGGATTTGAGACATGAGCTCGAGGACAACTGAAAGGAGTGGATCGAAAAGGGTTGTACCATCATGACTGATGGTTGGACAGATAGGAGGGGAAGAACACAACTCAATTTTCTTGTATCCTGTGGAGGTGATTGATCATTCTACTTTCCTACATACATAATTTTGAATCGTGATTGACTATTTCAAATTTTGATTTGTTGATTGCTAATTATAATTCGTTGTTTTGTTACTTGTAGGATATACCCTGTTCCTCAAATCCATTGATGCTTCTGCTCGTGTAAAAAATGCCACATACTTATGTGAGGTTATTGAGGAAGTCATAGCAGAGGTGGGGGAACAACATGTGGTGCAACTGGTGAAGGATAATGCAGCAAGTTATGTTGCTGTGGGTAAACTTTTAACTTTTCAAGTTTTGAAAATAAATTTATTTGAATTTTGAACTTTTTCTAATTCTAACTTAGAATTTCTAAGTTTCCTAAGTTCTAACATGTTTGAAATTTGAATTTCTAATTCTAATTAACTTAAAATTGTTGTAGGTAAACTTTTGATGGAGAGGCACCACACCATATTTTAGTCCCCTTGTGCGGCACACTGCATTGACCTCATGTTGGAGAAAATTGGCAAACGTGAGTGGGTCAAGTCATGTGTGGAAAGCGCAAAAAAACATATGCAAGTTTATTTATAATCATTCATTTGTCCTTAGCACAATGAGGAAGTACACAGGAGGCAAAGAGTTAGCTTGTCCAAGGATCACGAGGTTTGCCTCGAATTTCATCACCTTGCAATCCTTGTTGACATCAAAGGATAATTTGAGGAGCATGTCTGTTGGGCGGGAGTGGATTTCATCTGCCTATGCTGTGACCACTACAAGGATATAGATGTGGTGGATTGCATATTTGATGATAATGGTTTTTGGAAACTTGCTAGAGAAATCCTTAAGGTAAATTTATTGCAATTTAACATTTAATATTTTACAATTTACTATGCTTATTGTTTAATGTTTTAGTTTTACCTTAAGTTATATTATTGAATTATTCTATATTTAAGTTTTGACTCAAATTTTTGTTTTACTTTATATGTAAGCCACTGAGCCCCTTGTATCTCTCCTACGAAATGCTGATGGGGAGAAGCCCTCTATGGGCTACATATATGAGGGCATGGATAGGGCCAAGCAGGCCATTAGAGCCTAGTACGCAGGAGTGCAGGAGAAGTATGCCCCTATTTGGGACATCATTGATAGGAGATGGCAGAATCAGCTCCACAGACCCATCCATGCAACAGCTTATTTTTTGAATCTGGCATTTCGTTTCCGTGCTAACTTCAAGGCGGATGAGGAGGTTCTCACCAGATTATATACAGTGATCCAGAAGTTGAGTACTAATGAGGATAGTAGTGCTGCAATTATTGAGCTCGATAAGTTTAATAATAAAGAAGGGCCACTTTTCTCTAGCAGGATGGCCATAGATGCTCGGGAAACAATACAACCAGGTAAAAATTAAATAATATATTCAATGTTCATGAATCTAGATTCTAAACTTAAAGTTGATTATGTAATTTTAGAGTTAACTTGTAATTTGTAATTTGTAAATGAGACTAATTGTTTTTATTTTCCCTTATTTCAAATAGATGGTGGCAAATGTTTGGGACCACAACCCAAAAACTTCAAAAAATTGCCATCTGTATTCTGAGTCAGCCAAGCAGTGTATTCTGAGTCAGCCAAATGTTTCGAACACATCCACTCAAAGAGGAGAAACAGGTTGACAGTGTAGAGGTTGAATGATCTTGTCTTTGTTCATTACAACCTCCGTCTTAGGATTAGACAGATTTTGGGCACTGACTCCTCTCCGATCATTCTGGAGGAGATTGATCCAGAATCAGAGTGGCGCACAGAGGTTGTGGATCCAGTCTTCACTGAGGAAGACCGTGCGTGCGTTGACCAGGTGGATATAGAGGCTAAGGCAGCTAGAGCACGTTCTTCAAGCATTGGTAGACGCACGCGGACACGGACAGACACAGGCCCTAGCGACATTCGTGAGCCCATCTTACATGCGGGAGATATGGCTCGGCAGTCCTCTAGGACCTAAATTAGACGCCTTGCTACTAGGCAGACTGGATACTTAGAGGCTGAGGCTGAGGTTGTAGCCGAGCTTGAGGATGATGTTGAGGATGATGATGACTATGACTATGATGATGACTATGAGCCTTGTTTTTATATTTTGTTTACAGATATTGATACTGAATCATTGATAGACATACGTTTCAAACTTTCATAGATCTTCATCCTAGATTCTTACATACATTTATGATTTGATGTCTTATGGATCATCTTACATACATTCTATGATTTAAATCATTATGATCATTTGATTTCTATTTACTTCAGCTAGCCTACAATTTACATTTTAGATAACATAGTTACGTATGTGATGGATTCTATGTTCCAAACTTCCATGTTTATGTATGTTAAGTTTTAACTTCTATTTGATGATGTTATAGTGTGCTTAAGTTATATTCAGTAAAAGGTGCATGAAATAAGTTATAAATTGTTAATATATTTAAATTTAAAGGGTTTTTTCAAATTTGCCGATTCATCACCGATTCATTGCCGATTCACGATTCGATTCAGCCTTGCCGATTCCGATCCGATTCTAATTCACGTTACTTTGTTATAGACAAAGCTTACAATTCACACAAATAACAATCTCACGTAATCAAAGTTAAGTCTCAAATGCTACTTTGTATTCACTTTCTCTCAAAATAATGCTTACACAAACAAAGTTTTGCTAGCACAATTTCTCCAAAGCTCTCTTGCATAAAGATAATGATAATTTTACAATGAGGGGGCACTCCTTTATATAGGCACAAGAGTTGAGAAAAAGATGGAGGAAAAAGTGGGAGCAGCTCAACCAACTTTGACCTAGTCTAACTACAAGAGAAAATATAAGGTTACATGCAACTGCACATGCAACTCGCATTACATCTTTTACATACATGTAACTTGCATTACATGTAATTATGCTCTTTCATGTAATGCATTCTTTACAACAACTAACATGAAATAAAAACAAAACAACAATCTTAAAGATTGTTTCTCAGTGCCTTGAATTTGACAATGATGTCACGCACTGTGGGAAGATCAACAATTTTCATAGTCTTCAATATGGCTTCAGCTCTTACTGAATTTGCATTATGTTGATTGTATGATTTTGGAATTCGCTGCTGTAGTATCTAACAAGTGTTTTGTCAAGGATTTATACAAAACAAACTTGTTCATCGTATGTGAACCAAAATCTTCAGAATCTACATCAAAATTGATCTTGTTGGTATATTCTAAATTTACTATTTCTGTTGCACTAAGATTACCAGATTCATCAATAACATGACATCCCATCTGTTCCAAATCACAAGTAACACTTGTTTCAACTGCTTCACAATCTCCAGAAGCCACCTGCAACTTTATGATCAGCTTCCTTAATGTCTCCTCCTTGTCACCAATGAGCCCTTGAAATCTGAAGAACATTTCACATGACGGAAGAATGTCACATGAAACCAAGGCATCCAAATCAAATTTCACCATTTCATCCCAATTGTCAAGGATTTCTTTCAAGTTATCTGCTTCCAAAGTCAAAAAAGAAATTAAGTTTTGCTCCATTTCATTCATCTCTTTGACACGCCTAAGAACTGCAAATGCCTCTATGATGGCTCAAACTCCTTCAAAATTGTATCCAAGACTTAGCAGCTTCAATCAGTTTTCTCTCTTTAGACGTTTGAGACATAACAACAACACTTTGAGAAGATTGTTTTTGGATAACCTCATTCAAACGAGAAATTTCCTGTTTCAGCCGATTCTTCTTTTCCCAAAGCTCATGATTGTTTTTTGATACATTGACCAATGCATCTTGAGCATCTTGCAAACAAACCAAACGTGATTGCTTTCCAACTTCAACCTTAGTAAACTTGTAGTCAAAACGAGTAAGTTCCTCAACAAGATTATCTACCAAGGGCTCAGCAACCTCCACAAATTTGGTTTTATCAAAATCAACCAAAATTCTGGAAACAATCTTATCTTTCAAAGATTTGGATTTGGTCTTCTTAACAGGAAGATTGTTAGGAGGAACAATCACTTTCCTTCTCTTTGTTGCTATTTTACTCAACCATGCAAGTAGGCTGAAACTTTCATTTGCAGAAGTAGGCACAGTGGAGACCATTGGCATTGATCCAGATTGTATATCCGCAGTGACTGAGCAAGATTCAATCTGTACTGCTGAAGGCATAGGAACATGTTGAGAAGACTCCATCATGAAAAGTTCAAATCCTATCAAAGATGAATCAGGTTGGGAAACTTGACCGCTAGTAAGAGTTGGAAAATCATCAAACACATTTGCTAAGTGATCATATTGTTCATGTGCAAGGACGCGAGGAGCAACAGAAGAAATAGGAAGAGCCATGATATTAACCTCCAAGACTGGAATGGAAGGACTGAAAATAGTGGAAAATGAATCCACATCATCATTAACCTCATGCGAAAAAGGTTCTTCATGTATAGAAGATGTACAGGCTTGTGCAGGCTTTGGAGGAGATATGATCGTGATTTCCCCTTCTTCATCTAAATCTCCTTGATTTCCAATTCTTCTTTCGATTCTGCTATTGATTCTTGAATTGGCTCGGGAACTTAAGATGATTTTGTTCCTTTTGTAAGAAAAAGTGATTGAAATGATTAAATATAATAAAATGAAATAGCATGAAATAATAGATTTAATCCAAGAGAGCAAGAAGAGTTTTACCATACAAATGATACAAGATCAATGAAGCAATACCAATGAGGAAGCAACACAAGAGACAAGGATTTGATAAGGGGAAAGCAAAGAAAACCCCTTGTGAGTATTATGAATGAGGCAAATGCCTAAGAATGAGAGAGAGAGAGAGAGAGAGAGAGAGAGAAAAAAAAAAAAATGGAGCAAAATAGCTCATTTACAATAGCATCAAAAACTTGATGTGAATAATGGAGACTAGATGAAAATGAGAGAGAGAAGCACCTCTTTTAAAGAGATAAGAAAGGAGTTAGAATGTAACTCCCATGTCTATGAATGCCACCATTCATAAGTGTGTGAGGCCAAGTGTGAGATTCCTCTTAAGGAGGAATAATCTAAATTACAAATTACAATAAATATTTGTCCTCACATATTCCACTAGAGGACAAAATAAGATGTAGTGGAAAAAAGACAAAAAAAAATATATTAGAATACCTTGGCTTATATCCTAATATATTATAACAATAAAGAAAGGAGGTCTAACTTTGGTTTATAAACACACCAAGGAAAGATTACAACTTCTAACACCCCCTTTAATCTTTACTTGGGGAGTTTACATCAAAGGGTATCAAACCCATAATTTACAACAATCTGCAACTTAATCTTCAATATGAAGTAATTTGATTGTCTTCAAGCCATATGGTACATTTGCAGATCCAAGAGAAGTACATGAGTCCTTTGAACATGATCAAGTGGAAGCATACACATCTTCATATGTGAAAAAATCGAGAAGGTTCCTTGATGGATCACCTGGAAAAAAAAGGCAGAGAACAAAAAACAAGACAACTATGCACAAGTAGAATTACATTGAATGGTCAAGTTAGTAAAAAAAATGAAGTTATAATAATTTAATCAAGGAGGAACTAAGAGAGATGAGGATAAATGAATGTGTTCACCAACATGCACTGGAGTTAACATGATATCTCAAATAAGTCATAAGCTCAAAATGATCATAATTGATGCAAAAAATCTCTCATAGAAGGAACATACTAATGCACAAATGACCACAGACAAGGCCAACTAATGAACCCTGCATCAACATTGCGTCAATCACATAGATATAGACAGTCCACTAATAAATCATCCCACTACAAGTGAATGGGTCGCGACTCCATCACCTAAATGACCCACGATCTAGGCAATAAAGTATGCAGAACATTATCACATTGTATATTTATCAAAGAAATATAAGAGAGACAATAATAAATAAGTAGAACATGTGCCTCAAGCACCAAATAATTCAAGTTACAGTTTTTCCAAGAATGATTGTCGATGTGAACCAAAGGAAGGGTTTATGAGGAGTAACAACATATTGCCTTCAAATAAGAAATCCATCATGGACAAGCAACATCATTGCCACGAGGAAAAAGATCAACATGGGTCAAAACAACTTTTTCAAATAGTCTCCAATATTGGAATGCTCCAAGATATGGTAGCCTCGTCACCTATACACTAAAAAAGGTGTAGGAAGTCATACCATGAATAAATCACTAGGAGCATACACCAAGGAGACAAGGAGTTTGGAATGGGAAATCCCCATAAAAATATCATTCTCGCATTGAGGAACAAAGTAGGACAAATGGAGGGAAACTCCATTGAAGTAAGTGCACACCAATTATAGGTTGGAGGGATACTCCACGGGCCAGATAAGGCAACTATGAGTCGGTTTAAAACTGTCGGGTCCACCATAGTTAACCTTGAAACAATTGGCTCCCGATGCAACTTACACAAGATCAAATAAAAATCATATAAACCAATGGTATAAAACCATAAACTACTACCATGAGCATAAAGAGATGCTATAAAAGCATAAAACTGCAACCATGTGCATATAGATCAATAGAACATAGTAAAATTAAATCAAATCATTAAATAATGAAGGCAATAGTGTAAGATAACTCATAAACTTGAATAATTTGAGATGAATAAGAAGTATTTGGAAGAGCAATAAGCATAAGTTATCAGTTAAAATCTCCATGCAAGGTGAACACAAGTGAGAAGATATTAAGGATGGGCCCACCAACAAAGACAAGAATCTAGAAAAAAAGAATAAATGAAGAGAGAGGTTAGAGAGATATAAAGAAAGGAAGGATCTAGCAATCAATTAGCAATAGTGAAGAAAAAAAACTTAAATACTAATGCATAACTAATTATAAATATAAAATATTTGGTAAAAAAAACTTTATTAAAAAGATTGATTTGAAACAAAAACAAAAAACTTTGATTAAAAATTCAAAAAAAATAATAATAAGCCTTAAGAGTTAAAAAATTTTAACAACCCTTAATAGTTTTAAAAAAACCAAAACTCAAAAGAACTTAATACACTTTTTGAAAAGATACGTTAATTCACTGAAAAACGCAAAACTCTTTTAACTTTTAAAAAAACGTAATATACTTCTTTTTTAAAAACGTAATACTGATTTGTCAAAAAATAAAGATTAATACGTTATGACAAAACCAAACAAAAAATTTAAAGAAGATTAAGGAGGATTACGGACCAAACCAAAAAACGAAAGCTGAACCTATCCCCAGCTGTCAATTCTGACATGTAACACAGGTTAGGTAAAAAAAAACGTACAGCCAGTCGAAGAATCTCGTGCTTAGAAAACTGCCGCAGGGCACGCCTCAGAGCCAAAGCAGCAGCACAAAGCTATGCGATATCATGGCGCAGGATGCCCAAATCGCTACCTCTAAAATTGGCTGGATTTATAGCAGATGCCCTCAGATAGGCTACTTTAGGCCTAGGTCTTCTGTTAGGGTTACTAATTCTCAGCTGAATGCAGTGCTAGTAATGGCGTGATTTTTGAGGCTTCATCGAATTTTGAGAAGGATATATTTCCTCGGGTGATACGGGGCCAACCTAATACATATAATCATAACTCATAGCATCAATGTCAGAATCAGATTCAGGGGGAGAAACAGAGGAGGCAGAGAGATACGGCAGGCCATGAAAGGCTTCAGCAATGGCGGTGAGAGCAGAATCGCACTGATCATCATGAAGAGAGAGCGATGAAAGAGAGTCTTCCATGCGGCACTTGAGGGAATCATACATCATGTGAGGCTCATGCATCATCGACGCCAGAACATTTGCCATTGTCTGACCAGGCAAAGCTCTGGTAATGGCGAAACAATTGGGTCCGCTACTCTAAACAACATGAACCACATTAGGTGCACCGAATAGATTGTGAAGACCTCCCAGAGCTTCCTCTTTGGCAGTCTGTAATAGATTTTTGGGCCAGTTTCTTCAAAACATTGTGTACATCCTCTATTGCAATGACGCATCCACAAGCTGCCAATTTGAATCCTGCAAGGCCTTGTACAGCTCAGCAACCTTCTTTTGAAAGTCTAATTGTTCATATCTCTCTCCTCCATAGTTCATAAGAACAGTGCAATGATTCCAAGAGAATAGAGCAATGATACAAAACACAGTGCATGCAAAAACAAAAGTAATGATTAAGCAATTAACAAATGCACAAAGAGAATGAACTATCATTCATATTACGACATGCAGAGATAAGGAGTTAGAAATAATAATTGCAAAGAGAATATTCTAAATATGCAAAAGACAAAATTAGAAACTTAGAGAGTGCAGTTTCAAAAAAATTGATTAGATAAGAACTGACATTAAAACTTTTTAATTATAATATTAGAAAAGAATTAATATTATTATCAAAATGAAAAGGATAATATTTGAGATTTTGATTTATATGAAATGATAAGAGATAATAATAATTAAAATTTGGCACAAATTTTGATAAAGGAGATTTAGAATAAACTTAATTAACAAAGTAAGGGGAGTTACTAAATTTTTTTTCTACTAAATTAAATTAGTTAAAAAAAATGAAATATCTATTAGAATAAACTCTCTCAACAATATACTAGATTGTACTAGAATATACTATTAAATTAGGAGTGTGATATCTTTAAATTTATATTATTTTCTTTATTAACAATATATCAAAACCTACACAAATTAGAGCAAACAGGAGTTAATCGGGTTTGGCGGTAAACCAGCCAAACCCAAAAAAAAATTCAATTTCTTCCAACTTAAGAAATTAGTGAAATCTCTCTCAAGAGTTTTTTTCAAATCGTACCTTCAAGCAAACACTCAAAAACAAAGATTAAACTGCTCTAATGCCATGTAAGAAAAAGTGATTGAAATGATAAAATATAATAAAATGAAATAGCATGAAATAATAGATTTAATCCAAGAGAGCAAGAAAAGTTTTACCATACAAATGATACAAGATCAATGGAGCAATACCAATGAGAAAGCAACACAAGAGACAAGGATTTGATAAGGGGAAAGCAAAGAAAACCCCTTGTGAGTATTATGAATGAGGCAAATGCCTAAGAATGAGAGAGAGAGAGAGAGAGAGAGAGAGAAAGAGAGAAGAAATGGAGCAAAATAGCTCATTTACAATAGCATCAAAAACTTGATGTGAATAATGGAGACTAGATGAAAATGAGAGAGAGAAGCACCTCTTTTAAAGAGATGAGAAAGGAGTTAGAATGTAACTCCCATGTCTATGAATGCCACCATTCATAAGTGTGTGAGGCCAAGTGTGAGATTCCTCTTAAGGAGGAATAATCTAAATTACAAATTACAATAAATATTTGTCCTCACATATTCCACTAGAGGACAAAATAAGATGTAGTGGAAAAAGGACAAAAAAGAAATATATTAGGATACCTTGGCTTATATCCTAATATATTATAATAATAAAGAAAGGAGGTCTAACCTTGGTTTATAAACACACCAAGGAAAGATTACAACTTCTAACACCTTTTCTGCCCTTCAATTTGAATTTGAGGGAACCCTTGGCATCAGAAGATGAGGCACCATCTTTCCCTGTAATCTCCAATTGTGATTTCCTGCCAGGAGAACCAAAACTTCCACAATCCAAGCCCATCTTAGGATTTACTCTTTAAGGCCTTTACTTTTCAACCATTTGTTAGTGTTTACTAGGATGGATTGAAATCTGTTCATGATAGATGTACCTTTCTTTTGTTGACATTGGATAGAAAAAGGGCATTTCTTATCAAAGACGACTTGATGAAACTCTGGATCAAGAACGACGCCATCATCTTCAACTTGGAAATCTAAAAGGATTTCCAACATGTTAAGATCAATTATCTGTTGCAAGGTTAATCTACAGTAATCCATCTTCATGATGTCAAGTTTTGTTCTCATGTCTATCCAGATGTCTTCGATGCGATGAACATAAGTGTAGGCTCTTTTCATCTGAGAATTCATCTCTCGGTAGTCAAAATCAAATCTGGCCTTGAACTTCTTCAAGGTAATCAACTGCAACTCTACTTCCATATTCTTTGCTTTAGGCACAGAAATGATTAAATAATTGCCAATAGCCAAAGGTTTAGCTGAAGTAATGCCAAAACCAAGCCTATGTGAAGCATGTTGATCACTCTACACGTCCATGAGCTATCTAGCTAACTCTATCGGGATGATTTGATCTGTAGCATACTTAGGTAAGTTATACGGCTCTCCCTTGAAATATCCAACTCTCAAGTATGTGAAAGTGGAAAACTAAAGAAAAATATAGTCGTATTGATTCACCTTCTCCCATGCTGCATCAAATACTCTTTTGATATTCAACTGCTTATCAAACAAGCACCGAAAATGTCCGAAGAAGGCCTCTTGGACTCTTCTGTAGTGGAACTTACTATTTGCCAAGGTGATTTGGTCATAGTAATCCCAAATAGAAACTTGAAGATGATCTCCTTTGGTAGAAAGACCAAAGAAAGATCCCATAGCAATAGTGATGTAAACTAGATAAGAATTCATGTAGAAGGGTACTGATGTTCCCACGTTGCATATTTGCTGGAAAAGCACAGTACTAATGAGTTCTCCCCAAAAGATGTGTTCTTTATTCTCCATAATTTGAAACATGAACTTATACATCCATGGCTCAAAATCAATAGAATTTTTAAGGCCACAAATCCGACTAAGAAGGATGATGAGATCCTTATACTCTTATTTAAAATTTGACCGATGAACAATCTTTGGCCATCTGGAGAAATTATTTCTTTTATTGTCTAACTAGTAAAGGTTGACATACTTATGATAATTATTCTTTTGCTCATTCCAACTAGCCAATGATGATCCTTTAGTCAAATCAATACATTCTGATTTATTCGGAACCTTGAAGATTTGTTCTATAACATCAAGATCTAAGCTAATGATAACCTTGCCATCAGCATCTTTGATAGTTTTCGTCTTGGGAGTAAACCGCCGTGCACATCCATAAACAAAGTCAGGTTCTATGGCCACTATAGGAAACGTGGATACCAAATGAATGTTGCTTCTCCTAATGCACTTCATTTCATGACTAGTCGGAGCTTCAACTCTTTGTAAAAAATCAGCCACATCAACATGACCAATCTTAGTGTCCAACACGTTATCCAAAATAGATGACTGAAGGAACTGCATGAGCCAATTCTTTATCATATTGATATTTCATTTTGCCTTTAGACTTGGATAGCGAGGACATGTCTTGTGCCTGTGCTGCAACACAAAAATCCCAAAACATAAATACATCATCAAAAGGGATCTCCATACAAGTGATCTGGATCAACAGTGAAAATTCGAAAATGGATTGGAGACTTCAACAAATCCATCAAAATGACTTCAAAGAGAAAGCATATGCATATGCAATGGAATGGAAAGCGGAATGGAATGAAATTAAAGTGAGAAAATGGAAGATGAAATGAAATGGAATGGAATGAGAGCGTGAAGGTGAAACACATGGGAATGCGTGCAAATGAAAATTGTTGATTTCAAAAGTAACTTAGCGTTTTCAAGGCATTATTATATGAAAATGAGTACATGTAAATGCAACATGTAACGGGAAGTGGAGGGTGAAATGAGATGCAAATGCGGGTGAAGGATACACTTTACATGTATGTGCAATGAAGGTCAAGATGGAAATCATGGAAACATGTGGAAACATGTATTTGCTCACCAAAGCACAAATGCATATGAAGGGATGGAAATGGAAAATGGAAGTGAGATAATGAGTTTTATAGTCACTTTTGGTGAAAAGGAGAAGTCAAAGTACATGGGAAGTGAAAATGACATCTTTTTGACTTTTCAAAATGTGACTTTTAATAAAAATTGAACCTTTTGAACGCAATTACACGTACGACATTTCGTGTAATCATGTCGTGCAAATGGAAGCAAAAAGTGAGATGGGTGAAAATGGAAGTGGAAAATGGGATTACATGCATGTGCGGATGGCGAATGGAATGAAAAACATGTAATCGCATTTTGTTGATTGAGAGATGAAGTGTTGTGACATGGAAACGAAAAGTGGAATATGACGATGCTTTCACATGTAATGAAGCAAAAGCAAGTTCTTGGGAAAGAACTCGTAATTTCTCCAAGTGGAGAAAACCGACAAGCAAGCACAAAACACAAAAAAAAAAGAAACAACATACCTTCGAAAAATAACTCAATCATGCCAAGATGCAATGCATTTCAAAACTCAAATTCAAAATTGGGACTTGGGAAAAAACCAAAAACATGAAAATGAATAAAAACTTCATATTTAAAGGAAAAATGCACTTTCCATGGCAAAGATTTTTACAAATGGCAATCATGAAGTAATTTCATGCATAAAATCAGCAAGATAAGCATGAATTAAATAGCAAGGAAGAAGAAGTCCACTTACATGAAGATTAAGTACCAAAAATGAAGGAAAAAGATGCTCCAATGTTGAAAAATTTTCCAAAAATTATGACTTTTTCCAACTTTGCAAATTCAAATGGGAGAGGGCAGCAAATAAGAATTTTTTGTTAGAAGATGCGAAAACGTGCCCTAAAAACACTCCAAGATCCAACATTTTTGCAAATGAAAACTCATGGGACATTTTTGGCAAAAAATGTGTTTCACCAAGGAGCTTGGGTAAATCGATTTGGTGTTTAAAAACCAAATTGTTAACTGAAATGCAATGTAATCACCAAATAAGAGAAAATTGATTCATCCTCATGCAAAAACGTTGATAAAAAATGGACGTATTTGGAGTTTTCTTCAAAAACGTGCCCTAGGATTGAGCTCCCAAAAATGATTTTCAACATTTTTTGATGCAAGGAAACTCATTGCCAAGTAAAAACGCCTTGAATGGAGAAGATTTCATGCAAATCCACCAAGTAAATCTCTCACAATGAGCAAAATCGGGTTCTTGGGGAGAAAATGCATGTATTTCTTCAAAATCGGACTTTTTGGAGGGCACGACACATTTTAAAACATGCAACAAGTTAAAATCAGACCTTTTGGGATCAATAGCATGTTTTAATATATGCAACCAAGTAAAACCAGACCTTTTTGGGTGCATAACATGTTTTAAAACATGTAAGTCATCAAAACTGGACCTTTTTGGTTCACTTGCATATTTTAAGTTACATCTCACTTTTAAAATGCAAAGACATGGAAACTTCACTTTTCATATCATAGCATCAAAAGGTCCACTTATGATGAACTTTTGATGTAATGACATCAAAAAGGTCCACCAAAGTAAACTTTATATGCAATAGCATGTAAAAAGTCCACTTTTAATAAAGTTTATATGCATTTACATATAAAAAGTCCACTTATGAGGACTTTTAAGCTATTTAATTCATTTAAAATTATAAAAATGTTACAAAATGGGTCAAAAACAATATTTATTCATCATATTATAAAATATAATACATAAACATCATTTTTAAAGTAACATTTAAATAAGCATTTGATTTTTAAAACCAAAAATTAAAATGAAACTATATAGTTATATAGTTACTTTAAGTGAAAAATTAAAAAGTAACTCAACTTAAAATTATAACATAAAGTGCACTATAGTCACTTTAAGTTATAAATTTAAAGTAAAAGTAACTTTAAAACATAACAAAAAGTGAATATAATGTTATATTTTTCAAAAAGTGAATGTCAAATTGAAAATATATCATATTTTTAATTCGTGTTGTTGCACCTAAAATGTCCACTTTTGAGGCACTAAAATGGACATAACTCTTGATTGACAACTTCAATTGACCTCTAGGTTAGACCGAATCGAAGGGAAAAGCAAAAGGCATGACATGAGCAAAACCAAAGGACTAAAAACAAGCAAACGCAAACTCAAAAGAAAAAAATGAATGATAAAGGCTTTAGAAATCAAGCAAAGGCTTGATAGAAAGAAAAACGAAAACGACTTGACGAAGGCCTTCAATAAAACAATTTGATATTTGAATTGAAATGGATCAATCGATCAATATTAAACAATTGAAAATCAAATTTAAGCTTAGAGAAATGCAAAACTAGCTTGGAAAAGTTTCATGTTGTTACCAACATTTTGTGGTGACAAAATGCAGGACAACAAGCCTATCATGTGATTATGCACGTTTTACAATGTCGTGTTGGATCCTCCGATCCTTCTCTTGTGATTTTAGGAAGTTTTTGCTTGTTTGTGGCCATCCTGGTTCTCCTACTCTTCCCTTGGGTGTTCCTGACAGGATAGTGTTCCCTCCTAACGGGATTACTCCTTGAGTACTGGTTCCTACCAGGAGAATTCCCTCCTGACGCAAGTACTCTTTGAGTACTTGGCCCAATTACATCTCCTTCTCCCTGTGATTCTCCCTCTACTTGACTAGAGCTTTGTTCTTGGGTGGGACGATGCCCCTTTGTACTTGGGTTTTTGTGTCTATCCACCCCTCCTTCCTTCTTGGTCCTTCTAAAATTGCCAAATTGACTATTCCTCTTATAGCTTTTTCAATCAAATTTTCTTCTGCTTGGTTTGGTATTCGAGTTTGATTAATAGCCCCTCTCAAATGATGACGCCTTTCTTCCTGCTCCCTAGTGTGTAGGATCTTTCATAGGGCAGTTTCCCCCTCAATTTCTTCTTCTGGTACTAGCCTCGGGTCCTTATTTGGAATTAGGGGCGTGAATTGTTTTATTGCCTCGTTTTCCTCCTCGGGTTTTCCTGCTCCTGGAGTTCATGTCTGCTTCTTTTTACAAACTATTGGAGTACTTGTTTCCTTCTTTGCTCCCTTTGTACTTTGACTCTTTCTTCTTCCACTTATACCAAGTTTCTTGCCAATAACCGAGGTTGTCCAAGGAGTTTGTTCACTGTCGGTGAAACTTAAAGTTTGTCCTGTCCCGTTCCCTTTGGAACCACTCTCTCTCGGGCTTCCCTTTGCACATATTGGTCCACAAAAACTTCCTAGGCCACCACCAAGTCTCGTGTCACTTGATCTTCCCTTGTTACTTCTTCCTCTTCCTCGTCACTGTTTGTGACTTGTACTTGTGGTAGGAGCAATCTACCCATTACTCCATCTTGTTTGTCATATGACCTCTACACCCAAACTTAGGCAACGATGCCAAAATGTAGAATGGTTATAATACACTCAAGTATGAATTCAATGTTACAAGTATCAACTTAAGAAACCATTACCACTGATAAGTATACCAAATATTTGCAAGGGATTATGGTATTCTTTATTGATTACCAAAAAATAACAAGCACATCATTCATGTTCCAATGTTCTTAAATAATCTTCGATTGGTTAGAAAGACCAACCGACACATCCCCTCATTGCCTAACTACCCAAGCCCATTACTAACTATCTTTAATTGCATTATTGTTGTATTACGCCCTACATATTTCTCATAAGAGAAGGGGTGACAAAAGTACAATTGCCGAATGGGGTCAACCAATGGTCAACATAGGTTCACAGGAGAATGGAGAAGTGAAGATAATATTTGGCAAAGGAAGAGGGGAGTTAATCCAGCCAAGTATTGTAAGGGAAGAATGAAGAAGTGTTTTGAAAAGCCTTCTATAATACTGAAGTTCATTGAGCTTGTTTACAACTGGAAAGGGTCAACTTCATTTTGTGAGTCAAGCTCAGAAAACTTTCCTACCCCAAATGTTTGATGCAGGAGCATCGAAGGCTGTAAGAACAATCTTGTGCCACCAATAATATTTAAAATTTATTTTATGTAAATGCTTGGTCATGTTTTAGGTGAATAAATTGATGTAATCTAACCAAAATATTTAATCAAAATATTGGCCGAGTCATAAGGCTTCAGAACATGTTAATTGTATCTACAATGTATATGCTCAAAATATTCCATTTTGGCATCCAACATGGCAGTGGAAAGAAACTTTCCTTCCATGATCCTTCATGTTAAAACTTGACATTCTATGCATTAAACCTGAGTACATTTGCCTAATTTGGGTTCTAGGAAAGTTATGAAAGCTTCTAATTTGACTAGATGAGATGGAGGTGGCCATCTCCAAAACAAGTGGATCAATTAATGCAATTTTCTAGGTTTATAGGCGCTTCCTTATCTTGACGTGGGATTTTAGAATTGATTTGCTACTTATGGTTTTGGGATTTTAAAATTGTATCTTTATAAATTGGGAGACAAAGTTAGCAATTAAAGATTTTTGCAAGATGGAAGCGTGGGAACACATTTGAGAGCAAAAATCAGATTGAGTGAAAATTTGCTCCTGTAACTATTGCTTGTAGGTGTTACTGTTTTTTTAGAAGATTCAGATTTGTATGTGAAGCAACAAAGTTGAACTTTTGTGTTTTCAGATAGGCATTGTAATCTCATTTTCAGGAAATCAATAGAAAAGATGAATTTTGTCTTGCATTTTCCTGTTAGTTTCTTTGTTGAATTTGTGAGTTGATTTGTGATGGAGAGTCTCCCTGCATCAGCTTGACACAACTATCTCTAGAATGTTTGATCTCTCCTGTTAGCTCACTTGATCTCTTCTTCTCTTGCTCCTTAGAAGCTTGTGAACGATACTACTTTCCTCACCACTCCATTTGTAATGTCCCCTCTTTAGTTCGACATGGCATTGATCATGGATTTGCCTATTTCAGACTCTCGTAGGAAAATGGTGTGGAAAGAGAGTCAATTCTGCGGATCAGATAGTCATATCTTGCTCTTGAAGAAGTGTTAAGAGGTTATATTTTATCATTATGTGATATTGGGGCCCACATGTTATAATTTTAATTTGAGTTGCACTTTTTATTTTATAAAATTACTTTATTATAAAAAAGTGCATTATAATGAGAAATTATAAAGGATGTTTCTAGAAGTTCTAGCAACTTCTTAGAAAAGTGAATAAATAGAGGGCTGGGCCTCTCATTTGGACATGCTTGGATTGGAGAACTCTTCTACTTCTTCATTGTGAAGACATTTGTGGACTTTGGATCTGCAAATTATTCGATCTTTGGGAACGAATCACTCCCTTGGATTGGCGACTTTGAGGGTGTGAAATATCACCTGAATTGTTGCATAATTGGAGTTGGTATTCAGCCATCTCATTTGGAGCTTATTGAGAATTCGTTGTTAGGGTTTGTTTTTTGGTTGGAATAAGGATTTCAGATTTGCCCTATCATTGGAGAAGCATTTGACAAGAGTTTGAAGACAGAATAAGTGCATTTTCAGAATTGGCAAAGCAGGGTTCGGAACCACATAATTGCTCATATCTCCTCAACCCCTTGGAGTTATTTTTTTATGGTTTTACAGGGTTACTACCTAACCCTAGGCGCCCATTTTCCTTGCATTTGGGGGTCCCAAAACCCTAATATTATTTTATTTCAGCAGCCGTACAGGTACGGCCTGGTACGGCCCTGCTAGTTTGGGCAGCAGCAGCAAATTAAGGACAGTTTGGGGGTGCGGTTGGAGGTCTTCATCAACGATCTGCAGCAAAACGTGGTGTTCTTCCATAGTTCTTCAAACCAAGTTCTTGCATTCTGAAATATATGTCAATTTTTGGGTAAATTTGCTATCATACAGTCATTGTAATAATCAGTCCAGAATTGGTAATAAAATAATTTCAGAATTTATTGCATTGTAATTGAAATATAGTTCAATGGCTTTATATATATTGTAATTCTGTGATTATATTCTGAAAGTATCAAATCTGAAATTACCATATTCTGAATATTGTTACTGTTACACGCCAAGTGTTTGACAAAATTCCTAAGTTCAGTTTGAGGGTTTCTGTGGCCTTCATAGAGAGGGTCATTACAGTGGTATCAGAGCTATAAGTCCTGCCATCCTGTGGAGGTCTTATAGGGAATTTGGAACAGCTGGATAGGAGGGTAAGTGTTTGACGAAATGTCAAAACACTAAAATCAGAGCATGCGAAAAAGGCCTTATAATTTCCGCAATACCAAAGCAAGACAAGATAGGATTTCTGACCTGCAGAGCGAACAGTCTAGCTCATCTATCCAGGTGGACATAGAATCCAGTCATACAGACACAGGGGAGGTATTTTTTGATCAAGACTACGACTATAATATGGATAGAGGCGGAAATGCCGGTCCAGATCCGCAAGAGGAAAGATTTTTACAGTTATTAGACACCCTGGCACAAGGACAGCGATTAGCCGAACAAAGAGCACAAGAACAGAATCAGAGAATGGAGCTTATGATGCAGATGATGGCTCGACAAATGGGGTTGAACGCTAACATAGGTGGAGGAAATAATCAGAATGGTCACAATCAGAATGGGAATAATCAGGATGAGACATAATGGAGGCGAACAAATTGGGAACAATTTCGGTCATGCCCCCCAGCAAGCTCGGACAGTAAGTTCGAGGCCTATGATTCCTACGTTCCTTCCTAGAGCTCCAGAGCAGCCGGTACCAGAACCCCAGATCACTGACATACAGGATCAGCTGAGGAGAGATTGGGAAGCAGGAGGACCAGATTTTACAGCTGCAATCACCTTTAGAGAGTATATGGATGTGCGGATGAAGCATATGCCCCGTGGACAAGACAGGACTCAGAACTATGAGCTACGAAAGAAAGTAGGAAAACTACAGTCACCATATTATGATGGCTCGGGGAAGTCTACAGCAAGAGCTTGGGTTCAAAAGCTTGACACATACTTTCAATTGAATCCTATGTCTGAGGAAGAAGCTATTAAGTATGCAGCAATTCACCTGGATGGGTTAGCACACGAATGGTGGCATCATGGTATGATCACTATGGGTCATGCACACATTACCTCATATGTGGAGTTTACGGAGAGACTGATTGAACGTTTTGATAAGAAAGATCCAGAACTCCATTTCAAGGAATTAGCCCAGCTTAAACAGTGGGGCTCATTGGAAACATACATTTCAGAGTTTCAGAAACTTGCAGTGTTAGTAACAGATGTATCTGAACGAAGGCTATTGGTTTTATTTATGGATGGGTTAGTTGATCCGTTGAGAGGGTGGATTAAAGCTCTCAACCCTCCCACTTTGCAGGAAGCCATTAAGAAAGCTCGTGACATGGATTCCTCTTCAGCTTCTAAAAATAAATTTCAGGCAAAGAGTTTCCCTTCAGGAAAAGATAAGGACAGGAAACCCTTTCATAGAGAGGCACAGCTACCTAAGGAAGAAAGTAAGAGGCTGGACAAGGAGACACTTAATGACTTGCGTAGGAAGAAGCTATGCTTCTATTGCAAAGGCCCGTATGAGTACGGCCATGACTGTCCTATGAGGCCAAAAGGGAAGGCCAATCGGGCAATGTGGGCTTATTACGAAGGCTCAGATTCAGATGGTTCAGAACATCATGATGAGGATCCTGATGAAGCAAAGGGAGAGCAGGAGATAGACAGTGCAGGGCAAAGGCAGGAAACAGAGCTACATTTACAGGAAGCACGACTGTCTAGTATCCAGAGAGAGGGATCTTTCAGACTTCGGGGAGTCTTGGCTGGACGGAAGGTTATTACATTGTTGGACACAGGTGCCACGCATAATTTCATTGATGCACGATTTGTAGAGAAGCGTGGACTCATTACTAAGGAGTTCGAAGGACTAAGAGTCAAGGTAGCTGATGGATACACTCTTCGTTGTGACAGGATGGTGCGAGACTTACCTTTGCGCTTGAACAACTATGAGTTTAAGGCGGATTACCATGTGGTCAACATGGGTGACATGGACATAGTACTTGGGATGCAGTGGCTACATTCATTGAAGGTGGTTACCCTGAGATTAGAGGATATGGAGATACAATTCCGAATGAATGGTAGGATTCATGTGCTAAAGGCTATCCGTAATGGAGACATCAGGACTATCTCATTTAGGCGGCTGGAGAGATTAACTAGGCATAATGATATAGAGTGGGCAGCAGTTTGTACTTTGATACCTACAACATAAGGCGGAATATCATCCTGATATTCAGAAGTTGAGGATTAAGTACGAAAAGGTATTCAGTGAGATTCCACCAGGCAGGCCACCGGACAGAGGTATTGAGCATATTATTGAACTGGAGGAAGGTGCTAAACCTATCATGATCACACCATATCGACATCCAAAGCGACTCAAGGATGAGATCGAAAGGACCATTGAGGAGTTGCTAGCTATGGGGCACATCCGACCTAGTAAGTCACCTTTTGCATCTTCTGTTGTTTTGGTAAAAAAGAAGGATGGAACGCTTCGGATGTGTATTGATTACAGGGCATTAAATAAGAGAACCATTAAGAACAGGTATCCTATTCCTCGCATTGATGAGTTGATAGATGAATTGCATAGGGCCTGTTATTTCACGAAAATTGATTTGAGATCAGGATATCACCAGATCAGAGTCCGTGAACAGGATATTGAGAAAACTGCTTTCAGATGTCATTGTGGGCACTTTGAGTTTGTAGTCATGCCTTTCGGTCTGACCAATGCACCTGCCACTTTCCAGTCCACTATGAACAGAGTTTTCCACCATCAGTTGAGGAAATTCGTGCTGGTGTTTTTTGATGACATTTTGATCTATAGCCGATCATGGCAAGAGCATCTAGAGCATTTGGAGACGGTATTGAGCATTCTACAGAAGGAGTCCTTGTATGCAAAGGAGTCCAAATGTGACTTAGGGATGACCGAGCTGTTATATTTAGGACACATCATTAGTGCGGAGGGAGTGCGGATGGATCCTAAAAAGATTCGCGCTATTGTTGATTGGCCTCCACCAGAGAACCTTACACAGTTGAGGGGGTTCCTTGGTTTATGTGGTTTTTATCGCAGGTTTGTCAGTGGCTACTCACGACATGCAGCTCCCATGACAGATTTACTGAAAAAAGGGGAATTTGTGTGGACTCAGAAGGCACAGGACTGTTTTATGAGATTTAAGGAGATAATGACTACGTGCCCAGTTCTAGCATTACCTGATTTCACGAAGCCATTTGAGCTTCAATGTGATGCATCTGGAGAGGGAGTAGGTGCTGTACTTATGCAGAATAAGCACCCCATAGCTTATGAGAGCAGGAAGCTCAGAGGACCTGAGCGTTCATTCAGTATATATGATAAGGAGATGTTGGCCATCATGCATGCTTTGGCCAAATTCAGACAATATCTTGTGGGTAGCAAGTTTTGTATTAAAACTGATCATAACAGTCTGAGGCATTTCTTGGGACAGCAGGACCTGAATGATCGCCAACAAAAGTGGGTAAGTAAGTTGCAAGCATATGATTTTGACATCTCATATGTCAAGGGAACTCAGAATGTTGTTGCAGATGCTCTATCTCGAAGGCCACACCTCACTCTTATGGTTCAGATATCAGAGGATTGGCGACACTTGATTATAGCAGAGTATGCCAGGGATACATGGGCCTCCGATATAGTAGAGGGAACAGTGATTGATACCAGATACACACTTGTGGATGATTTGATCATTTACAAGAACAGGATTTACCTGGTCCCAGGATCGAAGGTTAAGCAACTGATTATGAGAGCACTTCACGACTCACCGACAGCACTTCACGACTCACCGACAGCAGGCCATCCCGGGTACTTCAAGACTTACAAGTCAGTTCGAGAGCGGTTCACTTGGAAAGGGCTGAAAGCTGATGTTTTGCAGTATGTTCGAGAGTGTCTTGTTTGCCAGCAAAACAAACAAGAACACAGCTATCCGGCAGGACTCCTACAGCCACTTCCGATTCCCGACAGGAAGTGGGAATGCATCTCCATGGACTTTATCACAGGTTTGCCCAAGGTACAAGGACGAGATTGTATTTATGTGGTGGTAGATAGATTAACGAAATATGCTCATTTCTTTCCTATCACCACTACACATTCAGCAGCTCAGGTGGCAGAGGTTTTCTTTCGGGAGGTTTTCAGATTGCACGGCTTGCCGCAGAACATTGTGAGTGATAGGGATAGCCGTTTCATGAGTCACTTTTGGCAGGAGGTATTCCGGTTATGTGGCACGGAGCTTACACCCAGCACTAGCTATCACCCACAAACCGATGGTCAGACAGAAACTGTGAACAAATGGGTGGAAGGGTATTTAAGGAATTATGTGGCAGCTCAGCAGCGAGCTTGGGTCAGATGGATATATCTCTGCGAGTATTGTTACAATACTACATATCATATGACTATACAGATGACACCCTTCATGGCACTTTACGGTTATGAAGCACCTAGTTTCTTGGATTTGTTGTTGAGCGACAGCGGGGTACCCAGTGCAGGTGAATTATTACAAGAGAGTAAGGATATAGTTGCTACCCTCAAAGACAATATTGCAAGAGCTCAGAACCAGCAGAAGCAGTATGCAGACTAGAAGAGAACTGAGCGTAGTTTTGAGGTAGATGATATGGTTTACCTCATGTTGCAGCCATACAGGCAATCTACTCTTAAGAAGAGTGGGGCAGAGAAACTTAAGCCACGCTATTATGGACCATTCAGGATTATCAGGCGAGTTGGTGAAGTGGCTTATGAGTTGGAGCTTCCCGCAGACAGCAGAGTGCACAATGTGTTTCATGTGTCACGCCTCAAGAAGGCGTTGGGTCAGAATGTGGTGCCTTCTGCAGTATTACCTCCTTTAGACGATGAGGGAAAATTGATTTTAGTACCAGAATCCATCCTGGAGAGCAGAGAAAAGCAGCTTCGTAGAAGGGTGATCAGAGAATACTTGGTTAAGTGGAAAGATTTACCTGTTGAGGATGCTACTTGGGAGGGGGAGGCTATTTTGCAGCACCCGGCGTTGAGATTGCTTGAGGCCAAGCAATTTCAGGAGGGGCGGACTGTAATGTCCCCTCTTTAGTTCGACATGGCATTGATCATGGATTTGCCTATTCCAGACTCTCGTAGGCAAATGGTGTGGAAAGAGAGTCAATTCTGCAGATTAGATAGTCATATCTTGCTCTTGAAGAAGTGTTAAGAGGTTATATTTTATCATTATGTGATATTGGGGCCCACATGTTATAATTTTAATTTGAGTTGCACTTTTTATTTTATAAAATTACTTTATTATAAAAAAGTGCATTATAATGAGAAATTATAAAGGATGTTTCTAGAAGTTCTAGCAACTTCTTAGAAAAGTGAATAAATAGAGGGCTGGGCCTCTCATTTGGACATGCTTGGATTGGAGAACTCTTCTACTTCTTCATTGTGAAGACATTTGTGGACTTTGGATCTGCAAATTATTCGATCTTTGGGAACGAATCACTCCCTTGGATTGGCGACTTTGAGGGTGTGAAATATCACCTGAATTGTTGCATAATTGGAGTTGGTATTCAGCCATCTCATTTGGAGCTTATTGAGAATTCGTTGTTAGGGTTTGTTTTTTGGTTGGAATAAGGATTTCAGATTTGCCCTATCATTGGAGAAGCATTTGACAAGAGTTTGAAGACAGAATAAGTGCATTTTCAGAATTGGCAAAGCAGGGTTCGGAACCACATAATTGCTCATATCTCCTCAACCCCTTGGAGTTATTTTTTTATGGTTTTACAGGGTTACTACCTAACCCTAGGCGCCCATTTTCCTTGCATTTGGGGGTCCCAAAACCCTAATATTATTTTATTTCAGCAGCCGTACAGGTACGGCCTAGTACGGCCCTGCTAGTTTGGGCAGCAGCAGCAAATTAAGGACAGTTTGGGGGTGCGGTTGGAGGTCTTCATCAACGATCTGCAGCAAAACGTGGTGTTCTTCCATAGTTCTTCAAACCAGGTTCTTGCATTCTGAAATATATGTCAATTTTTGGGTAAATTTGCTGTCATACAGTCATTGTAATAATCAGTCCAGAATTGGTAATAAAATAATTTCAGAATTTATTGCATTGTAATTGAAATATAGTTCAATGGCTTTATATATATTGTAATTCTGTGATTATATTCTGAAAGTATCAAATCTGAAATTACCATATTCTGAATATTGTTACTGTTACACGCCAAGTGTTTGACAAAATTTCTAAGTTCAGTTTGAGGGTTTCTGTGGCCTTCATAGAGAGGGTCATTACACCATTGGCTCCAATTGTTATCATATTCCCAATACACTATTTATTCACACATCAATAAAAGCAAGTTACACTATTTTTAATTGTTGATAGACACCAATTAGTAAATCCTAACTCTAGCAACCTAACAAGACTATGCATGCTAGGTCAATAAAAGTCAAGCCTAGGGAAGAGAAGAAAACAGTCAAGAACACAATGCATATCCATTTAGCAGGCCAGGTTTCCACACAAAAACAAAAAATAAACTTACAATGCTAAATTTCTTCCAATATAACAAAAGATGGAAGAGAAATCAAAGCATGTTGCTGTAAGGAAGTGTAGACTGAAGATGCAAAATAAAACAAGACATTATTTAAAGAGATTCTTCCCAAAAAAATTGCAAATGTGAAAGACTAAAAAGGGAGAATTTAATCATTATAAACATAAAATAATCTGATATATTTAAAAAAAC
The DNA here is from genome assembly GCA_028749045.1 of Cupressus sempervirens. Lineage (NCBI taxonomy): Eukaryota > Viridiplantae > Streptophyta > Pinopsida > Cupressales > Cupressaceae > Cupressus > Cupressus sempervirens. Next base: position 487,790,794 of record CM053792.1, read on the forward strand.
TCTACTGAGATGGAAATCCTTGATATTTGATACAAAGAAACATTTAACTTCAAATTACACATACCTCTGTTGCCTCTGCAAATGCTCGAGCGTCTGAATAAAGAATTGCTTTCCGTGATGGACTCACTCTGTCTTGCTGTAAAGTTCTAGAGTCAGTTTCATTTTCACTATTAAACCCAGCAAAATCGCTCAAACAGAACAGTGAAGCTATCACAAGATTCTTGGAAGCATGGTATTTTTTCTTTGTGGTATATTGCTAGTGAAAACAATATCTCAGCATAAGAAATATAATGAAAACCACAAAGGGAATAGATAAATGGAAAACTTGCAGTGGAAGTACAAATGATCAGCATATTATGTTTCATTTCTTCTTATTCAATGCAGACTGTGCACGTGAAAAACATGTCAAAAGGCACAAAAAATAGAAGTGTGCATGACAATGTAATATCCCTCAAAAAAAATTACATTTTGCCACGTTTTCAACTTTAACTCGTAGGCATTTTGACAAAGAATTAATGGATCATCAAAAACCATTCAATATTTCAAAGTTTTATAATTAGAATGGCTACAACTCTTAACGATGAACATAAGGTCTCAAAACCTTTGTAGAAGAGGAAGATGCTCCCAACCGGAAAGTTTTAATGACACAAGAAAACCATAATATTTTCCGACACTCTCTTTTACGGCTGTCTAGTGTTCAGCAAAAATATCTCAAGCCTTCTAAACAGCATTCCATCAAAGATATTAAGAGTTCAAGGCAAATTTATTAAAAGTACAAGTGTTGCTGTGAAAGGTTAAAGAGTGCAGTTTTAAGAAAAGTATTAGTACATTCAATATTAAAAGTCAGATTTGAGAAGAATATATTTCAATTGTGTAGAAAATAGAATCCATCATCAGTTGTAGTAAGCAGCATAGACAAGGTGGAAGAATAGTTTGTGCAGTGGGTTGGTGCTCATGAAGACAAGCAGTGGAGGTTGGTGCCTCTTGTAGATCGGTCCTTGCGAAGTGTGGGAGTTGGAGCTTCCAATGAGTCAGTGGTCATAAACTTAGGGGTTGGAGCCTCTAGTAGGTCATAGCCTACAAAACATTGTAAAAGAACAGTTTATATAAAAAAGCCTTTATTTGTTGTGATATTCTCCCGCATTGGGTTTCCACGTAAATCATTGTGTATTTGTGTTTATGTGCATAATTGTCTATTTCACCATCTAAGGTTATTAAGGCAATTGTTTGGATAAAAAATTTTAAATTGGCAAACTTATTATTATACTGATTCACCCCCCATCTAAGTATAATCGTGTGCTTTTCATAAATACCTCATCAAAGGAAAACCCTGGAGGTGCACAACAAGTGCTGGCATAGGAACAAACACCTACGACTAGAAAACAAAAAGATGGGCCCGAGATATACATAAATCAATTGAGACCCCAGAATACAATATTATTATTTTATTTATTTAATGACGGGAACATTGCACATTGCCTAGTTTTAATATCCATTGACATGCTCTAATGTTTTATAATGTTGAAAATGGACATATGGAATACCAATCTGAAAAATTATCCTCTTGTAATGTGATTACAGCTCTGAGATTTTCTTTACAAGAAATTATAACCAATTGCATTATTCCTCTGAGAAGTCAGACTACATGGAAGAAATTTATAAAATCCTTTATTGCTTAACAACATCTAGCTATGGCAGACACTCATCGAGATTGTAAATTGATGACAGTTTTTTGGATCTCTAGGGGCTGGCATGGACAAGCTTTAGGTAAAGAAGGGATTGTGAAAGTCAAGTGTTTTTTTATTCCTTTCACCCTTTCTTTGGCACGTTTACCTAATCAATATTAATAGAATGTTATTTGATAGGCTCAAATCCATCTAATGTTATAAGTTACCGAAACCTACTGGCAGGAGGAAAACATCTTGCTTAACTGACTAATTTAAACTACCAAGTTCTGAAAGGCTAACCCATATCTACAATACCCCAGGTAACCGGAAGCCATGAAGGAAATTCAACATACATAAGTGATAATCAGATGTGTTTCTTCTGGGAGGTTCCTATAAAATCAATATTGCAATCATCAATAATGTAATTTAAAAGATTTTGGGAATCTAATGAAATTCCCACTTATTTTGATTGTGTTCATCAATAATAATTTAATAAATAAAAGGAACTCCAAAGATGAAAAGTACAGGCCAAAAGAAATGTCTTTCCCAATCAGTTAAAAGGGTCCTTGCGTGTTCAATTATCTTGATATACACAGAGCAGCCAATACATATATATTTAAATTTACTATGATGGAAAAGTAGTCTAACTTGGAACAAGAAATTTTATGCATATGAAAACAACCAAAGTAGGCTTCATGAGAACATACCTTTGGAAGTAGAATTACATCTTGCATTTGTCCTGTTATAGCAATAGCATCAGGCAGCAACTTATCAGAATCGATAGATGAATTATTTAATAAACAGTCTTTAATTGCAACCTTTGAAGCCAACCACCAACTCTCTTGATCTTGCTCTGCACTGGCCTGCCATCCCCTGCCTTGTGCCAAACACAAAAACTGGATGACCGCCTATTCTATGATTACAAAGAAGACTCAATTTGAGCACCAAAAAAGCAAAAAGAAATAAACCTATAAAGATCATGACATTTTCAAGATTAATTAATAATTTTCCAAAGGCTTGAAGTCCATTGAATCCATGCATTGTCATTTCTGCTTAGATAGCTAGAAAAGCAATAAACTTAACAGTAGAAATCAGTCACACATTTCTAAGCTAGTTTAAATAAAAGGTCCTTGTCGTGAAACATAACACAATGCAAATACAAACATCATGTAGATTCCCTTGCTAAATTTTTAATAATTTCCCATTTTGGTGGTGCTTGGATCAAGTTACAAGTGTAATCAATAAAGCAGTAGGATATTCCAAATCTATTCTACAAAAGAAAAATATAGGACTTGTGTATTCAAGTTCTTGAAAGCTTTTAGAAATACTCAACCAAAAAACATTTTTTGAGGGATTCTCACTGAGATAGAAAACAACAAAATACTAATAATAATGCACAACTAATATGATAGAAATGGCATGACATGAAAACAATGGAAAAGATCAGTATACAACTTCTTATGTCGAATCATATAAGGTGGCATTAGAAGCAATGCGGTGTTTCTCCAAGAATCCAGGATGAAGTGATGTGGAAACATGGTTCAAGTAAAATTAGAGACTAGATAACTCAAGAACGCAGGGATTGATGAGATATAAACATAACTACACAAACATGTTGGCAGACTAATTAAAAGAATTGGCACAAAGCCATGATTTCCAACTTCGAATAGACTTACAATATAAATCTTGTTAATTTAGCAGAACCAATTTAATCTATATCAGCACATATAATAAAACTATTCAATGGAAATTAAAAGAAAGATATGCTATATAAATTCTATTGGACAAATAACATGTTTTTTATTGACAATAACACTGAATTGTAATTTCACCAATACACAAGCAAGAAATTTACCATTAAAGCCTCCCATTGAGTGCAAAAGATAGTTATTTACACTATAGAAAGGAAAATCTTTTTGAGAAAAAATTGGCAAATCAAAAGAGTAATATTTTTTGCAAAAATCGGGAAAAAGTCATATGTGCAAAAAAATGAATAAACTTGGAGTAAAACACTAAAAAACTACTTTTTAAAAAAATTAAGGAGCATTTCCACATCATAGATATATTGAGAGAAAATAAAATATAGATTTCAACTAGTAGATTGTAGAAAATAGATTTTCATTAGTTACAATTTCATATAGATATCGCTGATTTCATTGCAAAAAGCATAGCACAATAGCATGAAAGATAACTACATGGAGACAACTGTCAAATGTCAATTACAATATAATTTGTGACTTTGTACAAAGTCAACCTATAAACTAAGTACAAAGTTCCAAAAACTCAATAGTAGTCAATGACATGCTAAGGGGCAGGAAGCCCCGTTGATGCTTCTCCTCGGAAAGTCCCTGACTTATCTCCTTCAACAAAACTTTGAGGAAAGCTTGCCTTTTCCAAGATTTGTATATCTGCAGGTTCGAGAGCAGAAGCAGCATCAGCAGCAACATATTGAAAAACATCATCATCACTTTCTAGCACAGTGATCCACTCAAACTCTGGATCTATCTCGTCAAGATCAATTGGGGAGTCGTCCTCAATACTTCCTGTTATTTTCCATGTAGTTATTAGTTTTTTCCTATAAATTCAAAACACAATGAAAACATCTTCAATTCAATGCAAGATAATAAAATACAACGCTCCTACCTTGAGCTTTCTTCAACATCAATTTTAGGTTGTGGTGGACAAACGCCGAGTCATTCATCCATTTTTGTGTTAGACAGTTGCATTTCTTGGAATGTATGTGTTCAAAAACACTCCAATTATGCTCATAGGTAGATGATCTGCATGGCTGGGTCAAAATGCGTATTGCCATCCACCGGAGATTTTTGCATTCATGACCAAAACATTCCCACCATTGAGCTCAAAAATAGATCATGGGGAAATGATACCATGTACGAATATCTTCAAATCTTAACAAATTTGTTGATCATGACAACCAAAAAAATGGACTATCAAAAATTCATACATAAGAGTTTACCTGGTTGGAAAGACAATTTGCTCTCCTCAGTGACCCTAGAAGAGAGAAAACCCTTTCCCCTTTTATACATTTGCAGCTCTGACATAGCATCTTTGAACTTTTGTGTGTTTTGAAACATTTTTGCCATGCAAATGAACAAGCCTTGTGTGATCTCAGCATCAATATTTGCAAACTTTGTGTTGTAGAACAATGAGGAATTCAGAAAGTATCCTGCAACATGCACAAGGGAGAGCATCTGTCATGTCCCCATTTTGGCTAACATCGTTTAGTATGCCGGATCAGTCTATCACAGGCTCTCGTAGACTGGTGGTGATGTGGAGAGAGTCGACCAGCGACTATTTGGCAGTATTTTTGTCCTTACAGTTGATTAGTGATTTGGACCTACGTTTGTTATAAAGTAAAGTTACTTTATTCAGTCCATGTTTTATAATTTGATGTTGAGATGCACTTTTTATTATAAAGTAATATTTTATAAAAGTGCACTTTATTTCATAAGAATATTTGGATGCTTCTAGAATGTTTAAGTGACTTCTAGAGGAAGCTACTGAAAAGTGAATAAAAAGACCCTATGGGTCTTGCATTTGATCATCCAGTTTGTATTTTCTCCCTTGACATCAGATTGTGATTCAGTCACATAGTCTATTATGGAGCCAAGTGGTTTCAGATAGTCACTAGGTCTTTGGGAACGGAGTCTCCCTTGGATTTTGCATAACTGAGGAGGTGAAATATCCTTTGAGGGGTTGCACACTTGGAGGTGATACTACAGTCACTTCAGCTAGGGCATCATTGGGCCTAAAGCCATTTTCAACATTTCAGCATTTCAGGAGGCATTTTTAGCAGGGCCGAAATTATAGGAGGTCGTTTTTAGCAGGTTCAAAATTATAGGAAGCCATTTTTAGTAGCTCCGAAATTTTAGGAGGCTTCTTTCAACAGACCCGAAATTATAGGAGGGCATTTTCTGAGGACGATTCATTTGCAGTCATGGATTGATTGCAGGACATCTTTAGAAGGCTTAATTGTGGTGGAGGAAAGATTTATAGCTGCTGGTTCGTTTTTGCTACAGGTCTGATCCAATTTTCAGAATTTCAAGATAGGGCTTTGGAACCACTTTTTTGTTCATATCTTCCTCATTACTCAGCATATCATTCTTAGTATTTTTGCATCGGATTTCTATCGTCGAGGAGATAAAGATAGGTGCATTTTGGAGTTCCAAAATGTCATGATTTATTTTTAAAGAATTTTTCAAAACTCCTAGACATTTTCGAAAACTTGAAAGGAAGTATATTTTCAGATTTGGGGTGACTTTGGCTTGAGTGTTGGCATCTTCAGCATTGGTAAAAATTATTACAGCCATCTACAATCAGGTTCTTCACTTCTCATTTGGCATTTGGCATATTTTCTAAGAAATGTTTGTTTTCGGCTGAGTACAAAATATAGCTTCGGCACTTTACTATTTTACATTGTACTTGTCTTTGTTTGCCATTTGGCATTAGTGGTATCAAAGGAAGGCTAGGATTTTGCAAGTGAAAGAGTATTGTAATTCTTAGACTATCTATATTGCCAACCTAGGGTTTGATGATCATAGTATTGGCTGAAATATGTATGGCATTGTTGCAAATTGTTGATATATGAATGGCATATGGTTTTGAGCAATTTCCTATGTTTAGCATTTACTTTCAATGGTAGTCTTCAGTTGCATGCCAAGTGTTTGACAAAATTTCTCAGTTCAGCATTAGAGGTTTTTAGTGGCCTATTGGTAGGTGTCATTACAGCATCTGTCTATCCCATCTCCTGTCAATTATGTCCCATAATGGCTAATACCTCATCCTATCATTTTCTCACCACCTCCTTGGCCCTATCCATGGTCTCATACAAATATCCCATTGAGGATTTATCCACATCCACTAGTCTCAATACTTTTACAAGAGCCTTTGAGAATCCTACCACCTGCTCAATTGCCTCCCATAAGTTGGGAGTATATATGTACTCTACAACTCTTATGCCATCTACTCAATTTGAGAAATCTAATTCCATACATTCAGCTGAAACAAACATGCGTCTCAAATTCATTTTTTGTTGAACTGGAGTTTGTAGTGCAAGTAAGTGTGTTGCAAACGTTATCACCCCTAGTCAATCAGCTCCTTGCCTTCTGTGAATTGGTGCATCAAACTCAAAATGCTCATGTGATTGAAGATAAATTTGGTAATTGTGTGAGCCTTTTGAAATGCCTCCTTAACCCATGTAATTTTTCCAATGTTCTCTAGGGTAATATCAAGGCAGTGTGTTGCACATGGGGTAAAACATAGAGGGGTATTTGTCTCTTAGAAGTTTCCCAGTAGCAACACAAGCAACATCATTGTCTATAATAAATTGAACCACGTTCTCTAGCCCCACATCTATGAATACTAAGTCATACATCTCAAACAATGCGGCTGCAGTTTTCATTACGTGTGATGCATCCACAGATTTCAAAAATATAGTGCCTCTATCAAAACAAATGAAGAAGTTGATGAGAGACCAATTCCTCCTATTTGTACACCCATCTGACATTATGGTGCACCCTGTACTAGCCCACTTTAACTAATGCTCATGGACAACATATTGAATACTTTTTACTGCATCATCGAGCATACCCGTCCTCATCATATCATAAGATGGGACCTTAAACCCATGCCCTACAGCTGCAACGACACCCATCATAACTTGCCTATATGGAGATCTACAAGCAAGGAATGCCAAGGTAGAGGAGAAATAAAAAATTTGAATCCCTTGCAGTGCTTGTTCATAAACAACTTTCTTCCATCCCGTACAATCCAAAGTGGTTTGTGATCCTAGTACGAGGCGCAAAGAAATCATTGATGTTCCCTCCACCCGTGTTTGGGCCGCATGCCATAGTAGATTTCAACCCACTAATTGCAAATTCCCTGAAACCCTCTCTCTTATCATCTTCTTCATTCAATTGATTCATCCTAATGCCTATAGAACAACCTAATTCAATCCCAGTTCTTGCCTTTTTTGCCTTGTTCTCAGCAATTCCATCAAGAGATCTTTTGGCCTTGTATGTAACATCCGTAGGACAATTTTTGCATATTGTAGTGTTATTTCCTTTTTCTTTTGATAAATGTCATTTGAAGCAGTAAATTCCACCAGTAATGGTATTCAAACACTAATTCCATTTACCCTTTGTTGTGCTACCGACAATCAGTGTACAATGTGTCCATGCAAAGTCTTTCTCATGCAGCATTGTGATTGAGAATCAAATCTATAGAAACATTTTAATCAATGTCAAAGATTTAAGTGACGTTGTCATTGATAAAAAGGTACATGAGTGTAAAGATCCCTTCTATAAAAGCATATGATAAAGCAAAACCATGAAGAAGTTATGGGGAATTGTTATTGATAATGATTAAAAGCATATAATGAAAGCAAAGTCATTATTATTAAAAAGTCAAACAGCAAAGTGTGAGATTATTGAACAGTGATTATGTAATAAGGCACAAATATTTTCTACAAAGGTTTAGAAGATGTATTGGTTGAAATTCTACAGTCTGAGAAATTACTATATATACTGTAATCCTTTCAATGACGGGTGAGCATATAATGGCGAGTCATAATATAAAACAAGTTCCATACAGAAAACCTATACAAAAATTAATAGACAAAAAATATGTTTACCTTGGCCATCGAATGAAGAAATTTAATGGAGACTGTGCTATTGGTGACTGATGACAGTAGAGGATAAAAAATGTGCCAAATATATATGAAGTCTAAATGATACAATGAAACAATAAAGCAACATGGAGGTCGACAAATAAGGCGGATTTAATATATAAAGTTCAAAGTCAAATGACGGTATGCCTGTGATATGTCCTCCCAGGACATACAACATGGTGTATGCAGAAAAAAACAAAGGTGTAAATTTTACTAGTAGTTGTAGGCTCAAAAGGTAATTATAATTATGGTGCCAAGAATGGGATTGGAAGATACGAGTAGGAAGAATATACACAAATTCCACCTAGTAATGATATTTCATGGATGTGTGCATAAAATTTACAATCTATGAGACCCCAATGTCGCTAAGGATTATGATATGACGATGAGGAATCATCATGACATATATCGCTGCAAATATTTTTGTGAATATGTGACCCAATCATAAGAGCCTTTGTTTAGCTGTATTGCATGCTATATGCAAACTAGGACATCTGAAAGATGTTGCGATCAAGATTGCAGATGTAGGTAGATTTGTGTCCCTAATTGTTGCTATGATTGGTCGTTAATAGGATGCATGAATTTCTTGGACCATATAAGAACAAATATTAATTGTCCAAATGCAAATATTCACTATAAGGTAATGTAATCGCAATTCTCTTGACTGGCCCTAAAAGATATTAATTTTTTTAATGTGCTTTCCATATCATGGAATTGTTGCTAAACAAAACAAAGATGAAATATCTTGATTCTTAACAAAGGCACGTAGTGGTCATACAAGAAGGCCTGATAAAATTAGAGATTTATATCGATGATCAGGCAAATTATAAAAGCAATTATATGCTCAAGCAAATACACTCAAGCAAATACACTCAGGCAAACACAATTAGGCAAATGAGAGCTTTATGCATATTATTGTATGTTAATATTTTCCAATCATATGCAAAACGCAAAATACCTGAAGATGTAGACAGACAACTCGAATGCTCAGTATCAGACGAATCCCAATTGATAGGCTCAAGAAACATGATGCTCACGAATCGCGTCTTATTGTCAATGCTTAGGAAAAACATGCAGACAAATATTGACACTCGAGAAAATGGTGAAATACACACAGACTCCACAATGAGATGGTGAAATACGTGGAGCTAAATAGGAAAAAGCTTATTTTTGCCGCCATTTTAGGTTTTTTTGGCGCCAATAGTAAGAACGGAGGAATTGTCATGAAATTGCATTTTTTATTAGATTTGTCAATTATTAGTTTTTATAAATTGTTGACTTAGGTTGACTGATTTTAGCTGACTATTTGGGGAAAAATCTACAGATTAATCCTTATTATTCCTGCATAACCGTAGATTATCGCTTCACTGATTTCCATAATTTACATGAAAATAAATGAAATAAGTCAACTGTTCTTCTACCCTGGCTATGACTTATTGCATGTCATAAAAGCTTTATTACAAGTTATTTAGTCCACTAATTCTAATTTGACATATCAAATCAATTGACAGTAAAATATTGCAATTATCCCTTATAAGATTGTGCCTCTCACATTATGACGAGTTATCTTTAACATGAGCTCAAAATAGACTTTTAGAAAACAGCTCTAGATGATTCTAAATTGATAATGTTTTCCTTTGTTCCAACAAGGTTTGGCAAAACCTTTGACAGAACTCTAAAACTTCACTTTGATGATCTAAAACAAAACATCTCCTCTAATGATTTGCACATTGTACATCTTTTTGAATGTTTGATTATTCAACAAACACCCTAGTTGAATATAAGCATTCCCTTGTTTCCTCTTTGTATAAATCAACTTCTCCTCAGCTTTATCACAAAAACACAACATTGAATCATTTATGCAACTTCATTGCTAAAAAAAAAACTAATGGTTTGAATCTCTGAAAAACATCAGAGTGACAACACAACTTGGCAGCCAAATTACAAAACAAGGTAAAATAATAAATACTAAAAAGGATCTCAATGCCAAGATAAGAGTTACTTATATGTGATAGCTCCTGAATATTTAATATATATATATTAATTGTATATATTTCAATTAATAATTAAATAACTGAATGTATCATTATTAAGTAAATTATTGAATAAATAAAAATTACAATTCAATAAATATATATTAAACATGTCAGATATTATTCTTATTAAATTAATTATCATTAATCAATTATTGTTCTTAATTAATTAATTAATTAATTTGTAAATGATTATCATTACCTGCAGCAAATGGTAATGACATCGAGCTATTATAATTACAACACAAAATGATGACCGTCGAGCATTAGGAAACAATGATTTAACAAATTTTACCATCCAGGCTTGCATGAATACATGGAGGTTGCAAATTGACTGTAGGTTTTGAAGGTTACGTGGAAACTAATCGCTAATACAACCAATTCTAAAGATTATATGATTCTTTAACAATCACTAAATACAGACTGAAAGTAAAAGGACGCGACTGCAAAGTTAAGGGATACATCGCTTGGTCAAAAGGGGAATAAAGAGTTAAGTAACAGTAAGAAGAAGAAAGATCAAAGAGAAAATAAGCAAAAATACATTGCAAATTCAAAGCAGTGAAATAGCAATTACAACATATAAAACATTGAGACTCAAAAAAGCATTTCTAAGATATACATTATCAACAAATATTAATTAGACATCTTGTTGTCCTCAATTTTGTATTCGCAAAATGGGGGCAACCTTGCGGAAAATTTTGTAGGATAAATTCTCTAAGGCATTTAATTGGTTTTTCTTGGTCTTGTATTTGTTTTGTTTTTTGGGTTTTGTTATTGTCTTAGATTGATGGCATTTTCAATTCCGCATGTTTCGAGCTATCTAAGGCCTCAATCAGAGTTGTCTAGCTAAAGTTATTAAAGAATTTTAAAGCATGTTGCATGTGGGGTTTGATGGAGCTCAAAAGTTTTGTAAAAAAATTAAGACCTCCATGTTACATTTCAAAGGAGAAATCAATATTGATGGTGCTACGCTATTGGTTGATATAATTTTAAAGACATTATTTATATATATGATGACAGGCTATCTCAAGCAGCTGTGGAGAGAAATCTGAGATTTGTTTTGTCAAAAGAATGCAGAAACAACACTGAAATACTTCAGATGGGCACAATGTCAGAGAATTTCAAACTTATTTCACTAGTATACGATCCTCTCCTCTCATTGCTGGTTAATAATATGCAAACCCAGAAATTGCAGAATCCACTCAAGGATATGAGCATGGATGGAATTGAACCATTAGTTGATTCTTGTGTAGAAATTGCAAATATCTATACCAGTGTAAGATTGCTGAGACATGATATTGACATAGTACATACTATAGATTGTCACTAGTGCTCTTTGCAAGGTAAATGAATTGGATGGATCTGTAGAGTTGCTTTGACAAATCCATGACAAACACATGAGTGTCGAATCTTATTTTGTTTCCTTCAAAATCAATAAGATAATAATATAGGGATGCAGTGATAAAAGTTATGAACTCACAATAAAAGATGAAGTCATAGCCCAGTGATGTCCACTGATTATACAGCAATAATAATAAACAAACTGAAGATATGGAGCAACAGCCCAAATGCCTAGAGATGATGGAATAGTATCTGCCGGCAAACACAAAAAATAATAAAGATTCAATTTATTACTAATACAAGAGTATTTATGATGTGTGCATAGAAACAACACATTCAGCAGTTGAAAATCGTGGAAGAAAGAAAGGCTAGTTGAATGCAAAAATATCGATGAAGCACTGTCAGAATCCCACAAACACCAAAACCATTCAACGGCATGAAGATGAGACAGTATAGATTGCAGAAGCTTCGCTTGAGGGATGCCACAAAAAAAGTATATGTGACTTCATCATTGCCACCTGTGATAGAAGGAAAGTAATAGAAAACGATGAAGGAGTTCTATTTATCAAATTGTGGCGTCCAGTCTGAAAGTGCGATGGCACAAAATTTACCACGAGGCAAAGAAATACTAAAGTAAAAGATCCGGATAACTTTGGGAAAAGATAATAATAATGTTTTCAAAACCATTGATAGAATTAAAATTATCGGGTGCCATATGCTTTGGAAAAGGAAATTACTTAAATAAAAAAATACACCAAGGCATCGTGGATTTTTATATATCGAGTGGGTATGTAAGCTGCCAGTAATCTCCATGGAGAGGAGATATTTTAATTAGTTTTAATCATTGATAGAAGGATAATCAAGAGGTGTGAGGTGTCATTAGTATGCGGAAGGGTATAAGTTTTAAATTGAAAAGTCATAACCTTAGAATAGGAAGATATAAGTAATGAGAAGTCAATAAGACATTGTAAGATCCAGATATTTTCATATTCTGAATAGAAAGTATTTATATTATTTGTACGTAGGGATAAGGAGCTCAATATGACTTTATAATGTAAATTCAATTATTTTATTTTAATGATAAAATAAAATCTTTTGTTTATTTTTAAATGGCATGGAGATTTAAACTGCAAATAAACCGTCCTTTGTAATTATTTTTTGGGAATTTTGTATACAATTTAAATGTCGGATAAGTGGACATAGTCATTTAGCATTCTAAATTTGATCATCACAGATACTGTGAAATATTAAATTGTTTTCGTATCTATGTCCAGTTTGTCTCCCTACCAAAGGAGTTAAAATTCAATTTGGACCAATTTAAGATTGCATAATATTTGGTCTGTCGCATCTTGATTATTTAATTGTTGGTAGTATAAGTGTGTAGAACATTATAAAATTGTGCGTGAAAATTCACTGAAGTTGACTCTATTGCCCGAATGAGCAGAGGCACTAGCCTTTTTATTATTTAAGTCAGAAAATCTGTATATTCCTTCCTACAAGCATCAAATTCATTATTATTCAAACATTATACAAAACATCCAACCATTACTCAGTATTCAGTTTCATTTTAATTAAGTTCCAGGACCTTGCTAGTCGGAGAACTCCCAAACTTAAATTCGCTTTAGAAAAGCTCTCAACCAGGTGATCAGGTTCGAGGAGAAGGTCTACCCACCTAGGTGTAGCAGAGCCTGAAGTGCAGGGGAATCAAGATGATTCTCGTTCATTGCCCATAACTGATTGCAGAATTCTATCGGAGAAGTGGCAAGCTCTTAGATTTCCAATTTGCGATTTTGGGAACCAACAAGGTTTTTCGGCCTGACTACATATCCTTGTCCTTTAATTGAAAGTCTCTCAAAAGTGGATTTTTAATTAACAATTGCACAAAGTAAAAAATATCATTTACATGTTAAGTGGGTTTAGAACCCCATTTTAAAATTTTATAGGATTCCAAAGAGATTTAGATATAGTTTTGAACAGTGCTCCATAGGGACGCGTCCCCTATGTTTTGGGATCGTACCCATACTGAGGACGAAACGGGGACGCAAGGATGGATTTTGGCCATCCCCTAAGTCGTCCCCTTTTTGGCAAATTCGGAAACGTCCCAAAAATGGCCTTTTTTTTTGGCAAGAAAGTTGGTGACGATCGGTAATACTAGGGACGGTTTTGCCGTCCGCTCTCCATCCCTGAAACTGTTGGTCGTCCCCTTTTTTCTAGCCAATCTGGTAAAGGAAAAACACCACAAAAAAATCATTTTTTCTAATTTTTGTTGTCCGCGCAGCCCCTAGTTGTCTTAAAGACATAATAAAAATATGCATCCCATATTTGGTCCATTAAAACACTAACTCTTCTACTCATTTTTATATTTGACATACTTGCTAAGAGGAAGAAGAAAAACATAAGAGCAGTAGCAGCAGTGAGGAAATATTGTGTTTAGTGAGGAAAGATTGCGTTTAGTATTTACTAACTATTTTAGTTGGACTTCTCTTTATTTCTATAAAAATCCCTGCTGGTCATCAACTAGTAAAAACATCGAATTTTTCTTAACAATTCAGTGTTTGGCATTTCGTCAAACACTTGGCAAGCTCCATAAATACCCAATTCTATTTGGTCACAAGAAATTCTCATAGATGAATGCCAATTTTTTGATAATCTTTTTGGAATGACAAGGGGTTCCACATTTAACTTCAAAATTCTATGAGTTTTATTGGCCAATGAAAAATGGCTGAGTTTAACAATAAGTGCATAAACTGAATTCAATTTTCAATAATAATGGAACCTGATTATTGATTGCACGGGATAGCTTCACGAGTCCAAATGAACATTCAACCACACTGGCTCGGAAAAGATGAAATCAGCACAATACCAAATCCCAAAGTCTTCAAAATGGCACAATTGCTTGCCAAACTGTTAGCCGCCCACTCCAAACAATATACAATGGGTCTATGATAAATCTCAAGGCACGTACACAAGATCGCAAACCATATATTTCAGTTGCAGGCCTTCTATGGCAGATTGCAGGTCCAATATAACCACACGCAATCCCTCCAAATGTCTTCTCAAACTCAAATGCCACCTCCAAACAAGATCATTGTTTCAATATTCACGATTTGCAGAGATAAATTTGCACCCACTTTATGCAAATGCAGCCGTCCCAATACCAATTACCTCTGTATAAGCTAAATCGCTGCAGGTAGGGAAAATGACCTCTTCAAATGCACAATAAACAATCTCAGATACGATCTCTAGTGCCAAAACAAACCTCAGCCAATGAATTACTTCCAATTCGATCAACTACCAATGAGAACACATTCCACCTTAGACACAGTGAGAATAATTGGCAAATTACTTTACAGCAGCAGCAATTTGCAAGCTATTCTTCAGGGCAATTCTCGGAATTCTCAAAAACTTCTCACAATAGATCCAATACAAACTCCAACAAATAATCTTCCTTCAAATCACACCATAGAATGAATTTCTCCTTAGATACTGTGAGCACAGTAAGGAGAATTAGTGACTACTTAGAATTTGATCCACAATACCTCATCCATGGAATCAATGCACAACTCAGAATCAAACCCATATACCTCAGCAAAGGATTTGAAAATCAGAACCTCAAAAAAAGCCACAAAGGCAACAAAAGCAAATAAATTATCCAAGAGTGCTTTTCTCAACAAATGGGCTCCTTCAAATTCCCTTTTGTTGCCAAAATGTAACTTTGTTCAGGAAGCTTCACCACACCAACATTAATTAGAAGCCTCCATCAAATTGTCTCACTTGACTTGGCTTAACTAATTAATAAATGACACTTTCCACTGATAACTCAACCTTCAACTTAAGTGAAATTATAGAGTTAAATTATAACTTTATAATAGTCATTTAATTATTTAATAATAATTTGACCACTAAAAATATAATAACTCCCAAAATACTCATCATTTAAATAGGAGTCATAACTATTATTTCTCCATGTGACCAAATGCACTTTCCAAAAATAGAAAGGGTCCATCTCGATCAACACCAACTTATCACAAAACTAAGCCCAAATGAAGTCCAATCTGAGCCAAACTTAGACCAACTTGTAGCTTATTGAATTGTGGAGAAGATAAGACCCTCCCAAGTCAAGCCACTACCTCAGAAGACCCTCTATCCACAATAATTAGCCTACGAGGATCACATTGATAGGCTAATCCATGAAACTTTGATACTGACAAAAATGGAGACATTACAATTTCATTTTGATTTCAACATGATATTTGGAGCCTTTAGGCAGTTTTTATTTTTGCTATATATGTATGTGATATTGTTATAATGGAAGTACTTAATATTTTCCATTTGATAATATTCCATGTATTGATCTTCTAAAATGTCTATGGTGAATGGTTTATCAATGTTATGATATGCATGTTTGAATTTTGTCTCTATACATAAGAAAATCCCCTATGTTTTTAATCGTCGTCCCCTGAGGTCTCGTCCCCTAAATTTTGGCTTCGACCCATACACGTACTGGAAACACATCCCCATCCCCTAAAACATCCCCGTCCCGGAAAGTCCATGGAGCACAGGTTTTTAATTAATTTCTACTGTAAAGGTGGATTTTTTCAGTCCCATCCATATCTCTTCATTTGAGCTATAGTTACATGTAAATTTAAAACATAAGACTATTTGAGCAATAAAGTGGAGTTTTGATCTAGTATTGCATGTCATCAGATATGCAAGTCATCTCTTAATCTTCACTATCAATATTTTGAATCCAAGTCATAAAGGGGGATTATTAAATGCTATAGATGTATTAAAATAAAAATTGTGATTGCATGCAATGAGGATTAAAAACCCAAATCTTTAACGTTGACTCGTTCAAAAAAGGGCAAGTTTTTCCTACAATGCAATGCAATGCAAGCTAAAAAGCCAACCTTTTAAGTGTTTTGCGTAGACTTTTCTTTCTTATTTGAAGGCTGCGAATGGTCTTAAAAAATCTCAGTTGTGTAATATCCCTAACCAAATATTTGCCCAACTATTCAGATAATATGTTAGAAAATTTTAAACAAATAGATTCATGCAATGTATTTCAGATTTCACGAACAAAACCCCATTAAACAACCAAATAAAAATAAGTCCCAAAATGTTATTGCAATAAATCTTCAGTAGAAACACATTTTCAGAGATAATATTTCATAAAAGTTCTTCAACAAAATGACCAAGAAATCAAATAATAGATAGAGTAACTACAGCAAGATTGGATAACAAAGGGATGAACCTAGAATACAATGTCAAACACCTACTTGATGTCTCCGACCGACAATGGGTTTTCGTCCATTGTCTGAGTTTGAGGGTTTTCCATCCTCGCGCCTATTAAAAGTTATAGCTTTCCCAAAAGCTCTCTAGGAGAGAAAAGAAAATCCAAATCACAAACTAAGTATGCTCTCCTATAACTCCCTTGCATTTAGTTCTTCTTGAGCCAGATGTTGTTTGTACCTCTCAAGTTTTGGCTCAAATTGTTTCAGCACCTTGTTGACTAACTCACAAGCAGTTTTTGAAGCACCTTTTTCTTAATTGGAAATTGCTATCAACATATGCATAAGAGGCCAAAAATGAGTATCGCTCATGCTTATGGTCGTAACCATAATGGTTTCCATTGCTGCAAAAATATCTGCATGGTGCTCTTTCCCAATTGTGCCCAAGAAATGCTCAAACATGGTATAAATTAAAATACAATTCAATGTCAAGCATAAGATTGCACAATCTGATTTCTGCAAATGACTTGAGGACGGTGGCTCTTCTCGGGAAATGGAGACTACTATGGTCACCAAGATGTTGAAAACTATCAACGGTAAGCCAAACTACCTCCTTCATTATGTCTTCTTCAGCCGAACTACCTCAGTTATGGATTAGTTTCAGCCAAGGAAGGACTTATAGTCCTCCCCTCGTTGTTCTTCTCTGCTTCTTGATTTGTTTGTTTTTTTCCTGGTTGCCATTTGGTGTTCATGTTGCTATGTTTTTCCTGTTTTGTAGCTTTCAGTTCCTTGGACCCTTTTGGTGGTCTCTTGTTGGACCTTAATAAATTTATCTTATCTAATCTTATCTTATCTTCATAGGGTTCTTGAGATGCTTAGATTCTTGTGACCTCTATCAAACAAGAAGCAACTAGGAGTTTTATCTCATCCTCTAAATGTATCAGCCACTTGTGTTGATTCAACCCTGCCACTGTAGGAACAAGATTTGTCTACAATAAATTAGGGAGTGATTGCTCTACTATGGCTAAGCATCCTTCCAAATCAATCAATGTGTTGAGAACTTCTTCCCTATTTATAAATTCTAACCCAAGTTTGGCACCTGTTTCATAGAGTGCTTTCACCAACTTTAACATGTCGTTTGATGCTATTTTAAATCAGCTACCTCAAACTTCCAACGTTTTTAGCCAAAAATGAAAGAAAAACCCGTTTTTGATAAAAACGTGATTCCAAAAGGGCAGCAAATGAGTCGTTTTTTACCATAGAATGCAAAAATGTGCCCTCCAATGTCATCTATAATAATCAAAACTCCAAAACGACCCCTACTTTGGCAAAAACGTGAATTTTGAAGGCCCAAATCTGGGTGAATTTGTCCAAAACGTGGCTCCAAATGAGGCTGAAACAAAATGTTTTTAGCATGAATGAGGTTGCCAAATGCATGGGAATGCATGAAGATGCAAAAATGCCTCTTGAGGGAAATATTTCAAGTCATTCCATGGAGAAATCTAGGAGAAATGACCAAAAAACGGGTTCTTGGAAGCCAAAGTCATGAAATTCTTCAAAAACAGGTTTTGGAAGGGCAAATGCATGAAGTTGAATGCAAAATGGACCTTTTGTGTGATTACATGTTTTAAATATGCACAATAGACCCAAACGCACATTTTAGAGGTCATTACATGTTTTAAAAACATGCAATGGGCTCTCCCAAGGCAAAAACGCACCTTTTTGGTGCATATGCATGTTTTAAAAACATGTTTTTTACCCAAAAACGGATTTTGGAGGTGTTATTACATGTCTTTGGTGCAAACGCACCTTTTTGGTGTAAAGATATGTTTATGTTACATGCATATGCAACTCAAGGCAAAAACTCACCTTTTTTATGCATATGCATATAACATATGTAGCTCAACTTTTTGATGTCATTACACATTTAAGTGAGTTTACATGCAATGGCATCAAAAAGGTCCACTTTTAAGTGATTTTACATGCAATAGCATCAAAAAGGTACACTTTAAAGTGATTTTACATACAATAGCATCAAAAAGGTCCACTTTTAAGTGATTTTACACATTTAAGTGATTTTTTCAAGCACGTGCCAATTTAATTTTGATAAAATATTACTTATGTGGGACATAAATTATATTTACATTATCATATTAACAATATAATGTGTAAATATCATTTAATAAGTAATATTTACTAGAGCGTTTGATTTAAATATCAAAAATCAAATTGAACTATATAGTTAATATAGTCACTTACGTGAAAAATCAAAAAGTAACTCAACTTAAAAATATAACATAAAGTGCACTATAGTTACTTTAAGTGAAAATTTAGATGGCAAAGTAATTTAAAAACATAACATAAAGTGAATTTAAGTTATATTTTTCAAAAAGTGAATGTCAAA
This sequence comes from Cupressus sempervirens, assembly GCA_028749045.1. Classification (NCBI taxonomy): domain Eukaryota; kingdom Viridiplantae; phylum Streptophyta; class Pinopsida; order Cupressales; family Cupressaceae; genus Cupressus; species Cupressus sempervirens. Next base: position 487,810,158 of record CM053792.1, read on the forward strand.
TTAAAAATATAACATGATATTTTTAATTCGTGCAGTTGAATAAAAAAGTTTCACTTTTTGGGCACTATATTGGTCATATCTTTTGATTGCCAACTTTAATTAAGGCCTAAGTTAGATCAAATCGAATAGAAAACCGAAAGCAATGATTTGAGCAAAACTAAACGATTAAAAACCAAGAAACACACACTCAAAAATGAATGAAAGAACGATGAAGGTCTCAAAAATCAAGCATAGGCTCGATGAACAGAAAAACAAAAAGGACTTGACAAAAGCTTTCAGTAAAAGAATTTGTTATGTGAATTGGATTTGATTGATTGATCAACATTAACCAATTGAATACCAAATTCAACTCAGAGCAATGCGAAACTAGGTTGAAAAGGTTTCATACTGTTACCTTCATTTGTGGTGACAAGATGCAAGACAATAGTACAAAAGGTCGATTAGAGTTGTATAATGCCAAATTGGTGACCATGGGATGCCTCAAAGAGAGGAAATTGATTTCAATGAACTATTCTCTCATGTTGCTAACCTTTATTAGATTCATATTAATCATTGTTGTTGCTAGTGATTTTGAGATAGACAAAATGGATGTTAACCATACTTATTTACATGTGGATCTTAAAGAAGAGATTTATATGCAACTGCATAACGGTCATGTTGTTAAAGGAAAAGAACACTAAGTTTGCAAGTTAAAACAGTCATTATATGGTTTGAAATACTCACCCAAGATATGGTACAAGAAGTTTGGTGCTTTTGCACTAAAATTGAGTTATATTAGAAGCAAAGAGGATCGTTGTATTATGTTATGATTATTGATGATCAGTTACTAATTATTGTGTCAGTAAAATGTTAATTGGAAACATCAAAGTGATGATTAGAGAGCACAAAACTCACTTTCTAGCATATTGATATGGACTTGGGGGCTGCTAGATATATTCTTGAGATAGAAATCAATATGGATCATGTTCACAAAAGCTTTAGTTAAGTCAAAGTAAGTACGTTGATGCCATTTTGCAGAGGTTTAAAATGGAGGAAAGTAAACCAACAACTATTCCATCTCCAGTTGGTAATAAGTTCAAATTAGACGTGTCATAATTTCAATGATGATGTTGAAGAGATATCTAACTTCCTTATGTTAATATTGTCGTGTTATTTAATGTATGCAATGGTTTGTACTACACTAGATATAGTTAAAGTAGTGGGAGATATAAGCAGGTTTATGCTTAACCCAAGTAAAGAGAATTGGACTTTTGTTAAAAGAGAACTTAGATACTTGTGAGGTACTTTTGATTATTGTTTGGTTTATCATGGTACTAATAATGTGGATAAGTCATGAGACTTTGTTTTGATGTGCAGTGAGTTGGATGAATAATATATAACATATTGTTACATTGTCCACCACTCAAGCAAAGTATATGGCTGCTACATATGCTTCTAAGGAGGCTGTTTGGTTAGAGATACTTCATAATGGTATTGGTTTTGATTGTGGCATAATGAGGATTGGATGTGACAGTCAAAGTGCCAAATGTTTAGCTAAAAAAACTATGTATCATGCTAATACTAAGCAAGCTGATGTTCAGTGTCACTTTGTGTGAGAAATAGTTGAGAACGGACAAGTCTTGATTGAAAATGTTAACACTTTGGATAATGTTGCAAAATCTCTGACAAAGTTAGCAACCACAAATAAGTTCTCTTGGTGTGGGAAGGCCATGGGCCTTGATCACTCTATTTAGTTATATGTTTATGTATCTTTATGGGGTAATTTAAAATATATAATGTCAAGTAGGAGAATGTTAGAATTTAGGTATTAAAATTATGTAATGTTTCTTTAGTGGTCATCTTACCCATCTTAGGTAGCTTCTATTTTTGTCTTCAGTTCACGATTGTTTCTTTTACAAACATCATCCATGTAAATCTATATAAAGAGCTTTTGTCTCCTTTATTTAATATAACTTTGACTTACTGTAACATGGTATCAAAGTGGATTGATGGGGTTCTTTAAGATTTGGCGAATGTCTAATAAATTGTAGACCTCGTTTCTTGAAACTTTTTCCAAAAGATTTTTTTAGTTGATTTTTATGAAACATCATTGTTGGTTTTTTATCATTTTTGGGCAGATCTTTCCAAGCAAAAACTAACATCTGCCTCTTTGCACATTTTGAGAATTTCTGGTGCAAAATTGTAATTTTTCGTCACCATAAGCATTTGGAGATTCAAAGGATTTTTGTCCATTTTTGGAGGTTCACATGTTTGAAGTGCTTGTGTTACACAAAGGAGGGTGTTCCATCGTTCTTGAGCATTTTCTAGGCAATATGATTTTTAGCTCTTTCCCATGTTGTTTTTTGTCTATGCTAGGAGTGTTTTGCTCAACAGCTAGGTCTTTTCAAGGATTTCCAGCGAGCATTTGCATGGAGGCTCTTTTGTCCGAGTTAGTTCATGGAGGTTTTCCACCCTTTTAGGAAGTTGTAGTGCCCTTTCTTTTTTGTTAGTTTTGACACACGTCTAAGGTTTTTTGCCCATGTGTTTCTTCTTGTAGCATTTCCACATTTTGACAAGTAGGGTCTGTGGTTTTAGTCTTTTTTTTTTTGGATATTTGTTTTTGCTCTTAGGGTTTTTAGATTTTTTGCTAGAAAAAATCATGGAGGGTCTTACTGGAAAAATTGGTGTTTTGATTCTAGATTTACAATTTTGTCCCTTAAAAAGAACTATTATGGATTTGTTATACTACTTTCCTTAAAGAAATTTAGGAGAATTTATAATTTTTATCCCTAAAATATTAGTTGGGTTTTGTGTGAATTTTGCCTCAATAATTGTTTTGTAAAATAGTTTTACCATATTCCCACCAAAATGAAGTTTTGTATTCTGATCTATCTTGGATTTTGTGTTGGGTTTTGATCAATTTTAAATCTTAAAAATCATTTTTTTCTTCAAAAAATGTGTTTTCTTTTTTCAATTTTATCCTCAAAAATCATTTTTGGATTTTGTGATTTTTTCTGAAAAAAATCTTTGAAGGGTTTTGTCAATTTTTCCCATGTGGTTTCTTCTAATTTATTTGAGTCTTTGTGCTCATCTGTAAACGTTCTTGGTGAAACGTGGTATCGTGCAATCTATTTTAGGGCTTAGTGCTCATTTACAAAAGGGTTTGGTAGTTTACCTCAAAATCATGATTTCAATTTCATATCGATATCTCAAGCTATAGAGAGCGATACCTTTGCTTCACAACATCAAGTTAGATGGATTTTGGTTGTCTTGGTCATTTGCAAATGCTTGCAGCAGTGAGGATGGTCTCAACAAAAAGCTCATTTTGGAGAATTTTCTGACGAGATGGGAGCAACCTTCTCTATGCATTCGTGATGAAAAGGGGACAGCCTTCTATGCATTTGTGACCAAATGACATGTAGATTGTCTTTTGTAGGGTAGGTAGAATGATGACCATTACAAGAGAGCATTAAAATATTATGTAATGTTTCTTTAATGATCATCTTGATCATTTTAGGTAGTTTCTTTTTCTTTTTTTTGGTTGTGGTGGGTGTTCCAACAACCCAAACCCAAACCAAGCGGGTTCCCTTTATGGGGTGAGCTTGGAGTGAGACTAGTCCCTTCGGCCACATGATAACCAGCATTCCCCCCAAATGTCTGTGGCAGGTTTAAGACAAGTAAGAGAATCGAACCTAAGACCATGGGTATCTACCCACAACCTCAAAACAACTCACCTAACCTGTAAGGACCTAAATGTTGGAGGCAATGTCCAATCCTATACCCTGGGCCAGCAAAGCAGGTACTTGGCACACATAATTTCCGTAAGGGAAACTAACCCACAACCCTTCTCCACTACATAGTTGAGTCGAACTTGTGACCTCAAAGGAGCAAACCTTAAGTCCCAGCCAACTAAGCTACAAGGGGCAGCTAAAATGTTGGAGGCAAAGTCCAATCCTATACCTCGGCCCAGCAGAGCAGGTACTTGGCACATAGTTCCTGTAAGGGAAATTGACCCACAACCCTTCTCTACTACAAAGTTTAGTCGAACCTGTAACCTCAAAGGAGCAAACCTTGAGTCCCAACCAACTCAGCTACTAGTGGCAGGTAGGTAGTTTCTATTTTTGTCTTTAGTTCACAATTATTTCTTTTAGAAACATTGTCTTTGTAAATCTATATAAGGAGCTTTTTTCTAATATAAATTTGATTTACTCTAACATTTGGTTTCATCAACCTTGTAAATCCTTTAATTATTGTTCCCCTAATATTATTTGTAATTTATCCATACTAGGTGAAACAATTTAACCAACAACTGTGAAAGAACTCATGGAAAGGCAAAGTTATAGTTTTCATTTGTCCTGTCAAAAAAGGATAAAATGCTAAGTATCCCATTTGAAATCTCCTTGTTTAATGTGCTTGGACAACTTATCAAGAGTTGTAAGTAACTGTATGACACTTGAACATTATTTATGGGTTCCTATGATAATCATTTATGACAAAGGTGTGTGTCCAAATTAGCTAGATACCTTATGATAATTGTAAAAAGAATCTATAAAAGGCTATTCTAGAAGGTTGGTGTGTTTTTTTCTAGGTGTTTTTCTAGGTGGTTTTGCTACCTATTGTTTGGTGATACCACAATGGTATTCATCCTTACAAGTTTTTATAAATTGGGGCCTTGAGCTAGTGTTCTTTATCAGAGTTTGTTTTGTTGTGCAGGTTATGGAGTGTTGTTGGATTCTACATATTAATCTAGAGAAGTGCCTTGCTGTTATAATCTCTCATTGGATCAGTAATACACTTGCCTCTCTTTCTCTAGTGATTTTTTTCCAAAAGGGTTTCTTTGCAAAACTTTGGTGCCATGTGTTATGGTTTTCTATTTCTTGCATTGATTCTGTAATTGCTTTATTAGGGGTTCATCTTTAATTTTAGATTCACGATAATATTCAATATAAGTTCATATTGCAAGGTTTTTTCAACTTGTTTTATAACAAATTTAAAACCTTTTGTCCCCTTTCTAACAAGGAATTACACTTAGGTGCTTTTCAAATCAACTTAACAAAATTAAGATTAGTAAAATAATGTAATCTCTTCTAATAGGATTAGACATATTTATTACACAATAACTCAAATCTACATTGCATGTTGTAAGATACAATGGTTCAAGGAAAGATATTCATAATAAAAGAATTATCTATTATTTAATCAGATTAAATGATTTGTATGTAACATTAATACCCCCATATCCAACTTATTACTATTCCAGCTCAAAGACGGAAGGAATAGGTGTTATCCAAGGGTCCTAGAGAACAACTCCAATGGGCTCCCTCAAAGTTTACAAGTCCAAGCCCATATCCTATCTTGGGACTTACCCTCGAGGCTTCTGGGACGCTGACCCCTACCCTATCTTGGGAGAAATAACTATTGCTTGGATTACCAGCATTGCAAATGATTTATTTATTTCCTCATCTCTTCCTTATGAAGAGTAATAATTATATTTTATCAATTTCTATTCTTCCTTCTAAAGAGTACTCCTTATATTTATCATCTCCTTGTTCGGTATTGACTCTTTATTTCATAAATCCATGTACTTTGTATGCATAAACCAGGTAGGCCAAATTGGCTGATTGCTTAAAATGGAAAAAGTCCATTGAAGATAAATAAATAAGAATAATCCCCCCCTGGTATGAAAGATGGAATTGTCATTTTATATCTTGTGTTGAAGATGATATGATATATTGGAAGAGACGTGCCTCATGTCTCATAATTAATCGCATCACTTCTTTCATAAGTTAATCAATTGGTTATTCTTATCGCATCTCTTTATCCTTTCAGCACATCATTATCATTAGTTGTCATTAACAGTGGTATTGACTAATAATAGATTAGTCAACTCTCTTCTAATTCGATGTTCTTTATTAATCACATAACTCTTAATTGATAACCTTAATGGCATAGTTGCTGCCATTGAAGATTCAAGAACTGTCATCTCAACATATGACATGGATTATTATTTCTGATGTGGCAACATATGCTGGTAGAGATTAGTTCCTTTCCTTGATAACTATTAGCTTCTCCATAATCAACGTTTGTCGATGTTTTGCCTAACATATACAGGGGGCACAATATGACTTCCCCGGTGCTTACACAGAAAATACAATAATTGCCGTAGAATCCAATATATTTTCAATATTGTTAAAGACAATATAATTATGCATCTTCAGAGGATGCAGCTGTGTGTATTAAGAAGTGTTCATATCATTAGTCAAATACTTTATTTAGTCAACAGTTCTTAATATCTTCTTGCTAACTACAATTTGTATTTCTCTATAAATAGTAATATAACATAATATATTATTATATTATATTTTTAATTGTTCATCTATTTCTTTATATTTCAATTTGATTGTTATTTATTATAAAATCTTACTTTAGAAAGGGGGATGGTACAAATAATTTAATTAAAGCCAACAATACACCCAAGGTGCAGGAATTGTTAAAAAGTATCAAAAGCAAAAATTGGCCATACTGGAAAGACGAAAATCAAAATGAATGGCGAAAACCAAAGCTGACCAAGTGACTTTTTATTAAGAGATGCTCTCTCATGAATCTTGAAGAACACACCAAGAGCTGGAGTTCACTTTGGAAAGTGTCACGAGTATCCTCTAGACCAACTGAACTCATTGCTAACATCAAACACCCACTCAAACAAGGGTGGCACACACCAAGACAGCCGGTGTTAACTACAATGCTGGTGTGACCCAAATGGGGTGATTACATGATAGTAGAAAAAAGGTTAGTATATTCCACTAAACTATGAAATCTTCAATTAGCTGCAATGGTGGAAAGGGAGGATAAATAAGCTTTCTACAAAGAGAATCAACAACAATTTTTGTGTGCCCTTCATGTATCCTATATCAAAATCATAACCTTGTATCTTAATAACCCACTTTTGTTGGCAAATTATTTGAATCATAATTTTTATTACATAAAAACAGCTTTTGAAGGGGCCCTGAAACCCTTTTACAAAATGTAACTAAAGATGTATACCATTGCAGCACACAAACCACAACGGGACCAGAAACAAAACAAGCCAACAACAGCCAAAAGCCAGCCAAGAAGAAAGACAGCAACAAAGGGCTAAGCCAAAAAAGATAGCACAACCCAGAAACAGAGAAAGACAAGAAAAGCACACCAACACATAGTTAACCCATACACTTCATAAGCTTAGCAGCCTCTAGCTCAAGCTTGTCCATCTCCTCAGCCACTTTCTTGATCTCTTTAACCTCTGCGATAGCAGAGGCAGTAGGAGAGGATGCCTTCTTCCTAGAGTTGGCTCTAGTTCTTTTGCTCGGGCCAGCCTAGCTATCAGTAGGTGAATCATTATCATCCATGACATGGATGATGGCTCTATCTTCAGTTGACCCCTCCAACTTACTAAGGAGAACTTTGATGTGCTCGTTCAAAGCCTTTAGAATCTTCTAACTTTGGTCAGCAATGCCCTTTAGAGAAGAACCCAAACTGGAGACCCTAGCTACCAGCTTATAAAGAGCAACAATGTCTATCACAGAACTTGTTTTGTCAACCATGTCCCCATCCGGCGAGTTCTCACCAACCCCCATGCCAATATCCTTAGTGGTCTCCTCCTAGTTATTCACCCTACTCTCAAGAGCCCTAATCCTCAAATTCACCTCCTTAAGCTCATGAAAAGAACATTACCTTTACAACTCCTAGTGTATTTGAATCATGTTTTTGATTAAGTTAAGCAGCAAGAGGGTGCTGGCCCATGGTACAAACAACTCGCACTATACTGCTAAACGCGATTAACAGTCTCAAGTGCCAAATCTAAGATCACCAAGGATCTACAATATTAACTTACCTCCATCAATGGCAAAGGTCAGAGAATAACACACCTTGGGACAAGCCCCCAAACAGCTGTGAAACAAAACCAAAAACAAGAACCAAGGACTTGGATGAGCCCTTTAAAACTTCCAGCATTCATCCAAACACAAAAATCAATGGTTTGGAAGCGCCCTTTAAAACTTCCAGCGTACCTCCAAACAAAGGACAACCAGGACCAGGAAGTAGTAGGTCCTTTTAACATCAGCACATGAACAACAAAACAAGACAGCAAGCTGCCTGCCTTTTCTTCTCTGAATCAAAGATCCGGACCCATCTTGGCAAGCGCCCTTTAAAACTTCCAGCGTACCTCCAAACAAAGGACAACCAGGACCAGGAAGTAGTAGGTCCTTTTAACATCAGCACATGAACAACAAAACAAGACAGCAAGCTGCCTGCCTTTTCTTCTCTGAATCAGAGATCCGGACCCATCTTGGCCCAATTCTCAGGCCAGCACCTTCAAAGATCTTCCAACTCACAGCAGTCTCCTTTCCCACCTCAATAGTTAAAGGGTCCCCCACAGCAGAAGCATGGCAATGGAAGATCAAAACAACAAAGTTGGAAAGATGGAACCACCAACCCCCCCACCTATCAGCAGCAGCAACCAAGAAATTGTCCCCCTCACTAGGAGTCTCCCACAACTCACACTAGATCTCCACCTCAATAGGAGATAGCTTCACCTCCATAGAAGCTATGCAAGAAGGAGCAGAGACACGAATCCAAGCCCACCACCACTGTAATAACATTTTTCTCATAATGAGAGGACAAAGGGGAGTCCTCCCACCAATGGTCCAAATATCAAGGTTAGGAAGGTGGAACCACCAACCCTCCAACCTATCAAAAGTAGCAGCCTTGACAATGTCTCCCACACTAGAAGTCACCTCCACCCCCAACAACTCACAAAATATCTCCACCTCAATAGGAGATAGCTTCACCTTCATAGAAGCCATGCGAGACAAAGTAGAGACAAAAAACCAAGCCCACCACCTCTGTAACCACATTTTGTTCATAGTGAGAGGACAAAGAATTGCCCTCCCAACCAAGAACCAACCACCCACTAGTGGTGGAACCCAAGCATGGTTAACTAGCATTAGGACACAAGAGCCTAATGCATGAAACCGGTAGTGTCCAAGAGAAGCCAGCCGCATAAGCCTCCACAACTTAAGATTGCCCCAACAGTAGCAACCTGTCCTGATATCCAGCAAATGGAGGGGGAGAGGAAACCTTCCACCCCGGCCATTACCAGCATAACAGCAAGGAGAGTCATGTAGATAGTAAATCTCCACACCAACACTTGGGAAGACAAAGGATCTAAAAGCCTTGATCCAAAAAAAGTCATTCCAAGGTAAGATGAGCCAAAGAGAATGAGAGCCTTGGACCAAGCCTTGGAACCCCAAGCTGCCACCTTTGCCCATGTTACCATCACAACCAGCTACACATCTGGGGGAACACCTCTCACCCCAAAAACATAGAAGGCCAGAGCTAGCTTTCTCAAAAACCAAAAAAAACCCTCTGAAGAAAGTTGTCCCCAGCCAGGAGCAACACCCAGAAGAAACCCGTCAACATTGTCACCAACAGGAAAGGTACCGAATACCCAACCCCGATCCCTGCATATCATTCTCAGAAAAAAGCCACAGCCAAGAGGAGTTCCACCCCAAAGGAAAGAACTCACAGCTGAACTGCACCACACACGAGCAATCTGACCCCATGTTTTCTGACCAACAACAAGAGAGCGTTGAGACAACAAGACCGCCGGATCCAACCGAAAAAAGTCCTCCAAAAGCCCACAAAACCCGATTCCCTCAACACCAAGCTTCGCATCATCCTCATCTTCATCACTCCCTTCTCCCTCTCTAATCTCAGACGCCCCTGCAGTGCATCCGCGTCTACAGGGAACCCTCCGTTTGAAAACTCCAGGCCTGCTCCCTTTCCCGCTCATCCCGCTCCTACCCATCATTTCCTTCTTGTTGCTTTGTATTTGAATCATGTTGGTTCAAGATAAATTTTTAATTATCATAATTAACCTTTAGAATAAATTTTCCATAAAACAACCAACCCCCGTGCCAATATCCTTAGTGGTATACTCCTAATTATTCACCCTAATCTCAAAAGCCCTAATCCTCAAATTCACATCCTTAAGCTCATGAAAAGACCATTGCCTTTACAACTCCTAGTGTATTTGAATCATGTTGGTTCAATATAAATTTTAAATTATCACAATTAACTTTTACAATAAATTTTCCATAAAATGGATAATATCTAAATTTCTCCAATACATGCATCATAGCCAACATTCCTTGTCATAAATGAAGTAAATTATTTCTACATCATTTGCTATTGGGCACTCTTTCTACATGAGTACAACTCCTATTCCCTATTCTAATGAATCACATTTGACATTTGACATAAATGAAAGAGAAAAATAAGTATTGCAAATACCAAGTAGACCTCTTTAAACATGGGGGCGCAGCCCCTTGACCCCATTGGATGCTCTACCCCAAACCCCTGGAAGCGACACTGCCCCCGACCCCAAAAGCTCCACCTACCATTGTTATTTAAATTAATGCGATCATTTCCATGGTTTTATGTTTAGTAGTTTATAAATTTAAACTTCACCTAATATGCCATACTTTCATTTGCAATTCCATTACTTATTCTTGGTCTGCACTTTGTTCCAAAAGTTCAAAGACTCGGCCCGGTATTGTTAATGTTCAAATTTCAGTGCAATCATTTTAATGTTTATCAGTGTAAACTTTACATGATGTGGCAAAGTTTCATTTACAGTTCTTATACATATTCCTTACACATTTTTATAAATAATTTTTCAGGAACTATATATATTTGTGCCACCCCCCGCTGACCCCAAACTTAAGCCCTTGGTCCCCAGTTCTGAAAGCTATCCCTGCGTTTGAGGAAACCTGGTGGATAACTGAAATTTATGTATTTTCCTATTCTGTCTAAGTGTTTGCTGTGTTCAAGTAGTTTAATAATCATCTCAATGGCCCTTGACTTCTCTTATATGTTTCATACTTTTATGCTGATTGACCCCAAGTAATATGTGTACATATAAGACTTTAATGTTCCATGTTCTTGAGGCTTTTACAGTGCCCCTCGACTAGATACCTTCGGGATTATTGTCGAAGAGTAGAAAAACAGTTAAAGCCTACATGTAAATAATCCACAGGTAATCTTACCGATGTAAAACAACTTTTAAAAAAATGAGAGGAGTGGTATCCAAATTCATCTATGCAATCAAAATAGACAGCACAAGAACAATGTAAACAAAATGGCAATTCAATCACAATTGTTTTTTTGGTAAATTGAAATTTTGGTGGTCTGACTCTTCTTTCCAAGAACCACTGAAAGCCTGGTGTTATTTCCCATTTTGCAATATTTTCCTTGTGATATTGCTATCAGGATTTTAACTGTGTGATTTTGAGTCGAACTCATTGACCCATGTTTCATGAGTAGTGATTCAACATGAACCCATCTCTCATGAGACTACTGGAACACTTAGCACTCATTGGATCTAGGTGATGCTCACAGGGGTGAAGCACCAGGACTTCCCGGGAGGTCACCCATCCCAGTACTACTTCAGCCTGAGCGCGCTTAACTATAGACTTTCCTCTATGGTTAAACCCAAAGCTTGCAATCCCATTTGCAAAACCTTCACCAAGTGTTGTGCCTTATGAACCATTCATTAGAAAGCCCCTTAAGCTCATCAATTGATAAGTAGGAGATCATTTCCACAGCAAGTCAAATTGTGATATTGCTATCAGGATTTTCACTGTGTGATTTTGAGTCAAACTCATTGACCCCTGTTTCATAAGTAGTGATTCAACATGAATCCATCTCTCATGAGAATAAATGGAACACTTAGCACTCATTGGACCTAGGTGATGCTCAAAGGGGTGAAGCACAGGGACTTCCGGGAGGTCACCCATCCCAATACTGCTCCAGCCTGAGCCGCTTAACTACAGAGTTTCCTCTATGGTTAAACCCAAAGCTTGCTGTGGAAATTATCTCCTACTTATCAATATTTTCCTTGTTTTCAACCAGAGAAAAAGAAATATCAAAACCCGTTTTTCAAAAGCTGAGGTTTTTCCAGCATCGTCTAGACACATTTAAATTGATTTTTCTACGATATCTATAATATTTCTTAGAACTAATTGTCTAAAACACACACACACAATATGGCAGTAACTTCTGAAGACATTTTCTGTAACAGGGGATCCTTAATATATTAGCAAATAAAAATAAGAAGGAAGGTGGAAACACACATGGGCGATGGAGATGGAGGTTGATGAGGAGCAAAGGCGGAAGACATGACTCTGCCCGAACTAGAAATGAGAGCAGCCTTCGTCCCACCAGTGCCCACGTCAAGCGCCAGCACACATCCTTCAGCATTTTGTATTGCTGCGTAAGTTCTGCTGCTTCTTCTTCTGCCTGATAAAAATTGGAAAGGACTTGGTCTTTGCTGCCATTTCCACTTAGAGATCACCAAGGAATCCATGGACTTAACCAAGCTTACCAGTCCACATGACACGGTTCCAGCAAACTCGTAAATTCGTTTAAGTCCTCGACGCTTATTTGAAATGTTTAAATCTTTTTTTGTTTACTTTTGAAACCAGAAGATTTAATTGAATACTTACGGCTGTAAAGGTATAGCAGAGGGTGCATTAATTAGCTTTGGAGCTAGTTTGTCACTTCATTTTTTGGGGGAATCATTTTAGAGGAAACTTAGGATCATAGGAATTGGAATCTAAAACCTTCGATTTGGGATTCTACTTTGGTTCAAATCCAAAAATATTCGATATTTAGAATTTGCTATTCTAAGTCTATTTAGTGCAAAATACAAAAATAAAAGTTATAGTGGAGAAGGAAATTCATATCTCCAATTTGTTCAAGGCCCTGTTCATGGTGCTTTGAACTCCACATATGCTAAAAATGTCGATGTTCATTGCAAAATAAAATTTCAAGAATAAGTTAAAAGAAAGATGAAAGAAATTAGATACGTGTAATAATAGTTATTTTATTTAATCCAAACATATGAATAGGTGCAACAATAGTTAAAAATTTTCCCCCAATTTATAAAAATTGTATTAGTACAAATTTTTGCAATAATCTTTCTATTTTCTTCAAGTGGTATTGTTAATTTTTACAAAACGGTATTCAAAGGGTGTCTGAAGTAGATGCAAAGGGTATCATTTATTGAAACACCTCACTCTCTCAATTACAACTCAATTAAATTTCAAAACTAGGTGCTCCCAAATGGGCATCTGGATGTCAACCCCAATTAAATTTCACTTTAGTTGAAATCCTCATTTTCAAAAAATGAGATTTAAAATGGAAACTAAAATGAAAATTCCAAATAACAAGTATTTTGAGGGAAGACGAAATTCTTGTTTTGGGGGTCAAATGGAGATACCGAATCCACATTTCCTCAAATTTTCATTTTCATTTTACAGACCCAAACAGTGGATTAGGAACTTTTGAGAATTCTAAATTATAATTCTCACTCAAATTCACCCTAAAACATCCCTAGACATTATATTAACCCTAACATTGATCATTATTCTAACGATATAGCTCTAAATCCTAACCACAATCATAATTCTAAGACTAGCCATAACTATAACCATAACATAAACCTTAATCCTAATACTAAACCCTTACCCTAATTATATTAACTTACTCAACATTTAACATTAAATCCTAAGCCTAATCATAATTCTACTCGTAATGCTAATGTAAGTCTCACACTGATATTAAACACTAATGATGACTATAAACACAATTATAATGTTAAACCTAACTCTAACTATAATAGCTTACTCAACATAGAACACTATATCTAAACACTTTCTCCTAACCCTAATAGGTAAATATTTTCCTAACTCTAACTTAATGAAATTTACCATGATTAAACCCTTATAATGACCCTAAACTCAATCTTAATACTAAACCCTAACCTTAAAATTAACTTGAACCATAATATAAACCATAATCATAATATAACATTAACCTTGAATGCCAACCCAAATCAAATTAATTTATGCTATGAGGCACGTGCAACAAGAACAATATGTAGTACTAATTATAACTCTAAACCTAACTATAACCCTAATAATAAGTCTTAACCTAACCCTAATATTTTAACTTTAAGCCTAACCCTAAAATTAACTCTAAACCTAACACTAACTCTAACTCTAACCATAATCCTCCTTATTTCCCTAACCTTAGCCATGATCGTGACAATATACCTATTAAAGTATATAGTGAATTTAGTTCTATATTTAACCTAGTTATGTGTCAGGTAGTCCACCCATGTGATCTAGACTCTATCTAGACTTAATTGAAACAATTTTACGAAGTTGTCGCACACGCACATGATATAAAAATTGATGAAGAATTAAAATAATGGTTAGGGTTCTAGAGTGAGTGTTTAGGTTACTTGATTAGAATTACATATTTAGACTATAATTAAGCTTCTAAGGTTAGGGTTTTGATTACACTTTTCGTGGATTTCAGATTAGGCTTTTATTAGGGTTCATATTAGGGTTTTATTGGGTAAATATTAGGGTGAACATATATATGCACACGTACAACATTCAAATTTGAAACTTTTAGGAAGTAAAACACACAATGTACACATGTATGTTATGTGCATTTCATGTTTACGAAATTCTATGTACATGTACATAACATATGTTTGTTTCATGTTTTCATGTATTATTTAATTTCATGTTTACGAAATTCTAGTTTCTTAAATGTCATCAAGTACAATAAATTTCAACTTTATTAAATGTCATATTTTAATTTAGGATGTAAAACATACATGTAGTATGTATGTTATGTTCGTTTCATGTTTACACGTGTATTATATGTTTAATTTCATGTTTACGAAATTCTAGTTTCTTAAATGTCATTGTACAATAAATTTTAAGTTTATTAAATATCATATTTTTATTTTTGTTTTAGGTTTACACATTATATACATGTGCATACTACATACATTAACCTCCACGTGGTAGATCAGCAGCCTCATATCTTCCTTGAGCAATAGCCTCCTATCCCCCTTAAGTAGCAACAACCTCCTGTCCCCCCTAGGCAATAGCTTGTCCCCCCCCAGCAACGGCCTATTCTCGGTGATTAGCAACCTATCCCACCCGACATGCTTTATGATCACATTAACTAAGAGAATCAGAGACTTCATGAATCCTTAGCTTTTGGCACATGCTCTAGTGTATACATTAGTATATATCAAAGCATCTTACAAAGCCTCACATATATTAAAGATGAGATTCGTGGTGTTGCTCCATATTCTACACGTATTATATAGATTGTCCTGTAGTGCCTCATGTGTTTGCAGTATGAACCTTGTTATATTTTGATTCAAGAGATACTTGATACTCTTGTTATGTTTCATTTGAGATCACCTGAGGGTTGGATGTTATAATTTGATTTCAGTATCATAGATGCTATATTGCTATGATGTTCAGTTTATCATATTTACATGTTGATGCCATTTTGAGATGATAGTAGGTCTATGATGATATCTAGTTACGTAGTATTTGGACATATCTCAGATTCTTTTATGTAATGGATTTTATGCTATGGATATTTACTTCATTCTTGCTTCTTTATGTTTTATGCAAATGTGAGTGATGTAAATGGATTATATTAGTATAATTGAGTAAATGGTTAAATTAGGTATTTAATTTATTGTTGTTTTGGCTATGATATTATATGCAATTGCACTTGATCGTGTGTTTTAGTGTGCAGGATTTATATCCCTCGCAATGGCACATGGAGTTAGTGATTCAACTATTCATTTTACCAATGTTGTCCGTGTATGGTCGACGTATCTTATTTAAATGTTTAATTAAACCCTTTGGTGATTTCTTAAATCCAAACTCATTTGCATTACGTGATTAGACTAGTAAGTGAGTTTGTGCATTGAGAGTTTCGCATTGTCACGAAGTTCTTAAGGCCTTCTGTGATTTTGGTTTCAAGATTTTTGGGCTTTATTTAATTGATTTTTAATTTTGGGCAGCTTTTCCATAAATGAATTGCAATTACTTAGAATAGCTTGTTTTCATTTGGGTCAATTCGGAGTCTAGCTGGTCTAATTGGCTATTTTCTCTAATCAATTATTCACTCGAAAAGTGAATAAGTATTGAAAGAGGAATTTAATTCCTCACTTATCACTTTTGCAATTAAAAAAATTGAGAGCTTTTTCTGAAGGATTGGTTTTATGTTCATTGCGAGAGTTATGGGCATGGGATCTTCACAAGGATAGACTCGTTGGATCTAGCTAAGGGAGGCCTTGCTTTGCCGTCATTTTCTATCATATCTACAGATTATTTATTTTACCTGGCTATTTTATGTTTTAGCCCTTTTGACTGTCAGGTAGGGCTCTCCCGTTTTCATGTTTCTGCAGTTGTTTGTTTGGAGGCTGAGAACTAGTGTTCTCCTCCATTTCTTTTTGTTAGTTCTACCCAGTTGGTCGGGCATGAACATTTTCCCAATTTTTGGGATGAGAGTTTGGAGTTATGCTGGTCATTTTTGCATATGGTGTTCGAGCCCAAATTTTATTGGAATTTTTAGGGCTTTTGTGCCTTAAGACCAAATGGGTTTTAATTTTAAAGTTTTCCAATTTTGAGGTTTTTATCTTGTTTTGTGTGTCACCCTATTTTCTTGGGTTTTCTTAGCAAGATGATGATCATGGACCTGGATCATCCGTTGGGATGCCAGTTAGATCATTGTTGCACTTTTATGTTGCATTGGGATGTGTATTGCATTTGTCCTCCTGAACTATTTTCAATTGAGTGATATTTTGCTTGTGTTCTCATCCATCCCTTGTCTTGATCTTCGTGATGGTGGTGCGCCACACACAAGCACACGTCACGTGCATTTGTCGAGTGACATGCGAGGCTTGATCTCCTAGTTGTGTTATGTTGGACTTATGCTCATTGGGGTTGGGTTGGGAATATGCATGCTTACGGGCACTCATCGTGTGATGAGTATGGGTATGTAGGGTAGGCAGTGGAAGGGCTTCTCTTGCAGCCTTGGTGACCATTTCCCAGAGGGTTAGCATGAAGGAGTTTCTAAACAAGTGATAACTAATTAAATTACTAGGTAATAAAACTAAGATAATAAAAAGTGGTGTCCTTCGGTTTGATTCTGAGGATACTGTGTGTTGGCCTTCAAGAGAGCCCCTTGAGTGAGTGTCCACATTAGTGTGATGGCCTCCAAGGGAGTCCCTTGAGAGTGTTTCCACATTTGATTTAGCTTGGGAGTACCAAGTACATTATTCTCCACTATAGCCCCTACATAGTTACCCATAGATTGTTTGACCAAGACCTATAGTACTTGCATTATCTCATGTTCTTGGTTTCAGTCCTCAATATTGTCTAGCATGAGTGTTGGCCATGGATGTTTGCCTCATGTGTGTTTGTGGTTGGATCATTATCTCCATCAACATAAGGGGAGTGGACCTATGGGTTTCACATGGTTGGGAGGTGTAGCTACCTATACCACTGCTAGGGATCGGTGTATAGAGACAGTCTATTGTCCTAGTGTGACCACTGCTGGATGTTCTCACTTTTTACTTCAGGTTCTAGAGTATGCTTTCTTGTGATTTATGCTTTCATTGGAATGCTTGTATACCATGTTTAAATGATGTTAGTTTATTGTCACATTCTCTTATTATGATGTTTAGCATATGATTAGATGATGTCATCTACTTAGTTGGAGTATCTATTTCTTTTCGTTAGCATGTTAGATTTCCTATTCTTTTGATGTTATTACACTTTATAGTGACATCCTTGTAAGACAACTCTACAAATCTAGTTGGCAATTTGGGATGTCACACATGAGGGATGGCTAGGACCTTCGAGATTTCATGATGCTATTATAGTTGGGAGGAACCACACACTTATCTTGTTATTTCAGTACATTGCGATGTTGATTTTAGTTCTTCCCTTCATTGTTATGTTAGATGGTTAGGTGCAGTTTCCATCTTATAGTTATTTTTCAAGTGTCTATGCCTCAACTGTGGATCTGGTACTCCCTGGTGTGGAGGTTTTGACTTCTTTTTTTATCCCTTGTTTGTCCTTGGAGCATTTCTTGCTTTTCCTAGATGACCATGTGTTAGCATAAAGTATCACATGCTCAAAGAAGAAGAATTGTGCAATATTGGAAAGTATCGCACACCCATAGGAAAACTATCGTGTGATACTTTAAAGTATCACATGCCCATTGGAGAAAGATCATAAAATACTTATGAAGTATCACATGCCTTCAAGAGAATTGCCACCCAAACCTTGAAAGTGTTGCGTGCCTTCTCTAGAAAGGTCGTACAATATTGGAAAATATTGCATAGTGTTGAACTAAAGTATCGCTTGGGTCTTAGGAAAACCTATCTGGGCAGACAACAAGCACTTTTTCATTTGATCAAAAGTTTTAAGGAGGTGTTTTTGGCTACCCTCTACAATGTTCTTGAATACCTTGGATTTTCATTTTGATTTTAGAATGTTTTAGATTTGAAATTGTTTGCATTCTTTCGTGATTAGTCATTTTGGTCAATAGTGGCATTTGGAGATCCATTGGTGTTTGGATGTTCGTTTAGTCTTCCATTACAATCTTTGTGATTCACGTATGTTGAGTGTCATGTGCATCCATACTTGTTATTAAATTTTTTTATCTTGGCTTATATTTATGCTTGTTCCAAGGATCTCCAGGCGGGGCATTACATTGTCCTTGATAGTAAGAGACGAGAGGCCTCTTCAGGTCTTTCACTGTAGTAGGTACAGGGTTTAGTGCCCAAAGAGACACTAAAGAGGGAATATTTCCCACATGATGTTCCACTAAAGCTTGTGAAGGGGTATTCTCCCCTTAAGTGTACAGATCCACAAATGGTTGCACTTATAAACCCATGCTTCCTTGCTTCTAATGGTTGTTATCCAAATAACAAGCGAATTCCACTCTATTTTGCATGACAAATTTATGTGGAGGTTCACTTAGGTAGGGTGGTGAATTACACTAATTTACCATCACATTTAGGATAGATCCATGGTAGACTAGTTGATAGGCAGTTAGGTTGTCCACCATGGACACATAAGTTGATTGTCGGAGAGAGGACACTTGTTATTTCCCCTATGTTAGGTTCATCAGCCGATGAGGCCATACGTGGCAATCAATTGTAAGGGGTGATTCAGGGAATTAGAGCGATTGCCACAGTTGTCAGATCTATTTTGAGTGATGAGGTTGGTCAGTATTTGATGTCTCATCAACATTCCAGATCATCATCTGGTGCTTCATCTTCAGGAGACTTGCACAGTGCAACAAACATCCCTTCATTGAATAGCTTAGAGGGTCTCACTAGAGTGTTGGCATGAGATACTATGACTATTCTTACTGAGGATCTATTATATTCATATAGATTTATATCAGAGCATCTTGGCATACCCATATTAGATGTTGACATTGTGTCCATGGTCCTTAGCTACATTCCTCTCATCGATCAGGTGGGTGGTCATGGTGGTAGTACACATCATGATCCACCTACTGACCACTCTTTTGTTGTAAAAGGACATATACATACTAGTATAGACCCTTCATCTAGTGCAGGGCATGGTCAAAGTTCATATGTGGGCCTTAATGGTGTTGACTTTAGCTTGTCAACCGTAGGATGGATGGACTTGTTGACATGTGACAATTCTACTTCTTTGTCATCTCATCTAGTCAGTCCACTTGGCTCGTCATTACTAGGACATGTCCCAGTCACCAGTCATGCTAGCATAGATGATGAGATGGAGCTAGATGAGGCCCAACAAAATTTGGATATATTGGTGGACACTATCGATGCTAGGCAATCTAAGTATTATCAAATGCCAACATCTACATAGGTAAATCCATAGATTTTTTGTTGATGTTAAAATTTCAATTATTTATTCAACTAATAATTTATGCACATATACATATCGTGTCTTTGTAATTATACATTTTTTAATTTGATTTGTTACACATGTATGTTTGTATTGTAGGGGGCAATGCCTCTTTTTACTCCATCTTTGATGCCAAATCATGTATGTCATCGAGACTCATTCGATGATTTCAGTAGTGAACATGTGAGTTTTAAATGTTTTGAATTAGACACATGTGAGTTTTATATGTAATATATAAATTTCATGCAATTTGTAAATTAAGAAGAGATTTAATTTAATATGAAATTATGTACATTGATATCACTTTCTCTTGAATATATATAGCGGTTAGCACATCCTAGTGAGCATCTTGATAGTCGATCTTCAGACCGCACTGTGAGGAGACATCATGATGATAGTCATGCACCTGATGATCTATAGTTCTTTTATTATTATAGATTATTTGATCTAGACTTTCATCCATATTATACATGTTTTTGTTATTTGTTCGATGATTGATACATACATTGTAGACTCAAGAGCAATGTTCAACCCATGTGTTTATGTTCAGATTCATGTGCATGTTTGATGATTGACCTACACATATACATTCTCTAGACATTTCTTTTACATGTTAGATTATGTAGGAAAATGTTCTATTATATTAGATTATGTTTAAAGATTATGTTGGATTACATTAGATTGTGTTCTTTTACATGTTAGAATATGTTAGATTATGTTGGATAATGTTCTATTATGTTAGATTATGTTTTTAAATATTATGTTGGATTATGTTAGATTATCTTCTTCATATGTTAGATTATGTTAGATTATGTTGGTTTATGAAATTGATGTATACATATGTGGTTAATTTTGTTCTATGCAAGTGATATTTACATATGATTAAATTCCTAATTAGTTACATAATTCCTAATAGGGTTAGGGTTAGTGTTAAAGGATTAGATATAGACTCAGATAATTCCTAATTCCTAATAATGCATATAAATTGCTAATTTCTATAATTAGTTACATATCACAATTTCAACTTGACAAGTTAGATGAAAGAGTAAAAGAAATATATAATTAGTTACAAGTCCTAATTTCATTCCCTTAAGACACAAGTCCTAATTTCATACCCTTAAGACAAGTGTTCAAATGTCTTCCCTTAAGGCACATTTCCTAATTAGTTGCATATAAGTTCCTAATTTCTATAATTAGTTACAAATCACAATTTAAACTTGACAAGTTAAATGAGAGAGTAAAATTAATATATAATTAGTTACAAGTCCTAATTTCATCCCCTTAAGACACAAGTCTTAATTTCATCCCCTTAAGACAAGTGTGCAACTTTCTTCCCCTCAAGGCACAAGTCCTAATTAGTTGCATATAAGTTCCTAATTTTTATAATTAGTTACAAATCACAATTTAAACTTGACAAGTTAAATGAAAGAGTAAAAGTAATATATAATTAGTTCAATCAAATTTAAAATTTCAAATACTTCAACCAAATTTCAAAATGTTTAAGTTATTTCAAATTAAAAGTTGTTTCTAGTTCGTATCAAGTAGGTCATCTCATTGTTGGATAACGTTTAATATTTTCCTGTGATCATCAATATTGAGCCCCCACTTACATATTCTAGGTCCTTTGATCGAATGAAGAGTTAGACCAATGACAATAACATGGTTACTATATTGATATACCTTATTGTTAGGTTGATAATCAGTGAAATGAATCCCATTTTTAAGTAGTTTAGTTTGCTTTAAATATGTTCCATGTACAACAAGAAAACCTACATACACATTTAAAAATATCACATAGATTAATTAATTATTGAATACATGTATACATATCCATTTATACATCAATCAAATAAGTCAATAAATTTGAATTCATAGAAACATAGATGTACATACATGATTCAACTATATACTAACCTGTGGGAAACATAATTCCATCACTTATTTTAGTCTTTGTTAGCTTCTCTCTTTGTATGGTGCAACACAATAAATAATAGCTAACACCTTCTACATTTTTTGATTCTGCCATGACTACAAAAATATTGCCTACACAAATTATATGTATATAAATTCCACGTGTCATGTACATGAGTATATATATTAAATAAATTAACCAAAATAATGAAATAAATACATTTGTACATATACATACATACCAACTCTGATCAATCCTGAAATATGGTCATAATCACTAGAAATCAATGGAATATCATCATAGTTTTCATCCTCAAACTTATTCGTATTGATAACAT
Organism: Cupressus sempervirens; assembly: GCA_028749045.1. Lineage (NCBI taxonomy): Eukaryota > Viridiplantae > Streptophyta > Pinopsida > Cupressales > Cupressaceae > Cupressus > Cupressus sempervirens. The sequence continues at coordinate 487,832,230 of CM053792.1, forward strand.
CTAGTGGCACCAAAGTCCATTCACCCACATATCCATGTTCTTGATTAATGAAACAATTATAGTTTTCATCAATGTAATTAGGACAAAAACCATGAGTATTCTCTTGTGTACAATTACCACACATTACTAAATGTACTCATAACTGAATGCAAATATCACGTCTTCTCTACCCTCTTGCATGCATGCATTGATCTTCTATTGATACTTGAATGTAAGGTCCATACATTCATATTAAAAATGAGTTTTAAACATGTTTCTACATAATTTAGTTATCACCAAACATATTAAATATAAATTTGATTCAATCATAATATTCAAATTAATTTACACCTGATACCTCCCAAAATACTCTAAATGGTATGGCGTGTTATCTATATTTTTTGGCACCGTAAAATGTGTTTTGCACCACTCAACCACATCATGAACATTATTAATATGATATCCTTTATAGTCCATTTGATACTTTCTTAAGACACATTTGATACAAGCTCCTGCACCATTATGCTCACCCTTTCCATGTCCACTCTCGAAAAAACTCTAAATGTGTGGTATATTAAGGTATTGATGATATCTACATAATGCATAAAATGGTCTAGCTGATTTAAATTGTGTTGCACATCCATCTGACCATACAAAATCTATTTCCATTTTTATGCCTTTGTTTTTCAAATATTCAAAAAATGTCTTAAAACAATGTTCCACAAAATGTGTGTCATGTTCTTTGTCATCACTAATGTAAAGGTGATACTCTTTTTCAATGACTTGTGCTTCATCTGTACTTTCCACACCATCCAAATCAATTTGTGTATGTCGATAAGATACTTGAACCATAATAGTAACCTACTCTATATAGTAGTATTCTACTTGATGTTGTTTTTGAGAAATGAAAGACTAATTCTTTGTAAAATCAACAACAGATAAAATTATTCTAAGTGGGAAGCTTCTCTTAGTGTTTGAAACTATTCAGCTTGCCTATATATGGTTGAATCAATTTACGAAAATTTGACATAAATTCTTTAACAGGTATGTCATCCTCTACATATTCCAACCTTGTTGATTCTTTTCCATATTTTGTTTATGACTTTATGTACTTATATCTCTTAAATTTTATCATCTCATCATATCAACATCTTCATCTCTCAAAGGAAATTTAGTCAAGCTACCACATGTTTCACAAGTTCCTTTTATGCAATCTATTTCACTTATTACATGATCATTTGGTTTGTCACATAAGATTGATGTTATGAAGTGGCTTAGTCGTTTACGAAAATAATTTTGAGAACGACCACTTTCTTCTATCATCTTTCAGAACCCTTGATAGTACAAATAAAATTCAACATGATATCGACAACAACTTATTTCAAAAGATCTATTTATCTTCACAAAATAGGATTTCAATCTTTCAAACATTGTTTGTCCAATCTTTGTGTCAAGATTTAAATGACAAAATGAGAGATACAATTCATGTTGCATGACATCCAACCAATGTTTTGCTTGTTGAAGGTACTCCTTAGGCCCAATCCTCTGCTTGATGGCATCTCTTCTATTTGGTGAAAGATGAGTATTATCAATCCAAGATTGAATGACTAAGTTCTTAACCATTTCCACAATCCTATCAGATCGAGGAACTCTACACATTAGCGCCCAATTTCCTTTTAATGTACTATCATCTAAATTATTTCTCCTTTTCAGATAATATAATATCATCTTTCAACTATACCCAATACGAGATGATAGTGAAGAAATCTGTCTTTTTTTTCATAGTTTCTTATTTAAAATAGATGTCAGTATCACTCTTCATGCAATGGATTTATCTGTAGATCTAGTTTTTTCCCCAATGGGATGTAACCCTTCCTTAACACTTTCAACAATATCTTTTTTGTATTTTAGCATTCTTCCTCTTTTTTATACTTGTATCTTTACCCAATAGTTTCAATGACTCTTTTAATTCATCTCTAAGAAGTGAAATTGATAATAGTTGAGTTTTCTCCACTGTATTAAGATTCTCAAATTGTGGAATTATTTCTTTAGACTTTTTATTCAATTTCCTCTTCGTAGTATGTGTAGGTTGGCTAGAATATTCTGTCAATTTTTCCACATCCATTTCAATTAAATGATCTATGTTTCTATGATTAATTTTTCTCTTCAATCTTTGAGTTAGATTAACATTCTCATTTGTTCTTTGATCTTGGGTTGCAAGAAAAATATAACTAAAGACTTAAGATACAACTTCTTTTTTAGGGGAAATATGTGTATATACATAACAAGTGAACTATTAAATACAATTTTATCTAACCTTCAGATGATCCTTGTTTGATATCCATTGATTCATCTTCAATTTCCTCATGTCCAACATTTTCATCATCTACTATTACACGTGCATGATCTATAACAAATGAAATCAAGCAAGTTTGTAAGGGGATTTGTCTCTAAAATTAAAAATCAAAGATATAAAGTTTTCCTAGACCTAGAAATCTAGAGAGAGATTATACTTGTGAGAGGCATGCATACATACCTATTTGAACTTGGGATAAATCTTCTCCAACCTTAGTAGGTTGTCCTGGTTGACTACGTCCTAAATTAATTCATAATTTAAAAGACCATAATTAAAATGAACTCTAATTCTAAATATTCATAATTTAAAAATCATAATGTAATAAACCCTAATCCTAAATATTCAACTCTTTAATTTAACCTAAACCAAAATATTCATAATTAAATAGACCCTTAATATTAAGTTAATAGTAACCCTAAGTTAATATTTACCATATTCATAATTAAATAAACCCCAATCCTAACTATACATACAAAAAGTCTACAAAAAGTATAGAATATGATTATACACTAAATGTTAAATATGCATTGGGAAAAAATTGCACATGTGTAACTTGCCTCCTATAGTATCTTGCTAAAGTTTTTCGATGATTTTTGTCTTCTTCTTTGTGAGTTCTTCTCTATGCATATTTACTTGCTCTTTTATCTTTATTTCCCATGTCGCAAATTCTTCTTCCAAAATTCAAAAATAGAAAGTTACAAAATATTTCCTCCCTCCCTATTGAAGTGTGAATTATCTTATTGGATTTGAATATTAAAATTGAAAAAAAATCAAATATTATTTATATGACAAGTTTTATAAATGAAAATAAACCCCTAAAGGCTGACAAGAGTTCCGATCGAAACTACCTAGGGTCAATTAACTACACATGTGACCACTTTCTTATTTTTGACAGAAACTTCAATATTTAGTTTTGATAGAATCTTAGTTTCTATCAAAACTAGAAAATTACAAGTCTTCCCCAAATGTTAGAAGATATCCAGTGTTTTCATGGCTTCTAGGCTCAATTACCAGGTTCAGATGGAGTATTAAAGACATGTCATTTTGCATGATAGAAGTACTCTGAATGAGGTTTCTAATGACTATGAATTTGATACATTTTGAATTTTTTAGGTATACATTTTTTTTTATGTGAATTGAATAGAGGTTCGTTATAAAAAATAAACCTCTATATTGGATGCTCATGGAAAAATAGTAAATAAGAGATTTTTTTTTTTGAAAAATAGCCACAGTCTCTGTATTTGAGTCCTCTTTCAATAAAAAAAAGAAAATTTGAAATATGGTAAATATATAATAAGTTATATGTGTCAAAAGCCACATATGTCCAAATTAGTGTTATGTCAACTTTAAACTCTGATAAAATATGAAATACTAAGGATAAAGACATCAAACCACCTCCATAGTTTCGATATGGATGTTAGCAAATCAAGTTTGAAAGAATCAAATTGATATCTATTTTAGAGAAAAAGTTATGTATCAAAAACAATGCCACTCTTTCAAAATAAGGTTTTTGTTAACATACCAATATTTGTGAGAGAAAAAATAATTTAATATAATCAATTCAATTTAAAAAAAATATATATTTATATATTTATAATCTAGATATAAAATCCTAAAAAACTCTAATTTACTTGATCTTCAAATTCCTAACCGTTGAACGGCAATTTATATTAGAAAGTGAAAGTTTTCTAAAAAATTCAGAGTTTAGTGTCAGTTTAGGCAAAAAGGTGTAACCCACTATTGTGGGTTCACTCTTCAAAGGTAAATGTAGAATTATTATACCCTACTAACTGTCAATGATCTTGTTATAGCATGAAGTATCACAAAGCCCTCAACATAGGTTATGCTCTAATATAAAGGCACATCAACTCTTTGTTCAACAAGTCTAAACATATCAACCTAATACAACTAAATAGGAGATCTAATCATGGAAATAGTTGAAAAACTATATTAGCCTCAAATATGTTCCCACAATTAATCAATCGATGAGGGAAATGACATACAAGAAATCCTAGAAATATTTTTAATGAAAGCCCTATGGAAATTTTCCAAATGGAGAAACAATATGTGATTCACAACAATGTTCTCAAGGAAATCTATCGCTTATCTCTTAATGAAACATTTCATCTCGCATACATAATGTTTCAATCCATCTAAGAAGGACAAATTTGCAAAATTAGGGTTTTGTAAAGTGCATAAGAGGAGGGTCTTGCAAGGTAGAAAATAAAAAGACATTAATATTAATTATTTAGATGATCATTAGGAATTATAGATGGAATTTTTATTGGTCTAAGAAATGTTTGCATGGTAAGATTATTGTATGATATTAAATTACTAAGTTAGTGTTTATGATTAGATTATATTGGTAACATAGGACATAGTACTTTTATTTAATGGTTGATTATCAAAATTAGGGTTTTATAAAGTGCATAAGAGGAGGGTCTTACAAGTTATAAAATAAGAAGACATTAATATTAACTATTTAGATGATCATTAGGAATTATAGATGGAATTTTCATTGGTCTAATAAATGTTTGCATGGTAAGATTATTATATGATATTGAATTACTAAGTTAGTGTTTATGATTTTATTATATTGTAACATAGGATGTAGTGATTTTAGTTAATGGTTGATTATCAAACTTATGTTGACATCATTATGCATGCATCTTGGCCAACTAACTTAAGTGTTTTTATGAATTATGCACCTGATTCTACTATACTTTACCTCTTGATGATGATTGAATATTTTAATTGATTTCATGATGGATAATGGATTTGGAAGGACCCCATGAGGTGCAAGGCCCCACTCCAAGCCAATCATAACATTTGATACATGGATCATGTAGTATGATCTGAAACCTTGATGACAAAAAAACTTACACAATCATTCCTAGAAATTTGAGAACATTTTACATGGATTGTGGAAATCTGATAACTTTGATATCCTGTTAATATTTAATGGATTGGACTATATTGATAGGGATTTATAGAACTTGGTGTGATGCATTTCATGTTATGACTAATTACTAAAATTGTGTTGACATAATTATGTATGCATTCTGACTAGATGGCTTAAGTAATTTTTTAGATTATGCACCTTATTCTATTTTTCTTTAACTCATGATGATAATCAAACATTTTAGCAATTTCATTGTGGTTAATCAATTTGAAAGGATATTATGTGGTAATGGATATGTTCCATATGGAAATATTTTGAAAATGATGGATTAAGTTAATGTGATATGGTTGAGGTTTCAGTGGGAATTATTTATGTTGTATTTTGTATATTGGAAAATATTAAATTGAATTGATTCGGTTAAATAGTGAATTGAATCATGTGATGTTGTAATTTTTGCACATTGTTAATGTATGTTTGTATGTATATATCTATCTATGTGCAATTTATTGGGATACTGGTGTTTGAATTGGGATGTACAACAGAGTCTATGGAATAAAATTCAGAGAACTAGGAACAAACATTTGTGAAATATTCAGCCAATGTTGTGTCTATTGAAGAGACAATACCTCATTTGTAATAGTGTTCTATTCATAAATGTGTTGCTTGCATGCATGTGTAATTTTTATTTGATTTTTTAAATGTGTAATTTCTAAGTGGACATGTCATGTGTATGTCATGATGTGTACCTATGGTGTTACTTAACGAATGTGATGTATATATATACAATTGACATGTCCACCTAGAAATATGTAAAGCCTTCCTTGACCATAGTATCCTTTTAGAATTGATGCAGGAGCATCTAGAGGTATAAGGGCAATCCTGTGTCACAAAAAAAAGAAGTACTTAGACTTAGTTTCTATTTCATGTGTTTTCATTTCTGGATACCCATTTGGGTCAAATAAAGGTTCCAACTCTCACAGTTCCACTATTAGTGTTCTGGGTTAGAGTATTTAAGCACCTTGGGATACGTGTAAATGCAAAAAATAGGACTATGTAATTGAACCATAATTATGGTGGATTAGAAGGTGTAAATTGGAGGGAGGATTAAAATTGTAATTAAAAATATTCTAGAAAAAGAATTAGGTCAAAAGGCTGCACGGTTTGAAAGTTATCACAGTTTTTAAATTTTTGGAGACCTCCTAAGAATACTTCAAAGTCAAGTTCAGGGCATTAAATGACCTCGTACAGGGCTGAAAAATGGGGGATGAGTGGAGCTGGTCCATAGGGCTATAGAGCACTTTGAGAGCTTTCTAGAAATGTAAACGGTTCGTCAATCGGAGCTACGGTTCAAAAGTTATGCATCTCGAAAGTTCGGTTACCGTTTCTAGATTCTTCTAATTTTGTGCCGACTTCTAACGTAGCTTCTGGAGCCTTCTATTTGGTCGGTGGATGCCCACTAGCACTTTCTAGAATTTATTCCTAATCCTTAACCCTTTGGGGTCTATTTAAGGACATTTCTGGCATTGTAAAAGGCAGTTCGGAGTGGAGTTTGAGAGAAGGTACTGGGAGAAGAAATTATCTCTAGATTTATGCTATTGTAAGCCCATAGGGCGTGTTTTGGAGTTTGTTTCTCTGCACTAAGTGTACTAGCATATTTTCATAGTTAATAAAATTTTCCCTTTCCTGTTGTGTCCATTTTGTGCTTGGGTTGTGTCCCCATCAAGTGGTATTAGAGCCTAGTTTTCCTGAGTGTGTAGATAGAGCGCCGACTGTGAGGCAGTTTGCACCAGGATTGTGTGGTTGTGGGTTTGAATTAAGAAGATGCCTCCATGAAGAGAGCATGGTGGAAGGGTCAGAGCAATTAATCCTAAGGAGGTTAGAGCCCTCCAAAGGCAGGTTCAAGCGTTGCAGGAGGAGCTTCGTAGAGGAACAAATGTTACTACAGGTGACGAAAGTGAGGATGACAATGAAGAAGAAGAAATTGGACCAGAAGGGGAAGTTCTGAATTAGGCAGAGGAGAGGCTTTTTAGGGCCATTACTAAGTTTGGGAAAAGACCTAAAATTGATGTGGGTGTATTTTCAGGAAATCTGAAACCAGATGAGTTGATCGACTGGATCAATGAACTAGAAGAGTACTTTGAGTATGAGGATATCAGGGATCCAGATAGGGTTAAGTTTGCAAAGGCCAAACTAAAAGGCCATGCAAAAATTTGGTGGCAAGAGGTTCAATTGGAGAGAAATAAAAGAGGAAAGGAGAAGATCATAAGATGGGATCACATGGTGGACAAACTAAAGAAGCAGTTCATTCCTATTGACTACGAGCTTGATTTGTTTAAGAAGATGCATGGGTTAAAGCAAGCAGGAAAATCAATCCAAAAATATACAGAGGAGTTTTATCAACTTCTGATTAGAGCAGGGCATGCAAAAGCAAATAAGGAGAAGGTTGCTTGTTATATCAGTGGGTTACAACCTAGCATCCATTAAGTCTGGTAAGAATGACCAACGTTGAAGAGGCATACCAGTTTACCCTACGAGTTGAAGAGAAGCTAAATAAAAAGTTTGAAGGGAGACAAAGAGGGCGCGATCAAAGAGGAAGGGGCAGTGGTAGGTCATCTGGAGGTCAAAATGAGACCCAAAGGAAAAATGAAGATGTGGATACTAGCAAGAACCAGAGGAATGAGGATTTCAACTGCTCCCATGATCAAAACTTTGGAGATCAGAGAGGAAGAGGCAGAGGACGTGGACAAGGTTCAGGAAGAGGAGTTTTCTGTGGTGCCTATTTCCATTACAATGAACAAGGTCATCGTGCCTTTGAATGACCTCAATGAAAAGGAAGAATAGATAGGAGAGCTGAGGGCCAAGCTAGGGTTGCTCATGTGGATGAGGATGCACAGTCATCACATTCAGAGGATGTAAAAAGAGGAGAGACTTTAGTAAATGAAAGGGTTCTACTAAGTGGGGAGATTGAACTGGGACAAAGGAGGATTCTATTTCGTACCAGGTGCAAATGTGAGAATAAATGTTGTGATGTAATAATTGATGGTGGTAGCACTGACAACTTGGTGTCAGAAGAGATGGTCTCTAAGCTGAAGCTCAAGAGGGAGAAACACCCCCAGCGCTATCAGATTGCTTGGGTGAAGGATGATCATAAGGTCCTGGTAAGTGAAGAATGTTTAGTGAAGTTCAAAATTGTGAGTTACCATGATGAAGTTCTTTGTTATATTATTCCAATGGATATCTACCATCTATTGTTGGGAAGGCAGTGATAGTTTGACAGGCATGCACTACATGATGGTCATGCTAACACAGACTCTCTGACAAAGGATGGAGTTCACCACAAACTGAAGCCCATGGTAAAGGAAGGTGAAAAGGTATGAAGCAGTGCTAGGATCTATCTTGTTGATGAAAGAAAGTTTTTAGATGGCATGAAACATCAGCGTATGTGCTATGCTTTGATTCCTAGAAAAGATAAGGAAGGTAGTAGTGAAATACCAGTTGAAGTTTTAGATTTATTAGGTGAGTTTGGAGATATCATTTCTGATAATGTTCCAGAAGGATTGCCACCAGTAATGCAAATTAGTCATCAAATAGATTTAATCCTTGGAGCTAGTTTGCTTAACAAGGCTGCTCCTAGGATGACTCCTACTAAAATGAAGGAGATAAACAGACAGGTTCAGGAGCTATTGAAGAAGGGTTTGATTCGAGAGAGCCTGAGTCCATGTGCAGTACCTGTAGTACTGACACCAAAGAAGGATGGAGAGTGGAGAATGTGTACGGACTCTCAAGCTATAAATAGGATAACCATCAAGTATCAATTTCCTTTGCCAAGAATGGATGATCTTATGGACTGCTTGAGTGGAGCTTAGTACTTCACAAAGATAGATCTCAAGAGTGGCTATCACCAAATATGGATTTGAGAAGGAGATGAGTGGAAAATTGCCTTCAAGACCAAGGAGGGTCTTTATGAGTGGCTAGTCATGCCCTTTGGATTGATGAATGCCCTGAGCAGCTTCATGTGGCTTATGAATGAAGTACTTAAGAAGTTTTTGGGAAAATTTGTTATTGTCTATTTGGATGATATTTTAATTTTCAGCAAGACTTTGGAAGAACATTTATTGCATATTCGTAGTGTCCTTGAAAGGTTAAGGGAAGAGAAACTTTTAATTAATCTGAAAAAGTGTATCTTTGCAAAAAGGGAGTTAGTCTACTTGGGGTTTGTTATATCACCTAAAGGTCTTAAAATGGATCTAGAGAAGGTAAAAACCATCTTGGAATGGCCTACTCCAAGGTTCACTACTGAGGTGAGATTGTTTCATGGTCTGGTTATATTTTACAGTAAGTTCATTAAGAATTTCAGCAGCATATGTGCACCCCTGACTGACACAATAAGAGGGGATAGAAAAGAGTTCAAATGGACCGCGACAGCTACGAGAAGTTTTTAATTGCTGAAGAAGAAGGTGACAGAACAACCAATGTTGGCACTTCCTGATTTTGGCAAGGTGTTCCAGGTGGATTGTGATGCTAGTGGGGGCACTATTGGGGCTGTATTAAGCCAAGAAGGTAAGCCTAGTGCATATTTTAGTGAAAAATTGAATGATGCAAAAAAGAAGTATTCTATTTATGATCAAGAGTTCTATGCAATAGTTCAAGCCTTAAAGAAATGGAGGCATTATTTATTGCCAAAGGAATTTGTTTTATATACGGATCACTAGCCATTACAGTATCTAAATAGCCAAGGTAAATTGAATTAGAGGCATATGAAGTGGGTAGAGTTCTTGTAGAGCTATACATTTGTGTTGAAGCATAGAAGTGAAAAATCTAACAGGGTTGCAGATGCATTAAGTAGGAGGCAGTTGTTGCTTACAATAATGCAGGTTGAAGTAGTTGGGTTTGCTGAACTTAAGAATTTGTACCCTGAGGATCCTGATTTTGCTAAAGCATGGAAAGCTTGTAAAGAACCTATTGCTGTAGACAGAACTAAGTGGTTAAACTATTTGATTCAAGATGGTATGTTGTTCAAGGGCGGTCAATTTTGTATTCCAAGGAGTTCCATGAGGGAAAATCTGATTAAGGAGAAACATAGTGGAGGGATGGCAGGACATTTTGGTCGAGATAAGACCATTTCCATTCTTAGAGAACATTATTTTTGGCCTCATATTTCACATGATGTGAAGAAGTTTGTATAGAGTTGTCAGATTTGTCAAGTGGCCAAGGGATTTAGTCACAATACTATACTTTATCAGCCATTGCCTGTTCCATCAAAGCCATGGGAGGACATAAGTATGGATTTTGTTCTTGGATTGCCGAGGAAACAAAGGGGTAATGACTCAGTATTTGTGGGGGCTGATAGGTTCTCCAAAATGACACATTTCATTCCATGCCATAAAACTCATGATGTTGTCCATATTACAGACTTGTTTTTCAGAGAGGTGGTAAGACTACATGGCTTCCCAAAGAGTATAGTTTCTAATAGAGACACTAAATTTGTGGGGTATTTTTGGAGAACATTGTGGAAGAAGTTGAGAATGGACTTGAAATTCAGTTCCACACATCATCCATAGACTAACGGCCAAACAGAAGTGGTAAACAAAAGTCTGGGCAATTTGCTAAGATGTTTAGTTGGGGATAAGCCCAAAGGATGAGATTTGATTCTACCACAAGCAGAATTTTCTTAAAATAACTCTATAAATAGGAGTACTATTAAATCACCATTCCAAATTGTATATGGAAGTAGCCCAAGGACTGCACCAGAATTAAGGAAGATGGAGCAACGGGAGAGGACAAGTGCCGAAGCAGAAGAGTTTGTCGAACATATCAAGTGCCAACATGAGGAGATCCAGGCACACATTATCAAGATGAATCAACAGTATAAAGCTAGGGCTGATCAAATGAGAAGACATAAGGAGTTCCAAGTAGAGGATTTAGTCATGGTACACTTAAGAAAGGAGAGATTTCCAGTAGGTACTTACAACAAGCTGAAAATGAAGAAATTCGACCCCTGCAAAATTTTGAAGAAACATGATTCAGGAAATGCATATGAGGTGGAGTTGCCAGATGGAATCCATATCTCTCCTATTTTCAACATTGCAGACTTAATAGAGTATCATGATGATGGTGCAGATGAGGGGTTGACGCTATAGCCATGTCCAATTCCTACTTCTACGAAGGAGGAGATAGAAGACATTCTGGATCATCGTGTGGGCAGGAGTACCAGAAATAGGCAGTATGAAGAGTATCTGGTCAAGTGGAAAGGATGGACGATACAAGACTCAACTTGGATATTAGTAGCTGAGGTTTCCCATTTGGGATTTTCTCTACCATCCATAAAGTGACAGGGTCACTTTTCAATCTACCCTGGGTGTCTGATGCAAGAGCATCCAGAGGTATAAGGGCAATCCTATGTCACTAAAAAAAAAAGTACTTAGACTTAGTTTCTATTTCATGTGTTTTCATTTTTGGATACCCATTTGGGTCAAATAAAGGTTCCAACTCTCACAGTTCCAGTATTAGTGTTCTGGGTTAGAGTATTTGAGCACCTTGGGATACGTGTAAATGCCAAAAAAATAGGACTATGTAATTGAACCATAATTATGGTGGATTAGAAGGTGTTAATTGAAGGGAGGATTAAAATTGTAATTAAAAATATTCCAAAAATAGAATCAAGTCAAAAGGATGCACGATTTGAAAGTTATCGCAGTTTTTCAATTTCTGGAGACCTCCTAAGAATGCTTCAAAGTCAGGTTTAGGGCATTAAATGACCTCGTACAAGGCTGAAAAATGGGGGATGAGTGTAGCTGGTCCATAGGGCTATAGAGCGCTTCGAGAGCTTTCTGGAAATGTAAATGGTTCATCAATCGGAGCTACGATTCAAATGTTATGCCTCTCGAAAGTTCGGTTACTGTTTCTAGATTCTTCTAATTTTGTGCCGACTTCTAACGCAGCTTCTGGAGCCTTCTATTTGGTTGGTGGATGCCAACTAGCACTTTCTAGAATGTATTCCTAATCTTTAACCCTTTGGAGTCTATTTAAGGACATTTCTGGCATTGTAAAAGGCAGTTCGGAGTGGAGTTTGAGAGAAGCTACTGGGAGAAGAAACTATCTCTAGATTTATGCTATTGTAAGCCCATAGGGCATGTTTTGGAGTTTGTTTCTCTACACTAAGTGTTCTAGCATATTTTCATAGTTAATAAAATTTTCCCTTTCCTGTTGTGTCCATTCTGTGCTTGGGTTGTGTCCCCATCAAGAATCCCCATGTGAACCACTTGGATAGAAAACCTTAGGTTGGTTCAAATCACTTGGAACTCACATGTAAACTTTAGATGGGTTTTTGAGGGGTCAAATGAGCACCTAGAGTTGAGTTTTGACCACTTTTAGCAAACCCACTTTTTATAATTATGGGTAAGGATCATTTTTAATACTAGGAAAAGTCATAAGTTTACTTGGGAGGTCTTCCAAAAGTTAGTTTTCTAATATGGACAAAAATCAACTTTTGGAAGCATGACCTTAGTTAGAAAACCTTCAATTATGATGAAAGAGACCCTTTTCAAAGCCACATGTTTAGTGCCAAACATAGTAACATGTAAGGGATTAGGAAGAGGGCCAGTGAGCGCTCATGTTTTCTCAATGAGAGTTGTGAGAAACATTTAGAGCCTTTTTGGTAGGATCCTTCATTGTTGGCTAGGTGTTCATCCACTCTCTAGCTTTGGAGAAATTCTAGGAGTTAGAAAATTATAGAAGATTTGGAAGGAAACTGTTCATCAACTTCCCTTACCATAGCTTCGATTAAAGGTAGTGTTTCCTCTCACCTTATGTAATTATAATTTTGTTGAGAAATGGTGGTTGTAAGATGTTGTATGAATTTTCTTGTCTCAAAAAGATGCAGTGTTGCAAGATTTTGTTATGAGTAATTTCTTGTTTTTGTGAATTTTTTCTTGTTGTTTTCTGCTATTAATGGGAGTTTCAAGGATCATCTCTTATGTGGGAGGTAGAGATGGCCTTAGGGGTGAAGAAAGGTGGATCCATTAGAGTGTAGAGTCTCTCCTCGAGGAGGAGAGAGATGCAAAAAGGATGTTATAGGCTCCTTGTGCCACTTTGTTTCTTGGGGGAGCATAAGGGGTGTTTATGTCTAGCAAGCCTCATAGGGGGTCATAAGGGTTTAGGGAAAAGTTATGAGATAACATTATGATATTGGTTCCTTGTGAAGGCAAGTTTCTTCTTTGTATTTTGTGACATTCCTTTTAATGAGATGTCCACCTTCAGCCCATATATTGGCCATTGAAGGTCTTTGTGAATCTTGGGAAAAATGGTGTTACTTATTTGTAAGAAATATAGTTTTTTTGTTGATTTGTAAATTGTGGATGTGTGTGTGTGTGCATTTGATTCGATATCTAGTTCTCCTAACTCAAGGGAGGCCTTATAAAGGCCTAGGTTGGGAGTTAAGACTTCTATGGCACAATATTCTTTATTTTATTGAAAGAATTAATTGTGGAGTTTATTTGAAAACTTAAAATCTTGAAAGTAGATGTCATTGTTTCCCCCTTGTGTTGCAACAATGTCCTCATTAAAATAAAGTGTGGGATACTTTCCCAACTAAATATATATCACGCTTCATGTTACTTGTTGGAAATAAAAGTAGGTGTTAAGTTGTTGTTGTTAGAGTAATAAAGTATTTTCTTATTAAATAAATCATATTAATTTAATTATTAAGTCACTTATTATCTCTAGTTTACTTAAGCTAAACTTTAGGCATATAATAATTGAATTTTTTTTAATTATTATTATGCAACCTAGGTTTTACTTGTTAGGGTTTTGATCACCTTTTATAAGGATTGATCTCTTTGTAATTTGACAAATTCACTTTTGATAATAACAATCTCTTTTTTTCTCATCAAGAATGTTTCATCTACGGATCTAGAAATTCTAGCCTCCATAGCTTTTGCTTCTCTCTTTCTTTGGCAAGTGTTTGCATGTAGGTGATTCTTGGGAGCTATGGGGTTGATCTTTCATCAACTTTGACATGGTACTAGAGCTCTAGATCTTCATGCCCCTATTTTATTTATGAGAAGTTTGGCTTGGCTTTCAGATCCGTACATTTTGTTCAGAGGGTTTCATTTTTTAGAGTTGTTTTTGTATTCAATCTAGGGGGTCACAATTTTTTGGTACATTTTGAGCCCAAATAGACCTCACCATTGAAATCAAAGCACACAAAACAACTATTTTCATTTAAAATTTGTCAAATTTGGAAATAGTTGAAATTTGAGGCAAAATAATATTGCTTCCAGATTGGGCATGTTTCTCGACATAGTGATTTAAAAAAAAAAAATTTGGTACATTTTTGGAGGCTGTGATTTTCTAATTTTTGGCACACAAATTGAGATTTTTTGGTTCAAAAATTAAGATTTTGGCACATTTCTTGAGGTAGTGATTTTTTAAATTTTGGTACACAAATTGAGATTTTAAGTTTGAAAATCAAGATTTTGCATGTTTTCCAAGGTGGTGAATTATTGGTGTGCAAATCAAGATTTATGGGCACACAAATCAAGACTTTTTTGGTACGAAACTGGCTCACTTCTTGAGGCAATTTTTGGTGTTAGTGTGCATGCTTTTCATGCATTTTGGCATGAATCTCGATGTAGAATTTTTTTATTGCCTTTCCAACAGTTTTTTGACCTACATGTCATTTTGTGGCTATAACTTGCTCATCCAGAATTCATTTTTCACAAACGAGATATCACTGGAAAGTTAGTTCTAAGCCTATCATGATGGTGCAATTTATTTTGATTTTGGATGTTTTTTGATTACCAATTCATGTAGTCAAAGTTAGAGGTTCTATTTTGCACTCTAGGAGACATATCTTGAGACATTCTATCTTCTAGATTCTACTCCATGCACATCCCATTCAATTGTTTTCTTTCTTGCATTTGGTGGATATCTTGGTTGTTTTAGGTCTAGAGATTGATTATCTTATTTAAGATGATTTTTCACGGGTTGTATTATCTCTTTGATCATCCTTATGTCTCTTTTGATCTTTGTTGACATCTGTTTGTAGTATTTCTACAAAAGCACTAAGATAAAGTGTCACTCTATTACATTTCAGGATCTTACACATCTTTGTGTTTTATTGTACTCACACTACATTATAAAGTACTTTGGGATGTTTTATGTTGGAAATATTCATCATCTTCCTTTGTCAAGTCAGTGTTCCTTCCATGACATTAGCTTCATGATGTGTTGATGACACATGCCATTATAAGTGTTTGTACTTCTCGTGCACTCTCAATGCTCATAGTCCTTCTTTCTATAGGAGATATTGCATTTAGTTTTAGTGTTCATGTCTTACCTCTTAGCATTATAGGGGATTATGTTGGTTCTATTTATTTCTTAGTTTGATGGAGTGAGTTATGTATTTAGTATTTGATCCTATGTACTAGGTGATTGCAATGGTTGGATACCTATGCATTTTGGTGAGATGGATCAATCATATAGACATTCTTTCATTCCTATTTTTGGAGGCCATGAAGATACATTTTATCTTGGATTGATTAGTTCTTCAGACTTAGTCTTATCTACCTAGTCATTTTCCATATAATGGAGGTTCTTCATATCAACAGTTTGGCAGTGTTTGTAACTTCATGCTTCAGTGGTGTTCTTCATGATTGTCCTTTTGTTCCTATCTTCGAGAACATTTTATTTCCATCTTATTTTGGACTAGGGGTTTTCCCATGTGGTTTTCTCTATTTCTCCTATTTATAGAGATTTGGTTGTGCTTGGGTACTTCATCAGGCCTTGTTGATGGGACCTAAATTTCTTTTTAGTAGTAGTTTCTAGGTTTTTAGCTACTCCCTAAGTTTATCTTAAGGGGAGGTGTTAGAGTAATAAAGTATTTTATTATTAATTAAATCACATTGATTTAATTATTAAGTCACTTACTATCTCTAGTTTACTTAAGCTAAACTTTAGGCATATAATAATTAATTCTTTTATTATTATTATGCAACCTAGGTTTTACCTGTTAGGGTTTTGATAAATTTTTGTAAGGATTGATCTCTTTGTAATTTGAAAAATTCACTTTTGATAATAGTAATCTATTTTTTTCTCATCAAGAATGTATCATCTATGGATCTAGGAATTCCAACCTCCATAGCTTTTGCTTCTCTCTTTCTATGACAAGTGTTTGCATGTAGATAATTCTTGGGAGTTGTGGGGTTGATCTTTCATCAACTTCAACATGGTATCAGAACTCTAGATCGTCATGCCCCTATTATGTTTATGGAAGTTTGGCTTGGCTTTCAGATCTATGCTATTTGTTCAAAGGGTTACATTTTTTAGAGTTTTTTTGTATTGATGCAGTACAAGGTAGGAGAATCCCCAAAGGAGATGTCCTAGCCCCCAACAAATAAGTATATAATAGAAACACAACAACAATGTAAGATTTGATATCAAATCACAATTATTTATTCATAAAATAATTGATTACATGCAATGTGTTAGGCTATAAGGCCTTCCCAGTTACAACCAAATACAAACCAAGTAATAGTTCTACAAGATCACTCAAGATCCAATCCAAACCCTAGCTAGTCTAGATGCACACTCTAGTAGAAACCTCCAAGGAAGATCTAAACTTGTACTTACAAGCCCACTAAGCAATCTCCTTGCTTCCCAAGCCTTAGCTATTAGCCCTTCTCAAAATTCACTCCTCTACCACCTCCTCTTCTCCAAAATGGATGAATAATCACAATCCTATTGTAAAATGCCTCACATTCAACACTCTATCCATAGACTCGGGAAAAAAATTCCCTTTAGCTACTCTCTAGATTCACTCCTCCAAATGAATGAATGCCTAAAGACTCCAAAAGAAACCTTACTTATACCCAACTAAGCCACAAGTTATCCCATTAAGCTACAAATTAAATAACCCTTACATTAATTGCATGTAGAGCCAGAAGTTGGCCTCCTAAATATATTAAATACCAAATGCCTTAAAAGACTTACAATAATTATGGAATTCATAAAAATCAATTAACCAAGACCCAAATAGGTCTACACAAATCCACCAAAATCCCTACAATATGCAGGATGGCCAATTACCCTAGGATGCTCCTGCATCAAACTCCCCAGGTGGGAAAAGAAAAGTGTGTCTCACACTTTGATGCCCAATGGAAAAAATTCACAATGGTCTTCATCTTCACCAAAGGCTTCCACTCCAATAGGGACAAGAAAACCAACATGCAAATTATCCACATTTGCATCACTCTGTCAAACATGAGAATCTCAACCATCCAATCAACATGCTCACTTCCAAGAAAAAATTGAACATAATGCTTCATCAACAAGCCCTCATCCACATCAACAACTAGTTAATCAGCACCACCAACAAAAAACTCCATATCAGTAGCAATATGTAACTCCTCAAAAACATATGCCAAACACTCAACACCAACCATCTCATTGCTCACAACAAGATTCTTTGCAACACATAAATCATCACCAATAGAAACTAGATCATTCAGGATCAAGTGTTCTACAATCTCCATATCAAACTTAACCATCTGATCATGAAAACCAATCTCCATCCCAACATCAACAAGGTTAGGAATATCCTCAACAACAACCTCCATTTTCTCTACAAGTTCTGTATCAAGCTACATAAACTGATCAACAAAATCAACTTCTTCCACCTTGACCTTGGGATGCCATCTTATCTCTCAAACAAGTCTTCTAACCAACCAAATAAATATTTTTCAGATCAGTAGAATCCAACTCCAATAGCATACAACTTCCTTCTTCTATTTCTCAACTCTTTTAGAAAAATAAGCATCCACAACAATATCTATCTGAGCTATTGTCTCATTAATCCTCCTCTCCACTATATCATGGAGATTCACAATCATCCCAAGGTCCAATCCTCTTGGAGCCATCTTCTAGGATCTTTGCAAACCATCTGTAAAAAATCACCAATAGATCAATCTTCTTGAACAAGATCAACCATCCATCTTCACCACCATAGATCCATCCGCATGTCCTCCCAAGCTCTTGGTGTAAACTACCTCAACTTCAATGATTTGTTTTCTTGCTTAGGAACAACCTTCACTCTATTACTACTTGATGTAGTGCAAGGTAGGAGAATCCCCAAACAAGATGTCGTAGCCCCCAAAAAATAAACATATAGTAGAAATACAACAACAATGCAAGATCTGATATCAAATCACCACTCTCTATTCATAAAATAACTGATTACATGCAATGTGTCAGGCTATAAGGCCTTCCTAGTTACAACCTAATACAAAGCAATGTCCTCCCAAGCTCCTAGTGCAAACTGCCTCAACTGTAGCAATTTGTTTGCCCGCTTAGGAACAACCTTCACTCTGATACCACTTGATGTAGTGCAAGGTAGGAGAATCTCCAAAGGAGATTTCATAGCCCCCCAAAAATAACCATATAGTATAAATACAACAAAAATTCAAGATCTGATATCAAATCACAACTCTTTATTCATAAAATAACTGATAACATGTAATGTGTCAGGCTATAAGGCCTTCCTAGTTACGACCAAATACAAAACAAGTAATAGTTCTGCAAGATCCCTCAAGATCCATTCCAAACCTTAGCTAGTCCAAATCCACACTCTGGTAGAAACCTCCAAGGAAGATCTAAAATTGTGCTCGCAAGACCACCAAACAATCTCCTTGTTTCACAAGCCTCGGCTACTAGCCCTTCTCAAAATTTTCTCATCTACCACCTCCTCTTCTCCAAGATGGATGAATAATCACAATCCTATTGTAAACTACCTCACATTCAGTGTTCTATCCATAGACTTAAGAAAAACCTACCCTTTAACTACTCTCCAAACTCAGTCCTCCGAATGAATGAATGCTTGAAGACTCCACAAGACCCCTTACTTATACCCATCTAAGCCACAAGTCGGCCTAGTAAGATACAAATTAAATAACCCTTACATTAATTACATGTAGAGCCACAAGTCAACCTCCTACAGAAATTAAATACCAAATGCCTTAAAAGGCTTACGACACTTATTACATACATCAAAATCAATTAACCAAGACCCAAATAGGTCCACAGAACTCCACCAAAATCCCTCCAACATGTAGGATGGCCAACTACCCTAGGATGCTCCTGCATCATGTATTGAATCTGGGGGTCACAATTTTTTGGTGCACTTTGAGACCAAATGGACCTCACTGTTGAGCTCAGAGTGCCCAAAAACCCCTATTTTCATATAAAATTTGTTAAATTTGGACACAGTTGGAATTTGAGGCAAAACAATATTGCTTCTAGATTTGGTACATTTCTCGAGGTGGTGTTTTAAAAAAATTTTGGCACACAAATTGAGATTTTTCACATTTCTTGAGGTGGTGATTTTGTGATTTTTGGTGTGCAAATCAAAATTTTTGGGCACACAAATCGAGACTATTTTGGTACAAAACTGGCACACTTCTCATGGTAATTTTTGGTAACGGTGGGCACACTTGTCAATGCATTTTGGCATAGATCCTGATGTAGTAAAAAATTATTTTGCCCTTCCAACACTTTTTTGACTTACATATGGTTTAGTGGCCATAACTTGCTCATCCAGACTCTGTTTTTTGTAAATGAGATATCCCTAGAAAGTTGGTTCTGAGCCTATCATGATGGTATAGTTTATTTTAATTTTTGATGATGTTTGGTTTCTAATTTATGCACTCAAATTTATATATACTATTTTGCACTGTGGGAGACATATCTTGAGACAACCTATTTTCCAGATT
Source organism: Cupressus sempervirens (assembly GCA_028749045.1). Classification (NCBI taxonomy): domain Eukaryota; kingdom Viridiplantae; phylum Streptophyta; class Pinopsida; order Cupressales; family Cupressaceae; genus Cupressus; species Cupressus sempervirens. The sequence goes on from CM053792.1 coordinate 487,852,232, forward strand.
CTGCTCCATGCACATCCCATTTAGTTTTTTGCTTTCTTGCATTCTAGTGAATATCTTGGTTGTTTTAGGTTCAGAGATCAATTTTCTAGTTTTAGATGATTTTTCATGGGTTGTATTATCTCTTTTATCATCCTTATGTCTCTTTTGATTTTTGTTGACATCTATTTGTAGTATTTTTTCAAAGGCACTAAGATAAATTGCCACTCTATTGTGTTTCGAGATCTTGCATATCTTTGTGTTTTATTGTACTCACACTATATTATAAAGTTCCTTGGGGGGTTTTGTGTTGGCCATATTTTTTTATCTTCCTTTGTAAAGTGAGTGTTCCTTCCATGACATTAGCCTCATGATGTGTTGATGACACATGCCATTATAAGTGTTTGTACTTCTTGTGCACTCTCAATGTTCATAGTCCTTTCTGTAGGAGATATTGCATTCAGTTTCAGTGTTCATGTCTTACCTCTCAACATTATAGGGGGTTATGTTGGTTCTATTTCTTTCTTGGTTCAATGGAGTGAGCTATGTATTCAGTATTTGATCCTATATACTAGGTTATTGTAGTGGTTGGATACCTATGCATTTGGTGAGATCTATCATTTATCATATATATGTTCTTTCATTCCTTTATTTGGAGGCGACGAAGGTACCTTTCATCTTTGATTGATCAATTATTCAGACTTATTCTTCCTTACCTAGTCATATTCTATATAGTGGAGGTTCTTTAGATTAGTAGTTTGGTAGTGTTTGCAACTTCATGCTTCAGTGGTGTTCTTCATGATCATCCTTTTGTTCTTATCTTCTGGAAGATTTTATTCTTATCTCTTTTTGGAGTAGGGTTTTTCCCATGTGGATTTCTCTATTTCTCCTCTTTTCAAAGATTTGGTGTTGCTTGGGTACCTTCTCAAGCCTTGTTGTCGAGACCCAAATTTCCTTTCAATAGTAGTTTGTAGGTTTCTAGCTACTCCCTAAGTTTATCTTTTGTGGGGGGAGGGGTCTTAGAGTAATAAAGTATTTTCTTATTTAAATCATATTGATTTAATTATTAAGCCACTTATTATCTCTAGTTTACTTAAGCTAAACTTTAGGCATATAATAATTAATTATTTTATTAATTATTATTATGCAACCTAGGTTTTACTTGTTAGGGTTTTGATCACCTTTGATATGGATTGATCTCTTTGTAATTTGAAAAATTCACTTTTGATAATAGTCATCTCTCTTTTTTTCTCATCAAGAATGTCTCATCTATGAATCTAGGAATTCCAACCTCCATAGCTTTTGTTTCTCTCTTTCTATGATAGGTGTTTGCATGCAGGTGATTCTTGGGAGTCGTGGGGTTGATCTTTCATCAACTTCAAAAGTTTTTGTAACAGTAATGTGGTGAAAAATATTTTTGTTAGAATTTATTATGAAAAAAAAAAAAACTATTGTTAGCTTACTAGTTTAAAATGTAAAATGTAAAGCTTTAGTTTGTCATAGTAAATGGAAGAAATGTCCATACTTCATTGTTTAAAAAAAGAGCCTCCCACCTAGTTATAATTTTAGTCTCATGTTTTTTGTTAAAATAAAATTCAGTTTGAATGGATGTAGTTGTAAAATAAAAGTTAAGCTAAAAATTATTGTTAGCATGATCAAGGAGAAATAAAATTCTAATTGTTTAATTTATAGTCTAAATGGTTTAGCTAGTAAAATAAAAAATTTAATGTGTGTGTGTGTGTGTGTGTGTGTGTGTGTGTGTGTGAGAGAGAGAGAGAGAGAGAGAGAGAGAGAGAGAGAGAGAGAGATTGCTTTGGAGATTTAAAGAAATGCATTAAAATTAATAATTACTATATGTTGGAGTTAAGAAGGACCATCTATTTTCAAAGTTTGGAAAAATCTCAAGTAACCCTAGAAATTTCAATTTTAATAATTTAAACAAATCTTGTTCAAATCTTAAATTATTTGTAAGCAATTTGTTCAAATATTTTAATATTACTAAAACAATATTCTCATTTTATTATATTTATGTTTATTACCTAGAACTTTCCATATTCAAAAAAAAACTTTTATAAATTTTGAAGAAAATCTTATTATATATCAAGTACAACTTTATAAGAATTTATATAGGCATTTGCTAACATGTGGGTTGTAATTGCAATTCGAGGTATCGTACATCATATCTTAATTTTGCATTTAAATTGTCACATGGAGGAAAATATGTGCTTGGATTGATCTTGTAAGGTCTAGTTTGAAAAAGTATAAATTGCTATTTGTTATTCTCTTAGGGTTCATTTGGTTCACAAAATTGTAGAAATCGAGATTTCTACAAATCTCAAATTTTTAAATCTTCAAAACTATTTTTAGAATTTTAATAGGTTTGTTTGGTTGACATGGAAGTTGAATGAGATATAGAAATCATATGTCCTAACTCTAAATCAAAACACAATATGTAATATAGTCAAAAAATAGAGGAGATTGCAAACTATAGTTTCACATTCCTAAACTATATAATTTAGAGACCCAATGACTTTCAAATGTGCAACAAAAGAACTAGACCTCAAGCGTAACATAGTGAGCAGACCTGTACAATAGCAGATTAAGGAATATTACCTTTCTTCACATTTTTTCTATAGGGTATGGAAGAATATATCAACTACCTTACAAAAGATTCAGTCATCTTCCAGGGTATCAACAAAATCAAGTCCCATGCATTAGAGTATAAACTTAGACAATCCTCCATTTGTCAAGAATCAACTTAGATAATCCTCCATTTGTCAAGAATCAACCCAGAGAATCCTAAAACACAAAATGGGAGTCACTGAGCATCAATCCAGTTTGAGCCATCAAAATAATGTTTTTAATTTTCAAACTTTTAATCCATGCATGACATTTCAGATATGGTAGTGATCCTCTATTCATTCACCCAATGGTGAAATGGCCCAAATTGATTTTTAGACATTAACATTTTACACTCCTATTAAGTAGATTTGCATAAGCTAAGTTGATACTCTATTTCTGTCTGATTGTCTCTGTCTCTGTCTTTGTCACACTCTTTCTCATTTCTTTTTTTCTTACTCTCCCTTTTCTCTTACTCCCCCTTTTTGACACTTATGTCAAAGGGTTATACACTAATAATGTGTTTGTCCAAAAATGATTTGTCAACCTCTTGTATAATCTTGAGAGATGCATCCCAATTATCACAAGCTACCTCTAATGACTTGATTTGGATGGCTAGCTTGATAGAAAGGTGTAATAAGCCTTGAAGTGTAGAAAGATGAGGATCTTTCTTCATTAGAGTTTTAGCGTAGGCTTGTTCCTTGTGTAGTATCACCATGTGTGGAGTCAATGTAGACTAGATGCATATCAATTTAGTTGTGATGTTGGCTTCATCTACATGTAATGTTGCTAACTGACTTTGGGATTGTAAGAGGGTGCTAAAGTGTTTCTCACTTTGGGTTGGAGACTTTGGTAGAGTTATGCTAGATGTTTGTATAATGCTCTCCAAGTTTAGGATATGAATCCTAACTTCCCTTCTGAAGAGTATAGTATTATTCAATTTGGTATATAGAGAGAAAATATTCTCTAATACCTTCTTCACAATCTCTATTTTGGTTGCTAATTCAACCTGTGACAGTGTAGTAGCACTTGATATCTTTTCATTAACTTTATTTTGAAACTTTCTCTTAGACCATTCATGTAATTTGACATTTGTATCTAGGTTTGTGTTATTAACCTTCTCCACTATACTAGTTAATTGTTCAATTATTGGTTTGTTTTCCTCTAGAGCCGACAGACTGAATGCATCAAGAAAAATCTCTTTGATATCAATCAAAGCTTGTCTCTACCTATACTCCCTTCTGAGTAGTTCTTGATTTTTCTTCTTTGCTAGAGCCTCTTAGAGAATGCCCATCTGCTCAATTATGATGGTTCCAAGATCAAATTTAGCCAACACAATCTCTTCATCTAAGCTCACACTACCATATGATGTTACCTCCTCTGCCTTAGATGTGTTTGGACTTGTCCTTGAGGATTGTAATGGTGTAGCTTCTATGCTTAGCCTCTAAAGAGCTTAACTAGGAGGAGTAGTAGATTCTGGTAATTTTCTAGTGCTTGTATTATTAATTGCTCATCTAGCTTTATTGTCAAACTTCACTCTTTAGTCTTGTTGTAGGTGCTAAAGTATCTACTTGATCAGTTAGAACTTGGGTTCCTTCATTCTTTTCTATCTCATATTTGTGTTCTCCAACTATCTCATCCTTATCATTTTCTTTTTCCTATATATTAACTTAGATTGGATTACCCTACATTAATGCACTAATGGTGGAAGTTGTTGTCTCCTTCCTTTGATATACCACAATAGGTAATGAAGGTTGTACAAATGTGAATTGAGGAGGGACTACATATGTTACTTGTGTTTGTACTTCCTCCCCTATAGATGCCTTGTCTGTCTTCTCAATTTCATCAATACACACTAGTATAGGATTTTTACAAAGTTTGGCCTAGGTAGTGCATTTAACTAATATCTTCTTCAAGTCTCCCTCCACAAGGGGATTGATCTTTTGAGTAGTAGTCTTGAAAAAATTCTTAATCTTAATAGTGTCAATAATTGCACTTGTCTCCTGTTGAAGACTAACACTTGACACTTGTGTATTTGGTACTTTCTGTTCTATTTGCTACTCATCTATAGTTGGTGCCTAGATGTCTATGTTCATGTTCATGCCTCCCTCAACTATATCTTCTTTAGTATCTTCTTCTTTTTCCCCACCTACATCAATAGGTGTTTGCATAGCTTCCTTAGATGTTGATAGTCTATATGTCAGCTTCCATATTTTTTTGGACTTCTTCACAACATTTTCAATATCATTCTGCAATATATTGAATGCCCTATACTTTAGAACAAATATTCTAGTATATCTCTTAATGGCTTTTTCCATTTTGGCCTTACTCAATTCTGACATTACCTATGCAAGTGTTGTCTCTCTTATTTGTCTTTTAGTATCAAGACAATAATGCCACTTCTGCTCAACTCTATCATATAAAATTTTGGGTATGAAGTTGGCAAGTTCAAGAGGAGCCTTTTTAAATGTTGTCATCATGGCATATACTGCCTCTTCAACTTGATTCTTTTTAATATTCTCAATATTATCAAACTCAATGTGAGAGAATCCAGATAAATCAACATTATTTCTAATATTCTCACATAGATTATCTAAATCTAAAGAAGAACTGTGGCTTACCACTTGAAACTAGCTATTGTCATCAGATTTAGTCTTCTCTCCATTAGATTCAACTAGGAAAACATATTTTCTCCTTGATCTCTTCTAAGACTCTTCATCCTTGCTAGCTTGACTAGCTCTCTTCTCCTTTGGCTTGGCTACTTCCTTATCCTTTTGTGTAGTGGTTCTTGTGCTAGCCCTTGTTTTAGGTACTGTAGGCTTAGGCTAAGTAGGTTTTGCAACCTTCTTTGGTTTGCTTGCTACTGGTGCTTTAGCTTTTCTTTTCTTCATTTTAGTAGTTGTAGGTGCTTCATTGGCTTCTTCTCCCTTGGCACCTTCTATAATTTCTACTTCCTCTTCTTGTTGGTATTCTCCTTGACCTTGGGTTAAGGCCAATGGTACTTAAGCTAGTATCCTCTTCTTCTTCTTCATCATTTTCTCCTTCACCAAATTTCTCTTTTAACTTCTTGATGATTTTGTTCTTCTTCCTAATGTCTGAGGCAGTCTTCAAATCCATTGTTATCTTAGATTCGGCCATGTCATAGTTTCCAAAAGCTGTAGCCTCCTTGTGCACTTCTTCTACAAGTAATGTTGTGATTGCTGCAGAGGCTTCATCAATATTGATTTCATATCCCAATGGTCTTAACCATCTAACTCTAGAAACTGCTGCCTGGACACATGTAAAGTCAATGTCAACTAGGAAGAAAACATCATCAAAATGCTTCTCCACTAGTGAAACTAGTATCCTCTATCTTTTCTTCATTGACTGCTTGAAGTATTCAAAGTAGCTTGTTATAACAGACTCAAAATTATCACCTAGTTGCTTAATGAATTCATCTATATTGCACTGTAATAGGTGTGTTTACCTTCCATGCAACTTTACCAAAAGTAGGAAATGTATTTTGTACATAAAAGAACATAGATACAAGAATAGATCCAAATTTGCATTGCGCACTTTTGGTCTTCCTTATGGCTCCCAAATTCTCAGTCAATTGTTGCAATTACAACTTAGCAAGATCATAAGTATGATCTTTCTTCACTATCTTGTATCCTATATCAACTACAATACATAGTACACTATTAAGTCTGTTGGATTGATAGAACTTGTGTGCTATATTCCTTACTACAAAATCAATTAAGGGATCTGTGATTGTATCTATTGTCATCCCTTGTTTATTCTATACATCCCATGTATTCTTTTCAATTACCTTTTTTGCTTCACTTCTCATTGTCTTGTGTTGATCTAGGGTTGGATACCTTGTAACTCTATGCACACACTTCTTGCTGATTTTCATTGGTCCATTTTATAACCATACAAAATTGTCATGTATTCTACTCAAAACTATCTTTATCCATTTTGTCTTGAAGATGTTGGGAAAATTTGGGGCACATGTTAACCCTTTCTTCTCAACAATTTTGTATTCCTCCTTCAACACTCTATTTTCACACAATTTTTCATATGTCTCCCTAATCTCCATGTCTCCTATGCTTCCAACCTTACATGTATAGCAACATCTAACATCTTGAATCATTAAAACTCACAGTGGTACCAAATGGATCTTGTTTATAAGCTATGTCTACAATAGCTCTAAAATTTGATTATTTAATCCAATTGCTTATCAATTACACATTCAAAACTTCCTTTCCCTCTACAACCTTGGTTGTTGTTGAAGAACTAGACACCATTTCATAAAACTAGGTTTTGCAAAAACTTAAACTACGTAGCTTGACACACAATAAATACCTTTTCAATCTTGTTGAGATGGTGTCAAATAGCTATTTCATCCATTTGAAAATGCTCAAAACAATTTCTCCAATTTTCCTTTAGCTCTTTGTGCTCTTCTCTAAATTCAAATGATGTCAACTAAGCATAAATTGATCAAATAGCCCTTAAAATGCTGCATTTAATGCTTAGTGCTTGCACAGTTATAAGTTCAGCTTCAACAGAATTTTCTGGCTCACTTAACATCCATGTAATTTTCCATATGCTTGGCAATCATTATGATCTCAGCCTACACTATCACTTATGATAGCTTGACATCAACTAGCATTTAGCTTGGCAACCATGGTGAAACTTTTCATGCTTGGCAGTAACATGAAAACTAACAAATCTTAAAGATTTCTTCTAGGTAATAATCAATACTTTGCATTTTTATTCATGCATATATAATATTTTCGAAACCAAATCCTTGGTACTGATGTATAGTATATCCTTTTAATTATTAGTCCCACTTACATCTTGATTGCTTAATTTGAGGAAGTGTGATCATTTGACCCATTAGGTGAAGTGATCCCTTCTAAACTTAATGTGTTTCAATCTTCTTTTGTCTTCCATGTCTTGTTCATCTCATCTCAAACATTCTCAACATCTGCCTTTCCTTTGCCTTTGTTGAACTCACTTCTTGGTGCCTTTGACCTCGCTAGATAATTTTTTCTTATGTGACCAATCTTCAAACAACTAAAACATGTGGTTTGACTCAACTATCTACTATAATCACTTCTAAAATGTATTCTAATACAATTCTCAGGAACATGTCCATACTCTTGATAGTATTGACAACTACACCTAGTATTATAATCCTAGTTATAAGAGTTTCCATTGTGTTTTATCTTTGTCTACTTGTCTAATGACCACTTGGGTTTGGATCTGCACTCAAAAGCTCTATGTCCATACTTTTGATAGTTGTAGCAATATCCTTCAAATCTTTGAGTGTTCATGGTCTTGGCTCTCCATTCATGTGTTTGATGACCTTGCTTGTTGCACTTATGGTAGTGACCCATGTTCTTCTACTTAACATTTTGATTTGTAGTCTTGCTCCTGCAAACATTAGCCAAATGCCCCAACTTTCCACAATTATGATAGGTGGGTTTGGATTTCTTACCTTTGTTACTTTACTCAACACTTTTGGATGATTCTCCTTCTTTAGTGTTAGTGTAGGCTAATCCAGTAGTATCATCATTAGATCTAAGAGATCTCATTAGTTTCTCAAAGTACTTGATGGCCTCACTAGGTTTGTTGAAACTTTCAACAAACTCATTTTCCCTTTTAAGATCATTGCTTAATTGTTCATTTTGCAATTTTAATGTTGTGATCTCAAGGTCTTTACAATTTAGCTCATGATTGGGAATCATGAATTGATTCATTGTCTCCAATTGCATGCTAGAATTTTTTTGTACTCATGATGTTTTCTTCTCCAATATATTGACCAATGTCCTCTTGTCATCTTCAATCATGACTTTATCTTCTATGGATTTCTTTTTCTATTTATTGACCTCCCAAAGTAATACTGATTGTACTTCTGGTTCCCTCTTTAGATTTCTATCTTCTTTAGTTAGGATTCCATTCTTTTCCATCAGATCTACAACTATTGCATCAAATTTATTGGAGTTTCCATTTGCAAATAATTTAGTAGTGTTGATTTCTTGGTATTGTGTGTGATTCTCTTCAATAGCAATTTCCTTCCTTCTTTTAAATTATCTCTTTAACTAATCTCTTGCTTCATTTAGCTAATGTAGAATGAGTTGTATTTCAATCTTCTAGTTTTCAATAATCTTTCCTAACTTGTAGACTTCCATTTCTAAGATCTCTCCTCAAAGCTGCAAAGCTTTCCCTTTTAGAGAACAAAGCTCTGATACCAATTGTTGGAATTACAATAGGAAAAGTAAACTCTTGGGGGAGGGGGGTTGTGGTTGTGAATCAGTGCTTCAATTTTTTTCCCATAAAAATAATTCACCTCACATCCATCTCACAATTCAACAAGTAAACTATAATACCATATTATGCATGTTCATCTAAAGCCTGCAAATAAGTAAACATTCACACATATATGACACAAGATATGATTACCAAAAAACCCTCCAATGAGAAGGTAAAACTAGGGTGGGGATGACACCCACAGTTGTAAAGTGTATCCAATTAAGGTTACAATTATTTGACCATAAAATATGATCTACCTTGTGAAAGGTCTACCTTGTTAAAGGCTTATAAAGACTATTAGGTCTCACCCTATTAAAGGATTTTAACACCCTATTAGAAATGTGCCTGATTAGAGGACTTCAACTCACAATTAAGTAAGCACCTTGTTAGAGGATTTCAACACTACTTGTTAGGACTACTCTGTTAAGAGATTTAATTGATTCACCTATTAGAATGTCTCAACAATGATCCTATAGCTAGTATTGCTAGATAATAGATCACCTCTTTGCATATATCCTTGATCCTCCTTCGACCAAATTTCTTTGTTCTTTCCTTTCACTTCTTCCTCTGTTCTTCTCTAATTGGTTTTACTATGTAAATCAATTCATAACACCTTAATCACCATGAATGCTCTAATTTCGCATGCAAAAAACTCTTCAATTTTTCTTAAGCATTTATTTTAGGATTTATCTTCCTTACAAAGTCCTAGGTGACTTAGGGTTAAGTATGAATCAATGGTTGTGATTCACCCATAATGCCTCTTAAACCTTCCCTTTTTTCTATTTGGATGCATGTAATGCATAGGGATTCACATTTAAGATTCACCCTTATCAACAAAGATCGTAAAATAATTTTTAAGTCAACTAAAAAATGGTTTACATAGTAGTGTGTGCCAATACAAATAACTATGTTGAAACTATATTACTCAACATCTGAAGTCCCTGGTGCTTGGCACTAACTGTAACTTGAATGTTGTCACTTGGCATCTGAATGACTTGACATGCACTGCTTGCTTAACACTTGAATCACTTGACACATACTATATGCTCAGTATCTGAGTGACTTGACACTTGAGTGGCTCGACACTCACTGTTACTTGGCATGCTTTATCTTATATGTTGTGCTCGACATTGATTACTTGTTCGACATGAACTAAGTAAATGACTTATAATGACTTAAGTCTATAGACACTGACTTGTTAAAACTAGTCTGAGATCAACAGAAGGATGGCCAACCTCCTAAGACCTTGCATTGACATTAACTTCTACATTTATTTGATAATAACTATTATATAAGTTAAATAATTGGTCTTTTAATCTTGCATTTTGAGCCTTGCATAAATATGCATTGTATCCCTAAAAGAAGATTAATGGAATTCTAAGAATTGTTAAAAAAATATCTATTATGGCAAGAGAATATCTTATGTAACATGGCATTGCTTGCTTGCTAAATGCATGATAAATTAAAATTTATTCAATTTTTTTTTTTTCAAAAGCAATTATAATTATTATTCCATATACAATCTTGTGTTTTTTGAGTATTCAATCACTATCTTGGAATGTATTTTTTGGATTTTCTTTTTCAATTGGGATTGGATTTGTATGAGATTTCTACATGTTTAGCTTGACTAGTATTGTATCTACCATTATTTTATAAAAAAAATTGGTTGTGGAAGCCATTTGCACAATCTCACCGATAATTTTTTATTGTTATTTGGACATTTCAAGATGCAAACATCATGGAGAAGTTTGTAGAGAGTAATAAATATTAATATGAATATTATCATAGAATTTCAAAGAGTAGTAAGGATCTCACACCTGAAACTCAAAACCAACTAAAGTGACTCTGGCTAGGTTGGAACAAACTTTAAAACACATGCATCAAAAGCATAACAAACCATGACTTTTATTTTCTCACTGCAACAAGAATCTTTCAGCTATTTGACTAACTTTCATAACTCTGCCTAAATTCAAATGATGGTAATAATTGCTTAAATTTACATAGTTTCTATAAAATAAGCATCTATTACACTATAATTCCTAATTGAGACACTAAAAATGGAATTGAATGTCGAATACATAAAAAAAAAACCTTGAGTTGATGTGTAGGCATTTCAACATGAGAAGTATACATATTTTGAAATTAGTCTAGATTAAATGTATATGTAGTAACAAGGAAAAATATAAGTGGGTAGTACCTAAAATAAGTTACAAGGCTTTATGTGATGTAGGGGTGACTGAATTAGGAGGTTCGAGAATTGGATATCGAGATATGATTTAGACAATCTTTTTTTTGATTTATGGGGAATCTATTTTTATAATAAAATTTAGGGGCACATACTTCAAATTTATACAATGTTGTGTAGAGTGCAGTTGCTAGTTTGATTAGGATCCTTACAATTATTCAATGGGTTTTCAACCTTTGTCTTCTCTTGAAATTTCAAGACCCTATCATCCTTGCAACCAATTAGGATTAGGGAACTTGCACTTACTTTATCTACAAGCTACATTCATCTGTGCCTTTTTTTGTAGGGAAGCTTATGACTAGAAAAGAAAAGAAATTTCTAGTGCACTACAAATGAGTTCATTTATAGTAGACATTATCTAGAGAGATGAGGACTCAAGCAATGGTCATGCATTTTTCTTGAGACATAAGGAGGGCAAGAATTAGAGAGCATGTTCCATGTTTTATGCAAAGAATATAAAGGGGTGCAATAATGTCAAGCACAACCATTTCTAATTTATTTTTGAATAATTTTGAATTCATTGAGCTAGATTGGGTCATATTAATTTTGTAGCACCTTCTATTTTGTTCAAAGTCTATTTTAGGATTTGGCAGCATAGAATTTTGAGGGAGAAGAAGAAGAAGAAATATTTGGAGAGAGAAAGTACTTGAATAGTGAGAGAATGCGTTTGAATTTTCCTCTCAGATTTGGAACATAAGAGATTGGTTGGCATTGTGGGGGATCCTTTTAAGCTTAACAAACTAGTATGTGTGGGTGTGTTAGAAATGGAGGGCTCGAGCAATGGTCATATATTGTCACAGAAGAAATTATTGTCTAGAGTAGGGACATCAGGTTGTTTCTAATTTTTATTATTATCCAATAGAAAATTAGACAATTTATTTTTTACAAATTTTTAAACATATACAAATTTTTAAACTATAAAAAAATTATATGTTTAAAAAATACTAAAAAAATATTGGTTGAATTAATTGATCTTATGCATAAACCAATGCAATGATATTATGTCATAGGCATGAACTCATAATAATAAACTAAACTAAAATTCAACATGTCCATGTCGGTTGAAAAGTGAAGGTCATGACCCATTAAGGATGCAAAACTACTACCAATACCATGTCAAAATATGGAGAAAGAGTGTGTGAGGAGTTTTCAAGGACATCGGGTTAAACATACAATGACCCCTAGAAAATAAAGGAGATTTAGGGGGGGGGGGAGAGGATAAGTGTAATGACAAAAATAATTAATACAAAAATATATATTTAAAAATACTAAGACTCATTATTACATGGAGCAAAAAATAAATTTGAAATTACATTATTAAGTGGATGCCCACGTATATTTCTATCAAAGGTGGTATAAAATTTAGAAAATATCCTCTACTTTTCCTAAAAGATACCACCAAGACCATGGTATCAAAAATGATTGTAATATTAAAGAAAACATATAAAGAGGGACCAATTTGATATTATATCAACTCATACCAACTTTTAAACCAAATGTGATAGTATATCAACTTATATATAAATGTGATCGCTTGATTCAACTAGCTCTACCCTCCCTCACTAGTTTTCCCACCCTACAACATTTTCAAATTTCCATGGCTTCTATTAGGGAGGATCCGTTATCCCTCTCTACCCCTATGAGTTTGAATCACTTTGGCCCTACTACTGACCCCCATGTCATAGAGGCTACTCAGGTTCACCAACTATGGTTTCTATCATTGTTGTTGATTCTCAGGTTATGCGTGCAATGACTGTGGAGCTTATTGGTGTGCTTGAACAATCCCCCACTAAAGATAGCTAGAAATTAGAGCTTATGGGGGCCTTTAAGAATATTATTGAATCTATCTTAGTGAATATTACTATAATAGAAGAAGGAATAGAGATTGGGCTCCTAGACTTTGTTGTTGACAAGAAAATGATGTACCTTAATATGACTTTGGTTTGGAGATTTGTAAAGTTCAGACCCTCAATTGATATGGTAAGAAAATGAACCTCTTTATAATATAATCTCAAGAGTATTGCTTCCACTTTTCCATTTCCTCATGGACTCTTCCTATTCTATTTAATAGTTGCTGAAGACCTTTCATAGGTAATGTCAGGCTTGTAGTTATTTGACAAACACGCTCTCACGTTGGCTAAATGGAAGCCATGGTTCAACTCTGAAAATGATCTAACATGCATGGCACTAGTTAGGGTCAGCCTATAGGATCTCCCCTTAGAATTTAGGATGGGAAGATCTACAGATGGATAGGGGATTCATTTGAGAACTATATTTTTGTAGACCTAGTTACCCTTTCCAAGTCCTAATGGGTTTTGCATGAGGTTTTGTGTTAATGTGTCCATAAATAAAACCCTACCTAAATTTGTGATTCTTAAGTCAATATTTGGTAAATAAACACATGCACTATCCTATAATAATACAACCATGTAGTTTTAGTAGTACATGAGTAGAGGACATACATATGCTACATAGAAATTGAGCTTGGCTATAGAAAAAAAAGAAAGAGAAAACAACCTCCCTAGGGGTTTCCATTGTCACCACTAGAGAGTAATCAAATAATAACTCACTTGCTAGTGGGGACAAAAATTAGACCTTAACAATGGGTGAAAAATCCCCTAAAGTGTCCAGATATGTTGGGCTAGAGGTTGGAGAAATCCCCAAACTTCCTAAGATAACTACTTCAGAAGTGACGATGGATAGTCTTGAAACTATTAACAAGAATGGAAAAACCCCTCAACAAGCTAATATAGAAGGTGTGGTGGGAAGCCATCTACTAGGACTCAAAAATTCACAAGGATTTTGAGTACCATATTGGAAAACTTTGCAAAAGGTTACCCCCTATAAGTGTCTTTCTTGCATATGTACTCAGATGTTGTTTTGAATCTAATAATATATTTCAGGTTTTCATTATCTTTCATTTAAAATATTCATGCACCTCAAGTCATTAATCTAAATTTTTGAATCATTTAGTGAGGTGTCATTTGGAGCACTTGTCAAATCTCTATTTTTGCCTAAGTGTCAAATAGTGTTTAGAGGGCTAGTTTGCATTTGAATATCTTGTACCCAGTAAAGTTTTAGGACATTCCTCTTTGAGAATGTTTATTATGCATATCAGTGAACCTGTGTTTCATATTTTGAGTCATTTTGATGAGTTTTGATAGGGTTTTGAGTTCCACAAAGTTGGTTGTTCATTGATGTCCTACTGTTGCACTTTGTTCAAAAATCTAAGAAGTCCTGTTTGACAATGAATAATTTATGAGCCATTGATTTAACCCATATCAAAGAATTATAATTATCTATATAAAATCTAACCCATGTCCCAAGTTACAAATTCCCAATTGACCATTTGACTGGTTTGCGAAGTCAAATCCAAGTGCAACATTTTGTTTCTAATGTGTTTTGGTGTAGGACAAGTTTTAAAAGGTAACTTTAGATATCAATATCTTTTGACTTGAATATCGTCATGGGGCAAGATTTTATAGATAAGATCTTTATGGACTAGTCAACATGTGTCTTGAATGACAAGGTCAGATTAAGTGGTTTTGTTAGTTTTTAAAGCCAATTTCAAGGCTTCTCGACACAAAATGGATAGTTTGTAGAGATGATAAAAATGGAGTATTCAACAATTAACCAGTGATCAATTTCAATTTTAATAACAAGGAGATTACTTAGAGTATTATTGGGAGCTCATTTGTTTGAAAAAAAGACAAAATAAAATTAGTCGGGCCACCTTAGGACTTGACTTGAACCATTAAAATTTAGCTTTTGCATCATGAGTAGAAACTTTTATTATTTAAATTATTTTGATTTAAATGGTAATGATGATAATGAAACATTGGAAGTGAAAGACATGTGGAAAGGATAAATGAATAAATTCAAGAAGTGAAACTTCCTAGTTTAGATATTTCTACAAGTTGCCATTCTGCAAGTAATTTATTTATGAACATGGAATTGGATTATCAAATGTTAAAACTCAACTATCATAACTTATTAAATTTGTAATTTTTGAAAAAGAAG
Organism: Cupressus sempervirens; assembly: GCA_028749045.1. NCBI lineage: Eukaryota > Viridiplantae > Streptophyta > Pinopsida > Cupressales > Cupressaceae > Cupressus > Cupressus sempervirens. The sequence continues at coordinate 487,867,389 of CM053792.1, forward strand.
CATTTACATTTTATAGCTTTGTTCAACAAGGTTGTATTGATACACTTGATGACCATTTGTGATAATTGTTGATGGATTGGTGGATTAAATTTTAATAAATGGATGTTTATCAATTGACGAGATGAACTTTTCTTTGAGCGCTCATGCTAGTTTAGATCGTACATCCTCAAGAAACCATAAAGGAGGAAAAATAAATAGGTCAGTACCAATTTTGAATGAGATTGTTGTGTTTCTTTAAGTCTGATAAGAAAATTTGTATGTCAAGATTGGGGCAAATCATTTTGTTTTCTCCTAAACATGACACTTTTTCAATGTTTGGTCATCATTCTTTAGATATTGTTGACCAAATTTTGGAGCCACAATTTGGCACTATGTATGCTTACCATCTTGTGCATTGAAGTCAATCTGCAGAAGGTGTTTCCCCTTAAGGAAGGGACGATGTAGTATTTAGCAAGACAAAGTTTTCCAAATTCATGGTGATGTGGAATAATTTTGGGTGTCATAATAAATAAGAAGAGATGACACCATTTAAGATTTGGGAACATGATGATTTTCAAGGCATTGCTTGGACCATAGATGATGTCCTTTTATAAAGAGGGCCCTTTCCCAAGTCACATTGTATGAGCATCACAAAGGAACCTTTCAACAAGAAAATGCATTCTTGAAGGGGTGTTAGTTGACACAAAGGGTGGGGGTTGTTTCAACCCACTCAGCATAGGAGCCTAATTTACAGAACAAAATAAATGGTTCATTTCAATATGCAATCTTTTTCCAAGTCTGATGCATGTGATGTGGGGAGATGTGATGCAGGAGCATCCAGAGGTATAAGGGCAATCCTGTGTCATCCAAAAAAATGTACTTAGACTTAGTTTTTGTTTCATGTGTTTTCATTTTTGGATACCCATTTGGGTCAAATAAAGGTTCCAACACTCACAGTTCCACTATTAGTGTTCTAGGTTAGAGTTTTTAATCACCTTGGGATACGTGTAAATGCCAAAAAAAAGAGAGTATGTAATTGAGCCATCATTTTGGTGAACTAGAAGGTGTAAATTACCTAGATGAATGTAATTGTAATTTAGAGCATTCCAGAAAAAGAATCAGGTAAAAAGGCCCCACGGTTTGAAAGTTATTGCAATTTTTCAGTTTTTGGAGACCTCCTAAGAATGCCTAAAAGTTAGGTTAGGGGCATTAAATGACCTTGAATAGGGCCAAAAAATGGGGAATGATCAAAGGTTTTCCATAGGGCTATAGAGCACTTTGAGAGCTTTTTGGAAATGTAAACAGTTCGTCAATCAGAGCTAAGGTTGAAAAGTTATGCCTTCCAGAAGTTCGATTACCATTTTTGGATTCTTCTAATTTTGTGCCAACTTCTAATTCAACTTCTAGAGCCTTCTATTTGGTTGGTGGATGTCAAATAGCACTTTCTGGAATGTATTCCTAATCCTTAACCCTTTGGGGTCTATTTAAGAACATTTCTGGCATTGTAAAAGGCAGTTTGGAGTGGAGTTTGAGAGAAGGTACTAGGAGAAGAATTTATCTCCAGATTTATGCTATTATAAGCCCATAGGGAAACTTTTGGAGTTTGGTTCTCTGCACTAAGTGTACTAGCATATTTTCATAATTAATAAAATTTTCCCTTTCTTGTTGTGTCCATTTTGTTCTTGGGTTGTGTCCCCATCAAGTGGTATCAACGCAGGTTTTTCTGAGTGTGTAGATAGAGCGTCGACTGTGAGGCAGTTTGCACTAGGACTGTGTGGTTGTGGGTTTGAGTTAAGAAGATGCCTCCACCAAGGGAGCATGGTGGAAGGGTCAAAGCTATTCATCCTAAGGAGGCTAGAGCCCTCCAAAGGCAGGTACACGCATTGTAGGAGGAGCTCCGTAGAGGAACAAATGTTGTCGCAGGCGACGAAAGTGAGGATGACAATGAAGAAGAAGAAATTGGACTAGAAGGGGAATTTGATAGGGAAGTTCTTAATTAGGCAGAGGAAAGGCTTTTTAGGGCCATTACTAATTTTGGGAAAAGACCTACAATTGATTTGGGTGTATTTTCAGGAAATCTAAAACCAGATGAGTTGATCGACTAGATCAATGAATTGGAAGAGTACTTTGAGTATGAGGATATCAGGGATCTAGATAGGGTTAAGTTTGAAAAGGCCAAACTAAAAAGCCATGCCAAAATCTGGTGGCAAGAGGTTCAATTGGAAAGAAACAGAAGAGGAAAGGAGAAGATCACAAGGTGGGATCGTATGGTGGACAAATTGAAGAAGCAATTCATTCCTATTGATTATGAGCTTGATTTGTTTAAGAAGATGCATGGATTAAAGCAAGCAGGAAAACCAGTCCAACAATATACAGAGGAGTTTTATCAACTTTTGATTAGAGTAGGGCATGTAGAAGCAAATAAGGAGAAGGTTGCTTGTTATATCAGTGGGTTGCGACCTAGCATCTAGGAGGAATTAAGTCTGGTAAGAATGGCCAGCGTTGAAGAGGCATACCAATTTTCCCTACGAGTTGAAGAGAAGCTAAATAAGAGGTTTGAAGGGAGACAAAGAGGGCATGGTCAAGGATGAAGGGGTAGTGGTAGGTCATCTGGAGGTCAAAATGAAACTCAAAAGAAAAATGAAGATGTGGGTACTAGCCGAAACTAGAGGAACGAGGGTTTCAACCGCTCCCATGATCAAGTGTTTGGAAATTAGAGAGGAAGAGGTAGAGGACATGGACAAGGAAGAGGAGGCTTTCGTGCTACCTATTTCCATTGCAATGAAGGAGGTCATCGTGCCTTTGAATTCTCTCAATGACAAGGAAGGACAGATAGGAGATCTGAGGGTCAAGCTAGGATGTGGATGAGGATGCACAATCATCACATTTAGAGGATGCAAAAAGAGGAGAGACTTTAGTAAATGAAAGGGTTCTACTAAGTGGTGAGATTGAACCTAGACAAAGGAGGAGTTTATTCCATACCAGGTGCAAGTGTGAGGATAAATTTTGTGATGTGATCATTGATGGTGGTAGCACTGATAACTTGGTATCACAGGAGATGGTCTCTAAGTTGAAGCTCAAGAGGGAGAAACACCCCCAACCCTATCAAATTGCTTGGGTGAAAGATGATCATAAGGTCTTGATAAGTGAACAATGTTTAGTGAAATTCAAAATTGGAAGTTACCATGATGAAGTTCTCTATGATGTTATTCTAATGGATATTTGCCATCTATTGTTGGGAAGACCATGGCAGTTTGATAGGCATGCAGTACATGATGGTCATGCAAATACATACTCTTTAACAAAGGATGGAGTTTGCCACAAACTGAACCCCATGAAAAAGGAAGGTGAAAAGGTATGTAGCAATGCTAGGATTTGTCTTATTGATGGAAGGAAGTTTTTAGATGGCATGAAACATCAGCGTATGTGCTATGCTTTGATTCCTAGGAAAGATAAAGAAGGTAGTAGTGAAATACCACTTGAAGTTTTAGATTTACTAGGTGAGTTTAGAGATATCATCTCTGATAATGTTCTAGAAGGATTGCCACCGGTAAGGAAAATTAGTCACCAAATAGATTTAATCCCAGGAGCTAGTTTTCCTAACAAGGCTGCTCACAGGATGACTCCTACTGAAACTAAGGAGCTAAATAGATAGGTTCAGGAGCTATTAAGGAAGGGCTTGATTCGGGAGAGCCTGAGTCCATGTGCAGTACCTGCAGTACTAGCACCAAAGAAGGATAGAGAGTGGAGGATGTTTATAGACTCTCGAGCTATAAATAGGATAACCATCAAGTATCAGTTTCCTTTGCCAAGAATGGATGATCTTATGGACTGCTTGAGTGGAGCTCAGTACTTCACAAAGATAGATCTCAAGAGTGGCTATCATCAGATATGGATATGAGAAGGAGATGAGTGGAAAACTACCTTCAAGACCAAGGAGGGTCTTTATGAGTGGTTAGTCATGCTCTTTGGATTGAGGAATGCCCCAAGCACCTTCATGCGGCTTATGAATGATGTACTTAAGAAGTTCTTGGGAAAATTTGTTATTATCTATTTGGATGATATTTTAATTTTCAGAAAGACTTTGGAGGAACATTTATTGCATATTCGTAGTGTCCTTGAAAGGTTAAGGGAAGAGAAACTATTAATTAATTTGAAGAAGTGTATCTTTGCAAAAAGGGAGTTAGTCTACTTGGGGTTTGTTATATCACCTGAAGGTCTGAAAATGGATCCAAAGAAGGTAAAAGCCATCTTGGAATGGCCTACTCCAAGGTCTGCTACTGAGGTAAGATCATTTCATGGTCTGGTTAGTTTTTACAGGAAGTTCATTAAGAATTTTAGTGGCATATGTGCACCCCTGACTGAGACAATAAGAGGGGATAGAAAAGAGTTCAAATTGACTGCAACAACTACGAGAAGTTTTGAATTGCTAAAGAAGAAGGTGACAGAACAACCTGTGTTGGCACTTCCAAATTTTAGAAAGGTGTTCCAGGTTGATTGTGATGCTAGTGGCAGTGCTATTGAGGCTGTATTAAGCCAAGAAGGTAAGCCTATTGCATATTTTAGTGAGAAATTGAATGATGCAAAAAAGAAGTGTTCTGTTTATGATCAAGAGTTCTATGCAATAGTTCAGGCCTTAAAGAAATGGAGGCATTATTTATTGCCAAAGGAATTTGTTTTATATATTGATCACCAGCCATTACAGTACCTAAATAGCCAAGGTAAAAAGCATATGAAGTGGGTAGAGTTCTTACAAAGCTATACATTTGTGTTGAAGCGTAGAAGTGGAAAATCTAACAAGGTTGCAGATGCACTAAGTAGGAGACAGTTGTTGCTTATAGTAATGCAGGTTGAAGTAGTTGGATTTGTTGAACTCAAGAATTTGTACCCTGAGGATCCTGATTTTGCTGAAGAGTGGAAAGCTTGTAAAGAGCCTGTTGCTGTAGACAGAACTAAGTGGTTAGACTATCTGATTCAGGATGGTATGTTATTCAAGGGCAGTCAATTATGCATTCCAAGGAGTTCCATGAGGGAAAATTTGATTAAGGAAAAACAAAGTGGAAGGATGGTAGGACATTTTGGTCAAGATAAGACCATTGCCATTCTTAGAGAACATTCTTTTTGGATTCATATTTCATAGGATGTGAAGAAGTTTGTACATAGTTTTTAGATTTGTCAAGTTGCCAAGGGATTTAGTCACAATATTGGACTATATCAGCCATTGCCTATTCCATCAAAGCCATGGGAGGACATAAGTATGGATTTTGTTCTTGGATTGCCGAGGACACAAAGGGGTAATGACTCAATATTTGTGGTGGTTGATAGGTTCTCCAAATTGGCACATTTCATTCCATGCCACAAAACTCATGATGCTGTCCATATTGTAGACTTGTTTTTTAGAGAGGTGGTAAGACTACATGGTCTCCCAAAGAGTATAGTTTTTGACAGAGATACTAAATTTGTTGGGTATTTTTGGAGAACATTGTGGAAGAAGTTGAGAACTAACTTGAAATTCAGTTCCACACATCACCCACAGACTGACGGCCAAACAGAAGTGGTAAACAAAAGTCTGGGCAATTTGCTGAGATGTTTAGTTGGGGATAAGCCCAACGGGAGGGATTTGATTCTACCACAAGCAGAGTTTTCTTACAATAACTCTATAAACAAGAGTACTGGTAGATCAACATTCCAAATTGTATATGGAAGTAGCCCAAGGACTACACCAGAATTGAGGAAGATAGATCAAGGGGAGAGGACAAGTGCTAAAGCCGAAGAATTTGCTGAACATATCAAGCGTCTACATGAGGAGGTCCAGGTACACTTTACCAAGATGAATCAAGAGTATAAAGCTAGGATTGATCAAAGGAGAAGACATAAGGAATTCCAAGTAGGGGATCTAGTCATGGTACACTTATAAAAAGAAAGATTTCTAGCTGGTACTTACAACAAACTAAAAATGAAGAAATTTGGCCCCTGCAAAATTCTGAAGAAACATGACTCAGGAAATGCATATGAGGTGGAGTTGCCAGATGGTATTCACATTTCTCCTATTTTCAACATTGCAGACTTAACAAAGTATCATGATGATGGTGCAGATGAGGAGCCGATGTTAGAGCCATGCCCAATTCCTACTTCTAAGAAGGAGGAGATAGAGGAGATTCTGGATAGTCATGTTGGTAGGAGTACTAGAAATAGGTAGTATGAAGAGTATGAAGTCAAGTGGAAAGGACGACCGATAGAGGACTCAACTTGGATATCAGCAGTTGAGGTTTCCCATTTGGGATTTCCTCTACCATTCATAAAGTGACAGGGTCACTTTTCAATCTACCCTGGGTGTCTGATGCAGGAGCATCCAGAGGTATAAGGGCAATCCTATGTCATCCAAAAAAATTTACTTAGACTTAGTTTTTATTTCATGCGTTTTCATTTCTAGATACCCATTTGGGTCAAATAAAGGTTCCAACTCTCATAGTTCCACTATTAGTGTTCTGGTTTAGAGTTTTTAATCACCTTGGGATACATATAAATGCTGAAAAAATAGGATTATGTAATTGAGCCATTATTTTGGTGAACTAGAAGGTGTAAATTGGTCGGATGAATGTAATTGTAATTTAGAGCATTCCAGAAAAAGAATCAGGTAAAAAGGCCCCACGGTTTGAAAGTTATTGCAATTTTTCGATTATTGGAGACCTCCTAAGAATGCTTTAAAGTTAGGTTAGGGGAATTAAATGACCTTTAATAGGGCCAAAAAATGGGGGATGAGTGAAGTTGGTCCATAGGGCTATAAAGCACTTCGAGAGCTTTCTGAAAATGTAAACAGTTCATCAATCAGAGCTACGGTTCAAAAGTTATGCCTTCTGGAAGTTCGGTTACCATTTCTAGATTCTTCTAATTTTGTGCCGACTTCTAATGCGACTTCTAGAGCCTTCTATTTGGTTGGTGGATGCCAACTAGCACTTTCTGAAATGTATTCCTAATCCTTAACCCTCCTAGGTCTATTTAAGAACATTTCTGGCATTGTAAAAGGCAATTTGGAGTGGAGTTTGAGAGAAGGTACTGGGAGAAGAATTTATCTCCAGATTTATGGTATTTTAAGTCCATAGGGAAAGTTTTGGAGTTTGTTTCTCTGCACTAAGTGTACTAGCATATTTTCATAGTTAATAAATTTTTCCCTTTCCTATTGTGTCCATTTTGTTCTTGGGTTGTGTCCCCATCAAGATGTTGTCTCAACTTCTTATACTATTTCATATTTGTGGAGAGACATATATTAGTGAGTAGGTAGCACAAAGTAAAAAGCTCATTTGTGACATCCAAATAGGAAATTCAGAATGAAAATTTGATGTTCAAACATACTTTGAAATGGTTGAATGCACACTTAGCATTTTTGCAAAATTAGATGTCTACTCAAGGAGAGGGATTGAAGTTTTCCCCAACCTAGATTCTTGGCATATGATGCTTGTTACTATTCAAGACTTCAAGCACATTCAAATGTAAAGTACACAAATTTACTTAGCTTGATTCAATGTGTAGTTCACCTTTGTGGTTGGAATCAAGTATCTTGGATCATGTTTAATGGATGATCAAAATGTGCATATTATGACTTTCAAGGCCTGATTTGTATACATAGCCAGATTTACACCAATCAAAGATGAATATGGATTAGTCCCATCACCAATTTGAAATGTACTACTCTTCTTGGTGTATATATGTGTTAGGGAAGGTGTGAGAACATTATTGATATGAAGAAAGAAGAAACTTCTAGTTTCTTATTCTTGAATAGTAGATGCATATTTATACAATAGATTGACCCACCAAAATTCCTAAATGACTACTAATTAGGTTGACAACAAATTGCTTCATGATTAACAACACATTCATAAACTTGACAGCTAATTGGAACTTATGGACACTTGACTCAAACACATCTATAACTAGTCATTGTTTACAACTCAAACTCTCTGACTCACACCTGAATTAAACCTATGTTTCCAACAACTCAAATAAAGTTTGTCACTTGTGCAAAAATTATTTATTTACTGTGTTTGGAACATTAACTCCAACATTTTTGGAGTTAAAGTTCCAACTGTAGTGAATAAATCATATCTAGTTAATGTGGCAAAGAGTTTGAGTTGTAAATAATGACTAGTTATAGATGTGTCTCTTATATCCAATTAGGTGTCAAGTTCATGTGTGTGTTGCTGATCATAAAGTAGTTTGTTTTCTATCTATTTAGCAATAATTTAGAAATATTGGTGGGTCAAACTATTATATAAATATGCCAAAAGTTCCTTCTTTCTCTATTTTAAACATTGTTGTTCTTTTTTTCCAATATGGTATCAAAGCCATCTTGGACTATTAAATTGTGTGTGTTAGAGAAGACACTATCAAGGAGATGAAGCTTGGAGAAGAGCCACCATATATTGATAGTGATGATGATTTCAATGAAGATGAAGATCCTATCATATTTTGAAGAAACCAATGTTTTGAATGTAGGTAAGGATGTAGTAGAGGCTAAATAGATGCTCAATAGTATGAGGTACTAATGGATTAGAGAAACTATATCTCATTGGGATTATGAGACTCTCATGTGTGGATTGGTGTCAAATAGTTTAGGGAGATATGAAAATATGAAAGCTTGACATTATAACTTTACGAGGGTTATGCGGCATTTCATGTGCAAATGGTATCCAATGGTGTTTCAAAGCTGGATAATAGCTGCATGACTATACCAATAGTTGGGAGCAACTTGAGGAAGTTTTATTGGTTTATGAAATATCTTTCAAAGAATAAATTTTTAGATAATGTTTTTTATTTGTCACATTAAGTAGGTATATTGGAGCTGATGTTCCAATTATAGTTAATAAATCACATTTGATTATGTGTGTTGCATATGTGGCAAAGATTTTGAGTTGTAAATAATGACTAGTTGTAGACGTGTCTCTCATATCCAGTTAGGTGTCAAGTTTATGTGTGTTTTGTCAATCATAAAGTAGTTTGTTGCTTGTCTAATTAGTAGTAAGTTAGGAATATTGGTGGGTCAATCTATTATATAAATATGTAGAAAGTTCCTTCTTTCTTTGTTTTAAACGTTGTTGTTCTATTTTTCCAATATAGTGGAGTTTGAATGGAATAGGTTTCTATTTATCACCCTTACTAATGACTGTAACCAACAATGAAGAGATTCATTTATTTTTAAATTCCCTTCCAACCTTTTCACACGCACATAATAGAGAAAATACATTGTTTCTGCCACCCATGTCATGCTAGTAAATTGCATGGAACAAGTTTGTTGACTTCATACTTGAATAGCAAAGGCCATGATATGAAAAGTGGAGACTATGGTTTATGGGAGAACATTGTATTGGGAACGAGAAAATTAGAGGAATTATTACCATTGGTCTATGATATCTTTCAAAATGGCAAAGATTACAATTTTTATAAGAAGTTGTTGATGCATGTGAACTATGTCATTGTTGTAGAGATGATGTTCAAACTGAAATACTTGGGTGTGTAATCACCTAAAAATGGTCATCTAGACTATTAGCCCCCTTTTCAACATTTTGGCTAAATTAATTTAATCATTTACTTAGACCAAATTGCTAATAATCAATTTATTTGATTATAACCTATAGTTTGACTATGCTATCCTAAGTTCATTATTTGATTAAAAGAACATGTCCCCTTTTAATTAAATAAAACACCCCATTCTTCTAACCCACTTAAAGTGCACACATAAAGTCTTTTTTCTATTTTGCAATTAAAAGAAAAGGCTTTGTGACTTTTTTCTTATATGACAAGTCAACTTATATTCTATTGGTTGACTTGTGTGTGCACATGGATCACTCCTCTTTTTGAATTCCACCATTGATCATCCACCATCTTCATCTTGATCTCTACCGTCCATACATCTTTAAAAGAGAGAGAGCTTTCCCCCTCAATCCATCCTCATTTTTTGAATATTGTTATGCTGTAGGTTTTCTAACAGGTTTCTTTGGAGCTTTGTGGAGAACTTCTATTTCTTGTCTACATTCTCTCATACCATAGCATTTTAGCTTAGATTCATGTTGCATGTTAGTTTAGCTTCTATTTTGCAATGATCTATCTCACATAGCTTAATATTTGGATTGTAACACTCTCATACATGTTTTAGCATAGCTCCACTTTGCATCTCATTCTAGCTTAATCTTCATTTGCATTGCATTCTTGAGGAACTTCTTGGGACATTTGCATTCTTGCATCTTGTCTTTGGAATCTCCCATTGCATGGTTTACTAGCAAGAAGAGTATCTCTAAGGCTCATCTGAGAGCCCTTGAATTTGAAATACACTCTCTTGCACTCTGTGGATAGGGAGCTCTAAGCCGGCATCCAAGCATTCCAAACTCATGGAATCGTTTGGATAGAAGGGTTTAGAGTGTGACACACTCTCTAGTGTATATTTTTGGCACCCACCGTGGGGCTTGAATCAAGTTTCTAGCTCCATTTGCTTTTATTTTTCATCTCTGGGTTTTTACAGTAGCATATTGGATCTAATCAAGTGCTTTTGTAGAATTATCACTTTGGTTTTAAGGCCAACCCATAAGTAGATTGGTTTGAAGGCCAAAAATCTAGTTGGTTTAAAGATTTAATCATATCTTTTAAACTGCTTAGATTTTGGTTTTGAAATTTTGTTTTCAAGTTGGTTATGTGCTCAAAATGTCTCAGTCCAATTTTTAAAGCATTTTGACATGATTTGCGAGAGTTATAATTTTTTCTTTGTTTTTCATAAAAAACCATTTTTGATCGCAAATGAGTGCATTTTTTAGAAAAACTTACATTTTCAAATTTTTTTTTGAATTCTAATGGGGGTTATTTCTTTGTGTTTTGACTTTTGAGGTCGTATTAGGGATCAAAAACTTGATTTGATAAATTTGGCCTGTTTTGACAAAATCAATCTCTAGAGCGCAAATAATGAGATTTTTTTAAATTTCTTGCATTTTTGGAAAGCTCTCTAATTTTTAACAGGGGTCTCTTCTTTTCATTTTTATTTTTGGATTGAAATCATAGCAAACAAGTCCAATCTTGTTGACTAGGTCAAAATTAAAGAGTAAAAATGAGAGCAATTGTGATTAACTTGCACTTTCTTTGCATGCACTTGGTTGGAAGATAAATTGGATTTTTGAGGCAACTCACCACTTTTTATTGCAGATTTTTATGTTATTTCACACTAACTTATGGTGCTAACAAGTTCTGATTGCAGGTTGCCATCCTTGTAAACAAAAATTGAAACATTGCATAAAAATAACACATGTCAAAGCTTCAAATGCACAAGGGCTACTAATGATTGTTTGCAGGGCTGCCCAATGCATAAAAACTCAATTTTGCTTGTTCTTTACTTTTACATGTGTGGCACATACTAGTTGTTTATTTTTAGGCACATTAAAACTTACAATTGGGATCTTTTGGTAATAGGAGAGTATGCTCTTCACCCTTGTGGTGAATTAGAAATCTTGACTTGCCATTTGGTTTCAAAAGTAAGGGGTAACTGAATCTTTTTGGCGTGTTTAGGAGAAAATGATTGGAATAGGAAAGTATGCTCTTCACCCTTGTGGTGAATCATAAATCTTGACTTCCAAAAGTTGATCCACTCTTTGTGTAGTTTAGAATCCTTTAGAGGGCCTGCTCTCGGACAACCTGAGAGGAACGACCCAAGTGGGGACAAGCCGATTACCCAGCTCTTCCAACCCACTATAAACTCAAGGCTATAAAGGACATAAAACCTTGGTATATATAGTGTTTATCTTCACCTAGTGTGATCACTTATGGAATTTCGACCATAGGGAGATCACTAGGCAAGAATGCTTAAGGTACTCTTGTGATCGCGAGATCGGTTACTCATCGCAAGGTGAGGTGTCCCGTAATTGGCAGCAAGAGGAACACTATGAACGGAAGTCCTATCTAAACACCCTAAGTTAGTAACTACCTTTTTTAGCCGCTCAACTTCTTGGTGCAAGGATTGATCCTAGTGGACTACTCGGATCACCCCAAGATTTACACTCACCATATGTGTTCCCTTGGTTATGTTTATGGAATTTCCATGAAAAAGCCAATATCTCTTGTGGGCAACCACTTGGTGTGAGGCAAAGGAGCATTAAGCGTGGGCCAAGTTGTTGAGTAATGAACCATGTCCTTTAGGTAGATATTGCTTGATGTGTTCTCGAATGTGCTAGACCTGTGAAAATCTTTGGAACATATACATGACGATAGTTCTAGGGATTTCTTTTGAGACCTCACATATTCTTGTATCATGCAAGGTTGCTTTGTCCATTGCTTGATTTTTTGAAGAATACTCCATGTGTCACTATGTTGCTTGGAAAGAAATTGCTTTTGAAAATCAAACTTGCTATACTATCAACTATTGTCAAACTTTTTCAACCAAGTCAAAATGTCAAGTGCAAACATTTTCTTGTGTTACTTACTAAGGGGGGGTTTCATCATTTGGCTATGATTTGTTATGTCTCTAGTTCTTAAACATGCTTAAAGTGGCTCTTTGGTCTTAGTGCTATGGTCTTTTTGTCTTCATGGTCTATGCATGCTTGCTAGTTATCCTTTTGCTAAAATGGTTACCTTGATTTCTTGACTACACTCTTGAGTTGGGAAAGTTGTTCACTTGTCACCCTACTCGCTCTATCTATTTGGCTATTTTAGCATCTTGCCTAGCTATTGAATTGAGTCATTCATGTCATAAGTTTCTTAGACATATTGTTTGACAAGTCACTTTAATCTCTCTCTACTATATTGGCAAGTGAACACTCTACCTCTCTAGTTTGGACATCAAGTTATCTTGTGTCACCCTATTAGCCTCCTCTAGTCTCCTTCATGCTTGATTATCTATCTACCACTATGGAGTTCAAATCTTGTGCTACCAAACCTCAACCAAATCTAGATAATCATGATATCCTCCATATCACTAAAGAGTTTCAAGATCTATATGTGCAATACAAAGAACTAGAAGATACAAATGATCTTTCTTACCTTCATTTCTCTAAGTGCATGACAAAAATGAAGTCTAAACTTGAGAAAAGGTTAGAGGAGAAGATTGCATCATTACATGAATCTTCCTTAAGGTCTTTACATGCATGTGAGTCACCTTCTTTGAGGTCATCCTCTTCTTCTAGGTCTACATGCTCTACTTCAAGCCATCAAATGTCTTCATCTTCTAGATCTAAAGACCTACTTAGAAAGAAAGAAAGTGATACCTCCTTTGATCCTATGCCAAGTTTTCATGAAAAACCTATCTTTGACCAATATGATGAAGACATGGATGCATGCTATTCACTTGAGAAACAACAAGAAGATCATAGACATATTTTTGAGAGGACTTTTACTCCCTTGGAACATTCTTATGATGACATTTTGCAAACACTTCTTGAAACTAAGCTCATCATGTTGCCTAAGTCTAGCTCATATGGAAACCCATTCTTGGATATCTATTGTGCTTATCATCAACATAATGAGCATAGTACTTCAAATTGCATTGAGCTAAAACATAAAATCCAAGATCTTATTGATAATGGAATTATTGATACCTCTAATGATTCATGCAATGAGGATACTTTTCTTGAGCAAGATTACATTAATGAACCTATGTCTAGTAGCGGCTCTATTACATCTTCCACTTCTTCCAACACTCATGCATCTCCCAACACTTCAAATCTTTCCAACATGCCTCCATCAAATAAAAAACCTAATGCTTTCCACATAGACTACGTGTATCCTCAAGGGCTACCTCTAAAAGAAACTCAAGCTAACCTTCACTTGGTTGAAAACCTTTTCCATGCTACTAATCCTAAACATCCTCAACCTTCATGCACTACAATGCCTAATCTAAGCACTACTCCATTCACTCTTCATTCTCCCTTGTCCTTAAAAGTGGCTCCATGTCAAGAGGACTCTCAAAAAGAAAAAGTTATAAATATTAAGAAAGATCAAGATCAAGCACCCTTTCATCTCCTTCAAAATGTCACTCCTCCATATCCTATGTCTTATCCACCTCCTAAGTATGATGAAGACACAACTTCCATTATCTCCCTTGAGCTTACTGAAAATTATGAGAAAAGTTCTCTTCATATGCTATCCAAGGCTACTTGTCAAGATCAAAGCATCCCCTCATGTTCTACTTCTCCATATCCACTTCAAAATTGTACTCAAGCTTCAAGTGCTACTATTAAAAATGTTGTTCCTATCAAAGGTACTCATGAGTCTATTGATGGCTTTGACCATGTTGCTCATTCTAAAGATGTTGATATCCTTTCCCACTATCCCTTTGCATCTTCTAAATCTATCCTTGGTCCTTATCCATCTAAGCTAAAGCATTCAAACCTTCCATCCATTTTGGGGCCTTATGTTCCTCCATCTCCTACATTCACTCCTAGCTCATTCCCTAGCTCTCCCATCATACCTCAAGATCAATAAAGATACTCATCCTTGATGACTTTTCACCCATCTATACATCTAAACCAGTCATATCATCCTTATTCATCCACAAATCCCAAGTCCTTTGGAAGTGAGAATAAACATAAGAATCCATTGAAAAAGAAAGATCACTATGTCCCATCTAATCAACATGTGAATGCTAAGAAGGAGAAAGCACAAAAGAGAATGCAAATGTCCACTATTATAAAAGCTAAATTAAAGAAAATATGGGTTCCTAAACCCATTATTGAAGAAATGTGTTTTGAAGTATCCAAAGGAAAATCTAAAGCTATATGGATTCCCAAGTCTCTTTTAAAAGACTTGAATATTGAAAATACTTCAAAGTTGACATTAAAGCTTCCAAAGGCTTCCATTCCATCTTCTTCCAAAAATCTTTCTAAAAATATTCCAAAGCCTTCCACTCCACTTTTTTCCAAATCTCTTCTACCACGTCATAGATCTAAACCTCAAGCTATTTCATCCATGATTCCTCGATTGTTCCAATACCCTCCAAGGTGTGTGTCAATGTTGATCTTGTCCAATATTTCAACTACCCTCATGAAATCCTCTAAAGCTTACACTTACTTTTTATACATGAACTCTTATCCTCAATATATTATTCCTACTACCATTTCTCTTTCATCACCCTATCAACATCTTTGAGCATACCTTTCTATGGTCTTGGCTTATCATGACTTATCTTTCCTATAGGAGCACTATCAACATTCAAAAAGCTTGAGCTCTTTCTAAAAATTCAAAAAAAGAAAGAAAAAAAAATTGAAAAAATGAAAATGTGCCTTGGTGAAAACCACTTCTTGTGGCACTTTGTTAGCAAAAGTAAAGAGAAATAAATTTATCCTATGGTGAAAACTACTTCTTGTGGCACCTTGGATAAGTACCATGATGAAAACCTGGCAAACAGGCATCATGCGTAATTCTTCCATCATCCATCTATCCCCTCTTCTCTCTTTGATCTTGACAATTTTGAGCTATCTTTGTATATTGACTATCTTATCCATGAGATTTTCTATTGTGCTCTGCCATTCACTCATAGCCTCCATCTTGAGCTTTATTTTTATTGCTCTATCCCATTGCTATCCTATCTAGTTGACCCCTTGGTCTTGATCACAATAAATAAAACATGGTTCTCATAGGCCTCTTGACATGTCTGCTCTCTTGGATTTCATTCTTTCATGCTATCTTTCTCATTGGCTTCCACTGCTTACCCTACATGCTATCTTGCTCATTTCTTCCATTGCTTATCCAAAACATGCTTCATATGACTATTTCACCTCTTTCCCTAGCTTGGGTACTCTTGAGGAGTCAGTCCTTGAGGATCACTTTCACTTGCTTCATACTCCTTTTTCATCCATCTTTGCTTATCCACTAGCTCGTTGCTCCATAATATCCTATACCTTGCTAGACATTGGGAGAAAATGATGTGATCTTTCTTGAGAACTAGTGATCTCTAAATTATTCTAAAAAATTCAAAAAATCATATATGATGCTGAAAAAATCCTAAAAATTAGAAAATGTCCTGAAAAAAAGATCTTCTTTGTGAAAACCTAGCAATAAGCACTTTGATGTATCACCAAAAAAATCAAAAATACAAAAATACAAAAAAATTGAAAAAAGTCCTGAAAAAATCTGTCAAGTGGTGAAAACCTGAAAACAGGCACTACTTGAACCCTTGCACCTATGTCTATCAGTCTCAATCACCTATTTTACTACACATTTCCTAGCTTGGAATTGTTTGTTGTCCTCATCTTGGGGGCACAACTGCTTAGCCTATTGAGGTATTCTTGTGCATTAGGGTTTCTTGGACAACACACAAAATAGTGTTTCTCAACACTACCCCCACCCACTTTGACATCAAGTGTTTTTCAACACTTTACAGATAGTTTACCTATGGTCTTCAATGTCGCGATATTTCTCAGTATCAGAATCAAGTCTGGAAGAAATGGCCAAGTGACTTACACACACACACTTTAACACTTAAATGATTGAGCTATGCTAATCTTTATCTACTTTGTGTGCTGTCTATGATGATTTCTTTGCCATGTGTTCCCTCCCTAATAGTCTTTCAAGGATGTCATTGACTAGAAGACTGGGGGCATGGGACATATTTTCTTGATTTCTACTTGTGGGTATATTTTGTTTGTCTATAGTGTTGTAAGCATTTATGCTGGTCCTATTCAACACACTGACTTACAAATGTATCATCCTTGACTGTTTTGCAAGACCACACTCAGGGTTTATCCTGGCGCTTATGCCTTGATACAGGTGTAATCTTCCTAAATTAAACTTAGGGAATCTAATCGTGTAATTATCTTGACTTACATGTCTCTGATGCTTAGATTGGATTTCCACATACCTATCTAATATCGATCATATTCATATCCTCATAGTTATACTAGTGATGGTTGTATGATCTCATGATGTCCCTAATAAATGCTCGATGACGAAATTAAGAGTCTAAATGTTATGCACTTCTTGCTGGTAAACCACTTTGCATATTAGCTTGCATTTTAGGTTCATTTTCTAGCTTAGTCTTGCATTCTTGCATATGGGGAGAGCTCTCTCTTCATCTCTTTGTGGACATATCGGCTAACTCCTTTCATATATTTCTTTACTTTCTTCTTGTTCATGTCTTTTCACCTTCTTAATATTTCACTTCATCTCTTTTCTATCTTATCATCACATTATATAAATTTTTGACCTCTCAAATAATTTCAACATCCTAGATTCATTTTCGAGATTGAAATCCAAATTCGAGTTCATCTTGATGGTCGAAATTGTCTTTTAAAATTCTACTTTCTTCTGAGTAGTTAGCTGACCGTTTGAGGTCAAATCTTTGAATCATCACTGGGGCATCTTCATTTCTTCATGTTTTCATCATTTCTATGCTTCATATCTACTTCTAGTCACCTTTTCACATCTAAATCATCTTTCTACTAAATTTGACCTAATTTTTATGCTATATCCTTTAAGGTCAACTCTAGTCAAACTGGGGCATTTTATCAATTTCTCATAGTCATTCTTGGGTTCTGAATCATTTATCTATCATATTAAACATTGCTATATCTCATATCTAGCTACTTTCTACTTCCTCTTACCTCATTTCGATTTCGATCCCGAGGGGGCAGAAATACTCTATTGCTGATTGTTACAGCTATCTATTTCTTAGGAGCATTTGTTTTACCTTATCACTTGCTCTTGATCTATTCACTTTGCTAGATGTTAGAATTCTTTTCAGATCCTAACATCATCTTCCTAATGTTCAGTATTACCACTATCAGGCTGTGCATTCAGGACTTGCTATCTATTTTTGCATTTCATTCTTTGGAATCAGATATCCATATCTATCACTGCCTACTTGTCTTTCTATTTTCTTTGACATAATGTGTTCCCAAATCAATCACGCATTAGTCAAAGAGGGGCAAATGTAATCACCTAAAAATGGTCATCTAGACTATTAGCCCCCTTTTCAACATTTTGGCTAAATTAATTTAATCATTTACCTAGACCAAATTGCCAATAATCAATTTATTTGATTATAACCTATAGTTTGACTATGCTATCCTAAGTTCATTATTTGATTAAAAGAACATGTCCCCTTTTAATTAAATAAAACACCCCATTCTTCTAACCCACTTAAAGTGCACACATAAAGTCCTTTTTCTATTTTGCAATTAAAAGAAAAGGCTTTGTGACTTTTGTCTTATATGACAAGTCAACTTATATTCTATTGGTTGACTTGTGTGTGCACATGGATCACTCCTCTTTTTGAATTCCACTGTTGATCATCCACCATCTTCATCTTGATCTCTACCGTCCATACATCTTTAAAAGGGAGAGAGCTTTCCCCCTCAATCCATCCTCATTTTTTGAATATTGTTATGCTGCAGGTTTTCTAACAGGTTTCTTTGGAGCTTTGTGGAGAACTTCTATTTCTTGTCTACATTCTCTCATACCATAGCATTTTAGCTTAGATTCATGTTGCATGTTAGTTTAGCTTCTATTTCGCAATAATCTATCTCACATAGCTTAATATTTGGATTGTAACACTCTCATACATGTTTTAGCATAGCTCCACTTTGCATCTCATTCTAGCTTAATCTTCATTTGCATTGCATTCTTGAGGAACTTCTTGGGACATTTGCATTCTTGCATCTTGTCTTTGGAATCTCTCATTGCATGGTTTACTTGCAAGAAGAGTATCTCTAAGGCTCATCTAAGAGCCCTTGAACTTGAAATACACTCTCTTGCACTCCGTGGATAGGGATCTCTAAGCCGGCATCCAAGCATTCCAAACTCATGGAATCGTTTGGATAGAAGGGTTTAGAGTGTGACACACTTTCTAGTGTATAGGGTGCACTGGAGTTTTTAAGTGAAGAAAACACATGATACATTATCCCACCTACATTACAAGTTAGAGTATTAGTTTCTTTTTATATATGAAGGAAAATCTTAAAAATGTCAAAAAGCTTTACACTTTTAACAATGAAGGTAGCTTGCTTGTGGGACCTGATGAGTGAGTAAAGAGGTCGATATCAAGGTAGGAATATTTTTAAGAACTATGTGCTTGAGGTGGACCTTGGGAGACAAATAAAAAATTTCCATGTGGCACACATATCAAGCAAGATGATTGGATGAAATTGATAGGTGTTGGGAGACAAATTGACGATTTCCATGTGGCACATAGATCAAGCAGACTGGTTGGGAGAGATTGACAGGTGGTCGAAGATGAATTAATAATTTCCATGTGGCATGTAGATTAAGAAGGTTGACTAGACAAGATTGACAAGAAGTAGAAGATTCTCTTTTTAGAAGTAAAATTTTCAAATGGAGGGAAGTACAAAGTGTTAAGTGTGGCCTACCATCTGAAAGGGTCTTGTCATCTAAAAGTTTGGACTAATGAGATAGACCTTAATATTTTAAGTGGAATGTGATATTATTATAAAGTTTTCAACTTTATAATAAAATAAAATTTTGAATGAAGATGAGGTCTCCATTCTTCTTCAGTTATGTCTTTCAAAGATGGGTTTCTGTGCAAATCTTCATTAGACATGTAACTTTCCTATATTGTTAGAAAGCTCTTGGGAAAAACTTTCAGTTTTTCCTAGCAAAAAAAGTGTAGTTATTAATGGTAAAAAATTATTCTTATATTTTTTCAACAAGGGTTTTTCAACTATTTATCTTCTTGGGAGTTTCATGGCCCTCTCATGGTATTTAGAGGCATCATTTGGCAAATCTGCTATTTGGTTATGAGCCAAACTTGGTTAAGAATATTCTAGTAGCGCTATTTTTCTTCTCCAATATTTTGGAGGGAATTTTGGTAGTGGCTATAAAGGAATATTTGATTTTCTTCCAATAGTCATTTTCTCATCATCATTTGGAAAGATATTTGTGAGTTTTTTGCAACAATGATGAGATTTAGTCTAGGTTTTTAGTTGAGGAGAGAGGAGAGAGGCTTTGGCTTCAATGAAGATGAAGAATGAAGGTGACACATGAAATTATCAGATCAAATTTGACCCTACTCTATTCTTTTATTTTTTCTTTTGTTCTCTCTTTCTCTAGGGTTGGTTCTGGCTTGTTGAGTGAGTCTCAGAGCTTGTGTTTACACCATTATTTTAGTATTTTACTTGTTTTGAACAATAGATATATTTCTCCTTGAGAAAAATAATGGATCAGTTATTAAAATCCTAGCCTATTTTGTGTTTCTTTGAGTTTATATATGCATCTTGATGTATTTAGTTTCAAATAAATGAATACAAAGCAACTATCAGAGTATTTTCATCTTAAATCTTGTCTCTATCTTTGAGTTGTGCAATTTCTATGATATGTGGACAAAGAGCCTAAATCTCATTTACAACTTGTTTTGAGATGCATGCCATATCATTTTTTGTTGTTAATTCAAAGGTTTAAATAGATGCTTAACATATCTTGAAAAAATTGCAAATCTTATGGAAGGATTTTGATGAGTAAAGGATTTATAGTGAAAGATGATGTCTCATTGACAAAGTAAATGGATAAATCATAAGGTTATGGGGTATTTTTTGGCTTACAGAACACCCAATAGATAGGAAACTGGTCATAATTGCAAGATTTACATCTTATTATTATTTGGTTCATGGTATTTGTTGAAATCTTTCAAATATCAAAGTGAATTTTCTCTTTCTATTTAGGAGTTGAAAGGAAGATCCCCACTTAGCTTGTGAGTTTCTAGTTTGTGTGATTAGCTACTATACATATGGTTTGATGTAGGTTATATCTTCTTTTTTTGGATTCTAAAACATGTTTTAAAACTATTTATGTTTGTTTGAATCCAAGGTCTACTTGTCTAGGTCTTGTAGAGCCTAAAGAGTAGAAGGAAAGTTGTCTTGTTAGTTGGCATAGGTTCTATCCAAATGCATCCATCATAGGAATTAGCTATCCTTAGATGTATTTTGTTTTAGCTTCCTAATTATTTAAACACTATAAAATTAGGAGCCAACACCCTCAAAATATGAAAATCTCATAGTGGATAAGGTTTTCATAGATGATATAATGGGAATGGCTACACTCAACTCTCAAGGTGAGCAGTTACTCTAGGATGAGATCATCATGCAACATATTGTAGATAGTGATGTGGAAGTTGAGATTGAGGCTGAGGGGGGAGGGGTGGAATGAAAAAATCAGAAGAAAAAAGAAAAACCAAAGAAACCTAAAAAACCATAGGTTGGATTTACAACAATAAAAGGTAGACCGCTAGAGAGAGCAAGAAGGAAGGAAGTCATTGCAAGGGAGATTGTTGCAAGAAGGAAACTCACCCTGGGCACCAACCAAAAAGGTAAGAACTAATTTTTATTTCATGGAAACTTAGTGTTAGGATGAATGTTAATGGTACTACATTGGGGGAGTATTCTAAGTATTGGAGAGTATTGACATGTTGCATTCATGACTGTCTTTGTCATTGATGTCAACATAGCAGTAAATCTATGAAAACTAGAAAAGTAATAGACATAGATCTCATTTGTATGGACAATGTTTTGATTTTTTGGTGATGCACATTCATGGACATGTTTGATACTATATCCTGATGTTAAGGTTCAATGTGAAGTACCCGAGTCAAATATGTAGA
The DNA here is from genome assembly GCA_028749045.1 of Cupressus sempervirens. Classification (NCBI taxonomy): domain Eukaryota; kingdom Viridiplantae; phylum Streptophyta; class Pinopsida; order Cupressales; family Cupressaceae; genus Cupressus; species Cupressus sempervirens. Next base: position 487,888,942 of record CM053792.1, read on the forward strand.
GAAGATATAACTAATTTATAGAGAGTATTATAGAGACAAATAACCTAAGAAGCAATTTCTAATGTTTTTATTATATCATTTGACATAGATATAATCTGAGGATGCACAACCAACCAATGACATAAGACAGTCAGATGGTAATGCCAACATATGTGCAAGACTTGAAGTCATACATGTGAATTTTTGTATACACTATGAGCCAACAGTGCTATTGTAATTGCAAATTATTTAATTATCTTATTATAGTTATTTGGGTAAGCCTCAATGCCAACTCAAGAAACTATTTTGAAGATATGGTATAAAGGAAAGATTTTTTCCTTATTTTTAATGTATGCAAATGAAATCGAGTATGCGAAGTGATCAAGGAAGTGTGAAAAGGATCATAGTGTTTGGTGAATGTGAGTAAGCAATTTAAGGGATTATTCGATGTGAGATTTGTGATCTAGTTACAAGATTAGAAGGAGTAGAAGTCTAGTTGATAGGACATAGAAAGAGGAAGGAGTAGTACTATTCATTTCTATCATTCAAAAAGGAATACTATAGAGATCATTTGGACAATGGGTTCATTGATCTTGCCATGAAGCTATTTGGATAGTGGGTGCATCTATCTTCTACAACTTCTAACAGGGTTGGCACAACTCCTAACAAGGTTGGAATCTCCTAACAGGGATTCAAAGTCTTCTAACATGGATTGATATGTACTAAATGTTGTTATAGACTCCTAACAAGGTCCATCCTCTAACAAGGAATATTTATATTAGTGCATCATCTTGTGGGTACCATCCCCATTGGGGTTTTCCTTATAATCAAGGGTTTCCCTAGTTAACATATTTGGTGTTATTGTACATGAGTATCTTGTTATGGTTTCTGATTATATTTCTCATATGGTTAAGCTTGTTAAGTTCGATAATTGTGTTAATAGTTGGATAATTGATTCACCCCCCTGGTCGGTCAACTTAATACCTTAGTAACAAAGGATTGGACATCCTTTTATAGAGACTCCATGATTAGACATAATCATGTATTTTCCTAAGAATAATATATTGACTTCATTTTATTTTTTCAACTTGGAAGTGTAAGCTTGAGAGGGTGGTTGCAAAGCATATGCACTAATTCTTCTTAAGTCATTACCACTAAAACAAAGGAAATGTTGAAGGAGACTTAAACTAGGAATTGAAACAACATGCTATTTTAGAGCTTAAGGTAATGCTACAAATAGTAAATCTATCTATGCACCTATGCTACATGAAAAATTCATTGACTCTATTATCAATGGCTAGAGGAATAATAGAATTATTCCTTGCAAACAAACAAACAAACAAATGAAATCTATTCTAACAAAGTAGTTCACTCACCAAGTGGGCCCCCTTGGATGAGTGAACAGAAAAGACAATCAAGATAGAAGATGAAAACTTGAACTTTGTATTCTATTCATTCATGGTAAGGGATTATATCTGATTAAAAATAAGATCACACACTACTAATATGAAAAATAATTTATTCTATCTCCTTCCAAAAACTTCTTTCAAATCTACAATGGGTGCTATTTAAAGGGAAACTACAACAACTTCCTACTTCTATGATCACTCCATCAATGAGGATCAATTATAGGTTCATAAAGTTTACAACAAAAATATCATTAACTGTGATTAATTCCTCCAAGAATATAGCAAGATGAGGGAGCTATATTCATGTGCTACTATAACATAAATCATACAGTATTCTTCTTGTTGCGATGATTCAACAATCTAGTTAGCTTTAACTTAGCGCTAAAGTGTTGAATTTGAATACATGTGGCAAGTACCTACAAAACATTGAATGTATACAACTTCCACATATATATATTCATTTCATCATCAATGTTAGAAAAGGTATAATGTTCAAACTATCATTCTTTGTTAATCCTATGGGTATAGGAAGGAATCTAGCCAAACATAGCATGGATGAGAAAACATTTATCAACATGCAACATTCCTTCATTATACCATAGAACTCCATAGGTTCAAGCAAACATAGCAAATCTAAACTATCTATTCTTCAACTTCATGTGTTAAAATATAGATTACATATTCATAAAAACATAAGTTCCTTCACTTAAAACCATAGAGATAAAGTTTCTACAAGATAATTATCTAAAAACAAGATAAAAAGGATCTCAAAATAATGGCCTTTTAGAGGTTCATCATTCTCCCCAACTAATCTATTGCTAGTCCCTAGCAATCATGAAGTTCTTGATTTGGGCCCACACTTGCCAATCACTTGATGTCCTTTCCCTTGTCTCATTCTTCACATAGTCAAAATAACCATAATTCTCCTTGAGCCTTTTCCAATGCCTTACTTTAGTTGCCATATAGTGATCTTTGACATTGTCATTTACTACTAATAATGGCTGCAGGAGAACAGGGGGTTGATACCTTAATGGAAACCAATGTTTGCCCTAATTTCTCCCCAAGTCAATATACCATGAAATCATAATTGTAGCAAGAGTCAGATTCTGAGGAGAGTGGGGTTCTCTTATTTTTAGATCATTTGGTATCCTAATCCATCACTGTCTTGAGGCAACAATTGCTATCTCAACATTTTGAGATGAGTGTCGTTCCCAGTCTGTAAAGGCTCATTCTTTGACTGAACACACCTTACCAAGTCCTATAGGATTTCCCAAAATAGAAATCCAATCTAGATATGTCTGTCTAGAATGTTGAACTTCCAATCTTATGAACAATGGCACTATCATTTCACTCTCCTTGTAAGGTGAAACTTGATATTCTCTACTTATCTCATTCTATATCCATGACATCACTGCTCATAATTGCACATACCCTACATAAAAGACTAGGTTCTACTTTGTGTCATTAGGTACTGCCAAATTATGAAGATGTAATTTACATAGTAAATTTTTCAAAGCCATGGGAACAGATTGAAATGCATCATAAAAATCATGTGGGGTAGAAATATAGGGATTAATACCTTCCACAATTCTAGTCAATTTATAATTAAAAAATTTCTCTTTAAGAAATAGGCATATACTGGTGATGACAACCTACATTCCATTAATTTAGGAATCAATCCTGTGATTTGCTTAATTCTTCTTTTCAAAACTTCATTTTGAAATGAACTCTATTTCAACTAGTAGCTCTACTCATTAATAACATGCTTTAATTTTTCTTTCTTCAATTTCCATCAAGTTTTCTCCCATAATAATTGTTGAAACAAATTAATTCCCATGGATAAAGGTGTGGATAGATTAGGTGGTGGCAATGGTTCTTGATTAAAGAGGTCTATCCATTTATGTGCCAAATGGGGAGTTTTGTTGACATTATATGGTGTAGAATAGTCTCCTTGTCTTATGACAACTATTGTCCCCGCATTTTCTTCCCTACTAGATTTAGTACCTACTATAGCTAATGTGTGTAACCCATCTTGATTTAGTTTTTTTATTACCTCCTTAACAATTTTGGGTCTAAATTCTGGATAGTCTTGTGAAGGGAACTTTGCAAAATTCTCACCAATATCTTGCATATCAAGGTTTTCCTCAAACTCCTCAGATATTTCAAGCTCAACAAACTCCTTATTATTATCAATAAGCACATAGTTGACACTATAGCCAACTTTAGGTTGTAGATTCTAGGAATTACATTCTTTTTCACTGGGTTCATTTTTTTGCTTTTTTTCTCTCGGAGAGGACTCCTTTTCACATTCAAAAAACTTAGCGATAACTATGGGAACAATGGCTTTAGGAACCCTACGCTCAAAAAGCCTTGCACTTCGCCTCATGCATGGTGTTGACAAGCATGGAGGATTCCTTTTTTTTCCTCTTGCCTACAAGTATTTCCACTACAGACACTTTAGGAGATTTCTCTAAATCTTCCTCCTTTTGTGGATGCAAGATTTAATTAATATTACTCTCCTCATCTGGTTGTTGCTCTATCCTTTCTACCTTAGGTTCCATAGTTTTATCTTTACCTTTCTCAATGGTAGACCTATTCTTAGTAGATGATGGGGTTTTAGGGGCACTATCAACTTCTACACTTTTTCTTCTCATTTTACTAACAATGGAGGGTTAAAATTTATAAATCCTCTTCTTAGTTGGTCTAGAACTAGAGGGAGAGGCTTTACGAGCATTTTCAGCTCTGGGAATGACTTTATAGAAACTAGTAGATGTTCTTTCCCTACATCCAACGCCTTGGCCTCTAGGGCCAACCAACCTAGGCTCTACTTTTTTCAACGATAAAAAATCTTCCCATGACCCAATTGCTTTCTTATTTGACTCTCTTTCTATGATTAAATTTAAGAAATGGTGAGAGACAAACTGATCTTTTCTTGACTACACTAGAGAAGCTTGCTTCTTAACAATGTTAAATAGGAAATTTGGAAGGTTTACCTATCTGCAATCATGTCATAGGTGAGCCATAATCTTGAAATTTAGGGCATGCATGTTTTTGTAATGCCCTTCACATGTGAAGTACTGGATGACAAACACTGCAACCTAAATAAACTCCATCAACAAGGATACTCTAGAAGTACCTTGTTTCTTGTCAATTTCTAGTGGAGGGTCCTAGTGTACATTGAATTGTGACCTAGCTGTCCTTAGGTCAAACTCTTTCTCCCAATTTTCAGCTTCCTAGGATAACCTAGTGACCTTGTCTACCACCTCTTATGTGAACTTAATTCTTAGGCCCTTAACTACTACAATACCATCCTTTAAGGTGCTCATGAATTGAAGAGTGAACTCTTCAACAAATCCTTTTAAAATAATATAATAATCCAACCATCCACTTCTTCTAAACATTTCATAGTTGACTGCATCACCTAGAAGAACCTAATGATCAACTAGCTTCTTCCTCTGGAGTCCTCCACCCATTGTTGGAATCAATAGAATTTTGTCAGAATCTTGATGTTTCAGAGCTTGGTGAATCGAAGTTTGCAATATTATGGCACTAGTTATCTCAGAAAAACTTAGAAAAACAATGTGTACTTGGAGAGTTTAATGCACAATATCTCATAATATCCATCTTGCATTAGATTTCATAATTTCCACTCATGTACACTTCCATCACCCGAACATGTTGTAAATTATCATTAAAAGTTAAGTAACTTCTTTTAATGTCCTTAATTTCATAACAATGCAATCATAGAGGGAAGAGTTATCAACATGTGACATTAAGTATTCAATTAATTCCAGTCATTTCAATGAAATTTTAAAATTACATGCAATTTAAAATTGATTTGAAAACAAACATTTAAATATTTCTATCCCCCCAACTATGAAAAGGCATGGGTCCCACTAGGCCAAGATATGCAAGAGTGAAAAAGTATAAACAATACCAATTCGTAACAAAGCATGAATGAAAATAAAATAAAATGCATGCAATGTTATGTGGTATGTACTTGGTAACTGCTATAGGAAAGATGTTTTGAAAAAGATCATTAGAATTGATAGAGTGATGGGATGGAACAATAAGATGGGAAATAGAGAAGGTGAAGTGGAGTGGATGGTGAAGAAAGTACTTTCAAGAAGAAAGTGTTTATGATGAATTCCTTGAATAGAGTCATGGAGTATCAGAAGTTAGGGTAGGAGACCCAAACTCTTTGGCTATAGGAACAAGAATGTCCTCATTGTGTTTGAATTGCTACAAGAACTCCTCATTGCTAACTAGTTTATTATAAAGCTTGAGGCGATTCCCTTTGACAAGTAACTTGAAGTAGATAGGGTCAATGGTAGATAGCTGAACTACACCATTTGGAAATATGATAACAATCTCATATAGTCCTAACCAGTATGTTTGGAACTTTCATGGATTATGCCGGTACTTTGAGTCATAAAGGAGTACCCAATCTCCTACAACAAACATTTTCTCTTTGATAAATCTATCATGCCACTATTTTCTCTAGAGCAGAATGAGTCTGGTGTAATTCAATGTAGATTTTCTCCATTCATGAAGACCATTTAAACTCAAGATTCTATCATGTTGTGCAATAGTGAGCTACATACCAAGTTCCAAGGAATTCCTCAATGTTTTATATTCAAATTCTATTGGCATTATTGCCAAATTACTGTAGACAAGCTCAGAGGGAGTAAAACTAGTTGTGGACTTCCAAGTGGTTCTATAATCCTAGAGAGCTTCAGGAAGGTATGTGGCCCAATCATTCCTATGGAGTGTTACTATCTTGGTGAGGATGGATTCCAACTCCCTATTAGTAACTTCTACTTGACCATTTTCCTGTGGATGATAAGGTGATGACTTACCATGCCTAATAGTATACTCCTTCATAAGAGCAATTATCAAATTGGATGTAAACTAAGCCCCTTGATCAGATGTCAACTCCCTAGGGATTCCAAACAATGTAAAGACAGATTCATACAATAAATTGGCCATATTGATATCCCTTGGGTGTTTCATGAGTTTAGCCTCTGCCCATTTAGTTACATAGTCAGTGCAAACTAGAATGTAGGATTTGCCTTATGAAGAAGGTTTAATAGGTCCTACAAAGTCAATCCTCCATTTGTCAAAGGGTGTAATAACTACTTGAGGCTACAGAGGAATTTCATCCGATTTAGTTGGTCTTCCCATACATTGGCACTTGTCACATTTTTCATATACCTAGTTGCATCCTTGTGCAAACTTGGCCAATAATACCCGATTGTGAAGATTTTGAAAGCTATTCTTTTAGCTGCAAAGTGTCCTCTACAAGGCTCATCATGACATGCCTTTAAGACATCATATGTTTCATCTTCTCTTAGATACTACCGCATGACCTAATCAGGTCCAATATAGAACATAAATCCAATAATTCATGAATAGTTAAAGCTCTTCTCCACTAGTAATTTTATTGCTTTGGCAAAGAAGTGAACTGACATTTTACCTATGGTGAGATAGAAAAAGGTGTTCATCTGGAAAGATATCATCAATAGTTGTAGGATCATTATGGACATGTGACTGAGAGAGAAAGTCAACTACCACATTGGCCTTTCCAAGTTTATCTACTATAGTGATATCAAATTCTTGCATAAGTAACAACCAGTGAGCCAATCTTCCTGATATTGTAGGCATGTTCAGCAAATATTTTATAGCAGAATGGTCAACATGGAAAAATATTTCATAGCCAGTAATATAGTGCCTAAATTTATTGAGGGCATAGATAACTACAAGTAGTTCCTTTTTAGTGGTTGTATAGTTAGACTCTGCATCTTGTAAATTCTTACTAATGAAATAAATGACATGTTCAACTGAGTCTACTTTTTGTCCTAGCATGGTATCTAAAGCATAGTCTGAGGAATCTGTATGAATGTGAAAAGGCAGTCCCCAATTGGGTCCTCTCTAAATAGGTGTTGTGGTAAGAACTTCCTTAAGCTATAGGAAAGATGTAGCATGATCAGAGTCCAAAGAAAATTTGGAATCCTTCTTAAGAAAGTTGTAGAGGGGTGTTGGAAGTTGAGTAAAGTTTTTAATGAACCTTTTATAATATTCAACATGCCCCAAAAAAATACGTACATCTTTTTGCTTCTCTGGCATAGGCAAGGTACTAATTACTTCTAACTTTTTTGGATCTAATTGGATGCCCTTAGATGAGATGAAATGGCCTAACACTACACCTTCCTCCATCATCATAAAACATTTTTCACTATTTAAGGAAAGGTTATAGTCTTGACATCTCTTGAGTACTATTTCTAAATTTTCTTTTGCTTCCTTAAAAGTAGCATCATAAATAGTAAAATCATCCATGTAGATTTCCATATAGTCAATAGAGATATCTAAAAAGATACTAATGATAGCTTGTTGAAATGTGGTTGGGGCATTACATAAGCCAAAAGGACAAATTGAGTAGGCAAATGTTCCCCATGGGTAGGTAAAAGTTATTTTTCCTTGATCCTCTAGGGCTATTTGTATCTGATTGTAACCACTAAAACCATCTAGAAAAGAAAAATACTTTTTTCCAACTAGGTTGTCAAGGACTTGATCTATGAATAGCAAGGGAAAATGGTCTTTCTTAGTGGTTGAATTGAGTTCCCTATAATCTACACAAACTCACCATTTTCCTCCCTTCTTAGGTACTATAACTAGGGGTGAGACCCATTGACTATCAGAGATGGGGTATATAAAACCAACACTTAGTAGTTTCTACAATTCATTCTTAACTATATCTTTTAAAATAGGGTCAACTCTCCTCTGAGGCTATCAAATAGGTTTGAAGTCAAGGATGATGTAAATCTTGTGAGTACAAAGCATAGGATCTAATCCTTTCATGTCCATGTAATCCCAATCAAATGCTCTATGATTCTCCTATAGTAACTACAACATAATCTTCTAGTGGGAGAGTGATAAGACATTTTTTACATTTAATTCTTTCCTTGGACCAACTTCCATATTAATAACCTTATATGTCATGAATAATTAGACAACAAGAGAGGAATCCATGATTGCATGGTTCTCTGTGGGTTGGCTTTGTTCCATGAACCTATGGAGGAATGGAGGTTCTTTGGCTATAGGAGAAGCCTACTAATTTGACTCATCTATATACTCAGTTAGAGGATCTTCAACTTTATTGTTATAATTTTTTTGAGGTGCAAAAATAGTGGTGCTTGACCTTAAGTGAATATCATACAAGAAGATAGCATAGCTTTTCTATTAAGTTTGCTATTTGGTATTGTTTGGATTAGGATTAGACTGAACTGGTAGTTGAGTCTTCTTGGGAGGAGTATTAGTGGCTACAAGAGGAGGCATTAAAGCTTGTTGCTAAGGTTGTGGAAATAGGGTTTTCTAACTAGGTTGGGTATTCTAATTCTAAGCCTGTTGCCACCCTTGCCGAGGTTGCTACCAACCCTATTGAGGTCACTGCCAACCTTGCTGGGGGGGTTGTTGCCAACTATTATTTCCACTAAAACCAATATTCTAATTTTTTTCCATTTATTATTATTGCTCTAAATTTGAAGAGGATCTTGTGGCATACCTTGTCTTTGATCCCATGGCCTTCATTGAGCGATGTAAAGTACCTCTCCATTTTCATCAAGGGCTTTGAACTTAGTAGGCATTGGTTGTGTCTCCACACTTGCAAAAGACTTGCATCTACAATGTGGGAAGTATTCAATTAACATGGCATCAACTTCATCTTTCTTCCTTCTAGCTTGCATGGTGTCTAGTTGAGTGGCTACATCATTAATGATGTCTTACTTGAAATCTGAAAGCAAATTGGAAAACTCTGTCTTGGATAATCCTAAACTACCATTGAACTTATGTGGTAGATCTCTAAGTCCCCTACCTTTCTTCATAGTGGCTCTAGAATAATTTAGGCATATGTTTTGTATATCAATCCAAGTCTTTTGAGTGATAGCTCCTCTTGCCATGAGATCTAGAGCTTCAATGCTTCCACCATTCATGCCTCTTAGAAAAAGATGTTTCTTTGATTCCTCATTCAATTGATGTTGTGTATTATGTTGTAGGTTGAACATGAACTAAGAAATATAGTCTTCCAAGGTTTCATCATCCATTTGGGACATTTTGAAAATGTCATCCCCTTTCAAATCTCGACCAATCTGCTATAGCATTGGCACCCAACCCCATGAACCATCTCAGAGCAACTTCTTTTAGGGTAGAAGGAAACAAATTCATTTTGTGGGCATTAGTTGTATAGTCATAACTTCTACAAAGTATGTTGAACTCAAAGAGAAAGGTTTCAGGGTCTTTAGTGATTAGGTCATAAAACTTGGGAAGTACAACAAGAAGTATGTTCTTCAAATTTTGGTTACCCTATTGAGGAGGGATAGGAAAATGAGATGTAGGTTGAGGCTAAGCCATTCCTAGAGGAGGTACTAGTAGTGGTGGTGGAGAGATAACAAGAGCAAGTGGATTATCTTGGTATCCAACTTTAGAAAAGAGATCATTCAAATGTAAGGATTCATCAGAGGATAAGGGTATTTGTTCTTGAGTAGCAGAAAATGGACTTTTAAAAGGCTCTTCTTCATTCTCGCTATGAGGTTCTTTAAGTTTATGATTAAAAATGTCTTCCCAAATACTACAGGGAATAAATCTACCAAGGAGATCTCTTCTTCATTGCATGCAAAAAAATGCAAAGTCTGGGCTAATATAATGACTTCAGGGTTGAATTAGATTGACACCTTCTTTGGCAGTGGCACAAAAAATGGTCAGTCAACTTAATAGCTTAGTAACAAAGGATTAGAAATCCTTTTATAGAGACTCCATGATTAGAAAGATTCATGTGTTTTCATGAGAATAATACACTTACTACATTTTATTTTGTTAACTCGAGAGCATAAGTTGAGAGGGTGGCTGCAAAGTATATGCTCTGATTCCTCTTTAAGTCATTACCACTAAAACAAAGGAAATGCTGAAGGAGACTTAAACTAGGAACTAAAACAACATGCTATTTTAGATTAAGGTAATCCTACAAACAATAAACCTATCTATGCACCTATATTGCAGGAACATTTCACTAATTCTATTATCAATGGTTGTAGGAACAATAGAATTATACCTTGCAAATAAACAAACAAGGAAATGAAATAAATTCTAAAAAAGTAGTTCATTCACTAAGTGGGCCCCCTTGGATGAGTGAATAGAAAAGACAATCAAGACAGAAGATGGAAACTTAAAATTTGTATTCTATTCATTCATGGTAAGAGATTACATCTGATTGAAAATAAGATCACATGCTACTGTTATGAAAATTAATCTATTCTATCTCCTTCCAAAAACTTCTTTCGAAGCTACAATGGGTGCTATTTAAAGGTAAACTACAAAAAATTCCTACTTCTATGATCATTCCATCAATGAGGATTAGTTACAAGTTCATAAAGTTTACAACAAAAATATAATTAGCTATGGTTAACTCTGCCAAGAATATAGTAGGTTGAGGGAGCTATACTCATGTGCTACAATAAAAAAAAATCACACAATATTCTGCTCATTGAGGTGATTTAGCAATCTAGTTAGCTTTAACTTGGCACTGGCTTTGAATACATGTGGCAAGTACCTACAAAACATTGAATGCATATAATTTTCACATACACATATTCATTTTAACATCAATGTTACAAAAGGTATAATGTTGAAACTATTACTCTTTCCAAATCCTATGGCTACAGGAAGGAATCTACCCAAACACAACATCAATGAGAAAACATTTATCAATATGTAACATTCCTTCATTATACCATATAAATCCATAGATTCAAGAAAACATAGCATGTCTAAACTATCTATTCTTCAACTTCATGTCTTAACATATGGATAACATATTCATAAAAACATAAATTCCTTCACTTAAAACCATAGAGTTATAAAAGTTTTTGCAAGATAATTGTTTGGAAAAAAGATAAAAAGGATCTCAAAATAATGGCCTTTTAAAGGCTCATCAATCCCATTATTAGTTATATTAGTGAACTATATATTCTAACAATTGGTATCAGAGATCCAGGTCCTTGAAGGGAAAGCTTAACAACTTTGGGAGATCAATGTCAAATATTTTAAAAAAGGATAGTCCTAGATTTGATGGGGCCAACTATGCCAGTTGGAAGGAGAAGATGAAGACTCATCTATTATGTATGGGTCTAGGTTACTGATTGTTGACAAAGAATGATAAGACAATTGTCAAAGAAGAGAAACTTGAAGAATGCAGTGAAGTAGAAAGAGATCTATTCATGTGTAATGTGAGAGAAAAAGAAGCTTTACTATAAGCTCTTCCAAAGAATGAATATAGTAAGGTAAAGTCAATTCAAACATCTCATGATATTTGGAAATCACTAGAATCTATTTTTTAAGGTGATACACATACAAAAAGAGTAAGATTACATAATTAGATATGTGCATTTCTAGATGTTAAAATGATGGAAGATTAATATGTAAGAAGCTATATAGGTAAGATATCAGAGATTGTTGCATGAATCAAGTCATATGGTGGAACCAAGGAAGAAGATGAGGTTGTGTGGAAGATCTTGAAAGATTTGACACCACTAGTCAAGCAAGTAGCTTAGATGATTGAACTACTAATACCTTGTACTAAGGAGTTTTCTAGGGAAACATTGCCTAGAAATTTAGAAGCAACAAAAGTAGGTTTGAGAAAATCTGGAGATCTAACAAGAGTGGAGACAACCTTTTGTGCCTTAAATGTATGACCAAATTTGTTTAGAAGCACAAGTACAAATGGAGATTTTGCTAGTAGTAATAGAACCATATATGATGAAGATAATAACTTTGAAGAAGGTATAGCCCTTCTTGTGAGAAGAGAAAAAGATGGTAAGAATATCTTAAAATTTTGGACTTGTAATGAGTTTGATCATTATGTATCTTAATGTCCTAAAAAAGAGAAAATGTATAAGGGAAAGTTAATCCTATAAGACCTAGGAATTGTCTATATGCTAATGAAGAATAGGAATCCAATAAAATTTTTTAGAGTGAAAGTGATGATGAGCTGGGATTTGTAGTTATTAAGGAAGATGATCTTGACAAAGAAATTAAAGAAGAAAAAGCTCTAGTTTCTCAAGTTGAAAAGTAATCTGATTGGATAATGGATAGTGTCTATTCACATCACATGATTGGTGATATGAATAAGTTTGTTAAATTCAGGAACTATGATGCACATATTGTTAGAGTTGGTAACAATGTAGCCTGTCACATTATAGGAAAAAGATCCATTACTTTAGATGGAAAGACTAACACTGATGATATTTATTTTGTTGATGAATTAAAGCATAATTTGTTGAGTTTTGGATAGTTGATGGTCAAGGGGTATCAGCTACAATTCATAGAAAATACCTGAACAATGAAGGATAAAGATGGTAAGATGATTGGAACTAGAATTACGTATAGAGGTAATGTATTTCAGTTGAATCCCACTAGAATTACATGTTTGGTTGCAAAAGTGGATAACAGTTGGTTATGGAATAGGAGATTTTGTCATATAAAATTTGATAACATTGAGAAAGTTAGTAGTATGTTTGCAGTTAGAGACTTTCCTAAGACAATAAAACCTACTAATGTAGTTTGCAAAGAATGTATTTTGGAAAAGTAGAAGAAGACATATTTTCCTAGCAAGAAGTTCACTACTATAGAGAAACTAGAGATTGTTCACATAGATTTGAGTGGTCCCTCAAGAATGGGATGATTTTACGATGAAAGATATTTCATTATTTTTATAGATGATCTCACTAGAATGATGTGGGTAGCATTTCTTAAAAATATTTAAAAATAGAGTTGAGAATGAATTTTGTGTTAAGATACATTTTTTGAGATTAGATAGAGGAGGAAGATTCATCTCTAGAGAGTTTAATATGTTTTGTGAAGAGAATGGAATCAAGAGACAATAATCTTCTCCTAGGACAACTAAGAAAAATGGGATTACAGAAAGAAGAAACAGATTAGTAGCAAAGGCAATAAGATAAATGTTGGTTGAGAATGATATTTCTAAGAGTTTTTGGAGAGAAGTAGTCAATACAGCAATGTACACTATGAACAGAGTCCAAATCAGAAAAGGTGTGAGGGAGACCCCTTATGAATTATGGTTTGGTCATTCACCATTAGTTTAGTATTTCAAAATATTTGGGAGTAAGTGTTATATTAAGAGAGATGATGATATTAGTAAGTTTGATCCAAGAAGTGATGAAGGTATGTTTCTTGGCTATTCATTGAAAACCAAGGCATACAAATGTTTTAATCATATAACTAAGACAATAGTTGAATGCACAAGTGTAAAGATTGATGAAAAGATTGGAAGTAAGGAAAAGATGTTAGATTATAATTTTGATGAAAAGGAAGATAATATTAGAATTTTTAGATAGAATGTAGAAGTTTTTTTTGAGACTAATAATGATCTACAAAATGATGTACAAACTATTGAGAAAATAGGAGAACAAAGAGGAGACAAGAGTTGAGATAGAAACTCCTACCTCTAATAGGAATATGACAAATAGAACATAATTGGAAAAAAAGACAAAGGTGTGATGACAAGGAACATAGTTAATGAGGAATATGTCTTCTTTCTCAAGTCAAATGAAGCATATAAATATGATAATTAGATTCAAGCAATGAAGGAAGAACTAGATCAGATTGTGAAGAATGAAACATGGGAATTAGTTCCTAGACCTAAAGACAAGAATATTATAGGAACCAAATGGGTATTTAGAAACAAGATAAATGAGCAAGATGACATTGTAAGAAACAAGGCTAGACTTGTTTGCAAAGGATATTAACAACAAGAAGGAATAGACTATGAGGAGACTTATGCTCCTATAGTCAAAATGGAAGTAGTAAGAATGTTCTTGGCATATGAAGCAAGCAAGAAATTCAAAGTGTATCAGATGGATGTAAAATCAAGCTTCCTAAATGAAAAACTCAAAGAAGAGGTATACATGGAGCATATTGATGGTTTCTCTTTGATAGGAAACAAAGATATGGTACATAGACTAAAGAAATCTCTATATGGACTAAAGAAAGCACCTAGAACTTGGTACACAAGGTTGGATGAGTATCTAACAAAACTTAGATTTGTTAAAGATATAATAGCCAACAACTTGTATTTGAGAGAAACTGAGAATGGTTTGTTGATAATAGTAATATTTGTTGATGACATAATTTTTGGAGGTAATGATGAAGAAAGTGATAAGTTTGCTGAAGAAATGAAGAATGATTTTGAGATGAGCATGATAAGTGAAATGAAGTTTTTCCTAGGGTTGTAGATTGTGCATAATAGTGATGGCATTTTTATTTCATAAGACAAGTACTTGAAAGATTTTTTGAAGAGATTTGGATTGGAAAGTTGTAAGCCTATTGGTACACCTATGATAACTGGTCACAAGTTATCTAGCAAGTATGCGACACCTAAAATTAAGCAAAAGAAGTATAGATCTATTATTGGAGGTTTGCAATATCCAACTCACACTAGATCAGATATAGAAAATGTGGTTGGGATTGTAGCTATATTTCAAGATGATCCTAAGGAATATCACTATGCAACAGTAAAAAGGATATTTAGATATTTGAAGGGGACATCTAATTATGGAATATGGTATAATAGATCAAGTGATTTCACTCTGTGTGCATATACTGATGCAGATTGGGTAGGCAATATGGATGACAGAAACAGAACCAATGGTGGAGTATTTTTCCTTGGAGGAAGATTGGTTTCTTGGCTAAGCAAGAAACAATATTCTATTTGACAAAGTACAACTGAGGTAGAGTATGTAGTAGTAGAAAACAATTGTAATCAAGCTATGTGAATGAAATAGATGTTGAAGGATATTGGTATTGATTTTACAAAACCTCTTATCATGTATTATGATAAAAGAAGTAAAATAAGTATGTTTAAGAGTCATGTGTTGCATTCTAAGACTAAGCATATATCTATTACATATCATGTCTTGAGAGAGAAGACAACATAAAAAGAGATTAGATTAGAATACATGAGTATTAAAGATCTAATTATAGATATCTTTACAAAGCCGTTACCTAAAGATACATTTGAATACTTGAGAGGTATGTTTAGGGTTATTGCCCAACCTACTTCAGAGTAGATGGTGTAGTAAGTGCATCAATCTAGTGGTACAAAGTACTATTTTTTGACTGAACTGAATACTGATGCTTCATGTATCGGGGAGTATCTATGATGAGTTGAGTCATTGAGGACTCTTGGTATTTGGTCTTGAACAATATCTTTGGACACTTGATCTAGTTGAAGACTTGGAGTAGTAAATTGACATAATGAGGCTTTTGTCATTGATGTTAATGGGGGAGAATATGCATGAAAAACATCTCGTAATTATATGGGGAGAAGAGGAATATCTCCATGGGGGAGATATGCACTATGCAAAACTTTGGTGTATGGTAAGTTGTTTAATGTGAAAAATTGTTGCCTATCCTAAGATGATGCAAAATAGAGCAATGTTCTAGAGGTTTTAAGATTTGATTGATGAAGAGAATTTGAAAAGATGAGAACATCAGCAACAAAAAAAGAGTATTGTTTTGGTATTCTTGGAACTTAGATGTTTTTAATCTATTTTTCCATCAATGCCAAAGGGAGATATAGTTAGCATGAATGTTGATGGTACTACATTAAGAGAGTACCCTAAGCATTGGAGAGTATTGACATGTTGCATTCATGACTGTGTTTGTCATTGATGTCAACATAGTAGTAAGTCTATGAAGACTAAAAAAGTAACAAACATAGATCTTAGTTGCATTGAAAATATTTTGATTTCTAATGATGTGTGTTTATGGACATGTTTGATACTATATCCTGATGTTAAGCTTCAATGCACAGTACTTGAGTCGAAGATGTACAGAAGATATGCCTAATTTATAGAGAGTAGTACAAAGACAAAGTACCTAAGAAGTAGCTTGTGATATTTGTATTCTATTGTTTGATAGATATATAATCTAGAGATGCATGGTTAGCTAGTGACATAAGATAGTAAGGTTGTGATTTCAACATATGCACAAGACTTGATGTTGTATGTGTGAAGTTTTGTATACACTGTGAGCCAACAATGCCATTGTAATTGAAAATTAATTAATTATCTCATTATAATTAATTGGGTAAGCCTTAAGGCCAACTCAAGAAATTATTTTGAAGATATGGTATAAACAAAAGATATTTTCATTGTTTGTAATGTATAAACTCAACTATCTTCCCTATCCCACTATATGTGGTCTAAATAAAGAGAAGGTTATAGGACAAAGATGGAACACAAAGGACATCATGAAATCTACCATCATCAATGTCAATAGAAACTTTCCTACATACATTTATATCGATGTTGTTCTCCATCAAAATATGTGGAGTAGGAGAAGCCTCAAAAGAAGAGAAAAAATCCTAAGAAGATGACATATGGTGTGAAGCACCTAAATCTAGTAACCATTTTGAAGAATGAGGAATAGTAGTTGCACATAGTGCATGACCTTTTCCTATATCTCTTGCATCAAACTAAAATGATGATGATAGAGAAGCTCAATGAGAAGTAGAAGGAATATCAATGTTTCTCTTTTGAAGGAGAGATGTCAAATCTGAAACCTATTTGGCATAGCCATCAAACTTCTTCTCATAGCAATGTGACTCATTGTGATTAGGCTTATTACAATAAGCACTTTGTTTTTCTTTCCAACTTTGATTTAGCCCCTTTTGGAGGAGGTCTCCCTGATGAACTATGAGTGTTGGAACCAATTTGAGACTTTGTAGAATGATATTTATGAGTCTTCTTATTTGTCCCTAAAGATGGTCAAGCTACCAATGCATGAGTCTGAAAGCCTATGAGAGAATCCAACTGAGAGAGCTTAGCTTTCTCTCAAGTCAAACAATCACAAAAAACCTCAAAATATGATAGGGAAAATATATTACCCAAAGCATCTTTGGTGGAATAGAAGGTAGAAGAAAATATCTAAAAGTTTCCACAAAGCTTAGAAAGAATTAAGTAGATACACTTAGTGTCAGACTTGGTCTTCCCATAACTATTGCGATAAGGATATTTGTTGATTTAACTTCATCAAGAAGTCCTTATTGGAAGGAAAAGAATTTGGTACAAGCGAGGTAAGATCTGATTCAATGTGAAGTGCCCTGAACTCATTCATTATACCAAACAAGCCTTTAATCTTGGTCCACATAGCTAGAGAGGTATTGCAACCATCAAGATGAAATTGTAGATTGTCGGAGACCTATAAGGAAATCAATCCTATTGCCTCATCCATCTTGTTTCTATGCTTCATGACCTCAAAAGACCTCTTTAAAACTAGTTGCACTACATCTAAACAAGACCACAATCCTTTTGACCAAAGAAGTCATGTCATCAAGGTCTTCCATGTCTGATAGTTATGAGGGGTTGGAAGTTCTAGACAAGAAGAGGTCTAGGCCATTATTTTTAGAATGTGTTGAATTATTTTTAAATGTAGTTCTGGTTTACACAAGTAAATAATAGAAACAATATGACAAAACACCCCCATAATGTAAAAAACTAAACCCCAACTGCTAAAAGGAATGCGTAAATGAGATAATAGAAAAAACACTTCATAAATGAATCATAAATAAAATGAAAGAGAATCTAGAAAGTTCTCAAGAAGAGCTTTTTAACACTTTTTTTGAATTAGAAAACAGTTCTATAAAGAAGTTATGCCCTTTGGAAGATAGAAGTCATCAAAATTTTTTGAACAAAATAATAGGTACTAAAATGGAAAAAATTTCCCAAAAAGCATGTGCTATTGTCTCTATCTCAGAACAAGCTTATCAATGCTTCTTTTGAAATGAAAAAATACCTTTGTATGCTCAAGATATCGCAAAAAAACCAACAGGACCCCCAAAATGATTTGAAAAAAGAATTTATTTATTAAAAAAAAAGATTATTTTGAAAAACACTACTCATAGTGGAGGTGGTGGGGTGGAGGGACAGAGCCACAGATTGAGCCACTGGCGAGGTCGCAGTGGCTAACCACTAGTGGAGAACGTGATGCTAACTACAACAGTGCCACTCTGGTTGTGTGACTGCAACCGTATTAAAACTAATTTTTATTTTTTTAAATGATTTTCAATGAAAATAACACCTCAAAGTGCGTATAGAGGCCATACGACCCTACTATGCAAAACTTTTTTGCCTTCCAGATCAATGTTGTCCAAAATTGAAAAACTTTATATGAAAATGGGGGTTTTGACACCTTCTAAATCTATTTATGGGTTTATTTGGCCTCAAAGTGGTCTAAAAATTAGAGACCCCCTATTTTTACAAGAAATATCTAAAAAAATCTAGATTTATTATGTCAAACCCTCATTCTCCTTTTTCTCCAAATACTGAACAAGCTACAATAGATTTGGTTTTGATACCATGAAGAATTTGAGAAAAACACAATACAAATACACAAAGCCCAAAGAATTCTTGCATGTGAAAACCTATCATAGAGAAGAAAAAGACAAGATGAGATGAGGGTTTGCTCTAAAAATATGAAAATTTTATTCTTAGAAATGAAAAAGATGAGAGATAATTACAACCAATTTATCCTTATAGAAGGAGATAAAAGCTCGAAAAGGGTAACCTAAAAGGTAAATGCTATTTAATAATTACTAATTAATTATTAAATGAGAATGAAAAAGTTTCATAAAGTGAAATATTAAGAAGGGAGAAAAGGTAATTTAATAAATTAAATTAAATTAACTTTTTTCTCTAACAGAACCTTTTCCCTTTATGTAACATGGTTCATTGTTTCCAAATCTTACACTTCCACCATCATAGTGTTCCACATGTTCAAACTTTGTTTTATCACTAGTCATATGATGAGAACAACCACTATCAATAATACATGTAATCATTTTTGCTAACATGAGGGATAAGTGGAAAATACATTACAAATAGTCCAGTCCATCCTTTGAAATTTTTTTTATTGGAAGAAGAAATTTCAACATTTTATAGAATAGGAAAGAAGAAAGAGGTCTTAATAAGAAATTAACACTTTTCTCCATCCATGGGGAGTGGAGATGGAGTGGTGAGTGGGAAGGACAGATTCAAACATTCAAGGGGGAATGGGGCATAATCATTTGGATTTGAAGATCAAGAAGGGATAACTGTGGGTAACTTGGAAAAGGGGAAGAATCATAATGATGGTGGGATAGTAGAGGATTTGGGGGGGAGGTCCCAGGCTTGCTATTTTTCTAACAAAAAATTGGTCTAGTCTATTTTGTATCAAGCTCACAGGTAAGTCTTCCTTTCCACCACCAAAGAATATTTCTTCGAATGAACAAGGTATGTTAACTTTGAAAATCCTAGATCAAATCATAGATAGAAATATTGCTAAGATGGAATTGACTCTGGTGGGGAGATTTTTAGAAGCCATGCCCAAGATTGAGGTTCTTTGTGCCTTGGTTCAAAGGAAATAGGTTCTAAAAGGCCAGGTTGACATTGCTTCTATGGCAAAAGGTTGCCTATTCTTTAGTTTCTTGTGAAGAAGATAAATGATAGATTCTATGCAACAATCTGTGAGTTGTGGGTAAACATACTTTGATTTTACATAAATGGGCACCAAACATGAACTCTCATGATGAATATAAGATTCAAGCACTAGCATGGATTAGGCTAATAGGGTTAGCTCTGGAGTTTTGGGTGGAGGATGTGTTTCAAGGTATTGCTAAGACTTTTGGTAAACTCCTTTCTATGGAACTAGTTACAATGTCGAGAATAAGATTGAACTATGCCAAAATTTGTGTGGGAGTTCTTTAAGGTAAGGATATCCCAGAGCTTATTTCTCTCAAATCTAAACTAGGAAGTAGAAAATAGAGTATGAATCAATCCCCTTTGCCTATTTTCATTTCTAAAAATTTGGTCATTGGGCTACAAAATGCACAACTTTGAATAAAGCTCCCAAAATGTTTAAAACAATCTAGATTTTCAAAGGATTGAATGATCAGGTTGAAGCTAAGAAAAGCAGTTATAAGGATAGGAATTCTCAAGAGGTAAGTGGCATGGTGAAGGGATCCTTGGTGGTTAATGGTTTTGAATAGGTGGAATCAACTCAGACAAAGGAGAATGCCGAAGTGGAGAATTAGGAATAGGTACATTTGGATCATAGTAGGGATGTCAAAAATACTATATTGGCACATGAAAGAGGTATGGATTGTCCCAATAAAGGGGATGAAAAAGTAAATGGGGAGATTTAGATTGAAAATATTATTGAAGATGATTCTAAACCCCATTAGGAACATGACTATATTATTACAAGAAAGGAAGCTCAAAGTCTAGGTAGGCCTCTTTCAGATGTTACAACCATAGAGAGTAATAAAAAATGGGGGGATGTTGAGCAAATAACTAAATCTTTGCAGGGGGAAGATGAGGACTTTGGTGTAGATTGGATAAGAGTGGGGTCCAAAAAAACCACTAAATCAAAAAAGAAAATTGAGGTTTTATCTTCTAAAAAGAATAAAGAGAATGATCTGTTAAAATCTAGGAGTAATAAGAAAGGTGATATCCCTAGCACACCATCTCGAAAAGCCATTAAAAAAGGTGATTTTAAGAGCAAAAAGGCTAGGGATTGCTGTTTACCTTTAACACCATCTGGTAAAGGTATCAAAGCTGGAGATGTTGGTCTATCTCCTTCTTCTACAGGAAGACCATCCATTGTGTAGAGAAGAATTGTGAAGACTAATAGGAATATAGTAGATGGTAGTCAGAGGACTACCTTAGATTCAAAATCTTTTCATTAGTAATGAATTTTATATCATGGAATATTAGAGGATTAAATAATCCTCATAAGCAAGATATAATGAAAAATATGATTAGGGATAACAAACTCGATATTATTCTTATTCAAGAAACAAAAATGTTAAAGGATAAAGTTGAAGGTCTTTTAGTTTTTTGGGGAGGTAATGTTATTGGGAATGATTCTGATGGGGCCTAAGGTGGTATGGTAGTTTCCTAGAATGACAAATGTATTAATGGGGAACTTATCTCTCATAATAGAAATATGATGAACATTAGAATTACCAATTTTAAGGATGACACTACTTGGGTGCTTACTAATGTTTATGCTCCCACTTCTAAATGGGGAAGAAATGCACTTTAGGAAGCTATTACCAATCAGAGAAAACAATTTGTGGATGAAAATTTAACTATTATGGGCAATTTCAATACTCCATTGAAAGAAAATGAGAAGATGGGAGGAAGTCAGATTAACTTGGATAACAGATTGGAATTAATGGATTTTATTGATAATCATCTCTTGCATGATATAGATTTACATGGGGTTGACTATACTTGGACCAATACAAGATCTGGGAAGGACCTCATCCAAGCCAGATTAGAATGAGCTCTTATTAGTAGTGTCTGGTTTTTAAAATATAAATATTCTCTTTCTGCTTAGGTTTGGGTTGGATCATATCACTACCCCATTTTCCTTGTAGCTGATCCTTTAACCTTTAAGAAGAATTATCCCTTTAGGTTAAAAAAATTATGGACCCTTCATCTAGGTCTGGAAAACCTTGTTAAAGAATAGTGGAGCATTAAAGTGGAGCATACTACCATGTTCAAAGTTGCAAATAAGTTGAATTTTTTTAAAAGGAATATCAAAAGATGGAATAAGGATACATTTGGGAACATTTTTAACTATAAAAAGAAGGTTTTTGAGGAACTTAAATAGATTTAGGATATTATTCAAGTTGATGGATATGGTACAGACTCTAGGGAAGAGGAGAGTGTGAAATTGACTGAGTTGCATGATATTATCACCGAGGAGGAGACGTTTTGGAGGCAGTGATCTAGAAAAGTTTTTTTGAAGGAAGGAGATTGGAATACTAAGTACTTCCATATGACTACATTGAAGCATAGAATGGCTAATATAATTTCTAGACTTATTGCTAATGGGGTTCCTACAAAGGATGAGGAGATTATAAAAAGGGAAGCCACAATTTTTTTCAGTAATGTACTAAAAGGTGATCCTAGTTTGGATAAGGATAAGCAAAAAATGTTTCGAGACTTTATCCCAAATTGTATATCAGAGGATCAAAATAAATTCCTCACTGCTATTCTATCTAATGATGAAATTACCAAGGCTATCTTCTCCTTTGATGGAGACAAGGCACTAGGGCCAGATGGGTTCCCTTTCCTTTTCTTCCACAAGTATAGGTGTATCATTCAAGAAGATGTTTGTAATGGGGTTAAGGAGTTCTTTGGATCTAGGAAAATTCTCAAGGAGCTAAATGGTACTTTCCTTGCTTTGATTCCTAAAAATCTAGGTGCTAATTGCATGGACCAATTTAGACCAATCAGTCTTTGTAACTCTTTTTATAAAGTTATTTCTAAAGTGCTAACTCTTAGAATTTTATCTTTTCTTCCTAATTTGATTTCTAGATAGCAAAATGGTTTTGTTCCTGGTAGGCAAATTTTGGATTCTATCATCTCGGTGCATGAGAATATTCATTTCCTTACCATGTCCAAGAGAGAGGGGTTCTTTCTTAAACTTGATTTATCTAAAGCTTATGATAGGGTCGATTGGGATTACTTAAAAAGAGGGTTGGAAGCTTTTGGTTTTAATAAGAGATTTAGGGAGCTAGTCCCTATGATGGTTTCTTTTGCCACCTTCTCTATTCTAGTGAATAGATCTCCAACTCCTTTTTTGTGAGTGTCTTATGGTTTGAGACAAGGGGATCCACTTTTTCCTATCCTCTTCATTCTAATAGCTGAATGCTTAGGTAAAGTTGTGGAGAAAATGGTGTTAGCTGGGGATTTTTTTGGGCTCAAACCCTCGTCTAAAGAGCTGACCTATTCTCATCAACAAATTGTGGATAATTCTATAGTGATGGAAGAAGCTTCAGTGAAGAATGCTACAAATATCAAGAAAGCTCTGGAGGATTATGGGCAAGCTTCTAGACAAATTATCAACTGGAACAAAAGTGTGATATATTTCATCAATGTTAATGATTATAGGTAGAATAAATTTAAAACAATTATTGGTTGTGACATTGGTACCTTACCAGGCTCTTATCTTGGTCTACCCCTTTGTCTAGACCCACCTGAGATTTTTTGGAGTTAACTGATTGATAAAATCCATTCAAAGTTAGCAGGGTGAAAAGGGTCCCTCCTCAGCTAGTTTTGTAAGGTTATTGTTGTCAAATCCACCTTATAGAATATTTTACTATATGCTTAGAGTGTTTTTAAGATCCCTAGAAAGTTTTCCTTGGCAATTGAAAAAATTCAGAAGCTTTTCTTATGGACGGGTATTGAAAAATAGAAAATAATGGCTTCGATTGCATGGGAGAAAGTTTGCATGGATTTCTATAAAGGTGACCTTGGTCTAAGAAGAGTTGCCTCTATGAATGATTCTTTGCTTTCAATGTCGATATGGAGATGGCATAAAGCGGAAGGAGAATGGCAAGATATTTGGAATGATAAATATAATAGGGAGAATCAAGATCTTAAACTCTTCCTTAAAATGAGACTTTACAAGGGGGTTCAATGATTTGGAAACATGCACAAAAAAAAAGCAGATTCTTAATAAAGGGGTTAGATGGAAGGTGGGAAATGTGAGGACTATTCTTTTTTGGGATGATATATTAATTCTTGATCACCCCCTTAGTTCTAATCAAAGGTGGAACAAATTTATGGAGTAGCGGAAGAATATCTTCTAGATTTTTGTAGAAGACTATTGGGAGGAGAATAATTGGTTTAACCTAAGTGGATAAAAACCTTAATGATCTCAACAAGATTTTGAATGCTACCTTTTTAAGCCAAGAGGAGGATACTCTAATATGGAAATATAATCCTAATGGATTATTTTTTGTGTCTTTGATGTATGTTGATGATTTTGAAGAGCATCAAGAGCCTTGTTGGGCTAAAGCTTGGTTTAAAGGTATAATTCCAAAAGTTAACATATTTTTTTGGATTCTTCTATAGGATAAAATTATGACAATGGATAATTTTTTGAAGAGAGGGTTCAATATTGCCAATAGATGTTATCTCTATAAGGAAGCTAATGAATTAGTTAATCATATGACTATTGATTATTCTTATACTAGAAGGTTATCTGAAAAGGTTTGTGGCTTGTTGAATATTACCTGGGTATTCCCCTCTGCAATTCAAGATTTTTTTCAATGGTTGAAAGTCTCCCTCTACTAATACTTTGGTTATAAGGTTGTGGGATTTTATACTACCATTCCTTTGCTGGGGCATTTGGAAGGAATGTAATGATAGGGCATTTAGGGGTAAGGAAACTAATCTAGGGTAGCTGTTCTATAAGATTAAGAATATGGTGTCTGAGAAGATCAGATCTTATGGAAAAGGGAACCAACCTTAGAATTCTTGGGAATAATCAGTGTTTTAGATTTGGAATTTGAATGATCTTAGTCTGGTGCAAAATGGTCCTAACCTTGGGGATCTAGCAAGATGGGATATTACTTGGAAGAATTGGTATAAGATTAACTTTGATGGGGCCTCAAAGGGAAAAACAGGAACAGTTGGCTATGGTATCAACATTAGGAACATGAATGGGGATAGTGTGGGTGGAATGGCTATTCCTATTAGGGTTCAAACTAACCATGTGGCTAAAGCAAGTGCGGCCCTCTATGGTCTTAGCCATGCAATTTTTTTGAATTTGAATAAGATATGGCTTGAGGGGGACTCCCTTTATATAATTAATTGTTTTAATAAAGTTACTAATTCTTCTTGGACTATTAATAATATTATAGGTAAGGCCATATATCTTATCAATTCCTTTGAAAATTATGTTGTCAGTGACAACTATAGAGAAACTAATCAACTTGCTAACTGGGTGGCTTATGTGGCATGCAAGAGTGATGAAAAGCTAATTTGGAATCAAAATGATATCATCCCTATCGAGGGATTTTTATTGATTCAACATGACAAAGCTAGAAGTAAAAAAAAATGTTTCATTAATGATGTATATGGTAGTAAGGAGTAATAATGATATGGGTAGGATAGAGAACCAACGAGTTATTATGAGAAGGATAGTGTATTATCATTCAATACCACATGGATTGTGGGTCTTTTTTGTTAGAAATGATTTAGAATAACTGAGAGGGGGGGTGAATTAGTTAGTCAAGGTCCAAATGTCCAATTAAAACTTTTTCATCAAGTAAGGTGAGCCAATTAAACAGTTCATGCATCCAAGCTTTAACTTTCCTACTTTAGCAAGTTACAGTAAAATCAACATGCAATCATAACACATGAAAGATCAACACATAACATAGTGATTTATGTGGAAATCCAATTTGGGAAAAACCACCAGTAACATGCTACTCAATTCTCATTCTTCTGAAGTGATGCCCTGTGAAAGGCCTACCCTATTAAAGGCTATAACACACTATTAAATGTGATCCGATTAAAGGATTTAACCACCTTGTTAGAAGTGGGCCTAGTTAGAGGACTTTAAAACATTCACTTGGAATGCCACCCTGTTAAAGGATTTTGAAAATGGCTATTAAACCAACCTAAGTCCATAGGATTTTACCCTAGCTGACACAATTTTTAGAGAGTAACAACAAGGGCTTTTGACTTGATACAACTCAAAACTTGTAGATCTTAGATCTCAGTTAAGCTCTTCACAATTTTCTTGGCTTTCAGTCTTTGCAGCTCTAACAACTTGTTCTCCTTTCAAGCTTTGTCTCCTTGAGTCTCCATGCTTGATGTATTGGTGCAATCTCTTGTATGGCCACCTATCAAAGCAGAGTCTCTGTGCTCTATTCTTCCTTCTTCTCGATACCTTCTCCTTGACACCTTTCAACAACTTCACAATTTGGAACCCCATCCACTCTAGCTTCTTGGCCTCTGACTTCTTAAACAGAAGTCTAGAATCCTCTTTCATGCTTGATTCTTCCCACTTTTTATTTCAGTTTGAATGAATTAGGTAGGATTCAATGAATCTAACCCATATCTTGTTCCTTTTGGAAACATCATGAAGAATCCTCCTAAATTCGCACAAGTAAAAGTAGTTTATCTAAAATTCTGTGCCACCAATTCGTCATCCTTATGCTCCATTTGGTTCAAAAAATTCAAGGTAATAAGGTGAATCTTTGAATTTTCACATAATGTAGCAACTCAACACTATTAATATTTTGGTGCTCGACACATACTATGTTACTTGACACCAACTGCATTTTACTGATGCTTGGCACCTACTATGGATTCACTCGACATCCACTAAGTTTTTCTAATGCTCGACACCTGAACTTTTCTTAGCTCCTTTTGTATCACTCGACACACATTGAATTTTGCATTTTCTTGGCACTAATTAAAAATCTACTCTGCATGAACTAGCTTGCTCAACACTCAATAATGAACTTGGCTAAGCTTTGCAGACAACCTTGTTACAACTTATTCTTCTAGTGTTTCCAAGTGTGGCCAACCTCTGTATCTTCAAGTGTATTATCAATACATCATTTTACCATTGTCTTAATTGATCCTTGTACCTCATTAAAAACCATAACTCAACCTTTCCCTTAGGTACTTTTGTTACATCTTGTTGATTAAATCCTCTTCATCAATCAACTAAGTGATAGTGCTTGGATCTTATAAGCAATTGTCATTCCAAAAAATAGAAGGTTTGATATTAGTGACATAAAAATGATTGAAAATATTCTTTATCAACAATCTCATTCTTTGCAAACAATCTTCTTTATTCTTCAATAATGATCTTTGCAATCAAATTTCCAACATTTTTCCCACAAAAATCCTTGGTTGTAATTTTGACTCTAGTTGTCTTTTGCAGTGGGTTTTTTGAGAAGTTAGAGTTATCATTTTAGTGATAAGAAGATGGGAGGAAGGAGGAAGATAATTGAATCAACAAGCTACAAAGAGTGGAAGAAGAAGAGTGAGATTTGGGACATACTAGAGAAAGGAAATTTTACTAGTTATATGGAGAAATTGAAAGGCAGTAACCCTCCTATTACCCGATAATTTATCAAAACATAGAAAGACAAGAGTATTTTGGTGGGGGGATAGAGGATGGAGGTTTCTAAAGATATCATTTCTAAAGAAATGAGGCTTGAAATGAAGGGTATTAACTTCTAATTGGATAGGAAGCTCTCAGATTAGGTGGTTGAAGAGTTTATGAACTCAACTAAGGAACATAATAAGCTGGTAAAAATCGGTAATTCTTACTTCAACCCTGGCTCCATTTATTTCCCTTGGAGATTTTTTATGTTAGTGGTGATAGAGAAGCTTACCTTAGATGACCACTTTACTAAGATATATGGTCACCATTTAATCTTGGTTAACCATTTTAGGCATAGGGATAGGATAAATTTACCCTTTTACCTTAGACAATCTTTGGATAATTCTATTTTAGCCATTCAAAATGATCCTAAGGGTCATCATGCTTGTCATGAGGGGTTAATGATTTTAATAATGAACCTTCTAAAATCCAAAAAGGTGGATAGGCCTAGATAGAGCAAAAAATATTTAGATTGTGAGATGAAGGGTAGTGAAATTGAGGATGAATTTGATGAGGACACAGGTGATGAAATGGCCAAGGTTGAAATGAAGAAGATGAAGAAAGGTGATCTTGGGAGATCTTCTAAGGAAAAAATGAAGGAAAAGGAGATTGAATTAGAATAAGATAGTGATTCTGAGGAGGAGTAGGAAAAGGGTATTGAGAAGAGAGGATCTTTGGGCAAGGTTTTGAGAAACAAGGGGAAGAATGTTGAAAGAGATTTTATCCCCTCTGATGATGAACTCTTAATTAAGAGGGTGGAAAGAAAAAGAAAAAAGGTGCTTGCTTAGAATGTAGATTTTGAGAATGAAATTAAGGAGGTGAAATTGGATAGGAATAAATAGGGGGAGCATGAGGACTTCTTTGAGCATAATAGGGATGAGGATGACCAGGGGTTTCCAATGGGAAACATTGGTAACCTAGGGATAATGATGAAGGATATTGGCACCCTAAAACAAAAAAAATAGTACATATCAAGGGATTTTGATCAGTGTAGCAAGATAGAAAGGGAGGAGAGAACACTCAGTCAACACATTGACAAACTCTCTGAGGTTATAGGCAACACAGAAGAGGCAAAGAATTTGATGAAGCATGTGCCACCACTTGATTCTAAGAAAAATAATTTAGATCATCTGGGCAAAGATATTAAAAAATGATGGATGTTCTGGATACCAGAGTGGGTAACCTGGAGAAAATAGTCAAGAAATTGGTAGATCAAAAGTACACTATTTTGAAGACCATGGCTGACAACTTTAACACCATGTTGAACTAGCTAGAATGAGTAAAGGCCAAGAATCCTATGCTATGAAAGAGGATCAGGGCCCAAACAAGCACACAAGGGCTAATTCCAAGAAGAATGAAGGTGCGGAAGAATTTTTTTTGGATGACATTAAAGCATTTGCAGAAAATATGGACATCCTAGTAGACTAGGCAGTGGAACTTTTGAAGACTCTATAGTTGTCCAGGGGCTACCTTTTCGCTTTTCTTTTGTTGTCTTTTCATGAATAGTTGTATTCTAGACTCTTATTTTTTGGCTTTCTCTATCTATTCTCTTTTGGCTTGGAGACCTTCTGTTATCTAAAATTATATGCTCTTGCTTCTATGATACTTTATACAAGGTTTTAGGTCCTTTAATACCTATTTTTATGTAATCAAAACATGAGAGATAAGTGTCATTTTACCTTCTTCATCACCAGATTCATCTTTTATAGCAATATATACCATTTCATCATCATCACTACTATCTAAATCTTTAGCCATGAAACAAGACTTCTCACCTTTATCCTTGTAGTCTTTGTAGCTTTTGAAATCCTTCTTTCCTTTGTACTTTTTATTCTTCTTTTCATCTTTGTCTTCTCTATTTAGACACCTTGCAACAATGCAACCAACTTCTTCATAAGAAAAACAAATCAAAGGAATTTTACCCTTGGTCTTTCCTTTGCCTTTATGATACCTTCTTGCAAGTAGAGCTTCAATGGATTGAAGATCACTGTCATATCTATCATCTTCTTCACTTTTAGATTGTTTTCCTTTTGACTTTGTAGCTTTCTTCTTGAGTGAAAACTTGGCTTGAAATGCATATTCAAGATTGCTAGAACTAGGAACATAATTATCATAGTTATCTAACTCACATGCTGTCAATATTCCCACTAGAGCATCCAAAGCTATCTTATTATTTGGATAACATCTCATCTTTTGAATAACATACATTCTAATTACATAGATAGGAGGAAGGGTTCTGAGTACCTTGCTTACGACTATCACATCATCAATTTCCCCTCTAGAGGCTTTGATTACACTAACGCTAGCTTTGATTCTCTCAACATATTTTGCAATGTTTTCATCCTTTCTCATCTTTAGCTAATCAAACTAACCTCTCAAGCTTTCTACCTTTTATCTTTTCACATTATCATCACCTCCATAGATATCCTTTAGTTTGGTCCACATCTCATGGGCAACAACACATCCTTTTGCCTCATCAAATTTACCATAGTTAAGAGCTAATGTAGTGTCACTCATCATAATGTTATGATTTTTCTTTTCAACAATCTCCTCCATAGGCAATGTTCCAGTAGGAGCCTTGTAAGCATTGTCCAAACATTTCAAACCTAAATCATTAATGTTTTCCAAGTGCAACTTCATAAGTTCCTACCATGCCTTGAAGTTATCTATGTTTAGCTTGGGAATCTCTCTTTTGTAAGACATCCTAATCTTTAGCTTAGGTCCTTGAAACCTTCTCTACAAGCACCAAAATCTCTAATACCAATTGTTGGAAATATAAGAGGAGTAAATGAGAGGTAAGGGTGAATTAGTTCCTACAAAAATAAATCCTAGATTCCTTAAACGTCAATACAATACATAAATTCTGTTGAAATTGCTATTACTCAGTTAACACACAGGCACTCAGTTAACACTAACAGTATGTTGTAACTCGATAAGCATAGTAATAACAAATGTTACTTGAAAAATATAGAACATGCAAAAATTAAGATATTATCTTTGATTAACCTTAATTAACTTAGTTTCATACACATGAAAGAAATAGCATGAACACAAGTGACACCAAGATTTAATGTGGAAACCCAATTTGGGAAAAACCACCAATTATAACTAGTTATTATTTTTTCACTCTTTTGAAGTGAGCCCTATTAGGAGCCAACCCTATTAAAGGTTACAAGACACATTGTTAGGTGTGACCTTATTAGAGGATTTACAAATAGTTGTTAAGCCAACTGCGTTAGGAGATTTGATACACTACTATAATGGTTAGAGAGTAACAATGATATGACTTGATTGTTGATGCAAACTTATCTTTTCTAATTATAGATCTCAATTTTGGCTTCAATACTTGATCCTTATTGATCAAATATATCTTTGCAACACCTCAAGGATATTCTACTTATGCTTCCAATTTTCTTCTTCTAAGCATCTTCTTATCTTCCACACATCCTCACATACTTTCAATCCTTAACTTGACCTTATACTTATATCAAATACATTGTGAAGTGAGCTTGAATACAACTTAGAATAATTATATTCATTTCTTTAGTAGGGTAGAACAAACAAAAAATCCATTAAAATCAGTATGTCAAAACAAGAAAATCCTTAGTTAGCCAACCCATCTCGGTAGACACTAACTTAGAAATAATTTTCCTATATTAACCAAGTGAACTTGGATAGCACATCATCTTTGCAAACTTCCTTTGGTAACCAAGTGAGCTTGGTCAGCATTAGTTCCATCCCACTTTCCTTTGTTAACCAAGTGAGCTTGGTTAACACTCAACTTCTGCTAACTTCTCTTTGATGCCCGAGTAAACTTGATAGACACTATCTTCTAAACTTGAAATTTTTTAGAATGCTCGATAGACATAAGAAGCTATCTTCATCACTTGAGTGAGCTCAGTATACATTGACTAGTAAAGATATGACATTTTTTTTAACATTAAAGACAATATACATTTGTTCAATTATTTTCAATGGCTATATGGCAAATGATCAATATCATTGAAATGCATAGGTACCTAGCCACTATATCCACCTAGTACATAGGAACACATATTGAATCTACAACTCACTCCATTAAACAAAGGAAGCATGAGAAACAATAAAAGAAACCCCCCTAATTCAGACAAGGGTGAGGTGACAGGAAACTAGAAAAATGGGGCAAAAAAATTGTATGTCAAGGAACTATGATCAAGATGCACAAAAGAATACATATGTGTGTTAGTAAGGTGATCAATCTCAGACATGTCATGGGGCTAATATCATGAATGAAATTCTCACTAACAAAGGAAGATGGCAAACAAAGGCAAACATCAACCCCCCATGGTACTTTAATCAAAGTAGTGTGTGTACAATAGGGCACAAGATATAATGAATCCCAAGAATACAATAATATATATGAGTGTCCTTAGATAACATTGCTCGAATAAGAAGGAAAAATAAGACAAAACAACTAAAATGAAAATGCATATGTAATATGGCAGTTTATCTCAATGTTTACAAGAATGCATACAATAGATGTCTACAAAGACCATAAGAGATAGAAGCTTGATACTAAAGATAATACAACCCATGACGAGTCATCTGAAGCAACAAAATCAATCCCCAAACTTGAAATAAAAAAGATATCCACCAAAATGCAAAAATGCAAAAAACTAAATAGAATGTGTCTGGAGAAAAATATGGAAAAACAACCACCATCATTGGAAAGATCTCAGAATGATATTTCCAATGATATAAAGAATTCCTAAATCAAAGCTCAGATGCTCAATATATGTCTCCTAGAGTGTAAAATTGTATTCCTGATTTTGATAGCAAAAAATCAATAAAAATGCATTAAAACTAAAAATTACTTGTACCATTATGATGGGTTCAGAACTATCTTTCCAATGTTATCTTAAAGAATAAATTTGACAACTGAGTGTCAATACACTTAACCAAGATCAAAAGTAAGTGCTGAGTAAGATAAGGTGTCGAGTGATAACAAGTGTTGAGTGCAACAGGTGCCGAGTGATAACAAGTGCCGAGTGCAACAGGTGCCGAGTGATAACAAGTGCCGAGTACAGCATGTGCCGAGTGATACAATTTTGTTCAAGTGCCGAGCTATCCAGGAAATAGCATGTGCTAAGTATCAAAAATACTTCAGGAGCTGAGTAACTCAGTAGATCAGCATAAAAGTTTGGAATTGCACAAACTATGATGCAAACAATTGTTGCAGCCGACAGAAGGTAAACTTCGAGGGATTTAATGATAAAATAAAATCTTTATTTTTCCTATGCAATTCACATGCAACCAATAAGAAAAATGCTAAAGGCATGCAACTAATTAGCAAAAGATAAGTATTGAGCGGGAAATTGAGATTCAATATGGATCATAGATCCAAAACAAACCCTAAGTTTTTGAAGTCTTTATAAGGAAGACAAAATTTCATTGTAAACACAGATATATATGGAAGGACATACAAGGGTGCATAAGCACATTCATTTTTAGAAGCAAGAGTTATCAGATCACAAAGGATCAAGATCAGGAGAAGGCAGAAAAGGAGCCTGTATTCAACAATCAAGGATTGTAATCTATCAAGTTTATTGTATCTAATACTCTCTAGAAATTGTATTAGAATGAAAATCCTATGGTGATAGGTTAGCTTTAAAACTATTTTGTAAGAACCTTTTGATTAGGTGATTAAAATCCTTTAACCAGGTGACACTTCATGTTAAGTGTTTGAAAATCCTCTAACCAGGTCACTATTAATACAATGTAAAGCCTTTAACAGGGCAGGCCTTTAATAGGGCAAACCATCAGAAGTGGTTAAACAATATTGCTGCAGTAAATTTTTGTGGGTATAATCCCCACCCCAACAATTGGTTTCAGAGCAAGTCAAGTTCTCACAAGGAAAAGCCTAACAACTTGGAGGAAAAGATCTAAAGATGGAAGCTTTCAAACTTGGAAAGATCATTGAAAATCAGGTGATAGATGTGCAACTTGCTCTGCATAGCTTGGAAGAATTAAGAAACAAATTGAGAAGCTCATTAAAAAAGAGGAAGGATCTAGCCATAGGTGAAAATGATATGCACTACAAGGAGATTGATACCACCAACATATTTTCCAGTGGAGACACTAAAGAGTTTGATGCAGCAATAGCAGAATTGATGGAGAAAAATAAAATTCAAGTAGATGAGATAAGATCTCTCAAGATGGAACATGAATCACAAGCTATAATGATATGTGAAATTACTGAACAAAAGAAAAGAGCAGTTGATGATAAGATCATGATGGAAAATGACAAAAGGAATCTTGCAAACAGACTTGAAGAAAAATATACTGAACTGACAAGGATCTCAAACATGCAGATGGATACACTTGCCCAAATGATGAATCTTCACCATGAACTCAATGTAAAGGATATTGAGATCTCTACCTTGAAGATGAAAAATGAAAAAATGCAAAATGAATTGGACAGAGAAAAAGAGGTAGCAGAGAATCTCAATAAATCAAGTGAAGCAATCAAGTATTTTGAACAGTTGCTGAAATCACCAAAATCTGCTCATGATACATCAGGACTAGGATACAATAGTAATGAAGTTGGAGAATCTTCAAAGAGTGCTAAACAAAGAAGTGATAAAGGTAAGAATTCAAAACCCACTTGTCATTTCTATAATAAGAAGGGATATACAACTAATGTGTGCAGGAGTAGAAGATTCAATCAATCAAACATACCCAAAAGTTTTTGTCACAAGTGCAACATGCAAGGACATATGACACAAAATTGCAAATCCAATGTCACAAGGACTCAAAGATTTGATGGACATTGTTATAATTTCAAAAAGTATGGACATAGGGCATTTGAATGTAGATCAAAACCTATGTGGATAGTAAATCAACCAGCAAAGACATCAAATCATGAATTTTGGGATTACAACACCAGGAACAGCTGTCACTATTGTCAAGAATATGGACATATCCCATAGAACTGCATAAGAACACATTTTAAAGGGAACTACAAAAGATGGTTGAGTCAAACCACATGTTTTAGTTGCTTAAAAACTGGTCATGTCAGCAGGAATTGCCCAACAAAGTCAAAGGCATCAAGTTCTGAGTTCAACAATGGAAAGGCAAAGATAGATGTTGGACATATCAGAAGTGAAATGAATAAGACATGGAGGAAGAAAGATGAGTCTAGCACATCAAATATAGAGATCACTTCACCTAATAGGTCAAGTGATCACACTTCATCAAATTAAGCTAAGAGTGAGTGTGAGGGATTGATAAACCTAGTTACATCATAAATCAGTCCCAAGACATATAAGAACTGCAAAAATGAAATCAGCATAAACAAAGATGCTAAGTCAAAATTGAGAATTTTTGTGAAAATCTATCAAAGTTTCCTTCAGGAGCCAAGTTGCTAACAACGATCGAGTCGATAGTTGATGCCGAGCTATGAAATATCAATAGGAGCCGAGTAAAGAAAAACACAATGGGAGCCAAGTCATGACGAAACCTTTCAAGTGCCAAATAGACAGTTGGAAGCATACTAAGCATTTATTAATTTGTTTTGAAGGGTACATAAATCCAATTTTTGATCATTTTCCCACCATTCAAACAAGAAGCAAAGCCGAAAAAGAGTGGAGAAGATCAAGATCAGCTCAGAAGCCATTCGTGAAGATTTCAACAATGATTCAAGACAAATTTCATCAATTTAAGGTATTTTACTTAAGTGTCAAGCTACGTAGGACTCATAAACTTGTTTAAATCATAAACCCTAGTTTGGAAAACAATGGCATCTGGGTCAGGAACCACTAAGGGTATAGAGAGTCATGAAATTCAGTTGGTCAACAACGAAGTTAAACAACCTAAATTTAAGCCCATTCTAGAAGTAGCATACAAGAATGATCCTGCACGTACATTATCAGTTATTTTGGATAAAGTTGTTATGGTCCAAGATGTTCATAGATGCTACAATTGCAAAATTGGTGCCATAGGAGACTTAGAAATTCATAATGCATATGATAAACTGTGTGAAAATAAAGTACTGAAAAATGAGTTTTCAATAATAGAAAGAAAAGGATTGACCAAAACCCTAACATTTTTGACTATTTTCAAAACATAATGTGTACAGATAATTTTGAGCTAAATACATGACATAGCTTTTTGGTTAGAGTCAGGGCCAGTAAAATTCACCAAGAAAACTGTTCATAGGGTTACTGGTATTCCAACCCTAGATCGGCCAAAGACCTTGCGAAGTGACAAAAGGGAAGTAATAGAGAAAAATACAGGTGCCAAATGGAACAATAGAGGAATGACTATCGACACAGTCACAAATCCCCTACTAGATTTTGCCGTGAGAATCATTTCACACAAATTCTATCAATCAAGTAGGTTGAATAGTGTACCTTGTATAGCAGTTGATGTTGCATACAAGATAATCAAAAGGGATCATACTTATGATCTGGCAGAGCTCATGTTTCAACAGATTAATGAAAATATGGAAGCTATAAGGAAGAGCAAGGGAGCTCAATGCAAATCTGGATCAGTTTTGATGTGTATGTTTTTCTATCTGATGAAAGAATTTCCTTCTAAGGGTAAAGTAAAGTGGAATCTAGATAAAACAATTGTTGAACAAATTAATGGATACATTGAACAGATGGGTGAAAATTTTGATGCCCAAATGACTGGTTATTTTTGTGTGCTAAAATGTTGTCACACTTCTATGAATCATTACATGTAAGAAAACTCAAGAATGAGCCCTCACAAATCGATCCATAGCTCTCTACTCATAGAGTGCAAGGGTTTGCAATGGAGGCCCTCAGTTTGACCTATTTTTGTGCCCATGCAAGTACACCATGAGATGAGAGATTCAAAAAGGAAAAGCAAGAATGCTAGTCTCCATGATCTTCAAATATGCATGAAAATAAGATCTAATCTATGAAATAAAAATCTAATCTATAAATGCAAGATCTAAGCTAAAAGCCCATGATGGGTGCAAGAGAGAAAAAGACAAGAAAATAGAAGTTCTCCACAAAAAGCTTTTGTATTCAAACTCCTTCAAAAATTGGTCTTCAAACCTGCAGCATAACGATAGCATAATCATGGGTGTCTAACATGAGGAGAGGGTTCTCCCTTATAAAGGAAATTATGGAGGTAAGAGGCTTCTCACAACCAATATGGGATAATAGAGCTTGATGCATGTGAGACAAAATTCCACCAATGAGAAAAGAGGAGTGATTGATAAGAAAGTGGTGATCCATGTGAGACAAGATTCCACCAATTAGAAAAGAGGAGTGGTTGAGGAGAAAGTGGAAAGATAAATCCCACTTAGATCACATTTTTAAGTGTAGAGAAATTAAATAAAAAGAATTTATTTTATTTCCTTTTTTCATCAAAAGAGATATTTAAGTGAAATTTTTATTTAATTAAAAGGGAGCAAGTTCTTTTTAATTAAATAGAAGATATTTAATTAAATTAAAAGAGAGGTTTTTCTCTTAATTAATTAAATGTGGATGAACTGTTTAATTAAAAGAGAGGTTTTCTTTTAATTAAATGGGGATTTTATTTTATTTAATTAAAAGAGAAGATTTTCTTTTAATTAAATAAGACTTGGAATAAAATGATCAATCTTAGAAATGAAATAAATCGAATTTGATCAAGGAAATTGATTTGAATTGATTTAATAAAATATTACAAACCATTGATTCAGAAAATTTGATAAATTGATAAATTGAATAATGGGGGCCCATAGTCTAGGCGACCATTTTTGGGTGCATACAATTTTGAGGACTTCAAAAAGTCCATGAAACAAAGAATGAGAATTCTAGTCTCATTGATTGAGAAATATGAAAAAGATATTTGTTTTCTTGTAGATATAGATTATACTTACATACAAGCAGTTATACCTAGAATAAGATGGCTTAGGCCACTAGGTTATGAACTTGATGTTGATCAAGCCTCTGCAGCAATAACAACCTTACTTGCAAAAGAAGCAGATAAAAATGCAAATTTTTTTGGAACTTATGATGTTTCAAATCAAAGGTAATAATAGATTTGAAGACTGCTTCAGCAGTAAAGAAGAAAGAGAAAATGGTGAGACAAATCAAAAGAAAATTTGGCATAGAAGAAGAAGGAACAACAGAAGAAGAAGGAGAAGACATTGAAGAAGAAGGAGATAAACTTCAAGGTCAGACTCAAGGGTCAGGAGAAGACAAAGAGGAAAGTGCTAAGGTAGAAGAAGCCAAGGAAGCACCAGTTAAGAGAAAGACCACAACTCCTTCTGCTCCTAAATCCAAGGGGAGGAAAGTAGCTGCCCCTGCACCAAAGAGACCTACCACAAGGGCTATAGCACAAAAAGCCCAAGAGGAGGCAAAAGGAAAGAAGAAAGACTCAAAGAAGACTGCTGCTAAGTCAAAGAAAAGGAAATTTATTCCCCAGCCTGAAACAGATGAGGAGAAAACAGAGTCAGAGGACAATAGTCAATTTCAAGTGGTAAGACACAAACCCTAGACTGTTGTTGATAAATTATGCTAAAAAATTAGAAATAATGATTTAAAAGGTCTAAAGAACCTGAATTTTTCTAAGCTCACCAAAGAAGAGCAAAATAAATTAGAGGAATTTGTGTATGCTATGATGGCTGAGTATAAGCACACACCTCTAGAATTAGATGAATCTATGCCAAGAGAATTGTATAAAATTATAGAGGATAAATGGCATTTTTGTTTACAAATGGAAAAAGGAATAAGGGAGTCAACATTGGCAAGATTGTTGCCTGATTTGACTAAAGATCAAATAATAAATGTTGTAAAAAGGCATAATAACAGATTCACTCCCAAGTATAGAGCATTCAACATATTGTAGAATAAAATTGAAGAGGTAGTTACTTAATCCACAAGATTGTGGAAAATAGTTTACAAGAAAATTGAAGATGTATATAATGAAGAATATAAGGTAGAAGCAATTGCCAAGACAAAGGAAAAGAAAGCATTAGAAACAAAAGAGAAAAAACTAGTGGAGGAGGAGAGTAAAGAAGAATAGGAAGAAGAGGCACATAATGAGGAGAAAGAGGAAGAGAAAGATACAGCTGAGCCACAAGATCAAAGTATGCAAGACATATAGTTATCTCCTCCTAGTCCTCCTCATGCCACCATCACACCTGCAGATTTCATAAAAATAAAGGATGTTACAGACATTTCAAATCTAAACATCAATCCATTAACTGCAGAGGATTTGGAAATCCTTGACCAATCATCACTAGTAGCAAAATTAAGTTCAAATCCTGTATTGGTCAGTGTTGATGAATTATAGAATCCAGAAGTCAAGGTAAAGGCACAAGTGCCACCTTTGACCTTACAAACTACTGACATTCTATTCCTTCCACCACCACCTTCACCAAGTATAGTCACTCATACACTCTGAGTGCCGAGTAAAGCAGTAGGGGAAATAAAAGAAACATCTGAACAACCAACAAGTTCAACCCCACCTAGCATTCATAAAAGGGATATTCAAGCTGAAGAAAAAGAGACACAAAAAAAGGAGGAGACTGCAATACAAACATTGGTTGCATTACCAAAATCTGGTACTCCAACACAAACTCTTCAACAGACGAGCATAGATGGATTATAGCTGAAAATCAGAACACCAAGCTCGAGCTCATCAAAGGCAGTCAGGAGACTTCATTATGGAGTTCTTGAGCTTGATGAAGAAATAAAGATTCCATATTATGAATCTAGCACTCTTACTGAAGAAAAGATTAATGAAATTCAGAGTGCATTAGACAAAAGAAGGAGACAAGAAGCACTAAGAAAGGAATACATGCATAGGCTTACATTAAATGAAATTAAAGACATATTCACAGAAGATTTTTGCTTACAATCTCCAAATGAGTCAAGACCAATCATGGAACAACTATCTGATATAGTTGACCACGTGACTAATGAAGACCAGGAAATAAATGCTAGATTGCTTGAATGGTCAGAAAAGAAGTTCCAAGGAAAAGTAAATAATAAAATATCCGGTGATATAGCACTGTCACAAGAAGAATTGGAAAATAAAGTTATAACAATTAAAATTGTACTAGGAACCATCTTTTCCCTGTACAACAAGTTGTGTGATTTTTCCACATTCACACAGGACACTAGCCAGAAAATACTGAGCTCGGAAAATAATCTAAAAATTTCTAGCATGCAACTCCCCATAGATCCAACTCAGAGTGAGAAGCATTTCTTCCAATTGCTTCACACACAAAGAGAGTTAGCTGTCTTAGCAGTAGAAGTGGCAACCACAAAAGCCAAATTGATACAAATTCAGTCATCAATAACTCCTCATTTGGAATTACTTCACAAGGAGCAGATAAATGCAGAGACAGTCCTCAGGAAAGACCCCAACCTTTCTTCGTCTGATGGACTTGTACACCTAGCAGCAAAGATTTCCATCTAGCATAAGACATTAGATGTCACATTAGCAAATTGGGATGCAGCTCTGAAGGTACTCCTTGAAGTAAATAGCATATTTTTGGCCAAGTATGGAATTTCATTGTAAAGACCCTTGACATAAGTGTCTAAAAGGGGGAGAATAAGTAATAAGAGAGTAATAAGAGTAAGGGGGAGTTAAGTACAAAAATGAAATGACAAGTATGATAAAAGGGGGAGATAGCAGAGATAGTAGAGATAGTGGAGATAGCAGAGATAGCGGAGATAGTAGAGATAGCAGAGATAGCATAGATAGCAAATTTTGAAATTTTGGGGGAGATAGCAAATTTTGGGAGCAAAGTTTGAATGAAGGATAAATTACTGAGTCACATGGATCTTAATTAAGTGTTTTTGCCATGTCAAAGGGGGAGATTGTTAGCTTAAAGAATAAATTTGACAACTGAGTGTCAATACACTTAACCAAGATCAAAAGTAAGTGCCAAGTAAGATAAGGTGCCGAGTGATAACAAGTGCCAAGTGCAACAGGTGCCGAGTGATAACAAGTTCCGAGTGCAACAAGTGCCAAGTGATAACAAGTGCCGAGTGCAACAGGTGCTGAGTGATAACAAGTGCCGAGTAAATCATGTGACGAGTGATACAGTTTTGTTCAAGTGCCAAGCTATCCAGGAAACAACATGGGCTGAGTATCAGAAATACTTCAGAAGCCGAGTAACTTAGTAGATCAGCATAAAAGTTTGGAATTGCACAAACTATGATGCAAACAGTTTTTGCAGCCGAAAAAAGGTAAACTTCGAGGGATTTAATGATAAAATCAAATCTTTATTTTTCCTATGCAATTCGCATGCAGCCAATAACAAAAATGCTAAAGGCATGCAACCAATCAGCAAAAGATAAGTATTGAGCAGGAATTTGAGATTCAATATGGATCGTAGATCCAAAACAAACCCTAAGTTTTCGAAGTCTTTATAAGGAAGATGAAATTTCATTGTAAATGCAGATATATATGGAAGGACATACAAGGGTGCATAAGAAAATTCATTTTCAGAAGCAAGAGTTATCAGATCAGAAAGGATCAAGATCAGGAGAAGGCAAAAAAGGAGCCTGTATTCAGAAATCAAGGATTGTAATCTATCAGGTTTATTGTATCTAATACTCTCTAGCAATTGTATTAGAATGAAAATCCAATGGTGATAGGTTAGCTTTACAACTATTTTGTAAGAACCTTTTGATTAGGTGATTAAAATCTTTTAACCAGGTGACATGTTTGAAAATCCTCTAACCAGGTCACTATTAATATAGTGTAAAGCCTTTAACAGGGTAGGCCTTTAATAGGGCAAACCATCAGAAGTGGTTGAACAATATTGCTGCAGTAAATTTTTGTGGGTATCATCCCCACCCTAGTTTTACCTTCTTATTCCTGGAGGGTTTCTGGGTTACCAAATTTTGGTGTTATGTGTTATTGATGCATAAGTTTTGTTATATATTTATTTGATGTATTTACATGCATGCAACCTACTTTCAGTTAAAAATTTTATTGGCTAAAGTTTGGTACTTATGATTCACCACCCCCTCCCTCTCATAAGTAATCTTTCCATATTTGAATATTCCAACATCCAATTATGTGTTATTTGTAGAAAATGGAGTCTGTATGCCCAAGATATGAGAAAAAATGCAAAGGTAGGTCCAAATAAATCTAGAAGGGGTGAAAGGAATGCTGATGTACTGGTGATGTTAGCAAGTGGTGGGCACAAATTTTATGGTCAAGTGGTTGTTGAGACAAAAGAAATGCCAGAAAAATGATCCCTATCATAAAAATAAATCAATCGCTGGAAACAAGTGTCAAAAAACAAAGGGTCAATGTCAAGAGGAAAAATTTAGTGGCCAAGAAATAAGCATGTGTTTGAAAAACACTAAATCTACCAAAGAGGGAAAAAATGCATGTTGGAAGTGTCAAACCACTATCACAAAAAAAAACCATCCAAAACACATGCTCTAAATCCATATTGAAAAAATGAAACTACCAATGCATATAGACCATTGGATTAATGTAGGCTGATGTGTCTAGGATGGGCCCACATGGAAAAGAGTGGTAGGAGTACAGGGCATTAAAAAAAAGTGGTCTAAGAATGTAGTACTAAACATGTAGCTTAATGAGATAGTTTGGGACCATGTGAAGGCATAGGCCCCAAAAATAAGGTGCATTAAACATGTAAAAAGTGGAGACAAGCATAAACTGAGCCACCAATAATCTCCAAATTTCTTCAAACCATGTGAAGAAAAAGTTATACATCATGCCATAAAAATAAATTGGAAATGCTCCAAAAAGTCCATAAATGATGCATGTCATGGAAAATGAAGGCTCCAACAGAAATTCATCACTCTCCAATATTTGTGCCCAAACCGGACTGCATTTAGAAATAAGTGTAGGTGGCCCATATGGAGCAAAAGGGGTCATAAGAGTAAGCACCCCCAAATAATAGTGCCAATGAAAATGCTTCAAAAGGATGAAATAACCAATCCACATGCATGCCTCTATAATAAGTGCACATAGGGACCCGTTGACCAAAAGGGGCCTATTGATGATGGACAATAACTTTAGTGCTAACCATGTGAAAGATTATCTGGGCTTGCATGGTTCACACATGAATGAATGATTTTTAATGATGTCCATGAGACTAGAGTAGTCTAAGGGACCAAAGAATAACCACACTAGATAATTTCTAAATTCCTTTCCATTTCTAATCTTTTGGTATGTATCTTTGCCAAAAAACTAGTAGTCTATTTTATCTTATCCCCTTCAAATAAACTATGCATGTTTTCTACCATCAAGATGGAATCATAGAGAGATCAAATGTTGTTGTATGTCATGCATTATAAGAGAAAATTTCATTACATTTCTAGTTCTCCAAACTTGCAAAATATGAAATTTCTCTACTCCCAAGTCTCTTTGGGCCTCTTCCATCTTCTCATCTCACACCTAAGGTGATGAGATCCCATCCTCAATTGTGCCACCAATAACCTTTCCTTTTATTCTCTGGCTAGATTAAATTCTTTAATTTTATAGGATTTTTTTCTACTCATATTATTGTTCCACGTGGCATTGTGAAACTTACCTCTAACGAACTTTCTTATGTCCACATTTTTGTTTGGAAACCTTGCAACTTGAAATTCTATTTAGCCAACCATTTAATGTTTTACTTCATCCATATTTTTGTCCTTTAGTTAAGAGCCTCCCTTTTCACTGTTTTTGACCAACGATGATCGTGCATGTTTTCAAACTTCTTTAAGTAACTAAGTAACTGGATTACCACTGAAGCCTCTAATGAAAAAGCCCTGACCTCAACTATAACAATTTCATAAGGCACAAAACTCTTGACTTTGATATTGCTTGTGATTAATTATTTTTGAATTCTCTCTATTTGTCTCCACCACCATTTTGACATGCTGAACCCCCCCCCCCCCACCACACACACCTCGTAGCCATAAAGAACCACCAGTGTGACCAACAAACCAAAAAGAGTCTTCTTGGTTTTCTAGTTCCATAGTTCCCCCTATCTTGCATCTTTTCTAGAGTAAAAATAAAGCTTTCCAACCCCCTTGAATCCTTTTTCACTCTACAAGTCTCCCGACTGAGTTTATAATGGAAGTCAATCCCAAGATATTTGTATTCTTTCACAATTTCTAGTGGTTTTTCTTCAAATAGGAATGTGATATGTTTTTATTTTATCCTTAAAGAAAAAATCATGACTTTGGTTTTAGTAATATTCACCTACATCCCAACTTCCTGACATAATTTCTCTAAGGCCCCTAGATGATCTCTTAGCCCCTGCACCATATTTGATATTAGAATATGATCATCAATATAAAAAAGAAGCTTCACCACATATCCTATAATGTGAACACCCTCCCCCTTTCTCTTATATAACGAAGCTTCTAGATTATTAATTTACAACCCAAAAAAGTTAGAAGATAAAGGACATTCTTGTTTAACATAAATGCCACTTCCAAAAAATTCTGACATTCTGTCACTAGTTCTGATTTTGGCTCTAACTGGTTTAGGGGCACCTAGGTGGGCTCATGGAAGACCTAGGGCTCCTAGGATATTTTTTCTTGGGGTGATTCTAGCTACAACACTAGGTGAATAATAGGGATTCTAGGCTTATGTTAGTTAAGGTGATAAAGCCTAATGAGGCCTAAATTACTCCTAGTTGCCTAGTTAGGTCTAATTGTGCATCTTTGTGTTTAGAAGGGTAGAATGGTCAAATAAGTGCTTTTAGGGACTTCTTACATTTTTTTCATCCATTTAATTCTTTTGGAAAGGTTTGGAAACCTTGGGAGCAAGTTTGAGGATCAAACACTCAAAGATGTAAAAATTGCTCAAAAATTGTCAATGTTGTCATTGACAACATTGACAACTTTTTGTTGTATTTGAGAAAATTTGTAGTTAGGAGTAAATAAATGTCTAAAAAAATTAGTCTAGGAGTTGGGATGGGTTTATAAGATCATCATCAACCTTTTGAAAGGATTGTAAGTTCAAGAAAATTCTGTGTGTATAGATTGAACAACAAGTTTATAGTTACAGTTTTATGCTTATGAGGATTTTGGCATTTTAATGGATTAGATTGGGAACTATTGTTTTCAAAAGTGTTAAAGGAGTTTTATTTGTGAATTTTTATAATTTTAGTTTGTGTTTTTGTAAGGTTTTATCTACCTGAATAATTTTTTTTGGAATTTGTTACCTTGTTGTTCTAAATCAAGTGCTTGAGCAAAATGGAGTCATAACTCCCTCTCCCATTGTAGGATTTGTATAGCCTCTTGGGATTTGGGAAATGACTCCTTGTACATATTTTCTAGTGAATTATGGGCCCTTTAAATCTAAGGAAGCATTTTATGGTGATTCCCTAGGTGAGCCAATGATGCATGGCTAGGGATCACAATATACAACAAATGTGTTTTGAGTGGTTAAATGTTTCAGATATGTCAACCAAAGCT
The DNA here is from genome assembly GCA_028749045.1 of Cupressus sempervirens. Taxonomy (NCBI): domain Eukaryota; kingdom Viridiplantae; phylum Streptophyta; class Pinopsida; order Cupressales; family Cupressaceae; genus Cupressus; species Cupressus sempervirens. The sequence continues at coordinate 487,933,769 of CM053792.1, forward strand.
TGGAGTGTGTTGAAAGAAGGTGTGGTGAATCCCCAACTTCACTAGAAGGCATTGGTGAAATTTTTATGGAGGAAAAAAAAAACCTTTTATCAAATAGTTTGTTAAACCCTTAAACCCCTTGGTTTTAGGCATAATTTGTGGTCATAATGTACAGACAGGTTGAGAATTCTATACCACCAAAATCTTTGAGTTCTCTAAAAATAATTTCTAGATCAATGGTTTATTTGACCATTTTTAAAGGAAATTTTCAAGTTATTTGGGTTTTTCTTCATTAGGAGGGCTGATTTCTTGTAGCCCTATTACAAGTATTTTTGTGAAATCTTGAATGATTTTTGGAACTCAATTATGGTTTCAAGTTTGATTGTGCTTGTGGAACTTGAAGAGAATCAAAATGCCTTCCTAGATGGCCATTCATCCATTGGGGTATCATTTGAGCATTTGGAATTGGTTGTAGTGCTGGAGAGTTGTCATTCCTACTAATTGATATGCACTAGTTGAGTGGATTAGGACCTCATTGTTATGATCCTAAGGAGAATATGGTAACTAGAAACCCTATTAGGTAAAGAGAAAGGCCTAAGGTGACCCTAGAGGAAGCTAAGGTAGGAGCAAGATTGGTTGTCACATTAGAGTGGTATCAAAGCAAGTTAAATACTTTGGAAGTTGGTGTATGCCTACAACTACTAGAGAGTCAGTGGGTGAGTCAAGTATGGTGTCTAATGCAGAGCTAGCCAAGAAAGTTGACAAGAAAAAGGAGATTAATAGACTCCTTGAAGGAGCCTTAGAAGAGGTGAAGCTAAAATTGGATACAATTGTTGTTGCAACAAAGAAAAAGGAAGAGGAAGGTAATGAGAAGGGTTAGGGAATAGAAGAAGAAGACACAATCCCTGAGCTAGACCCTATCATGAGTGTAGATCCTTTCTTGAAACCTTTAAAAGCCCTAGGTGGGAAAGCTTTAGAAGGTGTGCTAATATTAAGTGGAAAGATGGATATAGATGCAGTGATAGATTGGTTGGATGACATGGAGAACCATTTTGAATGTGAAGGGGTGTCAAACGCACAAAAGATCAAAGTAGCCAAATGAAGACTTAGAGGTTCATCTTTAACATGGTGGAAGTATATGTAAGATGAAAGAGTTAGGGTGGGAAAGAAGGCTATATCCAACTAGAATGACTTGGTTACCAAGTTGAAAGAAAATTTTTTGCCAAAGGACTTTGAAATCCAACTTCACAAGAGAAGACAAGGATTGAAACAAAGAGATTTAGATGTGGCCTCTTATACAAAAGAGTTGTAGAGATTATGCCTTAGAAACAAGAAGCAAGAAGAAGAGCCAATAAAGGTGGCTAGGTACTTGGGTGGTCTAAAGTGGAACATCTAAGAGGAGCTAAGTTTGTGGACACCTACCACTATTCAAAGGTTCCATCAAATAGACCTAATGGTGGAAGAAAATAATAAGAAGAAAGGGGAATCAAACTTCAAGGATAGAGGCAAAGGGGAAAATTAGAGAGGATACCAAGGCATAAGAGATAATGAACAAAGGAATCAAGGTGAAACCAAGTTGACTAAATAAGCCATCAAAAGCACTCCTAGATGAGGTTATAGTAGAGGAGGAGGCAATTAGGGAGGTTCTAATAGAGGTACAGGATTGAGAAGAAGAAACTCATACTTTGCTAGCATGAAGTGCTATAATTGTGGTCAACTTGGCCATCTTACATACAAATGCTCTGAAAAGCCCTCTTCTTCAAACCATGACAAGAGTAGCATATGTACAAGAGGACAACTCTAGTTGTGAGGAGAATGAGGCGGATCACATAGAGTCTGAAAAAGATGAGAACCTCATGTTTAGGAGGGTATTGATCAAGCAACCTAAAACTAATGAACCTAAGCATATAAGGGCTTTTTAAAGGATCATATGCATGATACTTGGTGAAGTTTGTAAGAAGGTGGTGGATTTAGGTTCTACTAATAACATAATATTAGTGGAGGTAGTTGAGAAGCTTAAGCTAACTAAAATACCACATGTGAATCCATATGAGTTAACTTGGCTCAACAAGGGTCAAAGTATACTAGTCAATGAACATGCTTGGATTGATTTCTCCATGTCAAGATACAAGGAAACACTATTATGTGACATCTTACCCATGGATTCATGCCATCTACTATTAGGTAGACCCTAGTAGTGTGATGACAAGGAAAACTCAATATCCTTCAAGAAAGGAGGTAAAACTTTCAAAATTCAATCTTTTTTGGAAGGAGACAAGCCACATTCCAAGGTACCTAGTGTATTGTTATGTAGTAGGAAGGAATTTTTCAAAGACCTTAAGAATGAGGAGAGGCAAATTATTCTAGTCGTGTTGAAGTCTAAAGGAGAGGAGAAGACAATAAAAGAGCCATTTCCAATGGAGGTACAAGCATTGCTTGAGAAGTATAAAGACATAGTAAGTGATGGAACCCCTACTACATTACCTCCTAGAAGGGTTGTAAGCCATAAAATAGACTTTTTTCCTAGTGTATCTTTTCCAAACAAAGAAACATACAAGATCGCTCCAAACCAAAACTTGGAAGTGGCAAGACAAGCACAATAATTGTTAGACCGAGGTTTGATCAAGAAGAGCATAAGACCATGTATAGTCCCTATTATAATATCATTAAAGAAGGTGGGGAAATGGAGGATTTGTATAGGTTCAAGGGCTATAAATATGATCACAATCAAGTATAGGTTTTCCATACCTAGGATTGAGGATCTCATGAATTGTCTTGGAGGAGTTATGCACTTCACCAAATGGGACTTGAAGAGTGGATACCTCCAAATTAGGATTAAGGAGGGAGATGAATGGAAGATAACATTCAAGACAACATATGGTCTATATGAATGGATAGTGATGCCATTTGGTCTTTCAAATTATCCTAGCACATTCATGAGGCTCATGAATGAAGTGCTTAAAGACTTCATTGGAAGATTTGTAGTGGTATATCTAGATGATATACTAATCTTCAACAAGACAAGGGAGGAGCACATAAAGCATGTGGAAGTAGTATTATAGAGACTTCATGAAGAAAATCTTGCCGTAAACCTTCAGAAGTATAACCTCTTCAAGAAAGAACTTGTATACTTGGGTTTTGTGGTGTCAAAGGGATCCTTGAAGATGGATCAAGAGAAGGATCTTGCTATCTTAAATTGGTCACCACATACTTCATCTTCTGAGGTAAGAATTTTTGATGGTCTAGCTCAGTTCTATAGCAAGTTCATTAGGAATTTTAGTGGCATATGTGCATGTTTTCTAGATACCATAAAGGGTGGGGTCAAGTATAAGTTTAAATGGACATTAGAAGCTAAGAAATCATTTGAGATGCTAACAAAATGAGTAGCTACTCAACTTATTTTGCAACTACCATGTTTTGAGATACTATTCACTATAGAGTGTGATGCAAGTGGCCTAGTAGTAGGGAGTGTTAAGTCAAGAAGGTAGGCTAGTAGCCTTCTTTAGCAAAAAACTTAATGAGTTCAAAAAGAAGTATTCATCCTATGATCTATAACTCTACACCCTAGTTCAATCTGTTAGGAATGAAGACATTGCCTATTGCCCAAGGAATTTTTTGTGTTTACTATCAATCAAGATCTTAGCTATATCAACACACAAGAAAATTTGATTAATAGGCACTTGAAGTGGATGGAGTACTTGCAAGCTTTAACCTTCACAATTAAGCATAAGAAAGGGCATATGAGCAAGGTGGCAGATGCATTAAGAAGAAGGTTGTTAATAGTCCAAGAGGTTCAATTGCATAACATTGGGATAGAGAGCTTCAAGAGTATTTATAAGGAGGATGAAGATTTTGTAGAAGCATATAAGGCTAATTTTGAGAACCATTTTCATAGCAAGTTCTCTAAATTTACCTTACAGAATGGATTTCTATTCAAGGGCAATTGATTGTGTGTGCCAAGGGGATCAATAAGGGAGAGCCTAATATAGGAGAAGCAAAATGGAAGCCTAAGTGGACACTTTAGTGTAAGAAAAACTCTATAATTGGTTCAAAGGTTCTATTATTAGCCTAAGCTAGTCAGAGATGTGATTAGGTATGTGGAGCAGTGCATGGTATGTATGAAAGCTAAGGGTGGAATGAGTAATGAAGGTTTTTATCATCCCTTACCAATCCCAAATAGGTCATGGGAGTGTGTGATCATGGAGCCATAGTAGGTCTACACAAGAAAAAATAAGGTTATGACAATATTTATGTGGTTGTTGATAGATTCAGTAAGATAGGGCACTTCATTCCATGTAAGACTACTAATTATGCTAGTCACATTGCACATTTGTTCTTTAAGGAGATTGTAAGGATTCATGGACTTACATTAAACATTGTTTCAAATAGGGATGTGAATTTCATGAGTCACTTTATGAAGACCTTGTGGAGTAGACTTGGTACAAACTTGTCCTTTGTTTAGCATATCATCCTTAGACCGATGGCTAGATTGAGGTGGTTAATAGAGTGCTAGGTAATCTCTTAAGGTGTCTAACCAAGGAGTATGGGAAAACATGGGATGTGATCATTTCCCAAGTAGAGTATTCTTACAATGATAGAAGAATAGGACCACAAGGAAAAGTCCATTTGAAATTGTGTATGGAATGCATCAAAGGGGTGTGTGTGAGTTGAGGTATCTAGGAGGAATGGAACATAGAAGTGGATATGCTAAACATTTTTTCCAAACTGTTAAAGAAATTCAAGAAAAAGTCAAGAAAACTATCCAAGATAATATCCAAGATAATACACAAAAATTGAAAGCCAAGGTGGATGAAAGAAGGAAAGACATCAATTTTTTGTTGGTGACTATGTTATGGTGTACTTGAACAAGTCCAAGTTGCAAAATGGTATGCCAACTAAGTTACAAATAAAAAGAGTAGGACCTTGCAAGATCATAGCCAAATATGGAGCAAATTCCTATAAAATTGATTTCCCATCAGATTTGGGAATCTGTCCTATTTTTAATGTGTAGGATCTAGTTGAATTCAAGGGAACACTACCTTCGAGTAGTTAAGGGGTCAATTCTGACCTGGGGCCTACAATAGTACCTTCATCAAGAAAGTTGGCAGCTAAATAAGTGTTGGATTCCAAAGTTAAGAAATCTACTAGGCACAAGGTATACATAGAGCACCTAATTAAGGGGAAAGGAAACCTTTATTTAGAAGCAACTTGGGTTGCTAAGGCAGACTTCAACAAGGTAGGCATCCCTCAAGACCTATTTCCTACAAGAGTGACATAAGTTTCTTTTGTGGGGGAGTATGGTGCAGGGACACCTAGGTGGGCTTATGGAAGACCTAGGGCTCCTAGGATATTTTTTTTTGTAGTGGTTCTATCCATACCACTAGGTGAATAATAGGGTTAATCTAATCCTAGGTTGATGTGAGTTAAGGTGAGAAAGCTTAATGAGGCCTAAATTGCTCCTAGTTGCCTAGTTAGGTCTAATTGAGCATCTTTGTGTTTAGATGGGTAGAATGGTAAAATAAGTGTTTTTAGGGCCTTCTTACATTTTTTTCATCCATTTAATACTTTTGGAAAGGTTTGGAAACCTTTGGAGTAAGTTTAAGGATCAAACACTCAAAGATGTAAAAATTGCTCAAAAATTGTCAATGTTGTCATTGACAACTTGTTGTTGCATTCGAGAAACATAGTAGTCAAGAGAAAATAATTATCTAAAATAGTTAGTCTAGGATTTGGGATGGGTTTATAAGATCATCCTTAACCTTTTGACATCTATGTGTACAGATTGAACAACAAGTTTATAGTTATAGTTTTATGCTTATGAGAATTTTAGCATTTTAATGGATTATATTTGGAACTCTTATTTTTGGAAGTGTTAAAGGACTTTTATTTATGATTCTATACATTTTTTGTTTGTGTTTTTGTGAGGTTTTAGTTTCTTGAATAAATTGTTTTGTCATTTGTTATCCTATTGTTTTGAATCAAGTGCTTGAGCAAAATGGAGTCATAACGAGCCCTCTCTCATTGTAGGATCTATATGGCCTCTTGGGATTTGGGATATGGCTCCTTGTACATATTTTATAGTGAAGGAGGGGCCTTGAAAAGCCAAGGAATCATTTTTAAGGTGATTCCCAAGGCAAGCTAGTGATACGTGGCTAGGGATCACATTATACAATAGAGGTGTTTTGAGCAATTAATTATTTGAGATACATCAACCAAAGATTGGAGTGTATTGAAAGAAGGTGTGGTGAATCCCAAAATTTAGTGGGAGGCATTGGTGAAATTTTTATGAAGGAAAAAACAAACTTTTTATTAGACAATCTGTTAAACCCTTAAAAGCCTTAGTTTTATGCATAATTTTTGGTCATATTGTACAGATAAGTTGAGAACCTAGACTGCAAAAATATTTGAGTTCTTCTAAAAGGGTTTCTAGATAAATGGTTTATTTGACACTTTGTTAAGGAATTTTTCAAGTTATTTGGGTTTTTCTTCATTAGGAGGGCTAATTGCTTGTAGTCCTATTACAAACATTTATGTGAAATCTTGCATGATTTTTGGAACTCGATTAGGAATTCAAGTTTGATTATAGTTGTGGACCTTTAAGGGAATAAAAATGCCTTACTATATGACCATTCATCCATTGGGGTGTCATTTGAGCATTTGGAATTGGTTGTAGTATTGGAGAGTTGTCATTCCTACTAATTGGTGTGCACTAGTTGAATGACTTAGGATGTCATTGTTAGGATCCTAAGGAGAATAGGGTAACTATACAACCTATTAGGTAAAGAGAAAGGCCTTAGGTGACCCTAGAGGAAGCTAGGGTAGGAGAAAGATTGGTTGTCATATCACTAACTCTATCATATTAAATTTTATCTTCTAGTTGTGACATACTCTTCTTTCTTTGTGTGAATCAAATTTTATACCATTTCTTGAGTTCTTTGTTTGTTTTATTCCCTTTCATAGATCTTTTTGTTGCTTTACATTCTTCATCGTATCGTGGAATAGCTAGAAAAGTATTAGTAGCCCTCTTTTTGTTTTTTGATCTTTTACTTGTGTCTAGATCCTTATGTATACTAGAGGTCAACACACTGTTCTAAATTAGTTCAGCTTTCTCATTGAAATTTCCATGAACCAAAAGATTATTAATATCAAGGAGTTGTTGCTCCAACACCACCTTGAAAATAAGTTTTTTCTCTTGATTTAAAATGATATTGCCTTTGCCTTTTCCTTTTTTGATTATTGTCTTGATTGCATGAGAGTCATATTTATATTGTGGGTTGTTTGAGGCGAAGTCCATCTTAACAAAAAGATGCATGTGATTGATGTTCAAATCTAAAGGGAAAAAACCAATTTTAAAATCAAGCACTCTAGCTATATGATTTTAAAAATAGATTACATAATCAACCACACTTTGGCCATTATGTGTTTTACACATGATACATCATAATTTTGGCCAGATCTTCAACTCATTGCAAATCACCATATCAAACACACTACACAACTCCAGTAATTCAGCTCTAAAGTGTAAAACACCTCCCTTGCCATCCTTAGAGGCTCTCTTCCAAAGCTAATAATTATCCTCTTCTAGCCATATAGGATTGCTTGCCTCTTTGTCACCATCGATCAATTGCAAGGATTGATTATTAACTATCCTAGCATTGAAGTCACTGACTAACATTATGTCTTTGGTGTTGTTGAACTTTAAAATATTTTTTTCATTGATGCATAAAGATCTTTTTTGTCTAGTTTCCTCTTCTTGTAAAACTTAGAGTTTTGTGGAGAAAAGTAACATGCAACCAGTTTGAAATTTATTGTGTTCCCTGATATTTGCAACCAAATATACTTTACCCTTTTCCAATTTGAAAATACCACACCAATCCTCTCAATCAACAACATAATCCCCCCATGTCCTTTACCTACCTCATTCCCTTTGTTCCAAACTGAATTTTTTTGTATCCTTCAAAATTTGGTACTTTGCAACCATCATGCTCATGTGTTTCTACAAGGATGATATTATCCCTCTCTTCTATAATGGGCCCCACCCTCAGACCTCTTCTTTGTGGATAACCTCTATAGTTCCAACTTACAATGCTTAGGTGGTCTTGTGGGGGAGAAACACTAACTAATTTAGGCTTTCCAATTCTTCAATGAGGCCCATTTCCCTTGACTTCTTATTATTTTCACCTTTTCCCACTCCCTTCTTTGATCTTCTTGTTGGGAAAAGGTAAGATCTTCATCCAAATAAAAATGTGTTCTTTGGAGCAGCCCTCAATTCCTAAGAATGTTATTCTTATCTTCTATATTTTTCAATGTAACCTGTATATGCCTATCCCTTCCTTTGTCTACCCATTTACCAATTATATTTTCTTGTTGAATGGTACCTATCCACTTCAATTGATCTTTAAGAAAATCTCTCATTAGTGTTTTTTTTTCTCATTTAATCCAAAATCTTTCACTCCTTTGACTACGATATTAACCACTTTGCCCTGTTTGTCTTGCTCTTATTTCATTTATATTTTGACTTGTCATTCAATAATCTCCTTTTTTTTGTCCATTGTTCTACTAACTACCTGAGACAAAGATCTTGCTTCTTCTATTTTTTTTCTTTTAATTGAGACTCTTTGACTTCCATATCCATCATGGTTGTTTGATTTTCCTTTATTTGTGTTATTTCAACTCTATTTGTTAGACATGTCTCTTTGTTTCCAATTAATCTCCATTGCTCCAGTTCTTACTTTATGGTTTCTAGCTCTTGATGTCATATCTCTATTTTCTCCTGCATGCCTGATATCTAATCCTTTTAAATCTTTTTTTTCCCACTCTATCTTACTTATGTACTCTATTGCCTCATACACTTTGTTCTCTTCTTGCCAATTCCTTATTTCTATAGCCTCAAGCCTCTATTTAATTCCATGAGCTCCTATACGTATAGTTTTGGGGACATGTTAATGGTGTTTTGGTTGGGCTATAATATATTTGATCTTCTTGTAAATTTGAAAAGTTGACCACTTTAGCTCCTATGCATGCCTCTTCTTGGTATGTAAATGATTCATATTTTTCTCTTGCCATTGCTTGCCTTTGATTCCCCCTGTCCTCTTTATCTTCTAACTCTATTTTTTCCATAGTGATTTGTCCAATATTATCTAAGATGCCATTTACACATGGAAAAATCATTACAAGATGTCCCTTATGTGGCTACTTGGACTTTTGAATCTGTCTACATCTTAAAATCATTTTCTATTATTTTGCATTTACTAGTATCAACCCTTTTGTTGCATTACTTATCTTTTTTGGTAGAAAGTACAACATGACAACCTACCACACCCCTATTAAATCATTTTTGTTAACCATAGGTAGTAGTTTTGTGTGAGTGATTTTTTCTCTCTCAAAAATTGATTACAACCCTCCAATTATAGGACATTGAACATTGGACCCAAGAGTTGAAAATTGTTGTTGAAATTGGTGCCATCCATTAGGTTTAATTGGATACAAAATTTATTCCCTACTACCCTTTGAGAAATGCATGTGTTTGACCCATGATAGACCACTGCTAACTTTCCCTCTTACTCCGTTTGACTGATCCCGATGTGAAAATAATGTCAGGTGCCCTTCCAACTTGGAAATATTTGGGATATTGAACTAATGTAGTTTGTGTGTCAACCAACTTTGATTAAATGATGAATGATGATAGATTTCATAGTGGTATATTACCAATACAACTTCCTAAAACATCACCATCTACTAATGAATGGATTTCCTTGAGGTCAAAGGGTCTTGCCTGGCCGGTGGGTCCATGGAGAACAATAGCTCCTTCCAAATAAAAAATCACTTACATCAGGTCCAACATGGCCTCGAAGAATATTGGTATTTCTCCTAAATAAAGTATACGCAAGGTCACCATCCATAAACTCCTATAAAATATCTTCTACAAGGCCATGTGGTAGTTGGATCCATCTAAGGAGTCAATGCATAATGTGTCCACCAACCAATCAAATCATACACCCAATCAATGGAGTTTCTAAGAATGATATATGTCCAAAATAGGCATGAAAGAAGGCCAAAAATGTCATCTCTTGACATTCATCAACTCATAAATTTGGATTTGTGTTGCTGATAGGCATGAACAAAGTTTGAGTTGCATGATGATTGGAGGCCAAGGACCAAGCACAGGCCCGTAGTGGGTGACAAGTCTCTTGAAATGGCCCACAAAATAAAGCAACCCATCCTTCAATATTTTTTTTCATATATTAAAAAATGAACCATAGACCTTTAAACAATAGTGATGCACTATTATTTAAGAAACATCTTTACAATTTTTTTATTTATAAGAAATATCCGTCTCATGATGCATGCCCAAAATATGATCTAGATACAATTTTTTTCCTAAGATCTCAACAATGTCCAAACCAGATGTATTTTATATGGAAATAGGGGTTTTTGAGTGCTCTAAGCTCAACGATGATGTTCATTTAGGCTTAAAGTGCTCCAAAAACAAGGTCTCTAGATTCAATATAAAACCCTTTGAAAGCTAAAGATTTGAAAATGGATGCCAAATCTCTCACAAATAGAATAGGGGCATAAATATCCAAAGCTTTGATACCATGTTGAAGTTGATGAAGGATCAATCTTTTACATCCCAAGAATCACCTACATAAAAACACCTATCACAAAAAAGAGAGAAGCAAAAGCTATGGAGACTAGAATTCCTAGATCCATAGATGAGACATTCTTGATGAGAAAAGAGAGAGATTGTAATTATCAAAAGTGAATGAATAATTACAAAGAGATCAATCCTTATAAAGGAGATCAAACCATGATAGGTAAAACCTAGGTTTCATTATAATAATTGATAAAAGAATTAATTATTATATGCCCAAAGTTTAGCTTAAGTAAACTAGAGATAATAAGTGACTTAATAATTAAATCAATTTCATTTAATTAATAAGAAAATACTTTATTACTCTAATAATTTCCTCCATTGGAGATTATGTGGGATTGTGACATAAGGAGAACTTGGTGTACATCTCTAGTAGGAAGGCTTGAAATATAATAAATTGATATATGTATTGCATGTGTTTGAGCCTTAATCCTTCACAATCCATAATCAACAAAAGAAAAAGAAAACTTGAATATAGGTACTATGATTACCTAGAATGAACTACAAGACACAAGTGACTATGTAAGTAAAAGATGCTACACGTAAGAACTCATGGAAGACTTCCACCTATAATAGTTTACCCACAATATCAAAGGCTAGTCCAACACACTATTACAATTGCCATCAAATTCCAAAATGTAGATCAATTGGATACTATGAAAAAACAATTGGGCCCAATACAAAAACAATAATGCATGAATGAAAATAGTCAATAAATAAACAAAAAGTACATATAAAAACCTTACCTTTTAGGTCTTGGGATCACCCTTACCATCAAATTGGTTGGAATCTCTATTCATGGTATTTTGTTAGAGGAGATACATCCAATTATATATAGATGAATTTCAAGGGACTTGTCTGCTTCCTACATCATTGAGTCAAAATCCAACAAGGCTTCTAATTGACAACAAAGAATTTAATATCAGTATGAATATTGCTACTAAAGAAGAGGCCAATAAAGATCCCACGGGTAGGAGAAAGTAATAGATAAGGAAATCAAAAGGATGGAGATTCAAAGAGAGTGGATGAATCATGCTAATGAAATTTCAACTCAAAGAAAAGGGTAAAATAACCATATTGAAGATTCACACCTACATCATCAAGATGATTTGCAATAAGTTATGCGTATACATTTTCTTTCAAATCAGTTAGGGTTTATAGTTTTTAAACTTGGATGACATACTCGTCTTTAACAAAAGACAATCTTTGCATTAAAATTAGAAACATATGTTAAACTTCCTACTTCCATTTGGTTAGACCTCATGGTAGTTAAAGATATTGACTATGACATTATAAATGGTTGGATCGCGAGGGTTTCAAGATAGATAGGCATTTATTTATTGAATCTTAGGTTGTTGATATGGAATTCAAACCCTTAGCCAACAAGATTACAACATTTATGTGATTTCTGTGTTGCTTCTCTACTTCATAGCTCATCTTGATGGCTACCTTGAAGATGCCCTTCCATTTGAGGCTACAATTTAGACTATGAATTCCTAAAATATCTAAATCAAAATGTAAATTTAATAACAAAAGAGTTGTCATGCCATTTAGTTTTTGGTAGGGGTAAGGGCAAGGAATTCAAACAAAGTATTTTATAAATGCTATGGGGATGAAAAATATATTGATGTTTACTATTATGGTATGAATCTCATAAAGGGAAAACTACTAAAATTTTACCATGTGCACAAGAATATTATGTAATAAGATGTTTCCAGGTATAAGGTACAAATAACTAGTTAAAGGTTCTCTCCCCAAGTAGAGGAGGAAATGATAGTTAGCTTTAAATGAACTATCTTTCATGATCAGTCACAAAATCCTTACACATGATGAATACCTTGGTAATGGAGTGAAAATGATTTGTTGAAGTATTGGACACCTCATTCATAACACAAAACTTCATTAGGGGTTTGACTTGAGCAAAAAACTGCACACAGACAACATATCTAGATTATTTGACAAAATTATTCAAAGAGATGACATGTCCATGAATGGAATTAAATAGTTGGAGAATGTGCACAATATAAATTTTTCTATAAATCTCTCCAAATATTTGACTTAATGGAGCATTTTGAACATTGTAAGCTCTACTAATGTGTGGATGAGGGATTCCAAATACTTTAATAAGAAGATTAATCCTTATTGTCTTACATGAATAATTATTTTTTTGCCCCACAAAAGAAGAAGTAATATCCAAAATATGAATCACCATTTTCTTGGAGTCATCATTATTGCACTCATCCCATGTTCAACAACATCTTCAATGTTCATCCTCAAGAGGGTTGTTAAAAGGCCCCACAAATCAAGTTTTGCACAAGTAAAATCAAGTGTATAAGGGTACTATTGGCATGAATATCTATATCCCTAATTTCTTTGATTGCATAAATTACAACTGTGTTTTTAATCTATAGAGCATGATTTACATGGTCTCAAAATGTCAAATTTAGGTTAAGCGTGATGTAGAGAGGGTGAAATCTCATATTGTGAGAAGGTGATCCACATAAAATCTTTCAATTTTGTCCTGCAAGTGTTGCAACTGTGAGTAAACATTTTCTAATGACAAATTTTCAATTGAACTTCAATGTGAATGGAATCTACAAACTGGACACAATCTTGATGCACCTTAATGTCCTTGCATTTTCTAAATGAAAATCTACAATTGACCCCTTTTCTTTGCATCTGCTCCACTTGAAACACCCTCCCTAAGAAATCCAATCAAGTTTACGCTCATGTCACCCATTGATTAACATGCTTTCAGAGCTCACTCTATAATTTAGTTTGTCAAAAAATTAGTGACATTCAATAAATAACATAAAAAATATGATATATATAGTTTTAAGAATATATTAATTATAAATTATGAATTTGTATTTACTCTTTTGTAATATGAATATAACTCACAATTTAAATGCAAATAAATAACATTTTTAAGAGTGATTTATTAGGGTTTAAGATTGCATATTTGATTTTAAATTTTAAATAAACTCTTTTAATAAATACCTTAAAAATATTATACGTTTAGATTTGAGAATAAAAATTATATACTATGAACTTATATTTTCTATTTTTTAATTGATTATTTTATTAAGGTGTAAACTTATAAATAATTGAATAGAGTAAGTCTTAAATCTATATATTTTTTTAATTCTTATTATTTACTTCCTATTTTTAGAATGAATAATCTAAAAATTTAAATATGAGATAAAAAGGTCTCCATTGTAAGATCAAGCATAGTTTATTCTTAGGATTCTTGCTAGGGCTAGATTAGGTCTTGAATTGTTAACTAAAAAAATATTTTAAAATTAAATAAATAATAAATCTTGATAATAGCTATAAATATTCAATTTAATTTGTTTTGACTTTGTTAAAAAAATCAAACCATTTGAAACTATTTCACAAGAATAAATTTATTAATGTTCAAGATTGTCATTATAGGATAAAGTTTGGGTTAGGATTATAGTTGAATATGAGTTAAAAATGACATACATATTCCATAGGATTAGAGATGGTGTTCCTAACATTTAAACTATAGTTAGAAAATGTGTTAGTGAAATGGCTTAAGAAAATGACTTAATATAATAGTATATTAAAATATAAAATAGAAATAGTCAATGGTTAGTAGTAAAGAAATATTTAAATAGAAGGTTTAGGGAAAATGTTTATAAATAGGAAGTATTTAGATGACAATAAAATTCTAATTGTTTTCCAAATAAAAAGTGAGTAACCGAAGGGGTTCAACATATGCTTGACTAATACTAAAATTAAACAATATATATTTAAAAAAATTGATAGTTTGAAATGAATTTTTTTATTAATCTTTTACATTTTCAACTTCATTTCCATTGTCACAATTCATGGTGTTTTTTTGTTACATTATAAATTCAATTGTATTTTGTTTTTTGGGAAATAGTAATGTAACCAAAGATAAACAACTAAAAAACAAAGACTTCTTGACAAAAGATATCGCATTAAAGACTCATATGTTTTATTATCGTCATAGCTATTTCACCTCTAAAAAAATACAAATATAATTTACAAAATTAAGTGTAAGAACCAACTCCTACTAAGAAACAACCACATCACACAAACACGAAAAATGTGGAAAGTAACCAATCAGAATAGAGTTGAAAAGTCAAGTAATAATTTGTTTAATAAGAAAATAATTACAATAATGATTAGTTTGTCAACAACTATAACACATCAATGTCTATGGTGTTGATCCACACATCCAACATCCATCGAATGCCCATCACAAGTATGATCAACATACATCTCATTAATAATGTTTACATTATCCGTTTATCAAAATTACATTACTAGTACATCACTATAATCATTAGCAAGATGAAGTTACAAGACCATGATATACTCAATCTTGACATGTGTCCTTCCGTGTAACTAGTCTCCAAAGCCATCGGGCATCATCCACCTACTATCTGAGATGGGAGTATGGCCCAAGTGATTTAACCTCACCAACCATGGAGTGTTTACTTCCTCAGGATTCTTCTTGACACAAAGAATGCCTTGACCCTAGCACAAGAAGCCTAGCTTCTTGGAACATGATGGATCAGATGGATTTGATGTAGTCATCAAACATACTACATATAACCGTGTGCCTAGTAGCCTAATCAAGGAATGTGGTAGGGAAATGAAAATAAAAAAAGAGAGTACTACACATCTACTCATATGCAATGAAAGAAAAACTATAAGATATCTACCCACATGCACATTTATTTTAATTATAGCATATCTAATCATATGCAAGACAAAATATGAATAGCCACACATATATACTACATTTCAAAAACAACATACTTAAATGCAAAATATAAATGGCTTGGTCAAGCACTAAATTCGTCAAAATTATTGAGATAGAGACAAAACATAATGAATCCTATCTTCATAAATTTGATAGGTTAAGATATCAATTTTGGATGTGTGTGTGTGCTTTTTGTTGTGATTTGACATTGGGACGATGCCTCTTCCTAGAGGGGAGGGATATCACATCTTGCATGTTGACATGCTTAAATGGTTTCTTATTTGGCGATCGAGTTGATTTTGATTGGTCAACCCTTTTTGTTTGGAAAATAATTAAGAAATATTTAAGCTAATTTCCTAAGTTTTGTAACTTAATTTCATTTATGAAGATGTGATCATTCTTATGGGAAATCAAAAGATGTGGTATTATAGATCAACATCTTATTCCTAGTGTACTTATCTATGTACCAAATTCATTTTTAATTGAGATTAATGTTCAACAAATGATTTATGACTTTTCAACTATGTTTCGATTGGTTCTTTTCCACTTCTCTTGCAAATTTTGTGATGTGGCATTTAAAGTAGGACATGGTTCTTACATTAAGATTAAGCAATAATTATGGTACAGATCAAATTTACTATGTCACATAATAGCACTCATCAAAGCTATAGTCATAACACAATAGTACAAATTAATGGTAGATATTCTATGAACAACTTTTATTAACAAATCCTAGTTATGTCATAGGCATTTCCAATATGAAATAGGTGAGGCTAAAAGTTTCAATCAACGATGTTGAGATTCTTTGAAGCATGGATGATCATTGAAAGTGTCATAACAATTAAAAGGTTTTCCTTCTTTTCATATATGAGTTGACCACAAAACTCAAAAAGATATTTTTCTACTTACATTTTCAATCCTAATTTCTTTTTTTGAATAATTATGACTCACCTTTGACAAAAATAGTTGATTATTATGCAAAGAAAGTCACCTACATATTTCAAAGGATAGTATACATGTGTTACAAGGTCTTGGGACTTAATCTAGATACCTTCGATCACCACTATCAATTTATTTTTTATTTTCATTTATTAGTTCCTACCATAGGTAGGAATACTATTGCATCCATTAGATGCGATTAAAAACTATAAAATATTTTAGTTTAATCAATAAGATTCAAGTATTTTTTTAGGTTCTAATTTTTTTTATAAAGTTTGCACATTTTTATTATTTTTTGAAATGGATAAAAGCTATTTAACTAAAATCATATTGGTTCTCACTAATAATAATAATAAGGAAGAAAATTAATTTTTGAAACCAAAAAATAAAGAAAAAATTAAAGCTCTAACTTTTACCATTAATTGTGCAATTAAAATAATTGAAAATATCATAAAAGATGATGTGACACTACATTTACTTTATCATTTCAAGATTTTTAGAATTTAAATTCTTTATAAAGTTTGAACATTTTTATTTTATTTTTTGAAAAACAAGAATAGTATATAATTGAAATCTTATTGGGTCTTACTAAATAGTAATGGAGAAATTTAATTTTTAAAACCAAAAATCAATGAAAATTTAAAATTCTACCATTTTGTATTAATTGTGTAATTAATATAATAATTATAAAAGATATGTCACGCCACACTTTACCTTACCATTAGTCAAATTAATAATAATAGAATGTACTAACTCATAAAAATTTGATTCATTTTCTCCCTAAAGCATTATCTTTTAAAAGAATTAAACGTAATAAAAACTAGATAATGTAACAAAGAATTTTAAAAACTAAAATCTAAATAATATTACAAAGAATTTTAAAATGGTAGTTATTTTACATACAATTATGTTTATTGTTTATGTATTTAAAATTTAAAATATCTCATATCATTTTTGGCTGTCAAGTTGTTGATTAAATATTTAATAGTGTAAAAGATGACAATTGATTGTAGTTTTTTTTAAATAAAGAATTATTTGATGTTAAATATTTTAAAAAAATATACTTTTGTTTGGTAATTTTCAATTTCTCTAGTTTTTTAATCATATAATTCTTTCTTTTAGGATAAACAATTGGCTTCTAATTTCTTATAGTGAAAACATGCTAAAAATAAAATAAAATAAATTGTACTACAGATTCCAAGACATAAAGAATAAGCAATTTAAGTTGTGGATATCTTTTCTATATGTAGAATTTAGTTATAACATGTTTATGCTTTTGTCAGGGTTTTGGTTGGTATTGTTTAACCTTGCACAAGATCTCAATGATCTATTTATTCACAACACATTACAAGACATTTATGACAACTTTATAATTACATTCAAACTAATATTGTAGAAATTTTATTTATTATCTCAAGACTTCCCATGAAAAAATCAATAATGCAAAAATTGTGTTACCTTGTAATGTATGCATGAACTTTTTAGTGAAATTGAACAACATTTCTTGAGGGCTTTGGAAGATGCTTTCAAGTCTCAAAACTCTTGAAGTTAAAGAATTCCTTTTTGTTCTAAAATTCTTATACACTTTTGAGTTTTCCAATTTAGAGCTTGTTGTAACTTTTTTTGTAAAGTTGTTGATGTTAAAATTCTAATGACACAAAGAAGTAATTTTGCACTTGGTAAGAGCTATAACTTATCTACTCGCATTCAACTACAAACATTAATGCAAAATGTAATTATCTATGTTTCTCCACTGTCTTTAGTTCTAAAGTTCTATGTACAATTACAATTAATTTTAATATGGTTTAAAGATGGTTCAACCTCTAAAAGACCAAAGGATATAAAGAATGTTGTTCTAATACATTTTGCATTCCTTCAAATTAAAAAGTTTATTCCTCCATCTCAACCCTTTATTGCTACACTCTACAATACTATAATCATGACAATATGGCAGTAACTATGACACTTTGCATCTCTTGTTTATATTACAAAATTATTTCTTCTTATTTTTGTAAATGTTTCTTTATTTCTTTGTGAAGATATATTTAGTTTAAATAATTTTTTAATTTTGAATAAATATTAATAAATCTATAAAATATTTGAATCGATAAAAAATTTTCAAATACATCAATTGACTATTTTTTAACATATGATACATTTAATTTTATTTGAATACTAATTTAAAAAAAATTGTCATATATTTTTAAAATATATTTATTTGATTTATTTGTAACGTAGTCATTGTTAATAATTTTAAGAATACTTACAATATTTAAATCATTTACAAATCTTGTGCTCATTCAAGCAACAACATGAGAATTGCATCCTATCATTTATTTTAATTTTTATATATTTATCTTCCTCTCTATCTTTCTTTTGATGTTATGCACATTACATACCCATCACAAATAATTTTAAGGATGCCTTCTCACTAGAGATAAACAACCAAATTTTACCAAAGATGAAAATTCACATGTTAAAATGGTCTACAAAGAGGATACTATTTTTTGAATTGAAGATGATTGAATATGTATTTATTCCTACCACCATTCTTCATATTTAATGATATAGAAATGATATTGACAATAAATGCATATGTTTGCTACAAAAGCATATGAATGGATATAAAAGAGAGATATATGGAGAGAAAAAAACAACAATAAAGAGAGTGGAGTAAGGACTAGATACAAATGGTAGAGATATAGAAAGATGAAGATACAGATAGGAAGTGATTCATAAAGAGAGAGAGAGAGAGAGAGAGAGAGAGAGAGATGGGAGAAGAAGATATAGATAAAGATGAATATAGAGTGTGAGGATGGGAGAGAAATAAATAGAGAGATAGAAATAGATTAAGAGGTAAATATATAGAGAGAGATGGATGATAAGATATATTGATTAAAAGATTAGTAGATATAGAGAGAATGAAAAGAGGAGACATGTAAAGGAAGAAATACTTAAATGATCTTCCATGTCTAAATGACTTACCCATTGCACACTAAGGTGAGATTTCTAGTAAAGAGGATCTGGTAGCTCATCGTCATTGATTTTTTCACCTTAGAAGCAACATTGACCATCAAATTGAAACTTAGGGCATAATATTTAGGGTTTTATTCATGGCATTTTGATTAGAGTTCTTTACTTTAGGGTATGAACTAGAAGGCTATTTATACAACTGTGCTATAGCAGATTAGGTATGCGATCGGGCTATGGGTTTACAAGATCATTTTAGTGATTGTTGGGGATTAAGAGATGTGATGCAACTCAACTGTTGCATTTGATGCAGTATATATTTTCAACATACTTTTTAACTTTTCTAAAAAAATTGCTATGTCTTCTTCTTAATCTCTATTTTTAAGTTCATGAATGTATGTCTCACTATGATGATAAATCTTGTTTTCCCTAGAAGCTTTGTTTTCGATGAAAGAAACATTACCTCTAAGAAGTTCTAAGTGAGTACATATCATTAAAATTAGATCTCTCTATTATTTGTTAGAACTAGTCGATAAATTTGATGAACATAGAAATATGTCAATCCACTAAAAATTTGTTGATGTTGTCTTAATACCAATAGGTTCTGATTGACATGGCTTGCAGAAAGGTTTCAACCAAATTCAACTTCTACTTTTGATTAGGGCTTGGCATTTCTTTGTTTTTGTGCGTAGGGTTTAAAATTATTAGTCTGTACATTTCATTTAGTGCCTCTCTATTAATTTCTCTAAGAAAAGTAAATTTAAGTATCTAAAGTTTAGAGTCTTGTTTTTGGGAAAAAAAAGAACTTTATTTACTGTTATCTAGTTGGCTACTACCAATTTTCTGAGGGTTATATTTTATTTTTTCAACACCAATTTCATTTTAAAAATTGGTCTATTCAATTTTGCTATATGTATGGGACAATTTGGTGTTGAGCAATCTTTAGCTGATGTACTTTGCACTTTTCCCTTCACAGAGTGGCCTTTTCCTTTATTAGTGTCTACCAAGATGATCAATGGGCATTCCTAAATTGTTTAAAGTGATGAGGGAGGAGCTTCTATATTTATTTCCTAGTGATGGTACTCGATAAAGAGTTCAGATAACAACATAGCATTACAAAATCCTAAAATTTCTTAAAATACATGACAAAAGTATGATTTTCCAACTTTATTTCATTGTTGTCTATCGTCTAGAATGATCCTCCAATAGTTGACAATTTGTATGACACTAGATCCCATCTAATTTAGTAATTTCCTACATCAATATTGCAACACATTTAAACATATGATTTGTAAATAATAATAAACCAACAAAATAAATAAATAAATTTCTATAGAAAAATAATCCAAGTCTACATGCAAATTATTATTGGATAGATTTTTTCTCTCATTCACCTTAATCATATGCTTGCACATGTATCCTTGTATTGAAAAGTTGCAAGAACACATACATAGATTAGGTGATGAGATATTTACCTCATATCAAAATCAAATTCTTTATGATTATCAATATCATTGAATGTAGCACTCATCTAGAATTTGCATTGTTTGAACCCAAGATGTGTTTTCAATCTTCTTCATTTTAAAGTTCCTAAAGAAATCATGTTTTTTGCTGATTTGCACCCACCAATAATAGATGTGATGTTAGCTGATGTACTAACCAATCAACTAAAAAAATTGTAGCACGGTTGACTACATTTAAGAGTTATCTTTTTAGGTTTACTAGAACAAGGCATGATATATCAAAGTATATCAAACATTTCTTGTCTAATTGCATTATCTTTGCATACTTCAACCATTCAATTCTAACATGCCAAGAACATAGATACACATCATATTTAAATACTTCTCTACATTATTTAAAAATAAATGTAAACCTACTTATTAAAAGAAATAAGAAATTTAGGACTTGATGTAACTTAAGGCCTAAAAAGACATGATAGATATCAAGAAAGATAGTCTAAGTAAGAAATGAATGGCATAAAAGAGTGCATAAATAGTGAGACTCAATAAAGAAAAGGAGAAAAAAAAAAGTGAAAGAAATTTAATGTGATAAGTAATGAGAAAAAAATTGTCATAAATTGTAATGCCTAAGTTTTTAGACACATTCCTACATTCTGGGTTGGGTACTCTATCACCACAGATGCTCAGGATGCTCTCTACAAAAAGGTCAAAATGAAGGAGGTGACTATGAATTCTCTAGTAGCAAAGAAAACTTCAATGAATTTAGCACAATATCTAGTTGTAAACTCAAGCTGCAAGAATGGAAAACATTTTACATATAACTATAGCTTACATATCACAGTTGTAGTTGCATTAGTGGAGGACTTATAACTCTTTTTCTTCAAGATTTGGTGGAATTGTATTTACTTTCTCAAAGGTGGAAGGAGCTTGTTGAGAAAGCTCGTCAAAGATAATTCAATCTCAAGAACAATTAGGGTACCTTTACTTTATCCCATCTTGGAATGTTTGGAGTAGATAGATTTGATGAAATTCTTCCACAAAAACAAGGTGTAATTATGGTTGTTGGGGGATCAAAGCCTACAGTCACAAAAAATGGATATGGGTTCCTTGACATAAACTGTGAGTGGATGTAATTGTAGACCATAGAATAATATATGGTGTCGATTTGGCAACCTTCTTGCAAATATTTGTGAAAGTTGTTGAAAACCTAGGGGCACTTACATTATAAGGGTATGGAAATTTGTTTCTTTAGACAAGTAGTATAAACTCTCCATCATTTGGGAAATTCTATAAAGTTAGAAATAATAGTATAAGTTTACATTGTCACTGCCATTATAATCAACATTTTCTGTATTCTACAATTTGATGAAACAAGCCTAGTTTGATCTAAAAATAATAATGATAATCATGTTAAGAGAAAACCAAGTAGACATGGTGAAAGTGATATAAATATGGTTATCATGTCAAAATAACAATCATAAGTTATTAAAGGACAATCATATTTTGATATATTGAATGGAGAAATATGACATTTACATAAAAATAAGGTTTTGATGAAAATAGAAATACTTGATAGCTTTGATGTTGACACTTGCATCATACACCATGAATCCATTTAATCTTGAATCAATATTCTTCAAGTGAACCTATTGGGGAAATCCAATATACAATACCATGTATACAAGATTGAGACATAATGACCTATGCCATAGGCAACCCCATATATCCTTCAAATCATATGCAAGGATTGTATATAATTGAAACTATCATAAGACATGGGGTATGATATATCAATACTATTTATATTAATTAAGTGTATAAAAATAAAATTCAAATCTATAGTGAGATAATAATAACATACCTTCATTGTATTTATACCAAATGTAGAATCCATTGCCAATATGTTATTATGGCCATAATGGAGCATCCAATCAAGTTGATTCTAAAATTGAATTCCCAAAACAAAAGGGATATGGTCATCTCCATCAACAATAGTGGCACTATATTGTTGATATGCAAACTACTTATTAGGATTTTCCAAAACCCATTATTGCACTGAATGGGCATCATTACTATCTAACACATAACTTAATGTCTTAATTTTATGATCAATGTTTATAATATAATCCATGGTAAGAAAATCATCTCTACAAGATTGGCCCTCAAACATGGTCATCTTTTCATGCACCATTTATTTATGTGTTTTATGCATCACATTTGTGGGCATTCCAAGTAATAGTAATGACTCAACCCATCGATGCAATTGTTTGCTAATATATGGTGCAAAAAAAGGACATTATTCCTAAAAACTCATTATTTACTTGACCATGACAAGTTTTTCCTTCACTATCCACATGTTGAACTTGGTGATACCATATTAACACATGGTTTGGTTTACAAAGTGTGACTCGTGTGCTAAAATGATAGGTGCAACCACATTGTGTATGTTTACAAATAGGTCACCATCCTTCCCCATTTTAGGCACTAAAGAAGGATCAAAAGGTACTTCATTTTTTCCTCTATAGTTATTTCATCCATATGCACACAAGTACCTATTAAATTCAATAAGAACATTCAAAATTAAGTATAGTTTTAGATTATGGTAAAAGCAAGTTTTGAAGGGACTCAAAACCCTTTACAAAAAATTAAAGATAAACATTAAGCACTACCAAGTTTTTCAAGGACCTGAAACCTAAAGTTTTAATCAAAGAAACTAGGTCTTACAAGGACTTGAAACTAGAAGTTTAAACCATAAAAAATATCCTGGTTTTACAAAGACCTAGAACCTAAAGTTTTAATCAAAGAAACTAGGTCTTACAAGGACTTGAAACTAGAAGTTTAAAACATAAAAAATATCCTGGTTTTACAAAGACCTAGAACCTAAAGTTTTAAACAAGCTAGAAAATAGAAATTAAAAAACTACAAAACTACCCAGACTAGCGCCCAACACACCTGCTCCAAAACTAGTGACTACAACAAATCTTTGATGATATTCACCACATATTTACCTTCTTCTATAGTACTTTGGATAATGTCTTCCAAAGATAAAATAGGAGCCTTAAGAGCCTTAGTGGCCTTTTTCCTCGTGCTTTGTCTAGTTCTCTTACTAGGACCACCTAGACTCCCCAACCCCACATTACCAGGAGACATTATCTCCTCATTACTCTTCTTACCTAGAATAGACACTGCTATACATAGACTAGATGTGGCCTTTTCCATTCTTTGACCACTTTCCTTAATAAGGTAACAAAGATCATGCACATATTCTTTGAGCTTTTTAGAGATGTTACCAATTTGTAGTTCCATCTGAGCTCTCATAGTGCATTCATAGTCCAACTCTTTCTACATAACCCCCATTTTCTTCTTGAGAGCCATAATTTCATTGTAAAGCTAGGAATCACCCTAGAGGGAAGCCTCCACTTTAAGGTTAGCAGTGTGAAGAAAGGATAATTTAGCCTCATGAAAATCTTCCCTACCATCATCAATAACCCTAATCTTAGAGTCAATGGAAGTAGTAGCAGTATTGATCTAGATATCAAAATTGATATCCTTCTTCTTTTTCTCCTCCTCCTTGTCCTCTTTACTTAGGCTATTGTCCTTAGCAACGAGGTCTTTATCTTCTATATCCTTACCAGTTTCCTCCATTTTCTCCTCGCTATCATTCCTCATCAGGTAGGTAGGGTGAATACTTTGGTTCTCATCATCCTTCTTGAGGGCTTCCAAACCAACATTAGAATCAGTGATTCTATCATTGGTACCCTCCATATTATCTTTACTAGTCAACACCCCTTTACTCCTAGAATAAGCTTCCAAATTGGAACTAGGTTCTCCCATGTCTATCTTATCATCATTGTCATAATCTTCAGATTCTATGATCTCCTCCACATTAATATTTTTCCTCTCCCATTTGATAACCTTCTTAGTCTCACTAGTACCCTCCTCTTTTTCAACCTTAATTCTCGTAGAATGAGAATCAATGCCAGACCCTTTCTTCTTCTCTAAAACTAGAGAAGGCTTAATAGCTTTACTTTTACAATAGTTTTCTATAAGTAAAATTAAACCTTCATGAAGCATAGGGTAGGATTTTTTCTTTGTATGAGCATAGATGCTTTGAAGCAGAGAATATTTTAGATAAAATGAAAAGGAAATCCTATCTTTGTGCCTAAAGTGATTTAGGAAAAAAAAGAAAAATTTATGGACTGTCTTAACCCTACCATCAAATATGAAGTACTCATAGATACATGACAACACGTCCCTCTAGATGACCTTAATTTAATTTAGGTTGTAGAAGTCATCATTTTTCTCCAAGTTTTTCTCTTCAGCTTCCATCTTTGCGAATTTCTAAAAAGCTGCATTCAAAATACTAGTCTCTTTGTTGAATTTTATCCCTTCCATATGAAGCCTTGTAATCTCAAAAATAAACTCTTCAGTCAAGTTCATTGTGACCCCATGCAAAGTGACCCTTTCTTCAAACCAAATTTTGAAAAAGGCCTCTATAATGTGAGGTTTATACCCATGGAGTCTCTCAATGAAAGGCATTACTTTTCCTTTTTGCAAAATCTCCCACACAGAAGCATTTGCCTTCCATTCCCTACAATTGCTTGGTTCTTGGTTTCTAAGTTCCCCTCCCACCTTGAATGTTGTTTTCCCATGCAATTCACCCAAGAAATGAAAAATAGAAAAAATAATAAAGTGTTTGCGATTACTAAGGAGCTATTAACCTTACCTACATGTCGAGTGCAAATCATAATAATACCAAAGTACTTCCTAGGGAAACTCAAACTATCCTTCGTAAACCCATCACTCTACTTAATAAATTTTCCAATCTTAGAAAATCTTTCCTTCTCTACCATGTGTCTTGTCATAATTAGTTTTCACTGTCAACTCCACTTTCTTGCATAGGTTAGCTTGCCAACTCAGCTTACTTTCCCTATAGACAGCTTGGTTGGAAATCTAGTCAGCAACTAAATTTCCCTCCAGAAAAATATGAGAAAATAAAACATTATCAAATTTATTCATAAGGTTTTTAATTTCCATCATACTTCCCTCAATAGTCCAAGTAACCGGGCTATTATTATTTAGCATATTAATCATGTTGAGTGGGTTTCCTTCCATCCAAATATTTTGATAACCAAAATCCATAGCCAACCTTATAGTATGCAAAGCAACCATAGCCTCAACTTTATGGATAGTAGTTATCCATATAGGAATGGCAATAACATCAACTCTACCAGTATGGTCCCTCAACACCCCTCCACAACCAACTTTACTAGGATTACCTTTTGCAACACCATCAAAATTATCTTTAATCTAGCCCATAGGAGGGGAATCCCATTTAACATTTTGTCTCCAATCATCAATTTTGGTTTTAAAAATTTTGGTCTTCATAGGACTGTTAATTTGAATTCATCACTCAATTTTCTATAAGACTTGAAATTTTCCTTGATAGATTTTATAATATTATGACTAAGAACTCATTGTGGAGTTTATTTGTCTCTAAAAAATCTATTATTTCTTTCTTTCCAGATTCCCCACCAAAGATGGGGTAGAGAAATTTTCCACAAAAAACTAATATTAACATCCTTGGAAGGACAAGTCCAACTCTAGAAGCATCGATCAATGTTATCATGCCGAACCCAATCCAAGTTCCTGTAGAGAAGGATATAACTCCAAATTTTTTGACTGAACCTAAAATTTAAGAAAAAGTGATTCCTATCTTCATAATCCCTTTTTTATAGACAACATTTGTTAACCACATAAACCCATCTCTTTTGTAGATTGTCCAAAGTTAAGATTTTGTTTTGAAGCAAGATCTAGAAGAAAATATTAATTTTAGAAGTAAGTCCTTTAATCCATGCCTTATCCCATAAAGGTCTCATTCCCTTTTCCTCAATTCTAAAAACAAAAGAGACTTCAATACAACATCTTGGATCAATCCCCCAAACCATTTTATCTTCAATATGAGGATAAAGACTAAAAGAATTTAGGATTAACTTGATTTTGGTAAAGACCATATTGATTTCAGAAATATTGACCTATTCACCATTAATCCAATAATTCTCTACTAATAGCCAAAATCTCTATTTACATCTATTCACAAGAGTTCTATCCTAAAAATCCTCAATCAAAGGATGATCCAACAACCATAGATCATCCCAAAACTTGATCTTATGCCCATTGCCCACTTGCCAAATGCATTTTTTAATTAAGATATTTTTGGCTCCCTGAACAACACCCCAAATAGTAGAAGAAGACTAGACATTAGGGTAAGATAGAAAATTTGGTAAAGAAGGAGCAACAAAGAGATATTTATGTTTCTAGATAGAGCTCCACTCCTTGTTGTCATGATAAACTCTCCAACCCTACTTAGCAAGTAAAGCTTTATTCATACTCCTGCAGCCATGATGCCCAATCCACCATCCAATTTAGGCTTACAAATATTCTCCCAGGTAATTAAATCCATTCTCTTCTTCTCCTTAGATCTCGACCATAGGAAATTTCTTTGGATTTTGTCAATAGTATCAAAAAATTTAACTAAAAGCTTGAAGAGACCCAAGGCATAGGTGGGGATGCTTTGGAGGGAAGCCTAAAGACAAGTAACTTTACCAACTTGACTCAACAAATTTGCTTTCCAACCTGCCAGTTTCTTATTGAATTTCTTAATAAGATCCTCCCAAAAAGAATCCAAAGCATTAAGACCCAAAGGGAGGCCTAGGTAAATGCAAGGAAAAGATCCTATAGAGCACCCAAGGATATTAGCAATCTCAACCTGTCTAGAAATAGGGGTATTAATAAAGTACAAAGAACTCTTATTCTAATTAATCAATTGACCAAAAGTAGATGAATAAAGATTTAGGGCATTCTCGAGATTCCTCACCTCCCTTGCCTTAGCTTTACCTAATAAAATAGTATCATCCACAAATTGTTCATGAGAGCAAATAAGAGGATGAGAAGAAGGTCTCAAGCCTTTAATTTCCCCTAAAGATACTAGTTTCCAATATATCTACCTAGACAATCAACCATAATAGTGAAGATGATAGGAGATAAAGGATCTCCTTGTATCAATCCCCTTTTTGGTTTGAAGAAAGCAAAAGAACTCCCATTAACCAGAATAATAATTATAGAAATAGAGATCATCTACATAATAAACTTAATCACATTGACACTAAAACCAAAATATAAAAGGATCATATGAAGAAAAGACCATTCTACTCTATCATAGGCTTTAGCAATATCAACTTTCATAATAAACCCTTGATTATTTGAGAGAGACAAAGAATGGATATTCTCATGCATAGAGATAATAGAGTTAAGGATTTGTCTACCAGGAATAAAACCATTCTATTGCTCAAAAATAAGAAAAGGAAGCAAAAGAAGCAATCTCAAAGTTAGGACTTTATAAATAATTTTGTAAATTGAATTACAAAGATTGATAGGCCTAAATTGATTTAGGGAATCAGCACCAATTTTCTTAGGAATCAAACATAGGAAAGTATAATTAATTTCCTTTAGCATCCTTTTAGCCTCATATAATTTTTTAACAACATCACACACATAATTACCAACCAACTTCCATTCTTTCTAAAAAAAAGCATGGGAAAACTATCTGGTCCTGGTGACTTATCCCCCCCTAGAGAACAAACAACTTTATAAATTTCCTCTTCCCTAGGAATAACACACAACAATATATTCAGATCTTTAGTAACTAGAGAAGGGATAACATCCAACAACTCAGCCTGATGATTCAAATCAATAATAGAGTTTGAGGTCATCAGAGAAGAAAAAAAAAGGAAACTAGTTCCTCCAAAATTTCCTTTTCATTAGTTAACTTAGTTCCTCCTTTATTAAGACTTGAAATTTGAGTTTTGGCTCTATTTTTAAAAGTTGACAAATGAAAAAACTTTGTATTTTTGTCCCTTCATCTAGCCAAATTGATCTAGATCTTTGCCTCTAGTAAATCTCTTCTTTAGTAGCAATATCATGATACTCCACCATCTTCTCATTTTCTTCCATTACCAGATCCTTAGAATATCCTTCCACCTATATTTTATTTTGTATAGTTAGAAAGTCCTCTTTAATTTTAATTTTTCTATAAAAAATATTCCCAAAAAACCTTTTATTCCAAACTTTAACTTTCTTTTTAACATTCCTGAGTTTAGCCGCCACTCAAAATAGAGTTGTTCCTTCAATGTTTATGTTCCACCATTCAGCCAATCGGTCCTCAAACTATGGATGTTGCATCCACATTTTCTCAAATCTAAAAGGAAATTTTTGTTTAAAATAGCCTCAACTCTAAATATCAAAGGAAAATGATCCAAACCAAACTTTTGGATATCCCTTAGATTACACAAAAAATCTTTAGTCCAATATGGTGATATGAGAACTCTATCTAGATGAGCTTGGATGCAGTCATTACCAACCCTTTTGTTACTCAAAAGTGAAATCAATCCCAAGAAGATCTAGATCCATTAATCCTTTCCTGTTTATGAAATCCATAAAATCTAGTCTTCTATCTAGCTAACTAGCATTTCCCCCTTTTTTTTCATGCTCATAAAGTAGAACATTAAAATCCCCCAAAAAAATCCATATACCATAGTAGTCATTACTCTTAATGTTAGACATAGTATCCCACAAGTTTTTTCTAGCATGTTCGGTGCATACACATTCATAATATACCATTCCTTATTCAGAGCAATACTCTTTATCTTGACCACCATAAATTTTTTATTAGCATTCAAAAAAGTACCTAAAAACAATGAGTGCTTCCACATTATCGTCATTCCACTTGAAGCTCCTTCTGAGCTACTAGCCATTATACAATAGTTAATAAAAGATTTAAGCTTTTCAACTTTCTCTTTATCCATTTTGGTTTCCTAAAGCACTAAAAAATCTAGTTTATGCTCTCTAACAAAATTTTGAACAATATCTAACTTATGAGTACTATTCAACCCTCTGATATTCCAAGTAATGATATTCATCATAAATTTTTAGGGGTAAAATCTAGAAGAGTTTCTTGTTTCCCATCAACAATATTATGTAAACTTTCACTTTCTCTGGTTTTTTAGACATTTTCCTTCTAGGTTTCTTTGGAGTACCAACATTTGGTTTTAGTTTGGAAAGCACATTTCCAATTTACTACTTTGAGTCTCAACTCCTTTAGATAAAATGTTACCTTCTTTGTTTTCTTTCTTTGACTTTGTTTATGCTTAGGTTCTTTCTTATCTGAAATCACATTCATACCTTTAGATTCAAGGGCATTCTCAATGGATACAATCTCTTGACAAAGGGTTGACATTTGAACCTGAGTTTTAAACACCTGAATACTCTATAATTCTAGAATATGACTCCTTTCCTCAAGAATTTCTCCTTCCTTTGTCTCTTCTAATTCTTCTATATCTTCCCAATCTAACTCCTTTTTTTGGTAAATGACCATTTGATTAATCAGAACTGCATCCTCCTCTTTCTCCTATACACTTGAAGTCTCCTCTACTTCCTTCTATAGTCTTGACACTTGATTATCTTGGATGTCTTTATCTTCAATCACCTTCTCAGGCATTGCTTTAGGTCTCCATACCCTTTCCCTTTGTTGGATCTTAGTTTTTTTTTTCCACATTTACCAACTTAGGTTGGTTCTTAATTTTTAAAGGACAAATTTTCACCCAACATCCCTATTTTTTATAGACAAAACAAGCATTTGGAAGATCTTCAAAGATTACCTCTTGC
The DNA here is from genome assembly GCA_028749045.1 of Cupressus sempervirens. Lineage (NCBI taxonomy): Eukaryota > Viridiplantae > Streptophyta > Pinopsida > Cupressales > Cupressaceae > Cupressus > Cupressus sempervirens. Next base: position 487,964,256 of record CM053792.1, read on the forward strand.
ATCCTTTTATCGAGTTTTGAATTCAATTCAACATTTTGGGGAAGATTCTTCAAATGAGCAACTTTTACATAGATTCTAGAACACTAGAGTTTTGACCTTGAGGCCATAACATTTTCAATAACTACAAGCTCTCCAAAAGATCCAACTATCCCCTTGAAGATTTCTTCATGCCAAAACTCAAGGGGTAAACCTAGTAATCTCACCCAAACTAGAGTTGTTAGAAAGAAAGCATCAGACATATCCATATTAGGTTCCCATTTTTTGATTTTTAAAGCATTATTACCAAATGACCAAAGTCCTCCACAAACCACCATGTTTAAATATTCTTTATAGTTAAAAACAAAGGAAAAGAAACCATTCATCATAAGAGAAATATCCACTTGTTGATGAAGAGCCCATTTCCTTCTGATCATATTTCTTAATGCATTAATATAAGGCCTAGCCCCTAGAAATTTACTAACTAGAGTAAAATTCATTGTTGAGATAGAATAATCAATAATTGAATGTAGTATAAAGATTTGAAACTCACCTTTTTCCTTGTAGGATTTCAATGTAACCAGAGGAAAATAAGACTTCCCTCCAGGTCTTTTCTTAAACAAAGAAGACCACATAAGTTGATCAACTTCCAACTTTTCCTTCTTTTGATCCTCTACACTACACACATTTGCATTCTTATCCACACCCTTTGAGAGATTCCTTTCATGCAATGGAACCCCTTTGTTAACATTGTTAGAGTAAGTTATTTATTACTTTAGTTGCTTTAGCTCTCTTAGGTGCATATAATTAATATTTTATATTAATTATAATGCACAAACCTACTTTTATTTCCTTTAGGGTTTCATTCACCTTAAAAGGTTGAACTTTTGTATTTTTTTGTCATAACTTAGAATACATTTTTTCGCTCTCACATTCTTGAGAACTTATAAGCTCTGCTTTTTATATTTTTTGGTTTCTCTTCATTGCAAGATATTTGCATGCAGGTGTTCTTGAGGATCTGTGAAGTTGGTTTTCTCAACTTCTACATGGTATTAGAGCAGACTTGCTGCTTCCTCGTCTGAAGATTCTTGAAGCCACAATTTGGAGTTAGAAACCCTGGCTATTTCAAACTTTTTTTCTTCAAAAGGGTGAAGGGTGAATTTTTGGAGCACTTCGGGCTCAAACAAATGCTGCCATTAGATCCGAAAGGCTATTTATAGTCAAAATACATAAAAAAACTTGTTGTTTTTGGCCTCCAAGCATCTGGGAAAAAATTTTAGCCCCTCGAGAGGTCGTATGAACACATTTTTTGAAATTAATTTTTTTTTTTAAAATGTGAATTTTGGGCCGCTCTACCCATTGGCCACCTTAGTGCCACCCAGCGGCCATCATAGTGCTGGCCACACTTGGCCATCGCCTTGCTGCAGTTGATGCACAACCCATGGCATGGCCATAGCCTGTCACCAATAGCGAGCCACCCAACCACCACCCCCACCAGTGGCGCAACCACAAATCACCACCGTTGCTAGTGGTCCACTTGATTCCTCCACTCAGGTGTTGCCTCTTCAATTCTGAAGCTAATGTCATAATCTGGTAGTGACATCATCATTTCTCGACCTAATGTCATCACCTCATAATAGTCTGCTGATGTCATATCTTGAGATACTGACATCATTTTCTAACTAATGATGTCATCTTTTTGGTGACCAAAATTTTTTTTGGCAATGATCGTACGAGTGTCAAATTTAAGCCCGTCTTTATAATTTTCTAGAGAGCTCTTTTTTTGGACCTGCAGTCCATTTTTTGCTCATAACTTGAGCATACAGATGTATTTTTGCGATCCAAAAGAAGTACCAAAAAGCTGACTCAAAGACAGAGACAATGGTGCTAGTTTTGTTTGATTGTCAATTCATTTGAGCTTCCAAATTTGGCATTGAAGTAGAGGCTTCTATTTTCCTCTTCTCTGCATCCAAATTCCAAGTTCTTTTCTCAATTTTTGTGTTTTTCAATAGTTGCTACTTTGGTTTTGGGGCATATTTTTATTCATTGTGGGGGGGATCATTTTCTATTTTATAATTTACTTCAGAATCAGACCCTTCTACTTCCAACTTTTCTTTCTCTCAATGTCAGATCCTTTTGTGATCCAGCTCATGCCACACAACTATCACACCTGGAAGACACATATGACTAGGCTTCTCATGTCAAGAGGCTTATGGTCATGCCTAGATGTGAACCAACCTACTCTGCAATGCCCTTATGAGGTTCTTTATCACAGAAACAAAATGGATGAGGCCATGGGATTGATTGCATTGAACATCTCTAATAGTCTACTATTTCATTTGGATGGTTTGACCACTCCACGAGTTATTTGGATCAAATTCCACACGTTGTTTGGCATAGTGAATGAGTTTCAGGCACTACAACTTGATGCAGAGTTGACTTCTTTGACACTAGCCAACTTTCCCACTATTGAAGACTTCTCGATGAAGTTCGAATCTTTGCGTATGGTCTTGTAGGGATGTGGTAAAAAAAAAACTAATGATGAGTGTATTTTTTTGATACTCTCAAAGTTGCGAGGCAATATCAGATATTTTCTTCCACTTTCTAATCCACCATGGATGCATTGGGTAATAGACATTAGATGCCCTCATTTGAGACATTTTGTGATCAGTTGACATGAGAACATGCTAAGATCCAATAGGTGGACACCTCTGGCTCTTCCAATCAAGCATTGGTTTCTTAGACTTCTCAGGGAAAACCAAAATAGAAAGCCAAACTGAATAAAGATGCACCAAAAACTGATGCCATACCTCCAGCTAACCCTTCCAAGGGTAAATTTTCTTCGAAGTCTACTAAGTCTACCTCCAAGACTAAGAAGAAATCAACTAAGACCTATAGTTTTTGTGGAAAGGATGGACATACCATTTCTAGGTGTTGGAAACATTTGGAGGCTTTAGAGGAAGCCATGTAGGAGCATCACATTTTAGCTCCTAAGTCTACATCCCCCCCTGCAGGGAAAGGTCATGCTCTTACTGCACGAGCTATGACTTCTGGGCCTACTTGAATTCTTGATTTTGGTGCCTCTCACCATATGAAAAACACTCAATAGTTGGTCACCTCACTTGCCCCTTGACCTACTTCCTAGATTGCTGTTGGGAACTCATCACATCTTTGAGTCATGGGTTTGTGATCTGTTGCACTAGCTAGGGGCTCTCTTTAGGATGTTCTTCTTGTCCTTGACATTTTGATGAACCTATTGTCTATCTATTAGATTTGCCACTTTGGCTTTGGTAAGATAGTTGAGTTCTCACTACATGATGTGGTTATTCAAGACTTACATGATTCTGAGATGATTGTGGCTACTGGGAGTGTTGATTTTGCATCTTGCCTCTACAGATTTGATGGATTTGAGTCTTCTGATGACATAAGTTCATGTCTTATTGCACATGTAGATTCAATAAGTAGACTTTGGCATGAGCATTTTGGCCATGTCAATTATAGATATCTTAAGCAGATGAGCACATAGGCACTTTTCTTGGGCTTCCCCATATTTCCTATACAGATGGTGTTTGTCAAGATTGTGCACTTGGAAAATAACATAGGGATCCTTTTCCACATGGATGAGCTGCTCATGCTTTGGCACCATTGGAGTTGATTCATAGTGACCTCATGTCATTTTCCAGTCCTTTTTCAGGTGCCATATATGCGCTTAATTTCATTGATGACTTCTCCAAAAATACATGGGTGTATTTTTTGAAGTACAAGTTTGATGTCTTTGATTCATTTTGAGTCTTTAAGACATTTGTTGAGAAGTAGTTTGGTCTTTCTATTTGGCAGATATGCACAAATAATGGGGGGGAGTATGTGAACCAAGCTTTCAAGAATTTTTGCTCTAAACATGGTCTTCAACAAAAGTTTTCAGTGCCCTACACCCCTTAGTAGAATGGTGTGGCTGAAAGGAAGAATAGAACCCTTCGTGAGATGGCTAATTGTATGATTCAATCCAGGTCCATGGATTTGTGTTTTTGGGAAGAGGCAGTCAATTGTGCCAACTACATTTAGAATTAGATGCCTCACAAGGTAGTTTGTAATATGACTCCTGAGGAGGCTTGGTCTCATGTCAAGCCTGATGTATCTTTATTATGAGTTTTTGGTAGTGAAGCTGGGCATTTATACCAGATGCTTAGAGGAAAATAATGGAGTGGAAGAGTCGACACCTCATTTTTTTTGGCTACTATGAGGATGTTAAGGCCTACAAATTGTTTGATCCTGATTCCTACAGGGTCCTATTTCGATGAGATGTCCAATTTGATGAGTGCCTTCCTGTAGTAGATACCCTGCATCTAGAGTCTACTTCACTTACCACCACTCCCTTATCCTTTCCAGTCTCTTTTTTGGATGATGAGGATGATGATCATGTTGATCCCTATTTACCTTCACCACAAGATTCTCCCCAGATGCCTAAATGGGCTTGAGCTATAGTTGAGGCTGCAGGATCGCTAGCTGGTGACCCTACCACTTCCCATTACACTTGTTTACATACTGTGGGTTCTAGTCTTCTCAGTCATGCTATTTGCGATGATCCTCAGACTTTTGTAGTAGCAATAGGACATCCTGAGTGGGATAGTGGAATGGAGGAGGAGTATTCTTCTTTGATGAAGAATCATACTTGGGATCTTTGTTCTCTTCCTAAGGGAAGAAAGGTTGTGCGATGAAAATTGTTATATCATACTAAGTTTTTTGCTGATGGTTCCATTGATAAGTGCAAGGCTTGTCTTGTTGTGAAGTGTTTTTCAAAGATTGAGGGTATTGATTACACTGAGACATTTGCCCCTATTACCAAGATGAACTCTATTTTCCTTGTCTTATCCCTCGCAACTTCATAGGGATGGCTCATTGTTTAGATGGATGTGAAGAGTACATTCCTGCATGGTGATCTTACTGAGGAGATTTACATGGAGAAGCCTCAGGGATTTGTGTAGGATTCCACCTTGGTTTTCAAACTTTGATGCTCATTGTATGGTCTCAAAAAAACCCCTTAGGCTTGGTTTGAGAAGATGGACTCTTTTCTACTTTCTATAGGCTTCACCCATTGCCATTCTGATCCTATAGTCTACATTCAACATCTTGAGGCTGGGGTTTCAATCCTTGTGCTATATGTTGATGATCTTATTCTCATAGGTATATCATCCTCTATTATTAAGGATGTTTAGAGAGCATTGATGGAATAGTTTGAGATGACTGATCTTGACTTGCTACACTATTTTCTTGGTCTCCAGATTATTTAGTCCCCTATTGGAATCTTTTTTTACTAGCAGAAGTATGCTCTTGACATGCTTTGACACTTTGAAATGCTTGATTGCAAGCCTGCTTCTACACCTTTCCAATTAGGTGTTACTTTGTCTACCTCTTGCACTTCACCTTTAGTGGATCCCACATTGTACTAATAGTTGGTTGGCAACTTGTTGTACCTGACACACACTCATCCTGATCTCTCCTTCACAGTGGGTCTTGTCTCTCAGTTTTCACATGAGCCTCATGAGAGTCATTGGCAAGTTTCCAAGAATATTTTGAGATACATTCAGGGCACCTTGATGTATGGCATTTATTACACCACAGGGATTCCTCACATTGTTGGCTACACTGAATCAGATTGGGTCGGTGATGTTGATGATCAAAAGTCTACTTCTGGCTTTTTTTTTTTCTGTCTTGGCTTTGGTCCTATCACATGGTCATGCAAGAAGTAGTAGGCTCGTGCACTTTCATATACAAAGGCTAAGTATCAAACTGCAATGATTGCTAGTCAAGAGATTTTATGGCTTTGGTAGTTGATGACTGAGTTTGGTTTTCCTCCTGATTGTCCCACTATTTTGTGGTGAGATAATCAGAGTGCTATTCATATTTCCCACAACCTGGTGGAGCATCAACACACTAAACAAATTGAGCTTCATATGCATTTCATTCATCATTTGATCTAGGATGATGTTCTCTCTTTGGAGTAAATTTCCACTGATGCACAGGTTGCTGACATCTTCACCAAGTCATTTGCATCGCCTCTCTATCTTCAACTACGGTCTATGCTTGGGATTACATAAGTTATCCTTGGGGGGTCTTGTTGAGGCCTTCCTTCCTTCATGTTTTTTTTCAGCATGTTTATTCTATCTCTTTTTGGAGAGGGGTTTTTCCCATTGGATTTTCTCCTTTGTCTCTAGTTTACAGAGATTTCCTTGTTTTGGGTACCTGATCAGGCCTTGTTTCTAGGACCCATTTTTCTGCTTTCATAGTTTTGCTAAGTTAGCTTCCTCCTAAGCTTCGCTTAAGGGAGGGGGGGTGTTAGAGTAAGTTATTTATTACTCTATTTTCTTTAGCTATCTTAGGTGCATATAATTAATATTTTATATTAATTATAATGCACAAACCTAGTTTTCTTTCCTTTAGGGTTTTGTTCACCTTAAAAGGTTGAACTTTTGTATTTTTTTGTCATAACTTAGAATAAATTTTTTTTCTCTCACATTCTTGAGAACTTCTAAGATTTGTTATTTCCATTTTTTGGTCTCTCTTCATTGTAGGATATTTGCATGCAGGTGTTCTTGAGGATCTGTGAAGTTGGTTTTCTCAACTTCTACAAACGTGACAATCAAACAGAGGAATGAAAAAATCCCTACCTCTTAATTTGTGGAATAGGAACCTGATTATTTGTCATATTCTTCCAGGGATCCATCACAAACCATGTCTGATCCTACATTTCCTATCAAAGTCTCCATTTTCCAACTCCTGATCCCTCTAGGGTCAATCCCTACCATTGAGTTTTCACCTTCTGGATTCTCATCTTCTAGAGTTCTAACCATTTTCAAAATTTATTAGGACCAAAAAATTGTTGAAAGGTATAATTTTTGTTAAAAGTATAGTTAAATAATTTTAAGTATAGTTAACCAATCATTAGATACATTATTTTCAATTTACTTTTATGAGTATAAAATTTTTTAGTAACTAGTGCATTATCCTTATTCATACATGTTATATTCTAAAAAGCTACTAATTCTAATTTTTGTATTAGAATTGAGAGGTTTCTTATTTTTATGACTTTTGAAAAAGAAAGTAGGGTATGCCTCTCTTGAGCTTTCTCCCTCAATAAAATCATTCAATCTATTGGCTCCAAGTTGAAAATGATTCTAAGAATTTATACATATATTTCTCCCATGAGAGGTCTCTATATGAAAAAATTCTATGAGGGGGTACTTGAATGACTTCTTCCATGAGGTGAGATCAATTGACACCCATATAGTAGAAAAAAATGCAAGAATTAGAAAGTGAAATGTTGACACATGATGTAGTACACTTAGTAGTCTAAAAGAATTACATGTTACCATGAATGTGATAGTTATTATGCTTCTAATTACTAAATATTCCTCATTTGTAATTATAACAAGATGTAGAGCCCATTATACATAGTGCAACATATGCAACAGAGCAAATGAGATGCCAAAAAAGGAAAAAGACAGATTAAAAAAAAAGGACAACTTATTGAGAAATTATTTCATTTCATTTTAGTATAGATCTTTTTAAAATTAAATTCAAAATGAAAACCATGCAGGTTTGAGATTGAAGTTCAAAATCCATAATTTTTTGAAGTGATTCCAAAGACTATCAATATAAGAACTTGAATGAGAATATTTTTTAATCTATAGTTCCAAGTAAAAACTAGTGTTAATACCTATTTAAATATCTAGCTTAGCATTTTTACCTCAATTAAAAAAGAACAGTTGCAAGTCCAAACAACTTGTTGGACAAAGGTCGAGTATAAGGAGTTGGTTTGAATTATAAACTTAAGTTGAGCTCCTTAGCATTTTGATTTCACACAAAGAAACTATGTATGTGATCAAGAGAGAGGGTAGGAATGAGGCAATGCAATTTGACAAGATTATTGTATGGTTGGAAAAAGTTGAGTTCTCCTAGCTTAATTTTCTTTTTGGTGTGTGGATCAAGGTGGAGGCAAGATGAAAGGCATTGTGTTCTCCCAACTTAATTTTCTTTCCAAAATCTTTGTATAGCATCTAAAGAAAGAGTGCCTAGAGGTTTCGAGCTACTGATGTTTTGGCTCATTTAGGTGCCTTTTCCATGTACCTTGAACCATGGGAAGGTAACAACCTTGGATCTTGGAAATGATCCTTTTAAATGTTTAAGAAATTTACTACTATGTGATTTGGTCCAATAATTTGATTGAAACTAGTGAGGTTGTAGGGTCAATCATTAGCTTATATTAGGATGAGCAGTTTAATGCTCAACTAAAAAGACTCTTCAATGAAAAATACTCACTTTTCATTCAAGGAAGGCTATACCCACTTATTACTGTTTATCACTAAAAGCATGACCTTGACCTTTTCAAAAGTAAAAACCTTCTTCAATGTAGCACTCAATATATGGATAGAGGGCTTGCTCTACCTAATTAGGCTTTTCATTTCATGTTAAGCCTTTCTTTACACGTATTGAATCAAAACTTTCATTTCTTTTCCTTAAGCCACACTCTAATTGAGTTCCAAGCTATCCTCCAAACTACTATTTGTTATGTATCATTTTGGAAAAAAATGGTAGAGTAGGATCCAAATACACAAGAACATGCTAACAAGTAGCTCTTGTTGGAAAATGGTTAGATTGATATCTTAATGATTGTCATTTATGGCAACATACATTAATAATTTCATTTATGCATTTAGAGTTAGAAAATTGTCCAAGTGTTAGACAATTTACAATAGCACAGAGAACAAATGTTAAGTGTACGGTTGAATCATTGAGAGTTAGCTTATGTGCAGTTGAGGGAAGCTTCATGATAGTATCATGATGATGTGTGCTAGTACACAGATGTGTACAAATAGTATGATGTGAGTTATGATTGAAATACTTGTGCAGGTATTTAATAGTGTAGAATAGAGCATAGTAGGAAATTGGATTGTACGGTCTTAGGGATTATTTTAGTTATGAAATAATTACTAAGTTATGATGAGCTCTCTATGTGGATATTATTCCATAATTTATTTTATATAATGTCAAGTGTGTGAAAACATGAAGGCCGACTAAGAAGAGTTTTGTAAATATGCAAGGTACAAGTAAAGATCTTATCTTGCATAGTTAAAAGAAGTCGTGTGCACCATATGTGAGATGTATATGACATGTATACTATTGTGAGAAATATTTGTGAGCCTTATATGAAGCAATTTTTGATGTATGATCAGAAGAAGTACGAAGAATAACAATGAGAAAGTATTGTATGTATATATATTCTTGTGAAGAACTAAATTGTATAATTGCATGTTAGGGTAGTGAGCTCTTCTTGCATACATTGTATTTGTTCTATCGATTCCTAATAGGGTTGAGGCTTCTAACAAGGCCTAGTCCTTTAATAAGGTTTCAAGACACTATATGTACTTCATAGGCTCCTAACAAGGTCAATATCCTTAGAATGATCCTATTATTTAGTGAATCATGTAGTGGGTATCATCCCCACCAGGGTTTGCCCTTGGCTAGGGTTTCCCTACTTAACAAATAATCATGTTATGAGTTCTCTATGTACATGGTTATATTTACTATTCAATATTATTGGTTTACTTTCATATGCAAGTTATAAAGTAATTAACAATATTCAGTTGTGGGAAAAAGTTTATAGAATATTGATTCACCCCCCCTCTCAGTATTATCTATTTCTAATAATTGGTATTAGAGCACAATAACTTTGAAGAGGCTTAACAACTTAAGTAAGATTCTAGTGAATATGGGATAGTTGAAGAAAAATCTTGAAGAATTTATTGAGCAGATTGACCTTCTTATTGAAGAAAGAGATAACCTAAAAGATAGGTACAAAGATGCAAAAGTTTATATTGGCAAATTGAAAGATAAGATTGATGATCTGAAATTTGCTAAAGATATGATTGTGTAGACTTGTGACAATGATGAGGTAGGAAATCTCAAGAAATAAAATGAGATCTTGAAACATGACTTGAAAATTTTTGAACTTAAGTTGAGTCTTAAGACTAGTGGTAGTAAAAGTGAGCCTGATCTAAAATTTGAGAATGCAATCCTTAGATCCTAGTTGAGTAAAATGACATTTGAATTAGATTCTATTAAGATAGAACATGTTGAGTTAGAGAAGAAAAACATTATTATGAAAGAAGAATTGACACAAGCTAAGAAATAGTTAGAGAAACTATATTCCAGTAGTGAAAAGATAGATCAATAGTTATTTCACCAGAGATCTTATGAGAAGACATGACATGGATATCTGATTAGAGAAAAATCAACAAAGAAAGTTAAAATTAGAAGAGAACCAAATCCAATTATTGAATCCCCTAAGGAATCTGATCTGAGTAAGGTAGAGTCAAGCACATCTACTAAAGTATCAAAGGAAGTAGAATTAATTGATTTGACAGTAAAAAATGATAAACCTATGAAAATAGAGAAAATTGATAAATCTAAGCAAGATGAACCACACAAGGAAGTAAGATGCAAGTTCAAAGGTAGATGCTTCATATGTAATGAGGTTGGATACATGAAAAGAGATTTCATAGTTAAGTCTTTTAAACCCATTACTAATTTGTATTGCTATAATTTCATGGTTATGGACATAAGGCAATAGAATGTAAGAAAGATGATTTTGATGGTAATAATGTAAATAGTAGAATGTTTAGGAGTACTAACCCTGTAGGTAATGAAAGAGGAAGATCACAAAAAAAATTCAATGATGGAGAGACATATAATGTAGAGAAGAACCAATTCTTGTGTTACAAATGTAACAATCCTAGATACATTGCAAGAAATTGCAGAGCACTTGAGAATCAGAATGGAACTAATCAGTGAAGAAATGCACTTGTATGTTAGTTATGTAACAACTTTGGATATGCAACAAGATATTATAGAATGGAAAAAAGGAACTTTATTAAGAATCTAAATAATAGAAGGAACAATTAAAAAAATGACAGAAGGAATGATAATGACAACAACAACAATCAAAAGGAAGCAATTAAGGAACATGTTGATGAATTCAAAGAAGCATTTATGATAGCTAAAGATCTAGAAAGCTCTTATATATTTTTGGAAGAACAATTCTTTGATGCATTTGAAGGGAAGTTGAAGTCATAGATTGTTCGTGACTCATCCTACTTGAATTAGGTAGTTTTAGTAGAGGCAATGCATTAGTTGGCCACAACTAATGTTAGAGAGAGAGTTAGAAGTTACACAGTTAACATGAGGTTAATGACATAAAGAGAAGGCTATGGTCACGTGCGCAAGTCTTGGTATGATCATAGTGAGTATGAATTGAGAAATCAAGCTTACTGGTAATCAGAGACAATATCTAAATCTATGGTAGATATGCATTTAATGTGCACTGTGATTTGAAATGATTTAAGAATCACAAGCAAGATTATATGTACTATTTGTTCATGTGAAGTGTCTTGAGAAAATTGAAGAGAGATTTGACAATGAATTGAAGTGTGAAGTGGAGATTGTGAAGTCAAAAGTTGTAGAAGAACTAGATCATGCTTTTAAAGTATTTTGTGAAGTTTGAATCAAGTTATTCACTATTTGCAGTTGCAATTCAATGGCTAGTCAGAATGTGCATGATGTGAGTGATAGACCATGACATGTTTTCAAGAAGCATTTGTTTGTGTCACTATTGATGACCAGTTGGGTGCATTTTTGCAAGTTCTAGTGTTACATGTTGAGGATATTAGAAGTTATATCCACTACAAGATAGAAAGTATTGGTGATAATGATATTCATTAGGATTTAGGTAAAGTTGTAACAATGATTTGACCTTGAAATTTGAGTATGTGCACCTAGATGAATTAAATCTAGTAAAGTATATGTTTTATACAGAGTTTGACAATCATGATTGGAATTGAATCATTCTGAGTAGGGTACATGATGATATGTTTTGGTTAGGTGATGAGAAGATTGTTATTGACAATGACCTAATTCACAAGGTCACATGATTGAGTAATGAAGGTTTCAATCATGTTAATGAGAAGAATGTCAAGAAGATGGTTGAAATGGACTTGAATACTAGGTTTGATGGAAGGAACATGAAGGTTGACTCCATTCAAGACCAATGAGTAAAATTACTAAGATATTAGGGTACAACTTAAACCATGGATCAAGGGTTAACTAAGTACCAGCTAGATTTTACATGCAACTTATGTAATGGCAATTGAAGGAAGGAAGGTTAATTTATGTGAGATTATAAGATGACAATTGTTGGATAACATTGCAAAGTATAAGAAGACAAAGAATATGGTTTTCAGATTTGAGTCCTTACTGACTCATTTATTCTTTTATGATTCATAGAATTTTCCTAAATTGATAAATTGGGATAGCAGAAAGTGTGCAATGAAATTGGTGAGATAATGCTATAGATCAAAATCAAAAAATGTCAGAGATAATGACATTGAAAAGATGATGAAGAGTTTCCAGTTTGAAATGAAACAAAGGTATAGAATACCTCCCTCTATTGTAGACAAGTACAAGGAAGATCTATATTTCATGGTGGAAACAAACAAAACTTGCATGGAGCTATAGTACCAAGAGTGAAATTTATAGAGCCTATGGGATATGAGATGAGACCAGAGGTCATAGAAGGGTATGCTTAGATTATACTTGAATTTGAGAAGGACATAGAGTGCCCTAGATGGGGAACATATGAGGAGAAAACAAGAATAGTTTAGTTTGAACTACATAGCAAAGAAAGAATGAAAAAGGTAGAAAAGGAGATAGATTCCATCCTTAAGGAATTGGGCATGAATAGGAAAGAGTTTGATGAGATAAAAGACATTGCGTTGGAGATGAAAATCGGTGGACAAACTAAAGTGTTGGCAACAACTCCCATTATTTTTACAGGACCTTCAAAAGGTGTGCCAGTAGCACAAACTCATGTGTAAGCCCCTATTACACCTTATGTAGTAGTTGTACAAGTGTAACTAGTCAAAACAAGGAATGATCAGCCTAGGAGGAAAGCAAAGGTGGAAGCACTTGTTGCATAGAGAAAGTCTAAGAGATTGGTAAGGGTGAATCAAGAACCCACACTATCAGCCAAGAAAAGGGTCAAGTGGACCACTAGCAAACCAAGAAAAAGGAGAAAGAAAATGCAAGTAAATAGCCTAGAGAAGCCTAAGGATGCAACTGGAGATAAACTTGTTGAACAAGATGCACAAGAAGCCATAACAACAACTAGAAAAAGAGCTTGGAAACCCAAGGTAAAAAATTTGAACATGCAAATAATTAATGATGATAATTTTGTACAATTAAATAAGTATTACAGTATGTATAGCAATATGGATAGAAGGTAGTTAGAGAAGGCTATTATAAGGAATATGATTTCGAGGAACAAGAAGTTTGAGAATATACATAATAAGATATCAAAAGACCTATATAATAAGTTAATCAACATAAAGAAGACAGTATTAGAAGAGGATCTAAGTATGAGGATCACACTAATAAATAAATTTTGTGATGTTGACTCCAAGAAAGACTAAGACAAAATTTTGAAGGGTATTGAGCACTTTTTGAGGAAAAAAAGAAGAGCAATTCTTCTAATGGGAGGAAATTATGAGGATGTAAGGAAAGAAATAGAGGAGCCAATTGTGAAGTAAATGACTACAGTGCCAAAGGTGAGTGTGCAATCAAAGCTTGATAGCCCAATAAATGTGTAGGTACATACACTTTCTAGGGAAGAGGAAGAAGCAAAGGAGATGCAACAAACACTTTCACCACGTCACATTGTTATGGGTACTAAATCCATGCAAGTGGATAGTACACACATAACTGTAGACAAAATGGAAAATAATTTTGCATTATTTAGCCAATCTATTGTTGGTAATATCACTACATACACTAGCTTTGATGATGATGAGGTAGAAGAAAAGAAAAGAAAAGAAAAAAAGAAGAGGAAAAGAAAAAGGAAGAAAAAGAAAGAAGAAGAGAGAAGAGGAAGGATAGAAAAAGAAAGAAGCTGAGGATAAGAAGAAATTTGAGGAAGATAAGGAAAAGAAAGTTGTACTTATGCCTATGCTAGCTGTAGTAGTAATAGCAGCAATATCAATTCCATCAGATGATGAAGATTAGAAAGGATTGCGAGCACTTTAAGAAAGCTATTTGTGAAGAAAAAATTTGTGAAGTCTTCAGAGAAGACTTTAGCTGAAATCTTGGATCAAATGCATAAGATAGTTACCACAATTGTAGTTAATCTAGACTTGCAAGTAAAGATCAAAGTGTTGGTGAAGACCTTTGATGAGGAATTTACAATTCTAGTAGAACTAGCTTCAATGCAAGCATAGGTGAAGCATGAAGCATCACTATTTCATGTAGTATGCACAAATATTAGAAATGATCTAAAAACTTTAGATGTTTGCATAAAAGAATTGAGGAGGAGAATAGATGAAAGTAAAAATTTGTATGGACAATGCTCAATGTCATACAATTACCTATCAAATTTTCATAACAAGATCAAAGGCGAAATGAGTGAACTCTATATACTCACTACAAGATTGTAGCAACTAGAGACTAGAATTGAAGATTTCAAAACTAAAATAGAAAAGATCCACAACGTTATTAGAAGCATTGATTTTGACAAGGAAAATTTATTAAGAAGATTCTCTATTCTTAGAGAATACTTATCACCCAAAGTTGTCATTTTGCAGAGGGAGTTGGAGGAATGTCTTGCAACCAAGACATCCTATGACAAGTTTTCCTATATTGACTTGAGCACAATTGAAGTGACATATTATGCACTTTGCACACTCATAAGTATATCTGATACAATAAAAGTGAACTGGAAGATGGACTTTGACAAGCTGAAACATGATTTTGCAGATTGCATTTCTAGAATGACTAGTTGATCAATAAAAGGTAACAATTTTTTGTAGCTATAGGTTTTGACACCTTTGCCATTAATGTCAAAGGAGGGAGTATTATGTAAAGGAAAATTATATAGATGTACATATATATGTAAAGGGGAGAATATGTATGTATCAATGTAAAGGAGTAATAAGGAATGTAATGATCCATCAAAACATGAATAAAATTTTTATATTTTGAAGGCAATTGTGTGTAGTTACTTTTACTTGGTTTTATTATGACATCATTTTGGGACTTAGCCAATTTTCCAAAATGTTTTTGTCAATGCCAAAGGGGGAGATTTTTGGCAATATGGTCAAATAGATATTTTGATGATTGTCATTTATGGAAATATAAATTCAACATTTCATTTATGCATTTAGAGTTAGAAAATTGTCTAAGTGTTAGATATTTTACAACAACAAAAAGAACATATATTAAGTTTATGAATGACTCATTGAGAGTTAGCTTATGAATAGTTAAGGGAAGCTTCATGATAGTATCATGATGATGTGTACCAGTATGCAGATGTGTATGAATAGTATGACTTGAGTTATGATTAAAATATGAGTGTGAGTATTTAATAGTGCAAAATAGAGCATAGCACATAATTGGATTGTATGGTCTTAGGAATTATTTTGGTTATGAAATAATTATTAAGTTTTGATGAGAAAACCATGTGGATATTATTCCATAAGTTATTTATATTATGTCAAGCATGTAAAGACATGAAGGCTGACTGAGCAGAGTTTCTTAAATATGCAAGGTATAAGTAAAGATCTTATCTTGCATAGTTAGAAGAAGTTGTGTGTGCCATATATGAGATGTATATGATATGAAAACTATTGTGAGAAATATCCATGAGCCTTATGTTGGTGTTCTTTCTTATAAAGAACATATCAGATGGATTTAAACCTGATACTAGGAAACAAAGACAGAGACAAGCCTAAGGATGAGCTAAATCCTATATTTAGCAAGGCTAAATCTTAGTTTTGGGCCAAACATTAACAGAGTCAATAGGAATCACTTCACTTTAGGCTTTGCTAAGACAAGGTGGGAAAACCTAAGGGATTTATCTCATTAACTTGATTTTATTCTATACAAGACTGTCCCCTACATCAGAAATGGTCAATATCTTCTCTAGTTTGCTGATAGACTTCTCAATTGCAATAGCTAATTAGAACTAAAGAAAATAATAGAAAATAAGCAATAACCCACACTTTTCTCTCTTCAATGCCTAAAAAAAGGGGAAATTGATTTGTTATTGTGATTGTTCTGTAAAAAGGTGAATCAACAATGTACTCTTGAACTTTAGAATGAACCAATGCTTTATCCAGTGGGATATAGAGTCAGATATTAGCAATTTTTTGACCTTTTTAATTAACTTATGATTGAAAATTTCAACATTAAACTTTTAGTTTCATTTTGATTCTCATCCTTTCCATAAACCCTAAACCGTATCAATCATAGAAAGCAATTACCCAATTCTTTGAATCAGCAACAATCAACAAGAGACATACAATCTTTTGGATTGCATTAAACTGAAAATAAACTTGTCTATTCAATCCCAAAGCTCTAGATATATGAAAAAGAGACAAAAATTCAAAGATAATGATATTTAAGGATAAATCCTTCAATTTAATTCTTAACACTACAAATAAAACTCATAGAATGACATAGAGAATAAACCATTGGTCCCAAATACTCCTTTTGTATTCAAGTATGCATACATGCAAACTCTTTCAGATCATTACAGAACATGAAAATGGACGGATTGAAAAATAATACATGAATCATATAAATGTTCTAATGACAACTAACCTCTACTTCTCATCTTGGAAATCCATATATATGATTGCAACAAGCTACAGATGAGAGGAGGACACACATCAAAATTTTAATGGAAAATATTTTTTTTAAGAAGATGTACACAATAAATACACAGAACATTCTTCCAAAAATATCGATAAAAAAGATTAGCTGAGGAAGGAGAAAAACATTAATGTTGAATCTTTGATCTTTTCTTCTCCATATACTTTATTTGCCTTGCTTTCTAAATATCTCAACTACCTCCCACCGGCAGATCCTTTATTTCACCCACTGCTTTCCAAACATAAATCTCCCTTTTAGTGGGCCAGTCACTATTCTTTACTTCTTGTAAATCTTGAGTAGCCTTGGTCCACTTGGCATCCATGATTTCCTTTGACTCAACAATAAATTTATTTCTACCTTGAAAAGAGAATAGATTAAAGCATGGAATAGGGAATTAGATATATCTTCAAAAATTGCTACTATAGTCTCTTTGGTCAAAATGTTATCAAAAGAAGTTGACCACTTCTACCAATCTCTTAATACATTGGTAGCATCTAGTACTAATGGTATACAAGGCTCCACTCCCTTAGATAAAAATCTTTAATTGCCCTTGTATGACTTGCAATTTACTAGTAAAGAAGCTACTTAATTCTCTTACCATTTCTAGGCTCTCCTTTACAGTGAAAACTTTGTCTGGCAAGTCTAGCTTTTTGGCCATCAATACAATCAATCTATCCAAAAATTGAATATAAGGCCCCCATAGGCCAAAGGTAGGTGTTAACCATGAAAGTGCTTCATTGCAAAATTGCTCAGCATTTTGTAGAGCAATATATAAATTGTGAGCTTGTTGTGATATGTTTTTCAAAACATCAACCCTATGGCTCACCATATTCCTAAGGATCTCTGTCCTCACATCTCCTCCTTGTTGAGTTGATTGAGTATCAATACTCATCCTTCTTGGCTATGATGACTCATCCTCTTCTATCTCTTCTATTTGAATCAGGGCCTCAACAATGTCTTTGACTGGCATTAATGTTCCTTATCCCTCTTCTCTCTGAACTAGAGCCATCATCTAATCTGCTTGTGCCAGTTGTTCTTTGAGAGATGTGATTTCATCCTCAAGTGCCTAGATTTTGGCCTCAAGATCAACAATTTTTTCTTTGTATACATGGCCTTCCTAACATCAAGGTAATCATGTACGGACTGGGCTAGTCTTGTTTCAATTTCCTCTACTTTGGCTTCATTCATTCATGAAAAATGTAATAGTTCCTAGGATATTTTTATGCCAAAGGTGCCTTGTAAAGTCCATATAATCATATTACCCTATTCTGTGCTCTATACATCCATCAATTTTGGCTTGTTGGAAGTAGGGGCCATGCTTTAGAATGCTAAGGATTTGGTATCAATGTTGAAACCACTCCCTCTCTTCAATCCATCTGCACCAATTGCCTCATAGGAAATGACACTTTCTTGCCTCCTAATTTGATCGAGCATAAATGCTTGCTCCAAGTCCCACCTAGGCACTAATAACATTCCACTCCTCTGTACTAAATCTTTGGCCTCCTCTAAAGTAATTACTTCACTTTCAAGATCATAGGCCTACAACTTCTCAATCAATTCACATTTTTGTTCATTAGATTCATCTAGTTTCTCACTCTATTTAATCTTATACAAGAAACTTTTGAATTCATTAGACTTAATGAATTCATCATCCTCTAAGAATTGTTGAGCTTGGATGATCTTGTCATGTAAACTAGCTGTAGCCAATTCCAGGTCTGTGAGGACGTTGCCTACTACATTAGCCCTGGTTTGTAAATAATTTTGTCTCATGTCAGCAAAATATTGACTATTTCCTAGTAAAATTTGAGGGGTCCTTTGTCTGACCTATGGAGGGATTTGAAAAATCTTTTGCCTCTTATTTCCTTTGGCCATCCATGATGCCTAAGGTGCATCATCCTCTCCTACTTCAAGAGTCACATTAGGTTTAGGGCTGTCAGGGTAAACTCTATCCTCTTTCCCCATTGGACCTTCAAGCAATTTGGCCATAATCTCTGCATGGTCCATGACCATCTTCGTAATTCTTTGGGGGTAAGGGATTTCCATGTAGAATCCTATAGATGTAGGATCACTTCTTTTCAATTCTCCCTCTACCCTCAACACATCATCAAGCTTTACAAGCTTATCAGCTACCTCCCCTTCTACTACTATATCAGGAATAATGTCTTCATGGGGAAGCTCCTTGGAATTTGGCAATACATAATTTCTCATTTCCTTGAGTGTTGCCCTCATCCAAGCCTTAGAGTCATACATTCTGTAGGGGCCTGTGCATAAATTATAATGGTGTAGATAGGAGTAGACTGAATCCAGGGCCTCTTAACCAACAGTGAAATCACCAATTCTAAAGCAACTACACAAAAAGGTTCCCCTATGTACCTTTGGCCCTAGGTATTCTCTATTTACCATGAACAATTTCCAAATAAACTCAATTATACCAAGCCTAGGAGGAATAAATTTTGGTAATATATGGGGTGGCTGGGGACAACTATAGACACTCATTAAAGAAAAAGTGGGAAGCAAGAAAATATCCCCCCAATTATGATCTAGTCTTTTCCCTTCAAGTAGTAGGGCTGGTCTTAAAAGACCTTTCAAAATCTTAGGTGCTCTAAAGTACCCTGGGTCTAACATTTTCATTATTACAACACTAAAATTATTTAAAAATGACATAGAATAAGAAAAATGGTAAGTGTTGTCCCATACCCATGTCCACAATTGCACTTGTAGATCTCCATTCAAATCAGAAGTTTGATCAATGAAGTTAGAACTAATATATCCCATGTTCTTATAGAGGATCAAATGCATCAGTAGTGAGTAATAGGGTAAAGTGAATTCTCTCATATTTCTAGTTTGAGCCCTAGCAATGTTCTCCTTCATTATATCCAAAATATGACTAACATAGTCATATTCACAGGCATGGTAGGAATCTTGTATATCCCTTGCAATTATGTACTTTGCCCCTCAAACCTCATTAGACCCATCTTTTCCTACCACCTTATGGACACCATATATAGTTTTGACAAAATAACTTTTGAATTTTTCTAGTGGCATCTTCTTTTGAATCTTCTATGGGTAATCACCCACTTTCTTGAAGTCCCTTGGGATATGTTGCAACAATGAGGCTCCTATGAAAGCATTGGGTTTACCTCAAATCTCCTTTGTAAATCCTTTAAATCTAAAGGTTGACCCATAGCACCAATTAATCCAAAGGCCTCAATGAAAAACTCTCAATCCAAAGTGTAGAGAACTATTCCATCCTTCCTATGAAAAGACTTAGTGGCTAGGTTATAACATTAAAAAAGGGCCTTCATCAAATCTACATCCACAAAAACTTTTGGGAAAATTAATTTAGCAAGGTTCTTCTTCCATTAGTTACACACAGGATTTTTCTTCTCCCTATTACAATAGAAAAAATAGAAAAGCTCAAAACCAGTAACATCAGGGCATATGACATCTCTACATTTGGCATATGGGTCGAAGAAGGCATGATCATCTACAGAGTTAGTATTGGTAGACCTTAGGAAGATTTTTATCCATTCCTCTACAAATCTGTTAGGTTTTCTTTGTTTGGTTTTGCCTCCCTTAGAAGTTGAAGTCTCTAAAATTGCCATATCTAAGGCCTATATTTGTTCTACTGCCTGATCAAACATCTTGAAAATGTGCAGATAAAACACTGAGGAAAGATACTACTCTATTCTTAATAATCTCTGGAAACAACAATTGAGAATGCTCAGAAGGCACAAGGAATGCTCAAACTCTTTTCTCTTTGCAAATGACAAATTATGTATATGAGAATAGGAAATCTTTAAAAGTTGATATGTGCAGACTACTATTTATCTTGCATTGATTTCAGCATAGTTGAAATATGATATCAATCTATTCTTTCAACTTTATGGAGCATCACCATTAATATCCAACTATGCACTTTTTTGTGCTACATTCAAATCTTACTGGTTGTGAAGTCCATTGTTCATTTCCTATTGTTATGTTTCTATCAAAATTAGATCCTATGATATTACAACAAGGTAGCTAAAAAGATGTTTCATAATATCGCACCATTGTAAAAATGGCTTTTCGATCCTATGAACATCCTTTTTATCTCAGCATCAACATCAGCCTTATTTCCCTCCACAATCATATGATCATAGTTTCGTTGGCCTCTTCATAACATCACAGAGGATCTTGTTTTCTTTTATGATGTTACGAAAACCTTAAAACCTTTATCTCATAACATCGGTGGCTTATTAATTTTCTTATGTGATCTTATGATCAAGATGTAGTCATGACATTAGAGATCCTTTTTCATAACCTTGAGATCTCATGATGAGAAATTCATTGTAAGATCGAAGACCATTGCTTATTGCTTAACTTAGACCTTTTTTGGTCCCACTAACTCTAACAGTGAACACACCTCACACTCGTACACTGGCTTTGTCCAAATAGGAAGCAAACACCTATTTGATAGCTCATCACTTTATTTTCCTTTATCGCCTTTAATTATCTTATGATGACAAAGTATTGTGCCATCACAATGCCCTCTTTATTCCTTTTTGATCCTACAAAAAACACCTTATCACAAGATCATAGATTCCCCTTTAATTGCTCACAATACCATGATAAACCTTTCATCGTGAGATCAGAACCCTTCAAATTCTACTTGGTGTCCTATGATAGCATATGAATCATAACATCATACAAGACAATTCACCTATACTTAAAAAATTATACGATCATATGATACAAAGGATATCGTAGGATCAGGAAAACTCAAAATTCTATCCACGATAATATGACACAACCTTAATCGTGAGATCAAAAAAGGTGAACACCCTTGCTTATGATATCTCACTAACCCTCCATCGTAACATCACAAGAAATAATGAGAAAATAAGAACCCACACATTCAAATGGCTTAGGGTTAGGGATAAAAATGACAGAGACCATGCAAATTTGCTAGGGTTAAACTGTGAATGGAAACAATACAAAAATAATCCAATCAAATAATTAAAAAATTTCACCATAAAATTTAAAAAATTATCATTAGTAGAAAAAGGTGCTATCAATGGCTCTAGCTAGGGATGATGGATAAATTGTATCCATACAAGAAGTCAATTTTTTTGGTTTGAGCAAACTGTATACTTGAAAATATGAGCAAGAACTAGAGACTATACAACAAAATGTACATATATACAAAGGTTATTCATATTTACACAAGTATTTACAGAGATACAATATTCCTGGGAAGGAAAATACCTTTAACAAAAGTATTTCTTCAAAAATTGCCCATGAACTGGCAATTCTAAAAGGCTTCCTGACATTTCTTTAATGAAATATGAATCTTCACCCCAAGGAGAGTCAACCAAATAAGGTCCTAGCCAAATGGGATCAAATTTCCCATGTTTACCTTTATCTTCTAGCCTTGCATTCCACATCAAAACAAGATCACTAGATTCAAACTTTTTAGCCACTACCCTCTTGTCATACAAATGCTTAATCTGCAACTACAATTTCATGTTTCTGATAGAGGTCTCTTTTCTTGTTTCAGTTAATCCAACCAATTCATTGATCCTCTCATGCATGTCATCAACAATATCATCATCATACATCTGAATATAGTTTTACAAATGCATTAGATTATTTTGAGGCATCCTGGCCTAGATTCCATATACAAGGTCAAAAGGTGATACACCTATTGCTTTCTTTACTGTCACTCTATCAGCCCAGACAACTAACTACAATTTTGAATCCCAAGCCTTTTTGTTATCATCCAAGGTCCTCTTGATGACCTTTAATAAACTCTTATTTTTAGATTCTACTTGTGCATTCCCTTGTGGATGATAGGGTGAGGAAACTGACCTAGTGATGCCATATTTTTCATAGAATTTGATAAATTCTTCAGATCTAAAGAACATAGCATTATCAGTTACTATTCTTTCAGGGCATCCAAATCTTGTAATGATGTTATTGAGTAAGAAATTATTCACCACTTTGCTGGTTGAATTTCTAGTAGGAATTGCCTCAACCCATTTTGTTAAATAATTAGTTGCAACAAGGATCCAAGAGAAGCCACTACTAGAGCTAGGTGAAATCTCACCTATAAAATCCATTCCCCATTGCTAAAAAGGTGCTTGGACTTCAACTAATTTTAAAGGTGTATTTCCAAAAAAAATTAATTTTCCTAAAAACCTTTGGCATGAATCACATTTTCTTACTAAGATTTGAGCATCCTTAAACAAACTAGGCCACCAAAATCTTGCTGTCATAACCTTATGGGCAGTAGTCTTTGCCATATAGTGCCCACCACATATTCCTAAATGCATCTCATTTAATATTTTTTCAAATTTCTGTTGATCAATGCATTTCAGCAATACACCTTCAAAATTTCTCCAACATAAAATTCCATTCACAATAATATATCTAATTGAATGCAATTTTATAGTCCTCTTTTCATTGTCTGTTAGATGAGGTGGAGATTGCATATGTTGCAAGTAATATATTACATTTTTATACCAATCACACTTATCAATATCACATGTGCCAAGGCTAGGGTTTTGATCTTCAACATTTATTTGATTGGCATCCAAATTTGTTTGTGCGACAAGCTTTGCCAATCCTTGACCTCTTACTAACTTAATAATCTAGATATCTACATTAAACTCTTGGATTCTATTAATCCATCTACATCTTCTGTTAGATACTTCTTGCTAAGAGAAAATATCCTTGACTGTTGCATTAGGCACAAAAGCAATAACAATAACACCAACTAGGTAACACCTAAAAGCCTTAACAACTTTGACTAGAGCATATGCTTGCTTCTCATTTATTTCATACTTCAACTTTGCAAGTTGTAAAGATTTACTAAAAAATGCTATAGTCTGTTCATGTCCATTTTCATTTTTTTGAAGTAAGACTACTGCAATAGTATGAAAAGATGCAAAAGAGAAAATATGCATGAACTTTCCATAATCAGGGGTCCTAAGAACTATAGCATTCTTAATGGCATTTTTTATTTCTTGGAAAGCAATAGTAGGCTCACCTTCCCAATTTATTGTGGCACCTTTCTTGAGAATTTTTGAAATTGGCCTACTAATTTCAGCAAAGTTAGTCACAAATATTCTCAAGAAATTGACCTATCTAAAGAAAGACTGCATGCCTTTAATAGTTTTTGGTTTTTGAACCTTGTCAATTGCTGCTACCCTTTTAGGATCAATTTTTACCCCTTCTTTTGAAACTATATGCCCTAAAAGATTTCCTTCCATGACCCTGAAGGTACATTTTCTTGGGTTCAAAGACACTCCATACTCCAAAGCCTTAATGAAAATCTTTTCAAGATGCCCACAATGGTCCTCAGCTTTCTTAGAATAAGTAGTCAAATCATCTTGATATACCACCATGAATTTGTCAATATATTCTTTAAAAGCTACATCCATAGCTCTTTGGAAAGCTGCTCTTGCATTTATGGGGCCAAAAGGCATTCTCACATACACATAAGTTCCCCATGGAGTGGTAATGGCTATTTTGAACTATTCTTTTTCATCAACAAGAACTTGGTTATATCCTGAAAAACCATCCATCATGGACATCAATTCTAAACTAGTTACTTGCTAAAGAATAGCCTCCATATTGGGCAATCCATAATTATCTTTTAAAGAAGCAATGTTCAAGTTTCTAAAATCAACACAGAGCCTGATATCACCATTCTTCTTTCTAACAGGAACCAAATTAGACACCCATGAAGAATGCCTAACAGGCTTAATTATTCCCCCATCTCTGAGCTCTAATAATTCTTCTTGCATCGTAGGGGCTAGAGTAGGATTGACAGGTCTTTGTTTCTATCTAAAAGGTTTCACACCCTCTTTAAGAGGTATAACATGTTGGAACCAATCTTTCCTATAAGCCTTGAGGTCATCATAAGACCATGCAAAAACATGTCCAAATTTTCTTAATAAATCAATCAAAGACTTTCTAATCATAGGGGTTAAGGTCTTTCTAATGTATACCTTCTTTGGGGAATTAGCTATGCCCAGATTGATTTCCTTTAGTTCTTG
This sequence comes from Cupressus sempervirens, assembly GCA_028749045.1. Taxonomy (NCBI): domain Eukaryota; kingdom Viridiplantae; phylum Streptophyta; class Pinopsida; order Cupressales; family Cupressaceae; genus Cupressus; species Cupressus sempervirens. The sequence continues at coordinate 487,989,026 of CM053792.1, forward strand.
TGGTTTGTTATCTTGTGCATTTGAGTGCACTCTGTCCTGATTATCAAAAGCACTTTCCAATACAACCAAACCTTTGGGTACCTTGTTATTTTTTATTTGTAGGATCTCTTGCCCAAAAATTGTTTCTCTCCCATCAATTATTTCTACCAAGGAACTGCAATTAAGTTCCTTTCCATGATATTTCTCCTCATTCGGTAGAAAATTTAAGATATCTTTGTCATTCTCAAAAACTTTCCAACTGTGTACATTATCTAGTATTGAAGGCCTATTCTATACTTCTATAGTAGATACACCAGCAAATGATATGTCATTAGGCTTTATGGCCACATTTTCCAATAGATCTACCATCTTATTATTACTTTTGTCTTTCCATATTATCCCAAAAGCATCAAAAGACTCAATCATGTCCCAAACAACATTCCTATATTGCTTCAATCTTTTATTTTTTGACACATATATACCTTTAAGCTAAGATATAACCAATTAAAAATCACTAATAACATGTATTTTCTTGATTCCATGATATGTTGCAACTTTCAATCCTAACAACAAAACCTCATATTTTGCAACATTATTGGTACATGTAAAATTTAAAGAAAAAGAATACCTAAATGTATTTTTATTTGGGGAGACAAAAATAATTTTAGCTCCTAATCCTTCCTTTGAGATTGCTCCATCAAAGTAAATGTTCCACAAATTTGGAGAATCCAAGCAGCATGTGACCTCTTGTTTAATTAGTGCAGGCAACTTTTCAACTTCTTGGATGATCAATTCAGCTTCGAATGCATTCACATCTGTGTCTATGAAACAAGTTGTATCTTTGTCAATATTTTCCTCAAAGATATGAGTTACTCTTGGTTCTCTATTGACCTTAATAGCCTTTTCCCTTACTTCGAAAGTGGCATATGATGAATCACATTGCATACTACCTCCCATTGTAACACTCCACTTCCTTGAAAGTAACATCCCATAGTGGGGGGGAATATCTACTACAAGAACTGACATAGTTAGTTCTTCATCAGGATATGCAACAAGTCTAAAAGGTAAAGCATTAATAATACCTATGACAAGTACCTCTCTAGCATCCATTTCCCTGCATCTACCTTGTCTAGTGTCAAATCCTAGACCAAGAGACTCCATAACCTTGAAAGACATTATATTATATGAAGCACTAGAATCAATCATACAATTTTTAAATATCTTGCATTTTATGATAAAACTTAGGAAAAAGGGGTTAATATCCTACAAGTATGCTACTAATGAATTTTCTAAGTACATTTGGGGTATTTGAGACATGACACCATTCTCTTCTTTTTCCTTTTCTAGAACTGGAATCTATAGTGTGCTTGCTGGTTCTTGTGTAACAACACTATTATCTTGTATCCCTCCTAGCCAAGACATAGCTTTTCTCTTATATTCCTCTATCCTAAACATCTTTGACAAAGGAACTTTGACAGTGATTTGTGATAGCATTGAAATCATATCAATTGGCTCATAAACAATATTTTTCACACTAACACTTGAGGGTATAGGAGTTTGAACAATAGATAATTCCTTTTGCTTAACAACTTCAGATCTTGTTTCTTTTTCTGAGGTAGTTGGCTTACTAATTTCTTCATTCTGGAAATGCACCTTTTTCTTTGGCTCCCACTTCTTATTCTTACTTTCCTTAATCTTAGGAACCTCAGGAGGATTCTTCTTATTTTCATAAATAATTTTTTTAGTATTATCTTTGATGAAAATGCTAGATGACTTCATAGGGGCATTATTTACAACTCTATTTCTCAGATTGTAAGTACTCTAGACTTGGACAATTAATTCTGAAGTGATTCTATCAATTTCTTCATTGGAAGGCTTTCTCAAATTGATACGATCAGTTGTAGCTAAAGTATTACATATGACATTTTCATCTTGGTCCTCACTATTAGAAAATACTTGTTGATGATAGGTGTGATACACATCTCTTTAGTTTGTAACATCATGGTTGGATTCATTAATATCTGATCCTTCATCACTATCACAAAGATGAATCATATTACATGTAACATCCTCTTGATCTTTATCATTTATATCTTCATCATTTTACACTTGCTGATTTGTAGTAAAAGATTGAGCCACAACACAAAAGTCAAGGGAATGTGGTGACTGAAAAACAAGACACTAAGGGACATCATTTTTCATATTTAAAGATTTTCTTTGCAAAGGGTTTGGTCTTCCTTTGCCCATATTCCCTTGTGTGGGATTAGGAACCAGCTTTCCATCCTTCCACTGAGTAGTATAAGGATAATTTTGCATCCTAGGTTGCCTATTAAAATTGTTAAAAAAGGGGCCTTTTTTGCAACATGTGTTTTGTTTTCTTGGTAAGCTGGAGGACTTAACTATTTTAGTAAACTTAGAACTTTTCCCATTATATCATCCTCGGGTTTCTTTCCTACAATAGGTTTTTTATTATCTTTCTTACCTCTAGGATTGAACAATTTAGGGTCATCCCTTTTCCCAAGTTTTCTAGTAACTCTTCTATTATTTTCAATGTTTACAACCATTGTACAACATCCCTTAATGTTTTTGGATCTTTATCCCTAAGGACATAAGCAATCTTACTATCAAAAGCATTGAAGTAAGTAGTAAGACACACATCATCATTTAATATCATTACTTGGAAAAGCTTATACATACCTTTTTGAAACTTGACATTGAAGTCAAAAGCTGATTCATTTGGGTTCTTCTTGATGTTGTTGAAGTCATTAAACATGAAACCAACATTATTCTTGTCACCATATTTTTTCTTGAATAGGGTTTCAAGATCACTCCATGATCTGATACTATCATCAGGAAATCTTCTGAACCAATCTCTAGCATCCCCAATTAGTGAATGAACAAAAAGTTTCATCACTATATCCTCATGTTCAACCTTGTAATCATTAAGCATATCAATGAACCTTCTGAGATGCTCTTCACTAGTAATAGCATTATTTCTAGCAAACTTGGTGACTTTGTCCCTAAGGTCATTTGAAACAGGATGAGGAAAACTAGGGATACCTAAGAAAGACATCTACCTATATTTTTCCATATAGATTAGTTTCCTTTGGGAGACTGGGATGCTTGAATAACTTTCCCTAGTATCTTGATTTGGAAAGGAAGTTGATTTTTCTAGGAAAGTTGGAGTAAGGGAAAATGGACAGTTGTAACATAGGTTGAAATAGGGGCTAGATGTGAGGAACTTTGGCCTATTGTGAGAGGACCAACACTGGATATGGTAGGTAAAACCTGTGATGGTTAGCTTGACTGAGCGACAAAGGCAGAGTTTGATTTAATGAACTAGATTTTTCTTCTAGCCTCGACTGCTTGAGCTTCATTTTCTACCCTTTCAAGTTCCTTGGTTAGATCTTGCTTTTCTTTTCTTGACTTTTCTAGATATAAATCAAGTTTTGACATAACTAAAGAAGTAGGTTAATTGGGGAGATGTGGCTCACTGACTTGTATCCCAACAACCTTTTTCTTTCCTTTATCTAAGTATTTTCTATGTGCTTCCTTACTCTAGTCTCCAAAGGCTTGTAAGGCTAAACCTGTGTAACAACAAGGGCCTGATTCTATTTAAGAAGTTGTTCCTATCTTTGAACATTAGAATTCAAAACATCCATATCTCCAAATATGTTAAAATGTGGATTAGAAGACCTTTCTTCCAATCTCTTGTTCTACTCTTGTAAGGAGGCCATCCTCCTAAGTAGGTTATCTCTTTCAATAATAGTATTCAAAATAATTTTCTCCTTTTCCTTTTCCAAGTGCATATGCCTAGCTTCCTCATTTGCAACTTTCTTTCTGAGAAGGGAAAGCTCTGGTATAAACTCCTCATGATTTGTAGTAGCAATTTCAGAATCTACTGGGTCAAAATCTATAAGGTTTGCTAGATAAGGTTCCTATCTAGGGCTAAAACCCATCTCCATGTTTTCCCTAAAACCCCAACTATGGTTTATTTCATTCACCATATTTGATCTACAAGGAAAATCCCCCATAGGTGACATATTTTTATCATGGAAAACCTTTAATGGCGATGAAAAAGTTTCTCCCAAGAGTGTAACGTCCTTTGACTCAGTACTTTTTGAGGATAACTCCTTCTCTTCCATAGGGTGATAGAATGACTAGGCTGATATATTGCTTCAAGGGACCCATGTAGAATTAAAATTAAACTTCTACTTATTTTGGTTCCTTTTTACCCCAGGAGGTAGCTCAGCTAACAATGGTATCTCATGATGATTTTTAGTAAAGGTACATGTATTCTTCTTTTTCTCAGCCATTGATTTTAGGATTTTCTTAAACTTTATAGCACTAGCTACAAAACCTTGACTTGAGTTGCCACCCTATAATGGGAAAGTGAAATAAAACTTGAAATAAAGGAGAACAATATGTGATTTTGATGTTTCTAAAACACAAATTGATAGTAATTCCTCAACTCCCTAGCGGAGTTACAATTTTTTTGGTGTTCTTTCTTATAAAGAACATATCAGATGGATTTAAACGTGATACTAGGAAACAAAGACAGAGACAAGCCTAAGGATGAGCTAAATCCTATATTCAACAAGGCTAAATCTTAGTTCTGGGCCAAACATTAACAGAGTCAATAAGACTCACTTCACTTTAGGCTCTGCTAAGCCAAGGTGGGAAAACCTAAGGGATTTATCTAATTAGCTTGATTTTCTTCTATACAAGACTATCCCCTATAGAAAAAATGGTCAAAATCTTCTCTAGTTTGCTGATAGACTTCTCAATTGCAATAGCTAATTACAACTAAAGAAAATAACAACAAATAAGCAATGACCCACACTTTTATCTCTTCAATACATTAAAAAAAGGGGAAATTGATTTTTTGTTGTGATTGTTATGTAAAAAGGTGAATCAACAATGTACTCTTGAACTTTAGAATGGACTAGTGCTTTATCTAGTGGGATATAAAGTCAGATATTAGCAATTTTTTGACCTTTTTAATCAACTTGTGATTGAAAATGTCAACATTAAACTTTTAGTTTCATTCTAATTCTCATCCTTTCCATAAACCCTAAACCTTATCAATTATAGAAATCAATTACCCAATTCTTTGAATCAACAATAATCAACAAGAGACATACAATCTTTTGAATTACATTAAATTGAAAAGAAACTTGTCTATTCAGTCCCAAAGCTCCAGATATATGAAAAAGAGACAAAACTTCAAAGATAATGATATTTAAGGATAAATTCTTCAATTTAAGTCTTAACACTACAAATAAAACTCATAGTATGACATAGAAAATAAACCATTGGTCCCAAATACTCCTTTTGTATTCAAGTATGCATACATGTGAACTCATTCAGATCATTACAGAACAGAAAAATGGAAGGACTGGAAAATAATACATGAAACATATAAAAGTTCTATAGACAACTGACCTCTACTTCTCATCTTGGAAATCCATATATAGGATTGCAAGAAGCTACATATGAGAGGAGGACAAACATCAAAATTTTAATGGAAAATAAAAACTTTTAGAAGACGTACACAATAAATACACATAATATTCTTCCAAAAATATCGATAAAAAAGATAAGTAGTTGAAGAAGTAGAAAAACATTAATGTTGAATTTTTGATCTTTTCTTCTCCATGTACTTTATCTGCCTTGCTTGCTAAATATCTCAGCTACTTCACATCGACAGAGCCTTTATTTCACCCACTACTATTCCATTTTTCCTATGAAAAGACTTAGTGGCCAGGCTGCAACATTGAAATAGGGCCTTCATCAAATCTACATCCATGAAAACTTTTGGGAAAATTAATTTAACAAGGTTCTTCTTCTCTAGATTACACACAAGAACTTTCTTCTCCCTATTACAATAGAAGAAATAGAAAAGCTCAGATCTAGTGACATCAGGGCATATGAAATCTCTGCATTTGGCATATGGGTTGAAGAAGGCATGATCATCTACATAGTTGGCATTAGTAGAACCTAGGAAGGGTTTTATCAATTCCTCTGCAAAGGTGCTAGGTTTTCTCTATATGGTTTTTCCTCCCTTAGAAGTTGAGGTCTCTAAAACTACCATATCTGAGGCCTGGATTTCTTCTACTTCCTAATTAGACATCTTGAAAATGTGTAGATAAAACAGCTAGGAAAGATGATGCTCTATTCTTAATAAGCTCTAGAAACAACAATTGAAAATGCTTAGAAGGCATAGGGAATACTCAAACTCTTTTCTCTTTGCAAATGGTGAACTATGTATATGAGAGTAGGAAATCTTTTCAAGTTGATATGTGTAGACTACCATTTAACTTGCATTGATTTCAAACTACTTGAAATATGATATTACTCTATTCTATCTACTTTATGGAGTGTCACCATTAATATCCAACTATGTACTTTTTTGTACTGCATTCAAATCTTATCGATCATGAAGCCTATTGTTCATTTCTTGTCATTATGTTTTTGTAAAATTAGATCCTACAATATTACAACAAGGTAGTTGAAAAGACCTTTTGTAGTATCACACCATTGTAAAAATGGCTTTCCAATCCTACAGACATCCTTTTTATTGCAACATCAACATCAACCTCATTTCCCTCCATGATCATATGACCATAGTTTCATTCACCTCTTTGTAACATCGCAGGGGATCTTGTTTTCTTTTATGATGTTATGACAACCTTGAAACCTTTATCTCATAACATCAACAACTTATTAATTTTCTTATGCGATCTTAGATCAAGCCCTAGTCATGACATTAGAGACCCTTTTTCATAACCTTGAGATCTCATGATGAAAAATTCATCGTAAGATCAAAGACCATTGCTTGCCACTTAACTTAGACCTTTTTTGGTCCCACTAACTCTGATAGAAAGCACACCTAGCACTTGTACACTAGCTTTGTCCAAACAAGAAGCAGACACTTATCTGACAGCTCATCCCTTTATTTTCCTTTATTACCTTTTGTAGACACCTAAAATTGTCCAAAACCCATTTCTTGGCCAATTAAATAGATATTTATAATATATTTAATTACCCTACCTTTAATTAAATAAATTTACATTTATTTAATTATAGTCGCCTTTCCTTGATTTAAATAAACTAAGGTTTATTTAAATTCTAGCATATCTTTCTTGCATTCTAACCTATTCCTTTTAATTAAGTACTTCATTTACTTAATTAATTCCTTGCATAATCCCACTTGGAATTAAATATTACATTTAATCCTATTTTATTACATGGCTCCTACCTTTAACCCTAACCTAACCTCACTACTCTAATCTAACCCATCCTCCTAAACCTATCCACTTCCTTAATCATGCTTTCTTTTCCTAATCATCCTTGCTAATTACCTCTTAATCCTAAGTGTGTGCTCACACATGTGTGAGAGATGTTCACACATTCCTCATCCCTCATGTCTTCCATGCCTCTTACACACTTGTCCTCTTGCATGAGAATCAAGTTGTCTCACACATGCGTGAGAAGCCATGCTTCTCACACCTCTTGATCATGTCACCATCAAAGGTTTCTCACACATGTGTGAGCATATTGCCCCCTTTTAATGGTCAAAACCCTAATCCATGTGGAATCTACTTGGCCTCCACCTCATGTACACCTCATCGATCCTGAGGGATCCTAGCCCTTCATCTTGCATTCAATCTTAGCCATCCATTGCATGTAATTTCCTATAAAAGGAAAGCCCTGTCCTCATTTCCACAAGCACCATCTACCTCATTGTTATGCTACAGGAATTGTGAGCAACCACATCCCATGAGCAAGAAAATCATCTACACTTGATGGTTTCATGAGGTTTGTATAGTGATATTTTGAATGGTTTTTTTTCTCTTTTTTGTTTCATGTTGCTTTTTACATGTTTATCTTGCATATTTTGAGGTTTGCATGATCATGTAGGAATAGATGTTAGTTGCTTAATGTTTATTCCTTTATTAAATTTTTATGCAATACATTTTGGCACACTCGGTGGGACCTACGTCCCTGGTTTCATTTCAAAAATCTGCAAACAACCCTGGTTCAGTTGTAAAACATCACATTGTCATCTCCGCAGGCTGTAGAGTCATTTGAGATTGTCATCTGCACAGACTAGCATCTTCGCAAAATAATGTCTCTACATTTTGGCGTCTCTGCCACTATCATTTTAAAATCAACCTATTTTTGCATTAAATTTGGGTTTTAGCATCTCCAAATTTTGTTTTGTTATCTCTGCTTCGTAGAATGTCTTCTGTGTTGTGGGTGCACTAAACTATTGTCTCCACCTCCGAGATTGTCATCTGCGATTTTTTGACGAGCTTATTCTGTCATCTGTGCTTTTTTGTGATACCTTATTCTATCGTCTGTGCTTTTCTAGGATACCCTATTCTGTCGGCTGTGCTTTTTCGGCCTCTATTTTGTCATCCACACTTTTTTGATGACCTTCTATTCTGGCATCTGTGCTTTTCCATTACCTTCTATTTTGTTGTCTGCACATTCTGTTATCTGCACATTCTGTCATCTTTACCTGCATTTTGTCGTCTATGATTTTTACTTTTTTTGGTGGTTCCATAGGAATTAGGTCATTTAAAGAAAATTTATGTATAGAAAAAATAACAAAAAAAGTTAAAATAATTTTTTCCCATAGTAAAGCCATTCATTTTGGTGTTTTTCTTGTGAGGCTAATCAAGTTTATTTTTCCTTGCAGATTGGAGCATTTTAAACACCTGACCATATTTTTTTGCAGGTTTTTCTTAATATTTTATTTCTCTTGAGAATTAACCTTGAAAGACATAAAAAAAACCAATATTTATTTTTATCACTAAGAAAGTTTGTAGTGATTCTTATCACTTTAAACTTAGGGGTTAATGAACTTGTATGTTTAATCACTTTCATTTGAATATATGGTGCAAGTTAATAAGTAAACCCTAAACACACTCTTGAATGCCTAAAGGAAATTTTTTTTGAATGCTCACACTTTTGTTGGAATGCATGTTTAGGGTAGCAAACATTTGGATTTAGTGCATAAAAAGAAGTCACACTATCTTGAATGCATTAAGGGACAACTGACATGTATGTCTAGGCTAGAACACATTTGGATTTGGTGCTTAAAATGAAGTCACACACTCTTGAATGCCCTAAAGTAAATTGACTTTATTTTCAACATCTTACATTTTCAGCATTTCATTTACACATGCTCGCTTTACTTTCTTGTTGAAAAATCTGTATTTTTCATTTACATTGGTGCTATTTCAAGTTGGAAAGAACATTGTATGCTTTAAACACATGTGTTTTCAAGTAGATTAAAAAACCTAAAGTTTCATTGGGAAAGAATGCATGTCTTTTGAATCCTAGGGCCACTTACGTATTCTCTCCCCTCGCACCTTCGGGTGATCTTGGGTGCACAAGAAATAAGTGGTCTTGTTTTTACTTTTTTGGGAGGCTTGCTTGGGGATTTCATCACCCCTTGGGATGACCTCAACTCCAGTGTTCTGGCGGAGTATAAAAATTAGGAGGTGAATCAAAAGACACCTCTCTTGGAAGAAAAATATTGCCACTCTTGGCTAAGCCCCAAAGAACTTTATACCTTTGGGAAGTGAAGGAGGAGATTTGGGTTACTGTCTCCCCCTGGCTGTGTGGCAGTATTTTTTTTTCATCTACAGATTTGGGCCTCACATACCTTGTGTATATGGAGGACACCCTCTAGTTGATCCTTGTACATCCTATTTGCAACTTTATAGGATTTTTGATGTGTTTGACATTCTTGAGTGTTTGAAACACACTTTCCTTGTTCGATTTAGCATCTTAAAAACCTAAAAATACAAAAAACATCATAAAACATAAAAATGATCTTATGGTGACAAAGTATCATGCCATCACAACACCCTCTTTATTACTTTCTGATCCTATGAAAAAAAAACCTTATCACAAGATCATAGATGCCCCTTTAACTACTCACGATACCACGATAAACCTTTCATCATGAGATTAGAACCCTTCAAATTATTCTTGGCAATCCTACAATAGCATATGAATCATAACATTGTAGAAGAAAATTCACCAATACTTAAAACATTATATGATCATACGATACAAAGGATATCATAGGATCGGGAAAACTAAATTTTTTGTCCACGATAATATGACACAACCTTAATCATGAGATCGAAAAAGGTGAATAACCTTGCTTACAATATCCCACTAACACTCCATCATAACATCACAAGAAACAATGAATTTGAGAAAATAAGAACCCACTCGTTCAAATGGCTTAGGGTTAGGGATAAAAATGATAGAGACCATGAAAATTTGCTAGGCTTAAACTGTGAATGGAAATAATACAAACATAACCCTATCAAATAATTAAAAAAATTCACCACAAAATTAAAAAAATTATCATTAGTAGAAAAAGGAGTTGTCACCTTATATGAAGCAAGTTCTAATGTATGATCAGAAAAAGTGTGAAGAACAACATTGAGAAAGTATTGTATGTATATCTATTCTTGTGAAGAACTAAATTGTATAATTGTATGTTAGGGTAGTGGGCTCTTCTTGCATACATTGTATTTGTTCTACCAACTCCTAATAGGGTTAAAAAAACTCCTAAAAGGGTTGAGGCTTCTAACAAGGCATGTCAATATCCTTAACATGATCCTATTGTTTAGTGAATCATCTAGTGGGTATCATCCCCACTGGGGCTTTCCCTTGGCCAAGGTTTCCCTAGTTAACAAGTGATGGTGTTATAAGTTCTCTATGTGCATGGTTATATTTATTGTTCAACATTATTGGTTTACTTCCATATGTAATTTATAAAGTAATTAACAATATTCAGTTGTGGGCGAAAGTTTGTAGAATACTAATTCACCCCCCTCTTAGTATTATCTATTTCTAACAACTCTACTTCATGATTACTTTCCTTTCATAATAGGTTTCCATCTTGATGTGTAGATAACCCATTTCAAATAGTCTAGGCCTTAAAATATTTTGAAATTGGCCAAGAGAAGAATCACAACTAAATCCCAGAACTATAATATAGTATTCTAAATTAATTTTACATTATGAAATTGTCTATCCACATGTAAATACAACACTAGTTGTATAAAAAAATTGTATGAGTGTTTACTCTTAAATGTTTGATAAAGATCAATTTTGGAACCCACTTCAATACTTTTTCCTAAGGAGGAAGACTATGTTTAACATGTTAATTGTTAAAGGTAACTTGCAAGTCATTTTGTTCATCTTGATCTATTTATTCATATAAGAGACATGAGAAGATATACTCTTGATATTTGCAACAATTAGACTATGGTGACTTTTTTGCTCATAGTTTTTTGCTAAATAATTGAAAAATATGAATGCAAAGTATAATTTGGATAGAAATAAGCCTACATAAATAGAAACCACAAGAATTTGTGAATAAGGTTTTCTTATGTTTGGTCTGCATTTGAGATCGATGACAATGTCAAGTTCAAAAGATAAAATTTCAAAATTTATTCGGACTAAAACAAGCCATTTTTAGATTACTCACCAATAGGGTATCAATTCCAAATTGTTTCCAAGGATTGATTATGAATATTAAATCTATTATGATTCATTCCTTTAATATATCAAGTTTATTAAAAATTTGAACTTTGACCCATCATTAATGGTTTTGGCCTTATGTATGTGAATTAAATGATTACTTGTGCATGATAATAGTTATTCGAAGATTGGAAATAGATTGTAGTTTTTGAAGCAACTCAATGTGTATTTTTATTGTTTTACATGTATTACAAGAGCATAATGTTCTAATCTCCTTGTCATTATTTCAAGTGAAGTGATATCAATTGTGAGTGGGATCCAACTGATTAAGTGTTTTGAGTAGAGATGACTATTTCTATTTTGCAATTTTATATTGATTGAGATTCTTGGAATATGAATCCAATTTACATTTGTTTAAAATTAAGAACATTGGTGCTGCTTAGAGTTATCAGTTTTATTTTCCAAGTCTAAACTTGATTTAGGTTTCATTTTTCTTACTATGGATTTGGGTGAGTTGATAGTTATAATGAGTATAAATAGATTTGATAGAAATTTTCTAAATTATTTTTCTCATATTGAATTGAAAAGTTCATTTTTGGGACTTTGGCCTTAGGTTAATCAAGAAATTTTGTCATTGTTTTGGATTTATATTTAGGGTACAAAATTTGATTTGATTTGCAATGTAAAATTGATTTAGTGTATCAGGTATAATGTGATGAACCTATGGAAATTGATTAGAAAATTAGATTTTATATGAGTGGATATCAGATTATGTCATTTTTTTGATTAAATATATAGATTTTGAAGTTGATCTTTGATGCTTTATGTCACTCTTAGAAATAGAAAACAAAATTTAGAATAACTATAAATTTATTCTACAATGTAGGGAAATTATAGTTCCAACATGAAGACATCTCCAGTGCAACTCATGGAGCTATGCTCTAAGTGAGAGTGAGATCAAATTTGAAACTTTACAAATCTACTTAGGAAATTTCAAAAAAGAAAGTAAACTTGGTTGGGGGGCTTTCATTTTGGTATACACGGTGATATTTACTGATAATATCTATATATTCATGCACATACTTCTATTACCATAGACAATATCACCAGGTATATCTATCTTAATACATTGAGTTTTACCCAATGATAAGAAAATTGCCATAAAGAGGCTTTTATTCTTCAACAAAGGTCGTAGTGTAAAGGAAGTTTTCAATGAAGTGAGCATGGTAAGAAATGTTCAACACAAGAATCTGATAAAATTCTTAGGATGCAACGTCAAGGATTAAGAAAGGCTCTTGGTTTATCAATACCCACCTAATAAAATCCTTGACTACCATCTATTCAGTTTCCCCTCTTTCTCCACCCAATTAAATTTTTTAATCATAACATAAGTTACTATAACATCCTAGCCTTGTGTTTATTTTTGTCTATAAATGTACTCAACTAGGAAAAGAGATTTGAAATAATACAAGGAGCAACAACAATGGCAGCATATCTTCACTATGGATCTAAAATTCATATTATGCACAGATATAAAAGAAAGCAATATCTTGTTAGATGATAATTTCAAACCCAAGATTGTAAATTTTGGATTGGCAAGGAATTTTATTGAAGGTCAAACTCATGGAAGCACAAGAATTGTAGGAACTCTGTAAGTATATCCAAAGCAAAAATCCCAAAACATATTTTCTTATTGGGTATCCTAATTTATCAACATTATTCTTTTAGTTCTTATTCAATTTCTAGTACATTTAATATTTTTTCAAAGGCTAAATTGCTCTTGAATATATCATTCTTAGTCAATAGCATGAACAACATTTTTCCTAGCACTATGAAATCTTGACTAGGCTCATAAAGTTTGAAGAAGTACAAGAATACCACAATTAAATAATTTATAATGAGAATAAATTCATGTTTTATACTATTTTTAGAATGGAAGTTATATGATAGGAATCTGAAAAGATTCTCAACAAGGATTGATAAAGTATTGGATGTTGATGTTCTAACACACCATGCCAAAAAGGAAAACTAAATGGAAACCATCATCTAAATCTAATAGTAGCATTTTCTATGTGTGATATACTACTATGTATGAAGTTCCTTTTTCCATCAATTTGCATAAGATTGAATTGTATTCTTAAGATTAATAACTTGAGCCATTAATAGAATGCTCCTTATTTTTATTACATCACAACAATACCACTTTTTAGTTGTGCCCACATACAAATAAGGAATTTGAACGTGTACAAGTAATTTTCCATTACTACTTACCACAATCACATCAAATGCAATTATTAGGATACCTCAAAATGAAATATTCAAGATTTAAGCATGTACCTAGGTTATGTGTATTAACATTACACCAGAAAAATAAAAATTAATGTCTTGTCATTTCCCCATAACAAATATTATATGTTTGGAGGTAATAGAGTAGGACAATTCAAATTGTGGATTATATTTTTTGGTTCTTTGTACAACCATCGCGTAATGATAGTTTGGTCAAAATGTCATTTGGTTTGAACAAAAAAATTATAACCATTTTGATAATGGGCATAAGTAATAAATGTATGATAGGTTAATCATCTCTGGGGTTTTGAAACTATCTTTCTAAAAGGACACCCATTAGGGTATTTTTTGGATTGCAAAAAGTAATATCAAATTAGGAGATAATGAGCACAATAACAAACCAATATTTTTGGAAAGAATTGGTTTACAGATGGCTTGTCCAACTTGGGAGTGGTGAGAATTTTTAGTGTTCGGATCTATTAGGTTTGTCCTTCATGAAAAAAGGTTTTAAATGTAAAGTTGGTTGTATTTAATTATTTTGGTGGATCTAGTGTTGAATGTAATATAAATTTAGAGAACCAAAATTGATTTCATAGAGGAAAGGAAGAAAGAGAATCAAAATTAAATAGCCAAATTAAAAATGAAAACTTTGAAGGTAAACTAAGTGATTCACCAACCTAAACAATGGGGAATAAATAACTAAATATGATACTTGGCTCAACATGAAAAAATTTTAATGCACAAATTTTTAGGATAATGTATGCATAAGTATTTCACTAAGAGGTTTGATACTATAAATATAAAAAAAGAAAAGAAAATCTCTCAAATTCATGGCTAACAGTCAAGATGACATAATTAATAATCTACATAAAGCTACCATTAATAGAAATACATAATGTTTTCTTTTATAGGTAACAATGTTTTTGTATTGATTGAAAAAAATAGTGCTTACATAGATGTGCCATAGTATAATGTGGTCATTATCAAAAAATTCCTCCTAAATTCCTTCCCCCATTGACGTTTAAAGTCAATATATACAAAGGGAATTAACAACCATCAAAAAATCAAAACCCAAAAATAGAAAAGTATTTTAATACCATGGGGGATATAAGCAACAAACAATACTTAGTCCTTGAGCCATTTCATTGCATCCTTCTTTGTAAAGTTTGGGATAGTTTAGTCATCTTCTACTAACCACAACATGCCAATGCTCCTTGATCCCTAAGGGTGCTCCCTACTAGTTGCACTTGTGTTTTCCTCTATTGCTAATGACACATCGATCTAATCTCTTGTCATTGTGGTCTCCCCTAAATCTCCTCATCCTTCCCTAGACAACTAATATCTCAGTAGTTCTTTGGGCATCCTCACACTCTTATGAGTCATTGTCTTCATGAAACCCCTCCTCTCATAATCCATGACCTAGATCTTCTTCTCCAAGAAATTAACACCCTTCTTCCAACCTTTCATAGCTTTTGGAACACATACCCCTTGTGGAGATGCAAAAGACTAGATGACAAGAGGTTGAACTGAGGAGTTCCCTTCCTTGATTAGCCTCCATGTTTCCTACCCCATTTCGAAACCAACACCTAGTACGACTCTATCCATAACATCATCTAACCCTAATAGCCATTGCGAGTCTGTGTAAGTTGATATGAACATACAAACTTCTTCCTTTATCTTGCCAACTAACAAAGCCAAAGCTAAAAAGAGAGTTGCTATGTCCATATTGGACCTTCTCCTCTAGTATGAGTCCATATATTCTGGTGAGAACATCCCATGGATGCCACTCATAAATCCCTCGTCATCAAAAAGAAAATTATTCTTCAACTGTCTCACTATGATCCTCCCCTCATATATTGGGGCCCGATTATCTAATCCCAATGAGAAACTTGCCTCCATCTTTGGTTCTCCTACAAAGTGCCCTACTAAAGACAAACCCTTCCTTTCTTAAAATCACACCCTTGAAAGATTTGGAAGCCCATACTTTGAGAGTTGATTATTTAATAATATCAAATCCTCTATCACGTACGAGAAATTACTACTTTATGAGTATCCATCTTACTAGGAGTTCAAATTCATGATTGAGAGGTATGCACACAAAAGGGAGAGTTAGACACACATTAAAGCCACTACATCACCATTCATTCTTATTCTAAATTAAGAAGCCCAAAGTCTTCAAAAATTTCATTTCTCTTCCCAAAAGAAGCATCTAATCTCAAGTTGTCCAACTTATCTTTCACCTTATTTACCTCCTTGTAAACATGAGATATCTTGAAGTCATCAAACTCTTTTAAAAAGAACATTATTTGACTTATTTTCTTATCAAGATGCCAATACTCCATCTTCCCTTTCCTGATTCCATTAATAATAATCTATGAATCTCCTTTGAGATGCACTTGATGGATACCCAATTTGACTCCTAAGACTAAAGCCTCCTTGGCTGCTTCACATTCAACGACATTATTTGTGCCATCCCTTAAGAATTTTACCACAAATGCTAAAGAGTTTCCTTTGTGGTCTTTTTCTATACATCCACAACCAAATATACTTGGGTTTCCTTGAGTAGCCCCATCAAAATTTATTTTGATCCATCCCTCCTCTGGTGGTTTCCATCTACACTTTTCCCTACCTTGTTTAGGATCAACCCTTGCAAGCCCATTAACAGGATGAAATGCATAATATTTATTACATAAATTATAAGGAAAGATATATTTCTATAAATAACTTTATCAATCACTTAACATGCACATAACTTGCAATAAGAAGAAGGCAAGAATGCTCTATAATGAAACCAAGATCTGCATTGTATTCACCTCTAAATGAGTTACAAAAGATGATCAAAATAAAAATAAAAGATTTTCTACAAATCACTAAGTTTCCCAAAATCACATAATCAAAACTCAACTATAAATGTGTGTAAAACCTCACTAGGTACAACTTTTCCAACTAATTAGGTTAGATGCAAAGAAATAGGCCCTAAATAGTACCTAAAACCCTCTAAAAGTAAGTCATGCCATCAAAAAGGTCAATCTCTAACATAAACGATGCACAAAAAATCATAAAAACCCCTTAAAAGGCTCTAACATTCAATAAAAACTCTTTAATTACCATGGAAAAGTAAAAAAAAAAGGCCCCCATAAATTTACTCAACAAGTACCTATATACCCTTATTTTCTCTACAAACTAATTCAACTAAACCTTAACCACCACATGATCTGGTCAAACACTTAGAGACTTGTCACTTCCATCATAATGAGCCCCTTATTATTTCCTTGAACATTTATTTAAGGCATGTGTCTCTTTTGTAATAAAATAAAACATAACAATGATTCTTACAATTTCATGAAAGTGCAAAAAGTTAAAACAAGGTTAATAGTAACCTTTCTCCTATTTAATTAATTAAATAATGTCAATAAAATGATCAATAATAATCCTTTACCATTATTAGTTAATTAATAATAATAGAAAAATTTAAAAAATTTAAAACTAAGTCTTAAGACTTACAAAATAAATAAAAACCATTCCATGGATATTATGGAGTTGAACATTTTGATTTTAAAATGTCATAAAATATCCACCTTCTCTAGAAAGAATCTAGGTTATAAAAAAATCCTCAAACAAGCTTAACATTTCATCTTCACATTTGACTTGCATAATTATTGAGGGTTCTTCTACAACCATCTTTCTTCATGGTTCTACAAAGTCTTGTTTGAAGGTTTTGATGGAGAATTTTTGGAAGTTTTACACCATTTGTTAAATTCTTTGCTTGAAAACTAGTGTTTCCTACAACTTCTTATCTTTCCTACAGGTAATAACTTCATCCTATGATAAAACCTCTACACTTTGAGCTTTCTATATACTTTTTTCCTCTCTTCTCATTTCTTGATGAGACAAAAGTTTTAAACTCTTAAAATTTTGGCATGACATTTGAAAGCTTCATGATTCTACTATAACCATAGGTTTTAGTATAATGTCCACTTTTGGGGCTGATTATGATTGCGACTTATTTAATTAATCATAATGTTCATAATAGCTATTTTAGTTTTTTAATGATATTGATATTTGGATTTAGGACTATAAGCTATAGAGATTATCCAAGTTGCTTAGACACCATCTATGGACTCCCTCAAAGTTTATAGGTTCAAGCCCATTTCAAAAATATTTAAGAAATGATGAGTCCCGCCCTCTATTGGGATAGGATCCATTACATTGACTTGATAAAGATCAATTATCTTTTAGCATTAACCAAATATTTTATTATTTGATTAACAATAACTTATATTGATTCCTATATTTATCATTTATTTCTATATTTTTCACTTTCCTAACATTATACTCAACTAGCTATAAAGTAGAGGCTATGACTACTCTTTCTATGGTTCAAATGGCAGTGGAAACTGGCTATCAAAAACTATGCCTAGAAGGAGATTCCTTAAATATTATCAATATATTGAATAATAAGAATATGGTGAGATGGAATATTGAAGGGAGTATTCTAGAAATTAAAAATCTGATTAATAAATTTGATCATGTGATTATTTCTCATGATTATTGAGAGGGCAATAAAGCGGTTGATTGGATTGCCTATAAAACAGTGAATGCGAATAGTAAGTTGATGTGGAATGACAACATTACTAAATAAGGGGAGTTAAAGACGATCATTAATTATGACATGACTAATGTAGTTGAAGGAAAGATTATGTGAGATTTTGAAAATTAATATGGCAAGTGGTGGTATTAATAAAGGGTATTATTATTTCTTGAGGGAGTACCTCTTCATTATTGCCAATAGGACAAGGCACACATTCTGGGAAAAAATATTATTTAAGTTAAAAGATAACTCATATTTTGTGATTGTTACCATTTTTTGTAGACTTACCAAAGTTGGGTGTGTCATGGTGGTGAGATGAGGAAGTAGGAACCTTCAAGCTATAAAGAATGGAAAGCTAAATGTGCAGTTTCAATAAATTGAGAAGTTGCATGGATTTAAACCACATATTACTGATTACTTTTTCAATAATTGGTCTAGGGAGAGGGTTACACTTCATGGGGTTACTGTGGACTTGGTCGAGGAGTTCATTGTTGATATTACTAGCCTTCCCAAGGAGGGTTTGAAATTCAATAAGGAAACTAGTATATCAAATACAACTTTCAAGAAGTTTCCCAAAAATGAAGAAAATGAAAAGAAGATGGTGAAGAACAGGGATTTTTATGAGCAAGATCAGATTAAGGTAATTTGGCAAGACATTTTATCTTGGGTTCATGAGCATTTTATTCTGGATGGAAGATTAAAATAGGTTCATAAATTCCATTTTGTTTTTCTGAACCATTTTTGATACAAGGATAGGTTATTCTTTCCTTTTTTATTTGAAATTTTCATTAATGAATAGCCTCCAGGCCCATAGAAAGAAAGATACAAGACCTGTTGTTCATGAAGGTCTTTTTTTGTTAATTGAATATTATTGTAGAAGGAATACAATAAAACTTACACCTATTGTGGATAAGAAGAGGAAATCTCTTGGGAAAGAACCTCTTGATAAATTGAGTGCTAAAAAAATAAAAAATCATAATGTGAAAACTAAGGAGGGTAGTAGTGAAATTAAGGGTAAGAAGGAGTCTAATGTTGATAACACTTAGAAGGATAATGAGGAAGCAAAGGACTCTAAGAGAAATGAAGAAGAGGAGGGTGAAATAGAAATTGGTGATCTTAGTTCCAACTTTGATGGGTATTCTAGTATTCATGGACTTTCTTTGGTTAAAGATGATGGGGAAAATAGTAATGATGGGCAAATGGTGATGAAGTCACATTCAGAACCCTCAGGCTAGAATGAGGATAAATATATCATGAACCAAAGTGAAAAGACTACCCAGATTGATATTAATGAGGTAAAGATCTTGGTGAATTTAGGAAAGGAAAAGAATGATGGGAAAAATGCCTATCAGAATATTAATAAGGAGATCCAAGAGGATAACACTGCTCAGGAGGGTTTAAACAAAGACAATTAGTTAAAGTTGGATGATACCCAGGATTTGACTATTAACCCAAAGAAAATGTGTGAATATGAGGCCAATGAAGATGACAATAATATGGTGAAGCCTAATTTACTCCACAAGGCTAAATTAAAAGATGATGCTTCTCTCTAGGTTTATTTTTGCCTCCATAATGAGATTATTATACTTGGAAAAGTGGGGGAGCTCCATAATGACTTGGAGAACTAGGAGGATAATATCCCCAAGAAGTTGAAGGCCTATGAAATGGAGTTGCATCAAGTAGTTAAGGATAGTGGTAAAAGAATGAAAATGGTTACTTTGACCCTATGTCCAGTTGCTTTGAGCATTGGTAAAAGAAGCAATAAGGAAATCATCTCCCCTATTGTAGGTAAGTTGTCCAATGACCCCAGTAAGAGAACTAGTCAAAGTACTAAGAAAGTTGTTATTGTTGGTTTGGGTTGGTTTGTAGAAGATACCCTTCAAGGAACTATGGTGTCTAGTAAGGAATTAGCTAAGGTGATCAAAGAGCTAGCCTAATTGTGGGCTCTAGTTGTTGGTTGGGTTGCTAGTCCTGGTTTTCCTGTCTCTGTTTCTTGTTCTAGCATTTGTTTTTTTGATACTTTGTTAGGTTCCAAGTCCTTATAAAACCTGGTTTTTGAACTTTGATCATTTATTAGTAGGTACCAAATCCTTGTAAATTTTTCTTTTTTGTTGTGATTATGCACTTTAGGTTCTAGGTCCTTGTAAAACTTGGGGTAATATTTTTGTTTTATCCTTTTTTCTTGATATAAGGGGTTTTGAGTCCTCTCAAAACATACTTTTACTATAATATAAAACATTATGATATATCTTATATCACATCCTTTTAGATATAGTCCTCCTTATTAAATTTTCTATATTTTTTATCACTACCTAATAACATATGTTTACACAAATATATCTTCCCTAAAACATGCTTACTTTACTTAATGGTCCATATCTCTTTTAAACCATATACAATTAGTAACTCATGCTCCTCTTACCTCATAATTCTCCCCTAGAATGTTCTCTCCAAGGAAATGGAATTACACTTATATATAAATTTCTGATAATAAAAGAAGCAAGAGGGTGTTGGCCAGTGGAACAAACAAAACTAGTGCATTAACAACACATAAAATATAGCTAGCATAATTACATCATATGGTGGAAACTCTATTCTTATCTCTATCAAAAAAATAGTACAAATCATAATGCATAGTATTTAAACAAGCAACATATAAGTCGTTAAACTAGAAATTAACATAATCATTTTATTATGCAAGGAAAAGAATAAAAGTCTTGTTTAAGAAGATTCTAATGTCACACAAGTTGTTATGAACTAGAAAGAAAAAATTACCAAGATAAATAGCAACTAAGGTTTATTATTTCCTCCCAACCACTTCAATGGTAGCATAGCAATCCATTATACCATGAGGATAAAATCAAACAATTCCTTGTAGCCATCATCACTCTTGGTGCTAGTGCCAATAATCCTCTCTTACATCATGCATAGGGTGATAAAGCACACATGCATGATCTTGATGGAAAACTTGTTAGAGTCCTTTATACACCTGTTGAACTCATCCACCTCTTTCTTTAACTCTTGAACAACACACTCAAGCGTTGCTAGCTATTTTTTTGTATTTTCCATCATTCTTCTCACTTGAGGGGTGGTAGCATCCATCTTTGGAATCTCATAAAATTAAATATATAGGGAAGTAGGTTGGGAATGGGATTGGGGCCTAGGCTTTGTATAGGCCATATAGGGGGGAGGGTAGAAGTGGGCTTTATGTTGGGGGGAAGACTCAAAGGTGTTGATAGAAGAGTGGTTGGATGACTCATCAATGTATTTAAAAATATAATTATCAAACTCTATGTACTCATTTTTCTTCAAGGATTGTTTGCACTTTTCCTTAGTATTTCTATTGGACCTATGAGCACTAGGGTTCTCAATGTCATCTCCAAAATCAACTATGTAGACATATTTTTTCTTTATTAGGGTGATCTTGTGTGTTTAATACTCATTTTCTACTAAAGCTAGAGGGGGGAAAGACTCTATTTTTGTCATAGTCCTAACAATTATGGCCTGAGAGTGATCAGTGCCATAGGTGGAGCTAGGAGGGTTAGCTTGATTCTTAATATGCTTATGAACATTGATAGGAGAAAATGGGTACAATAGAAATGGTACAACCTAAACAAAAGGCCCTAGTGTATAATGAAAATTACTTTACCGTTACAAATAACCTCAATATTACTATATATAGAGTGTAACCAAGAGAACATAATGGAAATGCGGTCTTCATTACATAGGTGATTGAGGAAGTAGACATTATAAATGTAAAAGAGATTAATTTAACCTTCCAAAGTGAATTATAACCACCTAATAATATGGAAAATTTGTAGCCAAATTCTTGAAATATCCTCCTCGCTATAATTGATTTATTTCTTCATAGGTTATTCATTTGGGGGCCTGAAGAACTAGTTGGGAGCATCATAGTCATAGTTTTTACTCTTTTTTTTTTTGTATCTACCGTTTAATTGAAATCTTAGTTTCCTTTGCAATAAGCTCCTCATTTAAATCAAATCTAATACCCTATACCTTAACCCTTTTCTCATTCTATGAAGAAATAAATTATTTTGAGATTATTTTTGTTAGAATATATAGTCCACCAATATAACTAAGAGAGGGGGGGGGGGGGGGGGAGGGGGTGAATCAATTATCTAACTAATATCACATTTATCAACCTTATTAAACTTTAACCATATGAGAAATATAATCAGAAACCACAACAAGCTACTTATACACAATAACACCAGATATGTTAACTAGGGAAGTCCTTAAGTAGAGGGAAAACCCTGGTGGGGATGGTACCCACATGATGATGCACTAATATAAATATTCCTTGTTAGAGGATGGACCCTATTAGGCATCTATAACAACATTTAGTAAATATCAGCCCCTGTTAGGAGATTCTAACCCTATTAGGAGTTGTGGAAGACAATTGGACCCACTGCCCAAACAATTGCAAGGAAAGACCAATGAACCCACTGTCCAAATGATATTTGTATTATTCCTTGAAGAATAATAGAATTGAAATGTACTTCCTTCCTCTTCCTATTCCTATCAACTAGAGTTCTTCTCCTTTATATCTTGTAACCAGATCAGAAATCTTGCATCCAATAAAGCCTTGGATCACTTAATCACATTCACCAAACACTCTACTTCTTTTCACACTTCACACTTCATACAATACTTGATACCTTTTGCAAATAGGGATAACATCTTTCCTTTATACCACATCTTCAAAATAATTCCTTGAGTTGGCCTTGAGGATTTTCCTTTTAATTATAATAAGATAATTAATTAATTATAGTTACAATAGAATTGTTAGCTCATAGTCTATACAAAACTTCACATATGCAATACTAGGGTTTACACACTTGCTGAAATAATCAATCTACTATCCTCCTCTATCACCATTTGATCATGCATTTCTTCATTGCATCTTAGATGAAATATAGCAAACATCCATTAGGAACTAGTTTCCAAGTACTTTGTTTCTATGTTTCTCTCTATAAATCAAACATATTTTTTGTACATATTCAACTTAGGCTCTGTGCATCAAACCATGCCATCAAGACACCATACTAAACATGTTTGCAATCACACATCACCAGGCAATCAAACCATTATCTGTACAACAAGGATCTCTCTCTACTATTCTACTAGTCTTCTCAGACTTACTGCTATGTTGACATCAATGAAAAACATAGTCATGAATGCACCATTTCAATAGTCTCCAATGTTTAGGATTCTCTCCCAATGTAGTATCATTAGAATTCATTCTAACAATCTCCCCCTTTGGCATTGATGGCAACATAGATGAAAAATATCTAAGTTCCATGAATACTAAAATAGTACTTTGTTACTATTATTATTGTTCTCATTTTCTCAAATCCTTTGGAACATAGCTCTATTCATCATCTTCTTACGATTGGCAATAGTTTTTCACACTAAAAAAATTTACCATACCCCAAGGTATGTCATGCTACATATCTCCCCTATAGAGATATTCCTCCTTCTCTCTTACATGAATCTTTCTAAATCTCCCTAATTTTCTCTCTATACATTAAGAGTTCTTCTCCCCCATTACTTAGGAGATATTTTTCATGCATATTCTCCTCCATTAACATCAATATTAAAGGCCTCAATATGTCAAAATACTACTTCAAGTTATTCAACTAGCTCAAGTGTCTAAAGTCATTTTTCAAGACCAAATACCAAGACTCCTTAATGACTCAATTTATCTCAGATAATCCCCCAAAGGGAAGCATCAAAATTTAGTCTAGTCTAACAATAGTGCTCTATACCACTAGATTGATGCACTTATTGTATCACCTACTTAGAAGTAGGTAGGGATATGACCCCAAGCATACCTCTCAAGTGCTCAAATGTATCTTTAGGTAAAGGCTATGTAAAGTTATCTACAATTTGATCTTTAGTACTCACATACTCTAATCTAATCTCCTTTTATGTTTCTTTATCTCTCAACACATGATACTTAATAGATATATTCTTAGTCTTATAATGAAATACATGATTCTTATACATACTAAGTGTACTTGGGTTATCATAGTAAATGATAATAGGTTCTACAAACTCAATCCTGATAACCTTCAGCATTTTCTTCATCCACATAACTTGATTACAATTATTTGTTCTTGCAACATAATTTTCCCTAGCTATACTTTGTGAAATATAATATTGTTTCTTTCTTAGCCAAAAAACCAATCTTCCTCCAAGAAAAAATTCTCCATCATTAGTTCTCTTTCTATCATCCATATTTCCTACCCAATCCATATTAGTATATGAACATAGAGTGAAATCACTAAATCTATCATACCAAATTCCATAGTCAATGTTCCTTTCAAATATTTGAATATCCTCTTAGTTGTTGCATATTGATATTCCTTAGGATCAACCTGAAATATAGCTACAATCCCAACTACATTTTCTATATCTAGTTTGGTGTGAGATGGATATTTCAAACCTCGAATCATTAGTCTATACTTCTTCTGCTCAACTGTAGGTGTCTCATCCTTGCTAGATAACTTGTGACCAATTATCATAGGTGTACCAATAGGCTTACAACTTTCCAATCAAAATCTCTTTAGCAAGTCTTTCAGGTACTTAGATTGTGAAATGAAAATACCATCACTATTCTAGACAATTTGAAATCCTAGGAAAAACTTCATTTCTTGTATCATGTTCATTACAAACTCATTCTTCATCTCTTCAGAAAAATTATCACTTGCTTCATCATTACCTCCAAATATGATGTCATCAACAAATATTATTTTTATTGAAAAACCATTCTCTATTTCTTTCAAATACAAGTTACTATATGTCATACCTTTAGCAAATCCAAGTTTTTCCAAATATTGTCTAACTTTGCATACCAGGTTCTAGGTGCTTGCTTTAGACCATATAGAGATTTATTTAGTCTACATACCATTTATTTATCTTCTACTAGAGGAAAACCTTTAGGCTACTTAGTGTATACATCTTCTTCAAGTTCTCCATTTAGGAAAGTTGATTTAACATCCATCTAATAAACCTTAAACTTCTTATTTTTTGCATAAGCCAAGAACATTCTCACTGCTTCCATTTTGTCTACTGGGGCATATGTCTCCTCATAATCAATGCTTCTTGCTATGAATGTCCCTTGCATACAAGTCTAGCCTTGTTCCTCATAAATTTGCCTTGCTCATTCAATTTATTTCTAAATACCCATATGGTTCCTATCATATTCTTGTCCTTAGGTATAGAAACTAATTCCCATGTAGTATTCTTCACAATATGATCTAATTCTTCCTTCATTTCTTGAATCCGATGGTCTTCTTTACACACTTCATCTGCACTCTTTGGTTCTAATTCATAAATCAAACATAATTCCTCATTAACTTTGTTCCTTTTCATCACACCTTTATCTTTACTCCCAATTATTCTTGACTCTTATCTCATTTCTAGGCTCAAAACTCCATTCTCTTATTTTCTCAACATCATTATGAAAATCATTGTTAGTTCCAAAGAAAGCTTCTCTATTCTATCTAACAATTTTAGAATTATCTTCTTCTTCATCTAAATTGTAATCTAACATCTTTTCCTTAGTTCCAAACTTTTCATCAATCTTTACATGTGTGCACTCGACTATTATCTTAGCTCTATTATTAAAAAATTTGTATGGCTTGATTTTTAATAAATATACAAGGAACATACTTTCATCACTTCTTGGATCCAACTTACCAACGTCATCATCTCTCTTAATATAACACTTGATTCCAAATATTTTGAAATACTTAACTGATGTTGAATGACCAAACCATAGTTCATAAGGTATCTTTCTCATACCTTTTCTAATCTATACTTTATTCATAGTGTACATTATTGTATTGATAGTTTATCTCCAAAATGTCTTGGAGATGTCATTCTCAACCAACATCGCTCTTTCTGCCACTGCTATTGATCTATTTCTTCTTTTAGTGATTCCATTTTGTTCAAGTGTTCTAGGTGAAGATAGTTGTCTCTTGATTCCATTCTCTTATTAGAACATGTTGAATTATCTAGAAGTGAACCCTCCTCCTCTATCTAATCTTAAACATTTTATCTTAATACTAGAATCATTCTCAACTCTATTCTTAAATATCTTATACTTTTCAAAAGATTCAGATTTCTCTTTAAGAAATACTACACACACCATTCTAGTGAAATCATCAAAAAAATCATAAAATACATTTCACCATAGAACCCTCTTGTTCTTGAGGGACCACTTAGATCTATGTAAGCTATCTCTAGCTTCTCTATGGTTGTGAACTTCTTGCTGGGAAAAGATAATTTCTTCTACTTAGCCAAAACACATTCTTTTCAAATAAAATTAGTGGGCTTGATAATCTTAGGTAGATCTCTAACTACATATGTGCTACTAACTTTCACAATATTATCAAAGTTTATATGATAGAATCTCTTATACCATAATCAACTATTATCCACATTAGCAACCAAACATATCATTTTAGTGGGACTCAGCTAAAATACATTACCTCTAGACTTAGGTCCAATTTCAATCATCTTACCATCCTTATCCTTGATAGTGCAAGTCATTTTTGTGAATTGAAATTGATATCCTTTGTTCACCAACTTTACAACACCCAAAAAATTATGCTTTTATCCATCAAGAAAATAAACATCATCAATTTTAGTTCTTCCGTCTAAAGTAATGGATCCAATCCCTATAATATGATAGGTTGCATTGTTACCAACTCTAACAATACCTCCATCATTGTTCTTGAATTTAACAAAATTATTCATATCACCATTCATGTGATGTGAACAACCACTATCTATTATCCAATCAAATTTCTTTTCAACTTGGAAAACTGGATCTTTTTCTTCTCTAATTTCTCTATCAAGATCATCTTCCTTAATAGCTACAAATCCTAGCTCATTGTCACTTTCACTCTGACCTTTTTTGTTAGATTCCTCATCTTCATTAGCATATAAACAATTTCTATCTCTTCTAGGCTTGAAATTTACTTTATAATTTTCATCTCTTTTAGGACATTTAGATGCATAATGACCAAACTCATTACAAGTCCTATATTTAAAGATATTCTTACCATCTTTTTCTCTTCTCACAAGAAGTGCTATACCTTTTTCAATCTTCTTGTCTTCATTAGAACTAGTTTTGCTGCTAAAAGAAAAATCTCCATGTGTGCTTCTTCTTCTAGATAGGCTTGGCCAAACATTAAAGGCACTCAAAGTTGTCTATACTTTTGTTAGTTCTCCTTATTGTCTTAGACCCACTTCTGTTGCTTCCAATCTTTGAAGCTATATTTCCCTAGTAAACTCTTTAGTGCAGGGTATTAGTAGATGAATCATATATGCAAATTGCTTAAATGGTGGTGTTAAAGTTTTCAAGATCTTCCACTCAACCTCATCTTCTTCCTTGGTTGAGCCATGTGACTTGATTTCTGCAACAATCTATGATATCATATGAATACAACTTCTTACAATTTTATCTTCCATCATTTTAGCATCTTGAAATGCACATATCCAATTATCTAGTCTTACTCTCTTTGTATGTGTATCACCTACAAAAATAGATTATAACACCTTCCAAATTTCATGAGATGTTTGAAGTAACGTTACCTAATTGTATTTATTCTCTGGAAGAGATGATAGTAAAGCTTCTCTAGCTCTCATGTTTCACATGAAAAAATCTTTTTCTACTTCACTGCATTCTTCAGTCGTCACTTGTTTCACAATTAACTTTTGACTCTTTGTTAAGATGAATAACTTGGACCAATACAAAATAAACAAGTCTTCATCTTCTCCTTCCAACTGTCATAGTTGGTTCCATCAAATATAAGACTATCCTTTCTAAAAAGATTTACCATTGATCTCCCAAAACTATTAATATTTTCCTACAAGGACCTGATGCTCTAATACTAATTGTTAGAATATATAGTCTACCACTATAATTGAGAGGGTGGGGGGGTGGGGGCGCGGCGGGGTGTGAATCAATTATCCAACTAATATCACAAGTATTAGCCTTGTTAAACTTTAACCATATGAGCAATATAATTAGAAACCACAAC
Organism: Cupressus sempervirens; assembly: GCA_028749045.1. Taxonomy (NCBI): domain Eukaryota; kingdom Viridiplantae; phylum Streptophyta; class Pinopsida; order Cupressales; family Cupressaceae; genus Cupressus; species Cupressus sempervirens. Next base: position 488,017,478 of record CM053792.1, read on the forward strand.
AAGATACTCATACATAATAACACTAGATATGTTAACTAGAGAAAACCTTGATTAGAGGGAAAACCCAAGTTGGGATGGTACCCACAAGATGATGTACTAATATAAATATTCCTTTTAGAGGATGAACCCTATTAGGAGTCTATAATAACATTCAGTACATATTAGTCCCTGTTAGGAGACTTTGAATCCCTGTTAGAAGATTCCAACTCTATTAGGAGTTATGGAAGATAATTGAATCCACTACCCAAATAGCTTCAAGTCAAGACCAATGAACCCACTGTCTAAATGGTCTTTGTATTATTCCTTGCAGAATAATAGAATTGAAATTTACTTCCTTCATCTTCCTTTATCATGTCAACTAGAATTATGCTACTTTAGATATTGTAACTAGATCACAAATCTTGCATATAATAATCCCTTGGATCACTTATTTACATTCACCAAACACTCAACTTCTTTTTGCACTCTGCACTTCATACAATACTTGATACCATTTTGCAAATAGGGAAAACATATTTTATTTATATCATATCTTCAAAATAAGTCCTTGAGTCATCCCTTAGTATTTTCCAATTAATTATAATAATATATTAATTAATTACGATTACAATAGCACTGCCATCTCACAATCTATACAAAAATTTACACATGCAAAAATAAGACTTGCACACTTAATGATGTCATCAAAAAACTATCCTTTGTCACTAGTTGACTGTGCATCTCAGATGAAATATAGTGAACAACCATCATGAACTACTTTTCGAGTACTCTATTTCTATGTTGCTCTTTATAAATCAAATATATTTTCTCTACATATTTGACTTAGGCTTTGCATATCAAATCACATCATTAGGGTATCATGCTAAACATTTCCATGACTGTGCATCACTAAAAAACCAAACCATTGTCCATACAAAAAGGATCTCTCTCTACTAGTTTGCTAGTCTTCATAGACTTACTGCTATGTTGACATAAATGACAAACACAATCATGAATGCAACATGAATACTCTCCAATGCTTAGGATACTCTCCCAATGTAGTATCATCAACATTCATGTTAACAAATTTCATCATGAACCCAAGTCATATTCTCCATTAAGGGAAGGATTCCCCATTCCTTATAGAAAAACATCACCTTTAGACTATTTGTCAAGGAGCCATAATTTTTTTTTGGCTCAATGCATAGCTTGGATCCACCCATGGTAGTAAAATATAGAAATAGTTGAATGAAGTTATAGATGAAAAATGCACATTCAAAGTTAATAAAACCCAAAATCACTCTTTGATGGTTGTAATCTTCACTTTTGTTGTAACAATCACCATTTTGATAGTACCATCTCATAATGTGACCCATATTAATATACATGTCTAAATTTTTATAATTTGGATCAATTTTGGTATGAGCCCCACATTTTCTATTAATTTTCTCCTTGGGAATGTTGACATCATACTTATCACTTTTATAATTCTAGTAGGGCTCATGCCTTATCATTATTAGCCATTGTCAATATAAAATTGATGGAATATTATAGTAGTTAGATCTCAAACTCATCATTAAGTCAACCCAAGTGTCGCCATAGGGGGTAGTCATCATGAAAATGATGGGGAAATTATTTCCATGGTTATCAAAACCATAACCCAAGCTCATGTTAACCATATTATTGGTGTCCTTCATGGCTAACATTATTGGAAATGTGTTCTTCCCTCCTTAAAGGGTTCTTGGTATCCTCTTGTAGGTGATTATATTCATTCTATAATATCTTAAACCCTCCATCAATAAACCAACAAAAACCATAGAGTTAACAAAAAAAATACCCTCTCAGTATATGTGGTTGATTGTGTAGCTTTGGAAGCAATATATGAGGGTAATAGAATCATTAAGGATTGAGTTAACTTTTCAACTCACACAACTCTCATTTTGAACAGCCTCAACAATAATTTTAGAGCCTCTTTCTATCACGATCTTGGTGATTCCCATAGAGGTGGAAAATTTTAGCCACAAAAGGAAGGCCATTCCTTTAGCCTAGTTGATAGTATGATGCGAAACTTTTAGCTATCCCTTGTGGTCCCTTAAAAAATTTCCACCCTCTTGCATGGTACAGGGGCATCTAGTGGTGTAAGTGCAATCTTGTATCACCCAAAAATATGCTTAGTGTTAGTTTCTTGGTGTATGTGCTCCTAGACCTATTCTTGCACAAATGCTAAGAAGACCTAGCTTTTCTTATTCAAGGATCATAATCTCCTTTATGATCTTAAATGGCTTGTATTATTGAATAAGGCCTTATCTAACTCTTCTCTAAGAGTCTCACTCCTTGTGTTTCACCTTGAAGGACAAATACCTTGTTCTTTCTTCAATGCTTTCTCCTACACTTAGAAGGCTCCAAGTGTCATCTCCACACAATTCTCCAAACTCATTGTAGGGGTGTCAAGCATGTTACAAAATTTTCATTTTCTTCCATTAAAATCTATCTTGAAGGATCTCCAAACCCTTTTCCTATCAATTTCAAGACTTAGTCTTTAAGAGGCCTAATTATGCCTTATTCTAATTAGACCTTGACAGGGTCTTTTTCCATTTTATTACCAAAACTTTCCAAACAACTTGAAAACATAATCTCAAATTTGAGTACCCTTTTTTATTTTATAAGGGATTTTGTAGGTTTTAGGCTCCTAGGTCATCCGTACATAGGATTCCTACTATCCAGGTCAAATAGGGCTAAAAAGGCCTAATTTATAGGACCTCATTGGTTTCTTGTTCAAAACCCACTCAAATGGATTTATAATCTCTATATCCTCCTATTATATCAAGATAGGTTCATACCACATGTATAATTTTACTTGTTCCATAGTGTGCTTCAATCCCCTACATGAAATCTTCAACTGTTCACTGTCAAGCCACTAATTGGGCACTAAAAGCTCGCCTACGACTTGATCTTAAAAATAGAAAACCAAATCTTAATGAATCCTAACTCTAAATATATAAAAAAAAATGACTCCCCTAAAACATTCATCTACCTTTAGGAAGATCCCATGGCTAGATTTCATGGGGGAGATATAGAAAGGCAAACTGGTCAAAATAGGACCAAGAAACTCTCTAAAACTTGAAACAATTTATTCAAGGCACTAAAAAAACTATAAAAAAATTTCTTACTAAATTAAAAAGTCTTGAAAATATCCTAAGAACACAAATATATCATTAAATCATGACATTCAATGCTTAGATAGCACTATCACACTAAAAAGCTCGATAAATACTCAAAACCAAAATTGTAGAGCTATTTTGCTATTCAAAAACTTAGTTACAATACTCTTTACCTAGAGATTCAAGCTTGAAAGGGTCTTAGAGATAATTTTCCATTTTTTTAGTCATTTTTAGTTGATTCCCCATTCCTATCTTTTAGGGCATCCAAATTTGCAAAGTTGCATGCAACATTTGCAATAAATTGCCAATGTTGTCATAACAACTTTTTAGCATCTTTAGCATTCATTTGCCTAGCTAGAATCGAGGGCCTCTAGGACATGTATTTTGATGAAATAACTTTATAAATGACCTTAAATAATTCTTCAAACATATCTCATGTGTTTTAGACACATTTACAACACAAATCCAAACTTTAAGCTTCTAAGCCTAACCTATGAAAAACAACTAACAATGACTAATTGGTGACAATTTTAACACTAACCCACCTAGTCCACATCTTGCAAGACCTTCTAAGGTAAAAATAAAACACACACTTATTTGATTTTTCTAATGTTAGATACAAGCCAAAAATGAAAAAGGAATGGAGGTTAGCCTAGGTGCTCTTACACCATTCTCCCCAAGAAAAAGATTTCAATTTTGATTGAGGAAGTTGAGGTTAGAACCCAACTTTTTGAACTTTTATTCCTTGATCCCACTTGATAAAATGTTCTTTATAGTCCTTTTTCATAGTCTTTTTGTAGATTCTAGTATCTAGTATACTATCAACTTTCTTTATAGTAGCAGGAGGTAATTGGAATTCATCCACATCTTGGATAAATTTAGTCAAGCCTTGGTCTAAATTAGCTGTGGGTCCTTTATAAAGAACTAAGTCTACAACATTCAAAATAGGGGACAATCTAATATCCTCTGGCAGCTCCACTATATAAGCATTGTCACCATACTTAGCTAAGATAGGATGGGGACCTATCCTACTCATTTGTAATTTCTGAGGGACTCCCTTTTGTAGTCTAGACTTATTTAGATGCACCATCACTAAGTCTCCCAGATTGAACTAGATTTCTCTTTTACTTTTATCAACTTTAGTCTTATGCTTCATGGTGTTCTCAGTCAATGTTTTTTTGATTATGTCATGAATCTCTTGCATTACATAAGCAAAATCTTCAGCATAGATTCTCCCTCTAACTCAATCCTTTAATTCTCTTAGCTCATAGAATCCCCTAGGATGTAGCCCATATACAATTTCAAAGGGGATTTTTCTTGTGGACTTATTTACAGTGTCATTATATGCATACTTAGCTTGTCTAATCAATTGATCCCATTTTTGACTATATTCCTTGGTCAAGAATTTTAATAGATTTCCAAGGCTTCTATTTACCACTTTGGTATAGACATTAGTTTGAGGATGGTATGTAGATCAAAATGATAAATTAGTGCCAAAACTTTTCAAAAGAGTCTTCCAAAAGTGACTCATAAACTTAGTGTCTCTATTTGACAGAATACTCAAAGGTAACCTATGGATTCTTACTATCTCTTTGAAGAAGAGAGAGGCTATTTGACTAGCATCATTAGTTGTCTTGCATGGTCCAAAGTGATACATCTTGTTGAATCTATCCACAACCACATAATGCACTATCCATGCCTTGTCTTGTCTTGGGTAACCCAACTACAAAGTCCACACTTAAGCATTCCCATGGCATAGTGGTAATAGGTAGTGGTTGATATAGGCCTACATTTGAAGAAGTGTCTTTGGCCTTTTGACACACAATGCAACTTTCCACATTCTTGCTAACATCAAGATTCATCCTTGGCTAATAATAGAACCTTTGGACAAGTTATTGTGTCTTAGGGGTCTCAAAGTGACCACTGAAGGCACCACTATGCTTTTCTTGAATCAAATTCTCTATTATAGACCCTCTAGGGACACATAACTGATTTTCCTTAAACAAGAGTTTACTTTGTAAAGTATATTCAACATATTTCCTATGGAAATTATTTTTGTATTTAGAATATACCTTGTAAATTTCTGAAAAGTCTTCATCATCAACATATAGATCTTGGAAGTGATCTATTCCCATGCTCTTCAATTGGATCTCTTGGATAGTGATATTTCTCCCAATCAAGGCATCTACCACCTTGTTGAGTACTCCCTTCTTGTGCTTGATATTAAAGGTGTAAGCTTACAAGTATTCAACCCACTCCATTTGCTTATGACTTAACTTCTCTTAAGAGTTCAAGAAACTTAGAGCTTGATTGTTTGAATAGACTATGAACTCCTTGAGAAGCAAATAGGGCCTCTATTTCCTTAAGGCTTAAACTAATTCATACATCTCAAGATCATAAGAAAAATACTAATTCTTAGCTTCACTCAAATTCTCTGAATGAAAAGCCAGTGATCTACTCTCTTGGCTTAGAATAACTCCAATAATCACATTTCTTGCATCACACTCTATGATGAATAGCTTCTCAAAGCTTGGAAAAACTAAAATAGGTTGTGCAAAAATCAACTCCTTTAACAACTCAAAGGGTTTTTTTAGCTTTCTTATTCCATATAAACTTATTCTTCATGCCTCCTTTAATGGTGTCTAACATATGGGCACAGATAGCACTGAATTACCTATAAAATTCCTATAGTATTGAGCAAGGCCATGAAAGATTCTTAACTCTACTATTGTCCTTGGAGTAGGCCAATTGAGGATGGATTCCACTTTACTCTTGTCCATTTTAAGTTTTCCATGAGTTAGAAAAAACCCAAGGTACACCAAATCTATCTTGATGAACTCACACTTCTCTAAGTTGATGATCAAATTCTCATCATGCATGCTTGAAAATAGTCTCAAGGTGTTGGATATGCTCACCCTTTCTCTTGCTATAAATCAATATTAATAGAGATATACCACTAAAAATTTGCCAATGTAGTCTTTTAAGACTTCACTCATGAGCCTCATTAATGTGGAGGGGGAATTAGACAATCCAAATGGAATAATAAGCCATTCATACAAACCTTCATTGGTTTTGAAGGTTGTTTTCTACTCATCTCCCTCATGTATTCTTATTTGGTGATAGCCACTCTTTAAGTCCATGTTTCTATAGTTCTTAGCTTCACTTAGACAATCCATTAGGTCTTTAATCCTAGGGATAAGGAATCTATACCTAATGTTTATTCTATTTATGACCCTTGAATCAATATAAAGCCTCCAAGTTCCTCCTTTCTTAGGTGCTAGGATAGTGGGTATGGTACATGGGCTAATGCTTTTACTAAGAAGACCTTGGTTTAGGAGTTCTTTTATTTGTCTATAAATTTCCTCATTTTTTCATCTTGTATGCCACTTTATTGGGAAGGGTAGCTCCTAGTATGAGGTCTATCCTATGACTTATATCTCTTTCAAGGGGTAAGGTTGATGGTTGTCCACCACTTACTATGCCTTCATAAGTTTGAAACATGCTTTGTATCTCCATAGGTAACTCTGGCTTCTTGGTTGCCTTGCCTTTATCTACTTCTTTTGGCCTTAACACCAATGTAAATTCAACTCCTTCTCCTTCTTCCAAGGCTTCTAGGAACTTATTTTCACCAACCATGAGCACATTAGGACCTACTATCTTTACCTCTACATCATCTAACAGTGATTTAATTTTGGAAGTCACATTATCCTTCTTGAATGCATAAGAATTCTTCACTCCATTATGAATAGCTTAGTGATCAAATTTCCATTGTCTACCTAGGAGAAAGTGACATGCATCTATAGGTAACACATCACATGATACCTTGTCCTTATACCTTCCAATTGAGAACTCCACCAAAGCCTACTAATTTACCAAAACATGTTGGCCTTTATTGAGCCATGCGACCTTTTAAGGACTAGTGTGGTGTATCCTTTACATGCTTAACTTGCTAACTACTTCCTTTGACACAATATTGTCAGTAGACCCTAAATCAATGATGACTCTACGCACTTTTCCCATCATCTTACATTTTATCCTAAATAGAGACCTTCTTTGGCTTGGCTCTTTGATCAATTTTCTCCTCATCACAAGGTTCTCACCTTCCTCTGATGTTAGTTGTACCTCAGGGTGACTCACTATTGTATTTGTCTCCTCATGAAGCAAATTAGTTCTATTATAACCTCCTTGACAAGTACTAACCTTCTCTAGACACCTATAGGTAGGGTACCCCATTTGGTTACAATATTGATAGCATTTCATATTGGCAAATTAATTGCCTCTTCCTCCCACCACTTCTTCCTCTAAAGTTAGAGCTCGTTCCTCTACTACCTCTAGTAGAGCTTCCCTCTTATTGCTCAGTGTATTTAACTTCCCCTTATGTCCTTGACTTTGTACTTCTTCCACCATAACCACTTATTTTCCCTCTACTATCTTTCCCTCCACCTCTACCTCTTGAGGTACTTGAATCTTTTTTCTTTCTCAACTTCTCCTCTACCTTAACAACAAGCTAATGGAATTTTTGTATGGTGTCACGAGTCATAAGACTCATCTCATCTTGAATTTTCCACTTGAGCCCATTGAGGTATCTTTCCACCTTTACCTTCTCATCATCTACAACTCAAGATCTCATGCAAAGCTTTTGGATCTCCTTAGTATATGAGTTCACATCCAAATATTTTTTCCTAAGACTTTGTGTCTTCTTATGAAGTTGGATTTCATAATCCTCTAACACATACACCTCCCTAATTTTAGTCATCATTTCCTTTCATGTAGAGATTGGGTTCTTACCTTCTTTCACCTTCTCATCTTGTAGAAGCTTCCACTAGGTAAGTGAAGGACCCCTTAGTCTAGCCTTTGCTACCTTCACCTTTTCAGCCTTTGTGATTCCATCACACTCAAAATGGTTCTCTAGTCCCTCTATCCAATCTAGGAGTATCTCAAGTTCCATCTTCCCAATGAAGAAAGGAATTCCTTCCAATGCTTTGCCACTCAAGGCTTTCAATGCCTTCAAGAATGGTTCTTCAGCCAACACTAGGTCTAGTTCAGGGATCTCATCCTCTATAGGGATCTCTTTCTTCTTTCCCTCTATCTTATCATTAGCTTCTTCTGTCTTTACATCTAATTCATCCACCTTTTGCTCCAATTGAGTCAATCTTTCCTAGAGTAGTCTATTCTCCTGCTCTTGTTCTTCCACCTTGTTGGATAACTTACCATTAGTCACCATTGTATTGCTTGATGGAAATGATGTATTCTCTCCCACTGATTGAGTAGGTTTAAATATTAACCACAAGCCTGATCAAAATAAGCTATGATATCAATATGGTGTATGTGCTCCTAGGTGTGCTTTTACAAATGCTAAGAAGGCCCAACTTATCTTCTTCAAGGATCCTAATCTCCTCTAGGATACCAAATGGATTAGATTAATAACTAAGACCTTATCTAACTCTTCTCTAAGAGTCTCACTCCTCGTGCTACATCTTGAAGGACAAACACCTTGTTATTTCTTCAATGCTTTCTCCGACACTTGGAAGGCTACAAGTGTCATCTCCACACAATTCTCCAAAATCATTGCAAGGGTGTGAAACATGTTTCAAACATTCCATTTTCTTCCATTTACATCCATCTTGAAGGATCTCCAAACCCTTTTCCTATTAATTTCAAGGCTTAGTCTTTAAGAGGCCTAATTAGGCCTAATTCGAATTAGCCCTTGATAGGGTCTTTTTCCACTTTCCTACCAAAACTTTCAAAAAAACTTGAAAACCTAATCCCAAATATGAGTATCCTTTTATATTTTATGAAGGATTCTATAGGTTTTAGGCTCCCAGGTCATCCATACATAAGATTCCTACTATCTAGTCAAATAGGGCTAAAAAGGCCTGATTTATAAGACCTTACTAGTTTCCTATTCAAAATCCACTCAAATGGATTTATAATCTTTCATTCCTCCTAGAATATCAAGATAGAATCATACCACACCTGAAATTGTACTTGTTCTTGTAATCACCTAAAAATGGTCATCTAGACTAGTAGCCCTCTTCTTAACATTTTGGCTAATTTAATTAATCATTTACCTAGACCAAATTGCTAATAATTAATTAATTTTATTATAACCTATAGTTTGACTAGGCTATCTAAAGTTTATTATTTGATTAAAAGAACATGTCCCTTTTTAATTAAATAAAAGCACCTTTCTTCTAACCTACTTAAAGTGCACATAAAGTCTTTTTTCTAAATTACAAATTAAAAGAAAAGGCTTTGTGACTTTTGTCTTATATGGGAAGCCAACTTCTATTTTATTGGTTGACTTTTTAATGCACATGGATTACTCCTATTTTCAAACTCCACTGTTGATCTTCCATCATCTTGACCTTGATCTCTATTATTCATATGACTTTAAAAGAGAGAGAGTTTTCTCCTCAAAGGATCCATCTACCTTTTAAATATTTTTATGTTGTCGGTCTTTGGGGCTTTGTGGAGAACTTCTCATTCCTTGTCTCATCATATCATCACCAGTGCATACTAATTTAAAGCATCTTGCATGGTAGATTAGTTCTTTTATTGCAATAGTCTAGCTCGCATAGCATAATTACCTTGGATATTGTAATACTTTCATCTTGTTAACATAGCTGCACTTTGCATTTCATCTTAGTTTACTTAACATTTGCATTTCATCTTTGAGGAACTCCTTATGGACATTTTCATTCTTGCATCTCATCTTTAGAACATCCCATTGCATGGTTTACTAGCAAGAAGAGTATTTCTAAGGCTCATCTGAGAGCCTTCATATTCAAATCATACTCTCTTGCACTCCATAGATAGGGAGCTCTAAGTCAACATCGAAGCACTCCAAACTCATGGAATCACTTAAATAGAATGGTTGAGTGTGACACATTTCTAGTGTATATTTTTCGCACCCACTATGGGGAAGAACACTTGGTTTTTTTCTTTATCTTGCTATTTTTCTTACATTTTTTGCATGTTGTCTGCATTTTTCTTTTTTTTACAGTGACAATTTTTGGGTGATATTTTGCCAGTTTTGTACGAATGTTTCTTATAACTGTAGTGTGATACTTTTCTAGTAAAGTGTCACACAATAGTACTATACTCTATTGCTCCTCTATAGTATGTTCTATCACCTGGCTTAGACATAAATATTGCAGAGAAGAAATATGTTGCACTCATATATTGAGAAATATCGCACAATAGACTTCCAGCATAAACTATCACCTAGTCTAAACTTTCTTTTTGATTGAGTGATTAGATCAGTTTCTAGATAGTATTTTTTGTATGCTAGATTTTTACAGGTCTATAATGGTTTTATAGAGGTCTATTTGTAGATTACATGTTATTTTGAAGCTAACTTGTGGGGCTAATAGTTGTGTTTGTAGGTTGTTACCTTGAGATATTTGCCTAATCGCCATACAAAGAACACATATCAAAGCTTCAAATGCACAAGGTCTACTAACAATTGTTTGTAGGGCTTTCCAAAGCATACAAACCCAAAATTTCTTGTCTTTACTTTATTTCATGTGCGACAATATTACTAATTATTTAATTTCCATAGGCACATTAAACTTGCAATTAAGGTCCTTTGGTGATAGGAGAGTATGCTCTTCACCGTTGTGGTGAATCAAAAATCTTGACTTGCCTTTAGATTTTGAAAAAAAGGGATAATTAGATCTTCTTGGTGTTTTTGGGGGAAGAAATCAAGATAGGAGAGTATACTCTTCACCCTTGTCGTGAATTAGAAATCTTGACTCTTGAGAGTGGATCCAATCTGTGGTAGTTATAATCCTTTAGAGGGCTTGCTCTTGGACAACCAAGAGGAATGACCAAAGTGGGGACAAGAAAACCCCAACTATTCCAACCCACTATAAACTCAAGGCTATCAATGACACAAAAGCTTGGTAGACATATTGTTTGTCTTTACTTAGTGTGATTGCTTATGGGATTGCAACCATGAAGAGATCAAAAGGAAAGAATTCTTAAGGTACTCTTGTGACCATGAGTTCTATTACCCATTGCAAGGTGGGGTATCCTTTAATTGGGTACAAGAGGAATATTACGAATGGAAGCCCTTTCTAAACACTCTAAGTTAGTAGCAAGGATCGATCCTAGTGGATTACCTAGATTGCCCCAAGACTTTACACTCACCATTTGTGTTCCCTTGGTTGCACTTATGACACTTCCATGAAAAATTTGATATCTCTTATCGGCAACCACTTGGTGTGAGGTGAAGGAGCACTAAACATGGGCCAAGTTGTTAAGTAATGAACTATAACTCTAAGGTAGATTGCATGGCTAATGTTTTTGAATGTGTCAACCTATGTAAACATTCTTACAAATAAAATATATTGATAAAATTGGTAGGAAGGTTGTTCTAATATCACAAATGTGTATTGGTAGGGTTGTTTTGACCCTTGTTCAATTGTTTGAGACATGCTAAAAACCCCTACTATTTGTAAACCCTGTTGTTACTCAACATGAATTGAAACCTAAAAATGTTTGGTTCGAAAACTATCTGACTATCAAACTAAAACACAAAAAAAATTGGCATAAAAAATTGTCCTTTTTTTACACAAAACTAGCACTTTATCACACACTCTCTAGAGAAATATCACATGATAGTTTTTTTTCAAAAATTGTGTTGCTCTACTATTATAGCATCTGTCACCCTACTATACTAAAATTTGTCATCCCAACATGTGAAAAATTTCACCCAAGAGAAAAGTGTCATAGAGGTATTATAAACTATGTTGTACGATATAATGCTATTCTACTATCACTTGGGTTCTGAAGGAATATCACCTGAGCTTTTTGCTATCAAAATAGCATCTATGTTCTACTTTATCTAATCTAGGGTCTTGTCTCTTGAGTCCTTCCTAGTCCTAGTCACACATTTGCATGTTAGATGTTGTCCCAAGTTGAAAAGATGGGTTTAGTCTATCAAATGTAAGTCTTGAAATGTTTTTGATGATCACTTGTCAAAATTTGGTTACCATTCTATGTAAGCTATTTACTATTGAGCTTCTTGCTCACTTGCTAGGCTTAGGTCACTAGTGCTATAAATTATTGAGCACCTTTGACAAGCCATCTATTCTACCTTGATAAGTGATTATTCTTGATTGTAAGAACTTCAAATTTGGAACACTTCTCTCATCCTATTAAGAAAAGATACATCCTTACATGTTGGTCACAACTAGGTTCCAAGTTGGTAACGGTAGTCATTCCCCTTTCATTTTCACATAGTTAGAGACTCCACCTAGGCATCCTTGCAGATTACCTTGTGTGGAAAACCTTGATTCTAGTCAAGTGCAGATGGTCAACATTTGGCACAATCCAATTTACAATTTTGAGAACCTATTTGGAACAACCTTTGACACACCCATCAATGAAAATAATTTGACCAACATGCATCCTAAAAAATCAAATGTTGCTTAAAAGAGAAAGCACATGAAAATGAAATATTTTTAAAAATTATCAATACTAGGGAGAGAGCAGGTCAACAAGCTGAAGCTAACTGTTGTACACATAATGAGGAAACTAGAGGAGACTATTATTGCAATCCTTTTGAAAAAATTCTCATTAGTGGAAACAATGGAAATAACACACCTCCAAGGACCCCTAGGGTCAACACAAGGACATTTCCATCACCTCCTAGACAATCACAATCACATCACAAAAGTGAGGATGAGATCACTAGTGAAAATGTTGTAAGATTTCAACAAGATGAGCTCACTCAAAAAATGATGCTAAAATATTTAAAGAAAAATGGGGATCAATACTTCCAGTATATGGAAATGAAAGGATGGAAACTCCCCCAAGATTTTTATGTGCAATGAATAATCCAAAAACAAGAGTCTACTGAGTCTAAAATCTTGAGAGAAGAAATGTAAGAACTAAGGAAACAACTTGCATAGTTGCAAACTTCCAAAGAGCCACCTATAACTTCATTTATTGAGTCAATATGTGATCTTCCATTTGATAGGATTTTATACATGCCTCCATTTCCTAAGGATATAGAGGTTCCTAAGTATGAAAAATATGATGGAAATGGTGACCCTCATGATAATGTGAGGCATTTCTATGCTATTAGCATGGATTTCATGCATGAATACTCATATCTTATGCATTTGTTCCCTAGAAGTATAAGGGGGAAAGCTATGGAGTGGTTGCAAAATGCTTTATCCAACAATACTCTTATGACATTCAACATCCTATAAATATCTTGGACTTATGCCAAATTAAACAAAAATAGGGAGAACTTTTTGCAACATATCTTTAACAATGGAGATCCCTATACTTGAGGTACCCTTGGTAAGTTCCTTTGTCAACACACTTATACCTAAACTATACTTTTAATTAAGAAAATAGTTGTTCACATCCTTTAATGCAATGGTTGAGAGTGCATATCACATTGAGGATGTTGCTATCAAGAAAGGTGACATTGTTGTGAACAAAGAAAAAAACAACAATGTAAATGTTAAAGACAAGGGTAAACCTTGGAATAAAAACAAATATGTTGTCAATCATGGAGTAGTGGACACTCCTAAGACCAAGGAACCTATATTTAACCTTTCTAATACTATCTATGCTAAAAAACAACAAGAAGGTTTGAAACTACAAACATCTAACAAGAGTTCTAAGTTTACAAAAAAATGATGTTTTTATACACCAATGGTTGAGCCTTACAAAGTGGTCTTAAAAACCTTAATTGCAAAAAAAGTTGGTTACTCTACCAGATAATTATCATCCCTATGACCCACCCATTAGACCCCCATGGTGGAGAGAGTATCACATTTGTAGTTATCATTGAAGCAAGAGTCACAACACTAAAAATTCTTTCAAGCTCAAAGATGTAATTCAAGATCTCATTAAGGTTGGTAAAGTTGTCACAGGTGGCCTTATTAAAAATTTTGAACACAAAGCTTTTAAACAACCCTTTCTAGAGTATAAGAAAGGTGAAACCTTCAAAACTGCTAAGAAGAATCATGATGCCAAGATCAACTATGCATATGCTGACATAGACAACGTTATAGGCATGCTTGAGCCCATTGAGTATTTATGCATGGAAAATTCTTATGATGACAACTGACCTGAGGATGAAAGATCCAAATTTTTCCTAAAATTTAAACATGCTCCTTCACACCATAATGACACTAGACCCAAGGGGTGCTCTGAGTGGCTAAATATTTCTCTTCACAGAGTGAACCACTTAATGCTATCACTAGGGGGCAATCTAAAGTGGTCCTAAAAATTTTTCATGATCCTAAGAATGCATCATCTTCTAAACAACCAACTACTTCTAAGATCAACAATTATCACCTTATTAGCCAATTGCAATGTACCCTAACTCAAATTTCCATTTTTTAGTTCTTAGAATTATCCCCTTTTCACAAGGATATCCTTGGAAAATCTTTTCATTTTGCCAATGCTCCCATAGATATTGATGTGGAATGATTCCAAGCTATGGTGAGCCATATCTCTTCACTTTACTACCTCACATTTTTTGAAGAAGATGACTGAGCTCTCAGTCATCTTGACAACCTTTTTCTCCATGTCAAAGTCCAAATCTTTTGCACTCACATTTACCAAGTCTTAATAGACAATGGTGTAGGGTTGAACATCATTTCATTTAATGTGATCCAATAGTTGGGCATATCTGAATTTTCCATTGACCCTAGGTGCAAGATCACTATAAAAGCCTATGATGAGGTTGAAAGACATTCCAAAGGTCTAATTGTGCTTCCAATTAGAGTTGGTACAATTGAGAAGGATGTTATTTTCCAAGTCCTAGACATACCACTTGCAAATAATTTGTTGTTGGGGTGACCATGGATTCATGACATGCAAGCAGTACCTACTATGTACCATCAGTATATTGAATTCCCTTTCAATGGTACAGAGATAGTTTTCCCTAGTGACAACTCAATGTCTATCAATACATTATCTACTATAGAAACACTGGTTCTACATAATTTCTCTTCTCATGAGCTAACACTATTGTTTACAAAGTGTGAATAGAAATTGAAAATGATGAATCTCAACATGGGTGAATACACTCTAGAATCTATTACTACTTACCTATTTCCCCTCAGTCTTATGGGAAACATTCTACTAAAAAGAAGCCTTCTACTTCTACAATGACTCTTTTTGGCACCTTTGTACAATCCTAAGTTCCCCTAGAAGTAGAAAAAGAAGAACAAGCAATAAAAGATTGGATCTATAGAGAAGAGGAAGATGAGGAAGAAGTCAAAGTTACTACTTCCACCTCTCCTAAATGCTATAGAAAAGGATATAAATTTCTCACCAACATGGGCTATTAGGGCCATAGATCCTTAATTGGTAATAAAAAAAGCTCTAGTTGAACCATTATGTCATACTCAAGGTCATTGATTTTGAATTGACCAATCTATGAGATCTAGGTGAATTAATGAGAGTGATGTGGAAGCTTCAAGGTTATTAATATGAAAAGAGTCATCTTTGGTGACATGTGAAGTTGAGCTTATAGTGAACATTGCAAAGGAGTCTAGATCATGAATAGACCTAGAAGGACTAGTGTGATCCACTAAAGCATGTTGTGAGCCAAAATCATCTAACCCTATACTAGAATCTTCAATTACATTTAGTTGGGTTTCATAGGCATGAATGACATCTACTCATAGCTCACAAGATGCATTGAACAAGCTTTCCCATTCATACTTGTGAGAGTCTATACTTTGATATCTAGCAATTAGATAAGCAATATTTTGTCTAACTCATCCATTGTTCATGTCTTCATGGTTAGATTCATCTTGTTTTGGTTGTCAAGAAGTGGAAGCTTCAACATCACTAT
This sequence comes from Cupressus sempervirens, assembly GCA_028749045.1. Lineage (NCBI taxonomy): Eukaryota > Viridiplantae > Streptophyta > Pinopsida > Cupressales > Cupressaceae > Cupressus > Cupressus sempervirens. The sequence goes on from CM053792.1 coordinate 488,033,453, forward strand.
TGGTAGTTAGTGTTTCTTCTCCCCAAAGGAGAGAAGTTAGAAGCATAAAGTCCTCATCTTGTGAAGTGGCAATAACAAAGGGAGGGTCATCATCCTATGATTCACTAGACATGGATGATCTTTGATAAAATGTTGGTATTTCATCTTCAAGCCCAAAACCTAGGCTAGAAGTATCTTGAGTATCATGACCCTGAGTATGGCATAAAGATATTGCTGGCCTAGGTTTTGGGCTAGAGATGAGATAAGAGAAGATAGCTACATAGCGAAAGGAATTATGACTTGCAATAGTATAGATCACCTAGCTATCTAAGGAATCATAAATGGGATGATGTAGTTCTTCCACTAGGAACTTAAATCACGATTCATGTTCTTATAGTTAGAGGATAGATGCTAGAGTGGCCATAGCATTGGTAGCCTTGTTTTCTACTCTAGGAATCTGCTAGAATGTCACAAAAGTGAAATAGTTCCTTAGAGAATCTATCAACTTATTGTAAGGTATCAACTTGTCATCTTTGGTTTGATAGTCATTTTTCATTCGGTTTATAACAAGTTGAGAATCTCCATAGATGTGTAATTCAGTGATTCTCTAGAATCTCCCTTCAAGAGCCATTTTGTTCCCATTTGTTAATGCCTCATATTCTACAATGTTGTTTGTGCAAGGGAATTTAAAGTTTTTAGGATTTTGGGATCATATAACCATTAGGGGAAATAAAAAAAGCACGTACTCTAGCCTCATTCTATGTATGAGAACTATCCAAGAACATTTTCCAAATTATCTTAGCGATGTACATAATTGAGGCATCTGGAAACTCAATTTGCATGGGTGTTGTATCCTCTAGTGGAAAATAAACCAATTGGTTAGCTATGGCCTACCCCTTGATAGCTTTACATTCGACATACTAAACATCAAATTTGGAAAGAATCATCATCCATTTAGCTAGATGACTGGTAAGCACAACCTTTCTCAACAAATATTTTAGAGGATCAATTTTGGCAATTATCTGTACTATATGTGCCAACATGTAATGTTAGAGTTTTTGAGAAGAAAAGACCACTACAAGGTAGGATTTCTCAACACTAGTGTAGTTAATTTCATAAGCTAGCAAATTTTTATTAATGTAATATATAGCCCATTCTTTACCGGTTTCATCACTTTGGGCTAATAGTGCTCCTAAAGAAGAAGTTGTAGCTAAGATGTACAAAATCAAAGGCCTTCCTTGAATGGGTGGCATCAAAACTAGAGGTTTATCCTAGTACCCTTTGATTTGGTCAAGACTTTATTGACTTTCATCATTCTAGATATGAGTAGAGCCTTTATACAAATTCTTGTTAAAAGATTGCGCTTTATCAAACAAATGAGAAATGAATCTTCTTATGGATTGCAAACATCCTTGTAGACTTATAAGTTGACTAATATTTCTTGGAGGAGGAATTTCCATGATAGCTTGGACTTTTTCAAGATCAACCTCAATGCCATTTTCTTAGATAGTATAACCTAGAAATTTTCCAGATGTGACACCAATGGCATAATTTTTTTGGGTTTAACCTAAGTTGAAATTGTTCCACACAATCCAATATCATACTAAGGTCTTCCAAATGTGTGTCTCATTTTCTAGATCTAGCAAATGTTTCATCAACATAATCTTCCATAGTTTAAGGCATCATAACATGGAAGATGGTGGTCATTTCCCTTTGATAGGTGGAAACAACATTTTTGAGCCCAAAGGGCATGACATTCCAGCAGAAAGTACCCTAGACACATGTAAAAGCTATCTTCTCTTGATCACTTGGAGCAATCTTAATTTGTTTATACCTAAAAAAGCCATCCATGAGGGAGTACATTTCATAACTCACTGTCATGTCCACTATCACATCTATGTTTGGTAGTGGAAAGACATCCTTGGGGCATGCTTTGTTTATATCTTTAAAATTAGTACAAACTTAGATGGATTTATCATGTTTAGACATAGTTACAATGTTCAAAGTCCACTCTGCATAGTCAATAGCTTTGATAAAGTTTGCACTTATGAGTTTTTCCAACTTTTCTTTGACCAATAGGGGTACGTGTGAATGCATATTTCTCAAATTTTTTAAACATGTTTTATAGTAGGAGAGATAGATAAATGATGCATGATAAGGTCTATGTCAAGCCCTAGCATATTGGAGTACATCCATGAAAAATTGATCTTCTTGTCTTGAAATTTCTTTGACAAAATTCTCTTTTTCCTCATTTGATAGTGATTTAGGAGATTCCTCTAACCCCAAGTTGATAGGCTATGTATGTTCTATAAGAACCAAAGATCTATCCTAAAAATAGCTTGGACAACTACCAAGTATCTCATCTGTAGGTGCCTCAAGGAGGTTTTCACCATTAGATATTTCTTTGCTTTTACTTTTTTTTACATTCAAATACCATAATAATTTGGTTTTCACCATTGACCACTCATTTTTTCTTTTAATTTTATGATTGAGGTACTTGATATTTGATTTATTCATGTTAACCATGGGTTCATTTGTGGAAGAAGTGACGGGTTCAATGGCATTTAGGTAATAATTGATCTCATAGTCATTTTGAAAAGATGATGTTTTAGATTTTTGATTTTGAATTGACCAATCTATGAGATCAGGGTGAATTAATGAGAGTGATGTGGAAGCTTCAAGGTTATTAATACAAAAAGAGTCATATTTGGTGACATGTGAAGTCGAGCCTATAATGAATGTTGCAAAGGAGTCCAGATCATGAATAGATCTAGAGGGACCAACATGATCCACTAAAGTATGTTGTGAGCCAAACTCATCTAACCCTATACTAGACTCTTTGACTACATTTAGCTAGGTTGCATAGGCATGAATGACATCAACTCCTACCTCACAAGATGCATCAAACAAGCTTTCTCATTCATACTTGTGAGAGTTTGTACTCTGATCTCTAGCAATTAGATGAGCAATATTTTGTCAAATTCATCCTCTATTCATGTCTTCATATTCAAATTCATCTTGTTCCAACTATCGAGAAGTAGAAGCTTTAGCATCATTATTGGTAATTAGTGTTTCTTCTCCCCAAAGGAGAGAAGTTAGAAGCATAAAGTATTCATCTTGTGAAGTGGAAACAACAAAGGGAGGATCATCATCCTTTGATTCACTAGACATGGGTGTTCTTCGATCAAATGTTGGTATTTCATCTTCTATCCCAAAATCTAGGCCAACAATATCTTGAGTATCATGACCCTAAGTATCCTGGTCGCCTAGCTAAATGGATGATGATTCTTTCCAAATTTGATATTTAGTATGTTGAACATAAAGCTATCAAGGGGTAGGCCATAACTAACTAATTGGTTTATTTTCCACTAGAGGATACAACACCCATGCAAATTGAGTTTCTAGATGCCTTAATTATGTATATCACTAAGAGAACTTGGAAAATGTTCTTTGACAGTTCTCATACACAAAATGGGGTTGGAGCAGGTTTTTTTTATTTCCCCTCATGGTCATATGATCCCAAAATCCTACAAACTTTAAATTCCCTTCAACAAAAAACATTGTAGAATATGAGGCATTAACAAATGGGATCAAAATGGATCTTGAATGGAGATTCTAGAGAATCATTGAATTGCACATCTATGAAGATTCTCAACTTGTTATAAAACAAATGAACAATGAATATCGAACAAAGGATGAGAATTTGATGCCTTACAAGAAGTTGATAGATGGTCTACGGAACTATTTCACTTCTGTGACATTCTAGCAAATTCCTAGAGCAGAAAAAAAGGCTACCAATGCTATGGCCACTCTAGCATCTATCCTCCAACTACAAGAACATGGATTATGATTTGAGTTCCTGGTGGAAGAATTGCATCATCGCATTTATGATTCTTCAAATAACTAGGTGATCCACACTATTGTAGGTCACAATTCCTCCCACTATGTGGCTATCTTCTCTTACCTGCATGATTAGGTTATTCTTGAAACCTTTGTGCACAACCAAAAATACCAACTCCTCTATAATGCTTCACATTACACTTTGGCCTCTAGTGACTTGTATAGGAAGAGTCTAGATAGAATGTTGCTTATGTTTTTAGAGCTAGAAGAGTTCAAAAAAGCACTCACTAAATTCCACGATGTCATTTGTGGGGCACATTCTAATGGCCTTGCACTTTCTCAGAACCTACTTAGGGTAGGTTATTACTAGCCAACCATAAAAGATGATGTCATTTGTTATGTCAAGTCCTATTAAAAATGTCAACTTCATGGAAACTTAATTCATCCTCCTAGATGTGAGCCAATTCCCTCTATGACATATTGGCCTTTTCAACAATGGGCCTTTAACTTGGTAGGAAAAATTCATCCAAGTTCCTCTAGTGGTCACAAATTCATCATTACAAAAAATGAGTATTTCACCAAATGGGTTGAAGCTATATCACTATCTATTGCTATAGGAAAACAACTTAATTATTTATACTAAACATTATCATTTGTCATTATTGTATTCCTTCCTCCATTGTTACTGATAATGGAGGAAAATTCAAGAATAAGGACCTCAAAAAAATGTGCAAGAAATTTGGAATCAAACAACATTGGTCCTCTATCTACTACCCTCAAGGGAGCGACCCAGCTAAGGCCTCCAACAAAACATTCCTAAAAATCTTACATCACATGGTCAACAAGTTTGGGAAAGATTGGCACTTATAGATAAATCTAGCACTTTGGGCCTATAGAATGACCATTCATACTCCTATAGGGGCCACACCCTTTTCTCTAGTCTATGGATCTGAGACCATCCTCCCATTTGAGGTTGAGATCCCCTCCTTGCAAGTCTCCTTACATGGGTTGATAACTGATGAAGACCATAGAGCTATGTGAGTACAGGAACTAGAGACTCTTGATGAATGCTACAAGGCTACTTTTGATCATATGAGGGCTTATTAGAAGTGCATGTCTACTCAATATAACAAGAAAGTTCACCCTCGTGAGTTTCAAGTAGGTGAACTTATGCTTAGAGAGAATCCAAAAAATCAATAGCATAGAGAGCATAAGGGAAAGTTTGAACCTAAATAGTTAGGCCCATACATTATCACAAAAGTATTTGGATCTAGTGCTTAAAACTATCTACTCATAAAAGGGAATAACTTGTAGATCCTATTAATGTCCTACATTTGAAGAAATTCTATGCTTGGAGGCTCACAACTCATCTATCTTGTACATATTTACGATACTGAATATGACGTAGGTAGAGGTTGAATAACTAGGGCCAAAGGCTCACCTAGCTATCCAAACCACCCTACAAGAGTTAACACACTGGAAATGAACACAAAGAACAACAACCAAAGGAGGAAGAAGAGTGAAACACTTTTATTGATTCATCAATATATCTTCATACATGCCCAACTATGAGGCCTTCTAGGTTACGGCCAATTACAATACATTCAGTTACAAATATCCAACAACAAATTCACACCTTTAGTTCTGCTCTCAAATCTTCTTCTCTAAAAACTTCTTCTAAAAACTTAATTAGCTCTAAGCCTAAACTCTCTCTATTTATACTTACCAAAACAACTTAGAGAACATTCTAGAACATTACATAAGAGGAAGGCCGACCCAACAACGGTCTAGACTCATCCCAAGAAAAGATCTTAACATAAATGTTGTGAATGAAATAAATCCATCAAGTCAGCTCACAAAATCACATCCAAATACTGACACTTGGCATAAACTAGGTAACTCAACACATGAAGAATCACTTGGCATCTAGTGGGTAACTTGGCACATGAAGAATCACTCAACATCCACTGGGTAACTTAGCACATGAAGAATCACTCAACATCCACTAGGTAACTCGACACAATCACTCAACATCCATTGGGTAATTTGGCACATGAAGGAATGCTACAGTAACTCAGCACATGAAGGAATTTCTATAGTAACTCAGCACATGAAGAAAATAGGTTTACCAGGCACATGAAGAAAACAAGATTGCTAGGCACATGAATGAATTTCTAGGCACATGAAGAAATTCCTAGGCAAACAAAATGAGTAGGATAACAAGGCAACCCAGGATGCTCCTGCATCAGACAATCGGGGTTGAAAGAAATGATTCTCCTAAATCATTGAGATGTCCCAACCTGAGCTGAATCCAAATCAAATTGAGAAATCCATGAAGCATCTTCAATAGGTCTATTCTTCCACTTCACTAAATATTCATAGTAATATTTTCCTCTTGTACTCTTGCCAACTCTATGATCCAATATTTGTTCAACTTCCTCAATCTATTTCTTAGGATAAACATCTGGTATAACAACTTCATCCTCTGACTCATGATACTTATACAAATCAACAATATCAAATATAGGAGATATATCCATGTCATCAGGTAACTCAACTTCATAAGCATTACCAGTATCAAATTTCTTTAAGATCTTACAAGGTCCAAATTTCTTCATCTTTAGCTTGCTATATGTTCCAACTGGAAATCTTCCTTTCTTTAGATGAACCATCATCTCATCACCAACTTGAAAATCATGGTGTCTTCTAGATTGATCAGCATTCTCCTTATACTTTTGATTACTTTGTTTCAGCCTAAACTTCACTTCCTTATGCAAGGATTCTATGAAATCAGAAAATTCTTCTTGTGCAGTGCTTTTCTTTTCTTCACCAACAACATCTCTCAAATTTGATATAACTCTAGGATGCATTCGAGTAACAATCTCAAAAGGTGTCTTCCTTGTACTCCTATTCAAAGAATTGTTATATGCAAATTCAACTTGTGCTAATACCATCTCCCTATTACTTGGCTTATTCCCAACTAAACATCTCAGCAAATTACCCAAGCTTCTATTCATAACCTTTGTTTCTCTATCTATTTGTGGATGGAATGTAGAACTAAACTTCAATTCAGTACCCATCTTCTTGCACAAAGTCTTCCAAAAATAACCAACAAACTTACTATCTCTATCTGAAATAATGCTTCATGGTAATCCATGCAATCTCACAATCTCTTTAAAGAAAAGTTCAGCAAAATGATCGACATCTAATGTCTTCTTACATGGTATAAAATGAGCCATCTTAGAAAATTTTTCCACTATAGCAAATATGGAATCATACCCTTTCACTATTTTAGGCAATCCAAGAACAAAGTCCATATTGATGTTAGTCCAAGGTTTCTCAGGAATAGTAACAGGTGTATACAAACCAGTATTTTGACTCACTCCTTTTGCAACTTGACAAACTCCCACAACTCTTTACAAATTTCTGAACATCCTTTTACATTTGTGGCCAATAATACTTCTCTTTCAACAAACTCAATGTCTTATCAATTCCAAAATGTCCAGCTAATCTACCACTATACTTTTCCTTAATCAAATTCAACCTCATAGGACTTCTAGGAAAACACAAATGAATACCTTTGAACAACATACCTTCTTGAATGAAATACTCATCATACTTACTTATGTGATCTATCAGATTTGGTGCTCTGCACTCTCTCCATGCCTTAGAAAAATCAAGATCAACATCATATAACTCTTTCATCTCATCAAAACCAAAAACATCAACCTTCATTTCAATCAATAAAGAACGTCTTCTACTCAATGCATCAGCAACTTTGTTAGTAACTCCACTCTTATGCTTGATCACAAATGTAAAAATCTGCAAATACTCAACCCACTTCATATGTCTTTGATTCAATTTATGTTGACTTCCCAAGTATTGTAAAGCTTTATGATCAGTATACAATACAAACTCCTTAGACATCAAATAATGTCTCCATTTCTTCAATGCTTGAACAATGGCATATAATTCTTGGTCATACACAAAATATTTTCTTTTAGCATCATTCAACTTTTCACTAAAAAAAGCAATAGGCTTACCTTCTTGACTTAATATAGCTCCTATTGCATTACCACTTGCATCACATTCAACTTGAAATACTTTGTTAAAATAAGGTAAAGACAATATAGGTATTCAACAACCTTTTGTTTCAAAGTCTCAAAACTCTTATCAGCTCCATGTGTCCACTTGAATTCCTTTTTATCTCCCCTTATTATTTCAGTCATAGTATTACAAACAATACTGAAATTCTTTATAAACTTTTTGTAAAAACTAGCCAAACCATGAAATGATCTTACCTCATCCACATTCTTAGGTGTAGGCCATTCCAAAATTGCTTTAACCTTCTTAGGATCCATCTTCAAACCATCAACTGAAATCACAAATCCCAAATACACAATCTCCTCTTGCATAAAAGAACACTTTTTTAGATTAATCAACAACTTTTTCTCTTTAAACCTCTGCAATACTTGTCTAATATGCTCAAGATGTTCTTCATTAGTCTTGCTAAATATCAGAATATCATCCAAATAAACAATCACAAACTTACCCAAGAATCTTTTCAAAACTTCATTCATCAACCTCATGAAATTACTAGGTGCATTAGTCAAACCAAAAGGCATAACCAACCATTCATAGAAACCATCTTTTGTCTTGAAAGTAGTCTTCCATTCATCACCTTCTCTAATTCTGATCTGATGATAGTCACTCTTCAAATCAATCTTGGTAAAATATTTTGCTCCACTCAAACAATCCATTATGTCATCCATCCTTGACATAGGAAACCTATATTTCACTGTTATCTTGTTAATGGCTCTGGAATCAGTACACATTCTCCATTCTCCATTCTTTTTAGGTGCTAATATAGTAGGTACAACACATGGACTCAATCTTTCTCTAATCAAACCTTTCTACAACAATTCATGCACTTGTCTATTAAGTTCTTCATTCTCTACAGGTGTCAATCTATATGGTGCTTTGTTTGGCAAACTAGCTCCAAGAATTAAATCCATACAATGACTTATACTTCTTACTGGAGGTCAACCATTAGGAATATCATCAGAAATAATTTCTTATACTCATTCAACAACTCTATAATTTCTTCTGGTACTTGGTCAATACTACCATCTATCATGTAGTCACTACTGACTAGCACTCAATTAACATTGTTTTCTAGCACTCGATCTCCATTTACAAAACTCAGTTTTCTTGGAATTATAACAAAACAAACTTGATTCTTCTTTACTTCCTTTTCAAATTGTTTCCCATTAACCATGCAAATTTTTATAGCAGTACAATTAACCTCATCTAGAACTTCAATCAAAGGCAACAACGTTTGTTTCTTCCCATTTACCCAAAGAGTATATTGATTCAATCTTCCATCATGTGCAACATATCTATCATATTGCCAAGGTCTACCAAAAAAAATATGACAATGATCCATGGGCATAATATCACACAAAACTTCATCAAAGTAATGTCCAATTTTGAACTTCATGAGGCATTGCTCACTTACCAATATCGTATGCTCATCTTTGATCCATGAAACATGATAAGGTTTGGGATGTTTCAGCCTCTGCAACTGCAACTTTGTAACTAGCTCTTCTGATGCCATATTTGTAGAACTTCCACTATCAATGATCACTTTACAACATTTTCCAGCCATCTTACATCTTGTCTTGAAAAGACTTCTCCTTAAAATAGGTTCCTCATCACTTCCCTTATTACATAAGGTTCTTCTCACCATTAAATTTTCTCCAACCTCAAGTCCACTTGGTGAACCCTCATCATCTTCTTGAATCACAACATTTTAATTATTTTTCCCACCTTCAAAAGATCTACATTCAAAGGATCTATGCCCTTCTTTGCCACATCTAAAACAATAACCATGAAATACACCTCTAGAATAAGAATTACCTCTTCCTCGATAAGAATTTGTGCCTCCTTGGTAAGAATTACCACTTTCCATTTAGTCTTGCATTTGTCATCATTCTTCCAATCATATTTTCCTTTATCTTGCATAGAACTTTCAAATCGACCACCTTCACCATAAGATCTACCTCTGCATCTCTAGAATCTACCACCTCTACCTCTCTATCTTTGTTCATGCTTCTTTGTCAAGATCTCCTAAGCTTTCAAGGCATATTGATATGCTTCTTCTACACTTTCTAGCTTCACAAAACTTATCTCATCTTGTATTCCAAATCTCAATCCATTAATGTACCTTGCAATTTTCTCAACATCATCATCCACATGTCCAAATCTGATGCTTAATGTATAGAATTCCTAGGTATATTCTTTTACAGTCATGTCCTTTTGTTTCAAATTTTGCATCTTTCTCAACAAGCTAAGTTGGTAATCCGTAGGAAGGAATTTGTTCTTTACCTTGTTCACCATCTTTGGCCAAGTTTTGATCTTCTCCTTTCCTCTCCTTTGTCTATCAGTTTGCAAGTGCTCCCACCATAGTGATGTATGACCTTTAAATCTAGTGACTACAATCTTCACCTTTCTATTATCATGAGTGTTTTCATACTCAAAGAACTCCTCCATATCAGAGATCCAATCCAGCACAACATTGGTATCCAATTTTTCATCATAAGGAACAACTTCTACAATAGGTTTTGAATTTTCTCTAGACAATACTGTCAACAATATTTTGTCATCTTGATCTTCTTCAAGTTCTGGATTATGGTTTGGTGCTGCTGCTTCATCATCACTTACATCATCAAGATGTGCTCCTCTCCTTTGGGCTATCTCCACAGCATCTAATCTAGCTACAATTTGTTTCAACTAATCCAATATAGCATTATCAACATTATTTCTTCTACCATGAACCATCTTTACAAATTAGGTTCCTGTAAGATCGTAACCCTCTGCAAGTTATAGGTCAAATCCATAGATCTACCACCCTACAACCAAATCTAAATCAAGGTTCTACACAATCCAATCTCCACAAGGATGAACCTCAAGCTCTGCTATGAACTGATGTAGGAAAAGGTTGAATAAGTAGGGCCAAAGGCTCACCCAGCTATCTAAACCACCCTACAAGAGTTAACACACTGGAAATGAACACAAAGAGCAACAACCAAAGGAGGAAGAAGAGTGAAGCACTTTTATTGATTCATCAAGATATCTTCATACATGCCCAGCTATGAGGCCATCTATCATACATGCCCAGCTATGAGGCCATCTAGGTTATGGCCAATTACAATACATTTAGTCACAAATATCCAACAACAAATTTGCACCTTTAGTTCTACTCTCAAATCTTCTTCTCTAAAAACTTCCTCTAAAAACTTACTTAGATCTAAGCCTAAACTCTCTATTTATACTTGCCAAAATGGCTTATAAAACATTCTAGAACATTACATAAGAGGAAGGCCAACCCAAAAATGGTCTAGACTCATTCCAAGAAAAGATCTTAACATAAATGTCATGAATGAAATAAATCTCGCAAGTTGGCTCACAAAATCACGTCCAAATATTGACACTCAGCATACACTGGATAACTTGACACGTGAAGAATCACTTGGCATCCACTGGGTAACTCAACACATGAAGAATCACTCGGCATCCACAATGTAACTTGGCACATGAAGAATCACTCAACATCCACTGGGTAATTCGACACATGAAGGAATGCTACAGTAACTTGGCTCATGAAGGAAGTGCTACAGTAACTCAGCACATGAAGAAAACAAGGTTACTAGGCACATGAAGAAAATAGGATTGCTAGGCACATGAAGGAATTGCTAGGCGAACAAAATGAGTAGGATAACAAGGCAAACCAGGATGCTCTTGCATCAGAATAAATCCTAAAAATTAGAAAATATCCTAAAAAAATGATTATCTTAGTGAATACCTAGCAATAGGCACTTTGATGTATTAACAAAAATATCAAAAATTCAAAAAATACAAAACAACTAAAAAAGTCTTGAGAAAATATGTCAAGTGGTAAAAACTTGGAAACATGAACTACTTGAGATCCTTGCACCTATGTCTATTAGTTTCAATCACTCACTTTGCAAAAAATTTCCTAGCTTGGGATTATTTCTTGTCCTTGTCTCAAGGGCATAGCTAGTTAGCCTATTGAGGTGTGCTTGTGCATTAGGGTTTCTTTGGAAATTCACACAATAGTGTTTCTCAATACTACCCCCAACTTGACATTGTGTGTTTCTCAACATTTTTCAGATAGCTTACCTACAGTCTTTGATGTCACAATATTTCTCACTATCAGAATCAAGTCTTGAAGAAATGACTAAGTGACTTACACACACACACACACACTTAAACACTTAAATGACTGAGCTATGTTGATCTTTATTTTCTTTGTGTGTTTTATATGATGATTTCTTTGCTATGTGTTCCCTCCCTAATAATCTTTCAAGGATGCCATTGACTAGAAGACTAGGGGCATGGGACATGTTTTCTTGATTTCTACTTGTGGGTACACTTTGTTTGTCTACGATGTTTTCAAGCATTCATGCTTGTCCTAATTCAAACTTTGACTTACAACATATTATCCTTGACTATTTTTTCAAGACCACACTTAGGGGTTAACTTGGCACTTATACCTTGATATAGGTGTAATCTTTATATATTAAACTTGGGAAATCTAATTGCATAGCCATCTTGACTTACATGTCTTTGATGCTTATATTGGATTTCCACATACCTATCTGATATCGATCATATTCATATTCTCATAGTTATACTAGTGATGGTTTTATGATCTCATGATGTCTTTAATAAATACTCAATGATGAAATTAGAGTCTAAAATTTATGTGCTTCTTGTTGGTGAACCACTTTGCATATCAACTTGCATTATAGGTTCATTCTCTAGCATAGTTTTGCATTCTTGCATATGGGGAGAGCTCTCTCTTCATTTTTTCTTGGACATGTCAGCTAGCTACTTTCAATTTCTCTTTTCTTTCATCTAGATCATGCCTTTTCATCTTCTTGATCTTTCCCTTCACCTTTTTTTTCTATCTTGTCATCACAAGGGATTAACATAATAATGACATTTGATCTATCCAAGTGTTACATGTTTCAAAAACATAAGTCTATATCATACACATGAGAGCTAAACATCATACATGAGAATATTCACATAATTATAAGAACAATGCATACATGAGCAAGAAACTGAAACATCGCATGAAAACTTAAAATGCTAAAACATCCATCAAAATGAGACAAGTACACAAATTTGTTGATCAAATCCAATATCTCATATATATCAATGTGTCATAATACATATACAAATGTGAGATCCAAAATCTAGATATCTGCCTCAAAATACATGGAGTACACTCATAACTGCCAACACTACCAACCTAGAACTAAGACTGACTCACACCCTCTGCTGCTCACACCCTCTGCTGCTGCTAGTGGCCCTAGTGGCAGAGTCTATCTCCTATCTTATGGTTGTATTGCACCCTCTGATTTGTCAACCCACTCTAAATAGTTTGGAAATCACTATCTTGGTGGCACTACACATTTGTATGTTGCATAATAATATCTTGCTCAAGCCTTATGATGTGTTGACTCTTCCTAGCAACATCCCTCTCACTCCAGAGCTCCTTTAATTGAGCCCACTCATCCATGAGCTGTTGGTCCTATACTACAATTGTGACCCAAGATGCTTGTAGCTTTGCCTCTAAGGTTCTAATCCTTTCATCATGGTCCTCATCTTCCCCATGCCATCCTATGAGGCTATGCAATCAAATCTACTACCAGTCAACTCCATCCCGATGGGAAGCCCATCTGGCTCCTATCTGTCACCAATGCCTAAGAAACTAGGGAGTATAATAAACATGGTAGTGGGTAATCACCCCCATACTCATCAACGAGTCACTCCCAAATCAAATGATAGTCTAAGATGGTGACATCACAAAACATCTATTGCATCATTTCCCACCCCTCTATCAGGGTCTAATCATAGTACACTTGTGACATATAAGAAAACCTAGCATTAATATACTTCACATCACTATCAAAACTTCAAAGTGTAATAGAGAAATCAAACATACAACTCACTAGATCACTATTGCAAGGTACTCAGAGGATGTGATACACATCCTCTAAGGTAATCATGGCCTCTTTGGTCAGCAAGTGAAAGGTGTTATGCTCACTGTGCCACTGCTCAACAAGCGCAGTCAGTAATCTATGATTCACTTGTATATGGGGCATCCACATAAGCCATCTCAAGCCCATGATAGCTATGGTGGTAGTCTCATCATCTATTAGATACTCTACAAATTTCAACCCAACCAATTTGGGGGCTTTGATAAGAAGTGCAAGGAATACCATCTGCAACACAAGACATGCAAACATCAGTAACACATCAAATAAAAATGATCAACATGCAAAATTCAACATAAAAACAACTTCAAAATAGGTTGTGTGATGTTTCTTTCTATATGAAAGTGATATAAAATGTTGATTAAATGTCATGTGACATTTTTTTATATACCCATGTGATACATTTCTATCATGTGATATTTTGCACTAGTTCATGCAACAAATGGGTATATTCCATACGACATAGTTTTGACTAGCCATGCAATACATTTTTCAATATAAAGATCTTGTAATATTTTCGAAAGTATCCATGTGATAATTTTTAAAATATTACATGATATTCTATATTTCACATCTAAAATGTGTGAAAAAAGGTCAAATAAGATTAAAAAAAAGGGGTAAAAAGTTGAAAACTTACTAGTGCCTTGTAGTGGGCTGGCCGGTTGTGCAATCGATTGTGCTCAAAATAGTGTCAGTGGGTTAGAATGCTTGCTGACACCATTTTCTCTCTCCAAATCCCTCTAAGCTCTCTAAATTCATAAAAGATCAAATGAATTTAAAAATGACATTTGGACCCCTTTTATAGCCTTTTAACCTCATTTTGATCTAATTTCCAAACTCCTTAGAATTCTTTGAAAATTGTACCCCTAGCTAATTTCATTTTCCTAGATCCATTTTTAGGATAAAAATCAAAATCTAAGTTCATCTTGATAGTCAAAATCACATTTCATAATTCTACCTTCTTTTGAACAGTTAGCTGACCTTCTTAGGTCTAATATTTGAATCTTTGCTAATGCATCTTCATTTCTTCATGTTTTCATCACTTATATGCTTCATATCTACTTCAATTCACCTTTTCATGTCTAAAATCACTTTTCTACTTGATTTGACCTAATTTTCATGCTTTATTCTACATGGACAACTCTGGTCAATTCGGGGCATTATGTCATTCCTTAAAAGTAACTCTTTGTTTCTAATCATCTATCTATCATCTTGGACACTGCTATATCTCAATTTTCTCATATCTTGCTCATTTTTTCATTTCCCTTACCTCATTTCAATTTTGATCCTGAAGGGGACATAAATACTCTATCATCACTTGATACAACTATCTATTTCTTAGGAGCATATATTTGATATTTTCATTTGCTCTTGATCTATCTATTTTGCTAGGTGTTAGCATTCTTCTTGAATTCTAGCATCATCTTTTTCCTAGTTTTCAATAGTATCACTATCAGGCTATACATTTAGGATTTTCTATCTTCTTTTGCATTTTATTCTTTGGAATCAAAGATCTCTATCAATTGCTACTTAGTTGGCTTCTATTTTCTTTGATATGATGTGTTACCTAGGGTTTTGGAAGCCTAAGTATTTTTTTTCTCCCATGTGAGAAATTAAAAAAGAGATTTTAAATTTTAAATTATTTTGCATTCATATAATATTTAATTCTTCAAAGGAATTAAATATTAAAGTGCAAAGTAATTAGGTATTAAATTCTTATAAAAAATTTATTTCTTACCTAAAAGAATTAATTATTATTTCAACGTATGTACCCATAAGAATAATATAAAAGTGGGGGATAAGGAAAATGTTAAAAATAATTTGAAATAATTAATTCTTTTACAAGAATTAATTATTATAATAAAATTCCAGAGAGCACAAAGAGTTTGTTAAGAAGTTAGGGTAGTTGCCAAGCTTTTTGGCAGAATTTATTTAATGGGAGAAAACTATTGTAAAGGGGTTCTTCTAAGGTTGGAAATTTTTTGTACATTTTTCAAGAAAAGGGAAGGGATTTTGAGTTGGAAATTTTGTAATAGGGAAAAGAAAGATTTATTTTGTTTTACCATACTTTGGTTTGATTTGTAGGAATAGGGTAATCCTATGGTTATACTATTATGTATTTGAGATGTGGGAACTTTATATGTCATATTTTGGAGTTTGGATATGAATTTCTTAGAATAAGTTGATTATATAGTCACTTTTTTCATATCTAAGATACATTTCTTGTATCATCATTTGTTGTTTTTAAAACAAAGAAATCTTCCTTCCATTTTCTTTGTAATAAGAAAGATTGGCCAAATAGTCTTGTGGCTACTTGTTCATCTTTCTTCTTCTATACAGTTTATAGATCATGTAAATGCATTCATTTCATGTCTATGAATGAATGTTAGAAAACCTTGAGTACCTTTAGGTTAAAGGTGCATCTTATCATTTAAATTCATTGCAAATCTATAAATGAGGGAGTTGTACCTCTCAATTCGGAGGAAGATTATCAATGAAATGATAATCTATCCAATTGTTAGTACATTTTGTTCTTCTTTTGAAGCATATTGAGTCATTTTTTGCATTTCTATCTGAAGGACAAAACTATTTACTAACAATTTTTGGCGACTGCTAGGGAAGAAAGTGAAGTCTCAGTGCTTTATTTCTTGGATATCTAAAGGTACCTCCCTGAGGATGGAGGTTGGTGACTCTAAATATATTTGGTAAAAAAAGTTCAATGTGTTATGGTTTTGATTGTAGTCCAACCATGGGGGGCTCAAATTGGGCCATTTTATTTGTCCCAATACTCAGCCTTACCTAAAGGTTCAATAGAATATCTCCTGAAGTTTTTTGGTGATGCAAATTAGGACCCTAATGATCACATTAAAGCAACTACAGTTGCCTGTAGTATTCTTGGTGTGTAAGAAGAGAACAACTTTGTTAGATTATTTGCTGGAAGTCTCATTGGGAGTCCTACTGATTGAAAGATTTAAACTTGCAGTTGATTTTGCCAAGTTATTGTTAAATTTCTTTCAAATTCAAAAGAAAGAGATTGAATCTATAAGGGATTTTGTAAATAGGTTTAATAGGTGTGCTAGTAAAATTCCCCAGAAAAGCCAACCAAATGAAAGTAATCAACTATGTGTTTTTATTGTTGCTTTTTTTTATTAAAGCATCAGAAAGTGAAAACATTGCAAGGTGCACAATGGGAGGCTATTAGTTTAGATGATGATATGATTCTAAGTGGAATGAAGTGTAAAGAAATTGCATAGATAGAAATTTATCTTTGTGAACAATAGAATTATCTGAAAGAAAAGCCTAAACATAAAAGGGTCATTCTCAAAATAATGAAATCAACACCTCCTTTTTGTCAAAGTCTAACAGTTTTCAATAATGAAGATCTCCTAATCCCTCCTAGGAGTGAAAGTATTCCCTATAGTGTAGCTGGAGCCTACCATCTACATGTTGATTATGATGATGAATATGCTTCATAGTTAGCTGACACAATGACCAGCCTTGATATATC
Organism: Cupressus sempervirens; assembly: GCA_028749045.1. NCBI lineage: Eukaryota > Viridiplantae > Streptophyta > Pinopsida > Cupressales > Cupressaceae > Cupressus > Cupressus sempervirens. Next base: position 488,050,868 of record CM053792.1, read on the forward strand.
TACTATTTAACAAAGACTAGAGGTTGAAAAATCAAATGAAAATTTATTAGGAGATTTTCAAACTTCAAAATTTGATTCTTTTGTGTTTGAGAATTCTGATGACATTCCACCAAATAATGTTGTTTGGGAAGGCTTGGATAGCTTTTTCTATGAGCACTTCTTATTTGATCTCTTGGAGACTAATAAAATATTACTACAGCCTAAAGTAGCGAATGACGCCCAGAAGTAAAAAAGGAAGAGAAAATGTTTGAAGAAAAAGAAATTGGTGGAATGGGATTGATGCAAGAAAAAGACATTGAAAGAGAACCAAATGATAGCCAAGAAGTGGAAGAAGAACAATTTGTTTTGCAACACTCTGCAATTCTCTCCTTATGTCACATTTGGAGGAATCAATGCAATAGTCAAAAGATCAAGGTATGGAAGAGTTTGTTGGAATTTCAAATATAGTGGTGAAAAATTCTATGCAAGACACTAGTTTCATATTTCAGTTTGAAGAAATTCATGTTATTCATGAGAATACTCTTGAATCTCTGTTCATTTTTCCACCCCTACCTTGCATTGTTAATGGGAGAAACCTTACACTTTGGTTATTTTTAGTTTACCTTTAAAAAAATATAATTTCATTATATCCAAAGTTGGTTTGGATGGGCTCATACTTTTTCTAGCATGTGAATGGTCACATTTAGTTTTAGGGTTTTCTCCTCTCCATTAATAACCACTTCCTTTTTCCAAATTTTGGCTTGAGTTTGTTTCCTATTTTTCTTGTTTACCTTCAATAAAGTTGCATCATCTTTAAGCCTTTCCCCTTTCCTTAAAGTAATCCATATCCTGAGGAATTTCAAGAAATAAAAGCCCTTAATTGTCTAGAAAGACCCTGTGCTCATCTTTTTTCACTCTCCAAATGGGTCGTACCATGTGATTTGAAAGAAACATCAAAAATTTATAGGGCATATGGAAGTTCTTTTTAAAGAATGGGATAATTTTCCAAAGGTGGAGTTTTCAGATACTCATATGTATGAATGCTGGACGTTTTTGAATTTGTATCTAGAGGTGCTTGGGGTTTTGTAGATATTTAAAGCTAGAGGTCCCAATCATAAAGTTATGTTTAACTTTTATTATTGTTCATTAGTTTTTCGTAATTCCATTTTACAATAATGGGCACAAGATTCTGACTACTACACTTTTTGGAAGCCAATCTATGGAATCAAAGTGCACTACAAGTAGATAATATTCTTCAAAGTAGTCTGACATTAAGTTTTGGACATTTGAATTGAATCCTAAGTAGCAGCTGGAGTGTAGTTTCGAGTAAGATAAATATATCTGTTTATCTCAGATGGTAATTGGGTCAAAATCAAACACTCATGGGATAAATAAAAAGTTCATGGAATATATAGTAATAAATCTTGTAGACATGCATAGGAAGGAGATGAAACAAATTTCAAACCAGCTACCCCAATATCATGTCAAATTAGAAGATTACCAAAATAATCATAATAGATAGATAATACTCTAAACCATTCAATGATATAATTTCCCATAATCATATTAGTGCCTAAAAATCTCGATATCATGAACCTCAGTCAACATAATGATGCAAAATTCAGGGATAAAAAGTTGGAAGTGCAAATGGCTTTCCATCTCAAACTGTAGGTACTTTATTTCACTTAAGAAATATCTTGAGCTGAAAAGAAGAAACAAGGTACTTTTACCAAAGGCATGCTCTAAAAACTTTCAAGTATATTGAATCTACTATATTTTCAATCCCATTTATTTCCACATAGAGTGGCTTAATGTTTGGTATTTTATGGGTATCTAGAATGGTTTCTACAGTGACCATACTCTAACAAAGACTCGATTCATATTGCAAAATAATCAGTGGAATAGATTGGTCTCCTTCAACAAAAAATTGATGCAATGTACCATGTTTAGATGAAGACATTTATGTGTCAGTGCATGACTATGGTTTGGCCCTTAAATTTTTTTTTTATTTGAAGTGTGGAGATGATGAGTTTCCATGAGAAGAATTATAATTAAGGGAGATTCAAATTCTGATTTATATTGTAGCTGGCCGCTCCAAATGCACAAGCCAAAGTTTTGAAAAATGCTTTGATGGATGTTGTTGTTAGATGCTTGTATCTAATGCATAAGAGAGGTTGTAAAAATATTTTCTATCTATATTCATCATCACATACCCCTTCCATTAATTATCACCCTTGGATTACAACAGAAGTTGTGGTGGCATCCTTACAGTTGAGAGGTTCATTAGTAACTCTATTTATCTAGTGTCTGGCTATGACTATTCCACATGTGTAAGAATTTGAATAGAAGTTTCAAATGATCATGAGTTTGTTAAGAAAGACAGGATCTTAAAGAATGATGGGCGAGATTGTTGGACTTGGACTAGAATCTATTGAAATAGCAGTGCATCAACATTACATAGGTAGAAGACCTCAAGGAAGAACTATTCTTGAAGAAACAATGCTTTAGGAGAAAACTATGCATGGTAGGAATTGCACTGTTAAAAGGTGAAGTCTTATGATCAATATTGGTCTAGGTACTGTGCGGGTCTACATAAACATGTTAGGGTTGAAAAATAATGCTAGAAATAAAAAATTAATGCTACCTCATGGTAGCTGCGAGGAGGATTTATGATTCTTAGCCACTATTTGATCAAGGGTCCCAGTAGATTGGGAGCTTTCTATTATTCAATTACTTATCTAAACTTTTGGAAGTTGGTGAGAGCATATTTAGAAACTTGGAAGTGCAAGGCCTATCTACAATTTTTGTAGATTAAGACAATAAAGTGTGAACCCTAATTTGGTTTAAAAGTATGAGATGACGAAGAAAACTATGATCTGATTGTTGCAAATATTAGTGGACACTTGGTATATTTTCAAAATCATAGGAAATTGAAAATTGGAAGTGATATGGAGAGACTGCAGAGAGTATGCAACAAGACATGCCCTTTGTGCAACAATGCTCATGATTAGCATTACAAGGATGCATATATTTTCTATTTTTGGTTGCTTGCATGATTGAATCAACATATGGTGAACAACTTCAAGTTGAAAGAAATAGCCTCTTCTTTCATACACATTGTTATATCATGATGTGGAAGATGCTCATTCTGCATTTACATTAGGTCTAGCATCAAGGGATTCTATTAATGCTTAATGGGTATTGGGCAACACATCAAAACCTCTATAATATTCCCATTTATTACCATTCCTTGAAAAAAAGGTCAAGGTGGACTACAAAGGAGAGCTTATTGATAGTGACTCTACAGCCAATGGATGAAGCAATGGACAATAGTAGAAAAAGATTCTGGAGTTCTCTGCATCCTGACATAGAATGCAGCCCCCAAAAAGAGCCATTGTTACCTAGGGTTTTGGAGCCCTAAGTATTTTTTTTTCTTCCATGTGAGAAATTAAAAAAGAGATTTTAAATTTTAAACTATTTTTCTTTCATAAAATATTTAATTCTTCAAAGAAATTAAATATTAAAGTGCAAAGTAATTAGGTATTAAATTCTTATAAAAAATTTATTTCTCAACTAAAAGAAATAATCATTATTTCAACGTATGTGCCCATAAAAAAAATATAAAAGTGTATCCATAAGAAAAATATAAAAGTGGGGGATAAGGAAAATGTTAAAAATAATTTGAAATAATTAATTCTTTTATAAGAATTAATTATTATAATAAAACGCAAGCCAAAAATGACAAAGGAATGGATGTTAGCCTAGCTCTCCTGCACCATTTCTATTTAATGTGTTTGTATTTCTAGATACCCATTTGGACCAAATAGAGATTCTAACTCTCATAGTTCTACAATTGATTTTTTGGTTTAGTATTTTTTAGCACCTTAGGATATGTGCTAGTGTAGAAAATAGGTTATTCTTAATTGATCCATAATTATGATGAGTTAGAGGGTGTAAGTTGGAGGTATTATTTTAATTTTAATTTAAAGCATCCCAAAAAAAGAATCTGGTCAAAAGGCTTTATGGTTTGAAAGTTATTGTAGTTTTAAGTTGTCTAGAGACCCCTTAAGAATGCTTCAAAGTTAGATTTGAGGCACTAAACAGCCTTGTATAGGCCCAAAAAATGGGTGACAAGAAAAGGCTTCTATAGGGAAGCATAGATCTTGGAGAGCATTCTGAAAATGTAAATGGTTTGTCAATTGGAGTCTTGGATCAAAAGTTACACCTCCTGGAAGTTGGACTACCATTTCTAGATTCTTCTAATTTTGCACCAACTATTGATATGTCTTCTAGACCCTTCTGCTTCTGTGGTGGATGAAAAATGGCATATTCTAAAGTGTATTCCTAACCCTAAACCTTAGTCAAGTTACTTAAGCTCATTTATTTCATTATAAAGGTAGGTTTTGTGGAGTTTGGGAGAAGGTGTTGCGAGAAGGATTTTTCTCCATAATTTGATGCCATTATAAGCCTATAGAGAATGTAGATGAGTCTATTTTTGTTGAATTGAATGTGATAGCATATGATATTTATAATAAAATTCTCTTTTTCCTATTGTTTTTATTTTGTCTTGGGTTATGCCCTCATCATTGCATTTGACTTCTAGTAGCACCATCAAGATTGAGTTTGTTCCACCTTGAGGAGGTTGGGTGCAGATCATTTGAGCTTAGCTCTTGCCAAAATTCCTAAATTGACATAATCGTCAAACCCCTATAGGAAGTTCCACTCTTTAGCTATTCTTGATCTATAATTTAGGGGGAAGACTCAAGATATTTCCACTTACAAGTAAAAAAATTCTCCAAGAGGATGCATAGCCCTAAGTAGAGCATGGTTTGGGCTATTCTTTTTCAATTTATGAAAACATTTTTAATCCTCTCCTTCCATATGCACCAACAATGTGGGGCAGTGTAAATTCCCATATAATTCAAATAAGAGGGTGTCAAGAAGTGCATTACCAACTAACAAATGGTTTTATGTCTTTGTCCAAGGCCCAAGTATGCTTTAGTTTGCTAAGAATTTGTTGCCAAATGAAAGACAAAAAATTGTAATAGATAAAAAAGACGGTTGATTTCCTCGACTACCTTATTAAACATAATTCATCTATTGGTAAGATTAAAACCTCTTTAAACAAGGTTATCATATGTGATAATATTTCCATGTAGAAGGGTCCACTAGAAGAAGTTAACTTTGGGTATCAAATGTGGATCCCAAATTTTCACCCAATCTTGATAGTCAGCGATGGTTTTTATAGTTAGGTCATAGGTTGACTTTATGGTGAACAAGATAGTAGTAGTAGGGACCATATAATCCTATCTTCTTTTCCAAATTGAGGGGTCTTGTAGTGTATAAGATTATCCATTAAAAGATCTTGTGCAATATTTCAAATACCTATATTATCACCCACTGTCTGAACTAGGTTAGTCCACCTCCCATGGTTAAGGTACCCATCCACTATCTCACCTAGTCTAGGGATAATCATATTGTGCAAGTTGAGGTATATTTTAGGTTCCATGGAAAGGAAATCATTGTGGTTATCCCACTAGAATGTGATGATTTCCCTATTACCAAGTTGTCATTTGATATATTGTACTGGAGGGGTTTGCATTTGTTGAGATTGTTCCATATTTTGCAACATTTAGGTAGGTTCCATTCCATGAATAGTTCACTAAATGAGCCCCAATTCAAATACTTAGCACACTTTATGTTACACTAATCCTCTTTCCTTGTGATCAATTTCTAGGCCATGTTATAGTTTAGTGCCTTATTGATATTATTTATTTCCTTAGTTGAAGACCATCAAACTTTTTAGGAGAGAAGACAATGTCCCAATTGAATAAGGACATTTTTTTTTTCTTCTTTTATCCCTATCTAGAGGAAATTATATTGGATCTTCTCAAGTTTGTCTGCTATAACCCCCAAAATTTTAGTAGGTGATATTCATAAGTAAACTAGTATGCCCTAAAGTGAGGGTTTTAGTAGTTGAAGTTTTCCTGCATACCTAAGGAGTTTATCTTTCCACCTTAGGATCTTATTTGGAGTGTGTTACAAAATAGTATATTAGAAATCAACTTTTAGTCTTTGACAATAAGGGGGATCCCCAAGTAGTTGGAGGGGAGGTTATTCTATTGACAACCTAGGATTATGATGACCTTCATTTGTATATCAATATCATTATTAAATAATAATATTTTTCTCTTTTGGAAGTTAATATTTTTCTCAGAAGTAAAACCATACCTATCCAATAAGATCTTTCAACCCCTATATTCTACCACTAAGGAATTTCCAAAGAAGAAAATGGCATCCACAAACTATTGAATAACATAGGAAGGGAGGGTCAAACCCAATTTGATATCTTTAATTCTTCTTTGGTCCACTAGATTTTTCATATTCTTGCCTAGGACCTTTTCAATTAGGATGAATAGGTAGGGGGAGAGGGGGTATCCTTGTCACAGACCTTTGTTTGGGGGGAAGAACTCCCTAGGGGTGTCATTGACAATAACAGCGTAACTTATAATTTTCACACACTCTTTAATTATAGAGTTAAAGAGTGATGAAATTTTCATTGAATCCAAATTAAGCAAGAACTTTATAAAGAAATGATCAATTAATTATCATAAGTTTTGGAAATATCAAGTTTGAGATCCATACTAGGAATTTTTCTTATGTCCATCAAGTGAAAAATTTCATGTGTGCAAATAGAAACATCCAAAATTTGTCAATCTAGAACAAAACCTTTTTTTATTTTGGCTAATGATTTTATCCAACATTGACTTATTCTTATTCACCATAATTTTAGAGATTATTTTGTAGAAATCCATGCATAGACTGATGGGTGCAAAGTCAATTATGGGCTTGGGATTATTGTCTTTAGGGACCAATAGTACAATAAAGGTTTTACTATGTCGTCAAAGAATTTTACCCATTCTCATGAAATCCCTTACATCCCTAGAGACTTCCAATCTAATAATGTTCTATATAGCTTGAAAGAAGGTTGGTGGGAAGCCATCTACACCTGGGTCTTTATAGGAACCTATAGAAAACACCACCCTTTTGACCTCTTCATCAAAAACAAAACCTAGAGGTATATCATTATCCCCTATCATGACCACATTCAGGAGGTGGTTCATGAGGGTGTCCTAGAATTCCTGCAGAAGAGTAAATGTTCTTAAAGGAGTTAGTAACAACATGACCAAATTCAAGGGGTGGTACATGAGGGGGTCATATAATACCTATAGTAAAGTAAATGTTCTTAAAGGAGTTATTAATAAGAAGACCAAGTAACATCTTGTCATTAATGTTTATCCCCATTTGATTTTGAAGCGAGACAATAGTATTTCTTATTTTGTATGATTGTTCATAGATCAATGGAAGGATGTGCTATGCTCTTCTTCTCTTATCTATTGCTCCTGGGAGCATTGCTTCTTGTAATCTTCCTCCTTAGCCATTCGTTTCTTTCATTCCTCTCATCTTTTGTCTTCCTTGTTTTCATATCTAGAGGTATGTTCCTCATCACCACCTAAGTTTGAAGGTGTAACAAGGTAATGGAGAGGTCATTTTCCTTAGTAAAGATGTCCCCAAAAATAGTTTTGCTCCATCCCTTAGCTTTAGTATTGATAATCTCTAGTTTGACATAAATCCTATACATAGAACAACCTGTGATTGGTGTATCCCACCACTTTTTGACCATTTCCTTGAAGGAAGGGTTGATATCTAAAAGGGGAAATACCAAGCTAACGAGAGTTCAACCACTTAAAGATGAGTAGTTTATAGTTAGAGGCAGTTCTAGGTAGAGACTTGAGGTGTGTGTCATTAGTCTTCCTAGGCTGAAGAGGGAAGGAATTTGTCCAATCATACCTGGATCAAGTGAGGCCTTTTCTATTATTAGACCAAGTATGATGGTTTCAAAAGAGAATAATCTCCACAAAATTAGAATCATTTATGAAAATAACCAAATCACCCATATTAGCATTGTAATTAGATAAACCACCAAGCTTCTCTGAGGGTTGTTTGGGGGAGTTGAAATCACCACCCGAGAGGAAGTTGTTTGAGGGGTTTGGAAGCATGCAGTTCTTGATTTCCTCCTAGAGTGTCTTTTTGAACACTCTTGTATTAGGAGCATATATGTTGAACAATTGCCAAAAAATTTAATCCTTATTGAAAGAGATCGCAAGGTAGTTATCAAACAAGGGTTGAACCCCCAACCAAAGGGTGTTCATTAATATAGGAAAGTTTGTGTAAGACATTTTCTTCTTAGAGTATTAGGATATCCACTTTACATTAAAAAAAAATTTTCTAATAAAATATGATTTCCTTGGGTTATTAAGCCCCTTGATTGTTAGAATATATAGTCCAACAATATAATTGAGAAAGGGGGTGGGGGGTGAATAAGTTATCTAACTATTATCACAATTATGAACCTTAAAAAAAGCTTAACCATATGAGCAATACAATAAAAAGCCATAATAAGATACTCATGCACAATAACACTAGATATGTTAACTAGGGATACCCTTGATCAGAGGGAAAACCCTGGTGGGGATGGTACCCACAAGATGATGTACTAATATGAATATTCCCTGTTAGAGTATGAACCTTTTTAGGAGTCTATAACAATATTTATTATATATAAGTCCTTTTTAGGAGAATCTAACCCTATTAGGATTTTTTCCAACCGTGTTAGGTGTTGTAGAAGATAAATGGACCCACTATCCAAATAGGTTCAAGGCAAGAACAATGAACCCACTATCTAAATGATCTTTGCATTATTCCTTGCAGAATAATAGAAATGAATAGTACTGCTCCTTCCTCTTTCTTTGTCATGTAAGTCTGATTGACATTGAGATAGTGAGACATGTAATATTATTGCTCTAGGGACTATTGATCATGCTTCCCACCTGTTGGATCCTAATTTAATAGTGTTGAACATGACCAAGAAACCAAACCAATGCATCTAAGGCTAGAAAATTCCTATGATGAATGCACCTAACTACAGTCTCAGGCCAACTATAAGGCATAACTCCTTCTTCACTTCACACTTTGCAAGACCTATGTGGGTTAACCTTCAGGTTCTAAGATATGGTACTAGTGCATTTAAACATAAATCTGAACCTATTTACTGCAGATGAAAACCCCTTATATCTCCTAATAACTCATGTAATAACATAGATATATAGTAGTTAAATGCAAATATGTGTACACATAAGTTGAGTAAGGGTTAATCCTTTAAGTCCTTCAACATGAAAGGGAAAGAACATTTGATTAATAATGCTGAATTAAGAAAAACCTCAGATATGCAATAGTAAGACCTAATGATCTTGTAAACTGATCAGTGCCTTAACCATTGGGCAAATCTATGAATCAAAAACACACATATGGATATCTGAGACATATTTGTATCTTCAGATATATGATCTATCCATTCACCTTGTAAATAGACATCCATGTTCAATTTGAATCTCATTCTTACATGATATCCTTCTCAATAAACTTGTAAACCTATTGATTCCCTGAAGCATTTACATAACTCCTTGAGTCATACGCAATAATAAAACAACATATAGCCTTAAGGGACTGCAACTATGACCCAAAATATTTGTTCAAAGATCATAAAACATTGAAAATTCACTGAGACTAGAGACAAGAATTAGAATGAAACTAATGAAATTCCTCTGCTCTTTGTATTATTTCCTTGAAATTATACAGTCATATGCATGAAATGAAAACACAGAAAACACCTAGCAGATTTGAACTATTTGTGTTATCCTTCCTAATGTTGTTCATACAAGAGAGAATAGGCTAAAGAAAATGGTTTCACAATAAAACATTGAAACTTTGCTTGTATTACCTAGAGAAAATTGCCAACCACTTGCAAAAGAGAAGAAGGAAGAAAGATATAGAAAAGAAGCAATTCTCAAATTAAATTTGCAACTAACAAGTGTCCCTTCAGAATTCCTTCCCAAGAAGCTAAAAATGCCTCTCTCTACCCTCTCTCTATAATTTCATATCAAATCTTTTTTCATCCGCCTCTCCAAATGCAAAATATCTCAGCAAAAGACAAAGATCTGCTAATGAACCTGGACATGTGCCAATTTATGAAATTGAAGCCAAAACATCACAAAAACTCAAAATAATCTGATTCAATAGTCACTGATAACTTTTATGATGTTTTTTCACTAAATTTTGTAACTGGTGACTTGAAACACCTGATAAAACATGTAAATCAATCTCTAAGAGAAAACCTCTTATAGCATGAACTAGTGGCATCCTGTGCAAAAACCAACCCTAGGATCAAAAATTTTGTTCTCTCCCGATTTTGGCAATATATAACATTGCTATGTTCACCTCTTAAAAACCTCCAAAAAGCTATTTCAAAAAATACTCCCTTGGCATATGACTTTGATTTGCAACTATTTGAAATTTAAAATTTCAAAAATTTAAAACATTCTAATGTCTGAACATTAGAAAATGCCTTTTCGCAATGTAAAAATTCTATATGCACCCATTTGAATTTTTTTTAAAAAAATTTCCCTTATGCCTCCATCTGGGTGAACAGGCTTTGACAGTCCTTTTTCCATGTGGTAGCCTCTGATTGGCTGCTCAAACATGCATCATCTACCACATTAGTGCCACTGAGGCCCATTGCCATGTGGTGCATTCCTGCATTCCCTCATGCACAGTTAGCAACTACCACGTCGCATGTGGGAATGCATGTTTGTGACATGTGGTACATTGCACCACATCAGTTCTTCAGAATCTACGCCTAGTTGGAATGTCATCTACCACTTGTCACCATATCATTTGTTTCCCATCTACCCTATCACCTACTGACAGGGTCACCATGTCATGTCCCAACCTGGGCCGACTGCCACTTGTTTGATTCCTGTATGCCTACATTTTTTATCCAGCTCACATCTTTGTTTTGCAAGCATTCCCCTATTGTTTGATCCGCCATGTGGTGCGATTGTGTGCCACAATGCCACATCAACATATGAATAGGTTTGTCTAAAATTTTGCTGGCATCATCATCTAGCTGGAGTCCATGTGACCAAGTCAGCTACAGGGGCCCTACACATGCACCTCAGCTTCCAAAAGCCTCTAACTTCACTTCATAAGGCATATTGCATGCTATTGTATTTAAATAGCAAAACTACCCACCATATGGGCAATGTGGGACAAAAGGTTTAAGATGCCCCCTTTTTTGTGTGTGTTCTGCTCTGCGGCTAGGCATTCTTAAGCCTCCAAATAGCTCCCTTTTTTTCTCCCATGCATTGCAAATGAGGCCCTCCTTGGCTTTCCCTTTTATGGCTTGTGCTTCTCTTCTATGATGCATGTCAAAATTTGCAACTGCCCTCCACTTTTGGTCTGTATATCTATTAGAGTCTACCTCAGCTATGCTACATTATCAAACTTGTACATTGCATCTAATTGATAGATGATTGGCTTTGGTTGCATGTTGATGCCTAGGGTTCAGAATCATTTCACCATGGCATCGCAAAAGATTTCCACCATCTGAATAGTTTTCCTTTCTGGCTTCTGCTTTGAAAAATGTATAATTCCCCATCTATCAATGTTTTTCCCACCAAAAAAGTGACTTTTAAGCAGATTCCATTGCCTATCATCTAGCCAGGGAGTAACTCTACTCAATTGCCCTTGCATTGCTTCGTGGTTGTTCCTTTGAATCATATGGCTCTTCTTCTATTTGATGCCTCTTATTGCTCCCATGTCATGGCTTATAAGGCAACTCCCCTTGTTTTATGTAGGGTCTCTTATATGTCTGTTGGTGTGGTGGGCATCGCCCTGCTCTGGACTTCTCTTTCTCATGCTTTGGCTACGCTTTTGTTCTTCTCACACGATCTGACTTGAGATATGGTGGCTTTCCCTATTCTCACACAGGTCTCCTTTCTCATTGCTTGCAGCTTCATATCTTTTGTCTTCCTTTTTGGCATGGTCTCCCTTTAAAAAAATGTTGATTGACCCTTTTAATTACATGGAGTGCTGCTTCAACCGACTTGAGTTCCTCCTTTTTTATACTTTGACTGGCGTACTTCCTTGGCGTGGCTGGTGGGATGCTCTGTATTTAGTGTGGTGTTTGAAATCATCTTTGGCTTTATCTTTTGTTTTTATCTTTTGTTGGGAGGCTTCAAATCATCTAAACAATCTTTTCTATTACATAAAATGACTTATCTGCTTCTCTATTATACGTATGGAGTGGATCTTGACTTGGTTGTTTTATATTATTTGCTACTATGTTCCTTCCTTGAGCTCTCACTTTGCAAAGAGACACTTGCTAATGTTTTTTGACCTAGATGACGCCTTCCAAGAACCTTTAAAATTTCATCTTGCATACTAGCAAGGCTCTCAACATGAACCATTAAAAAATGAGGTGTTCCTAACACTTAATATAAATGTTTACAATATGCTCATGTCACTATTAATATGGAATCTAATGAAATTAAAACTTGAACCCCATCCTGATCATTTTCCTTAGTAATCTGACATGATTAATTGGGCCCCAAAGTGGGTCCAGCTAAAAAAAATTTCATTTTTGGACAACTAAATCCTCAAACTAGCCCATCAATCATCTTGAACCAATTGAAATTGATTTCGAGCATTAATTTGATCATTAAAAACTTATTTTTCACTTTTTGTAGACTGTCAAATTTGTGCCAAGTGGTCCATTAACTGGCCTTAAAAACTGACAAAATCACTTGATCAAGCTCTAAAAACTAGCACACTAACTCTTTGCTCCGCACTCTTGCACCATGTCAAATCTCTTCTCATGAAAAATTTGGGGTTAAAAGATATTCACTGTCAAAGTTGACCTCTCAGAATTGCCTACAAGAAAATATGTCAGAAAGCAATAAACTGGGTTCGGAATTGGCTTTGAAAACTAGGAAAACAGACACTTGGAAGAACAAAACTTAGGGCATTAGTTCTCTGTCATGAGGTGAATATGGATCTATGATTTGGGTTCATGATGAATAACTGGGTGCAAATGGTGAGTGGTCAAAGTAGACTACTCAAAATTGCCAACTGGAAACAATGACAAAAATAATTTTTGCAAATGGAATTGACTTAGAAAAGTGTGCAAATGGATTCATCATGACTTGCAAACTGACACACTTAGAGCATTTTGAAAGACAACATAGTGGTACAATCCATTTGATCTCATCTATCATGGATTTCAAGATATGACATCATGAACAGGGGTTCCAACAAATCTACAAATGCTGACACTAGTAGAAAGTTATAAATTGCGTTTGGAATTGCATTTGAAAATTGATCAAACAGATTTGTCATAAGCTGAAACTTGAAACATTACAAGTCTATGATGTCTACAATGCAATGCAAAAGGAATTTTATGATTTTGGTCAACTGGGTCAAAATTATAGCTCGTCAAAGAGGGCCTCCCAAAATTGTGAATAAATTGCATCAGCATGACAATATTAAATGACCAACTTTGAGGGATTCAAAATCTAGTCAAACAGACTCAAAATGACTCAAAATATGAAACATAGGTTCTTGGATATGAATGCTAAATACTCCCAAAGTAGAAAGTCATGAAACATTTCTAGGTATGAGATATTCAGATGCAAACACAGCCTCCTGTCATTATTTGACATTTAGGTGAAAATGCAGATTTGAAACTAGCTCAAAACGAGACTTCACAAAATAGCTTAGAATCTCAAATTTTCTTCATGGAATACTTAGACAGGCTGAATGTAGGGTGTTAGAAACATTAAACACCTTAGGGTCCTCAAAGTTATAGTCAAGTATAGCCAGGTACATATGCATTTATGAGGCTTGATTTTCTCAATGGTACTCAAAATCAGGGCTATAGTTTTGAGCGCCAACACCACCTATATTCCTTCTCACATTTTGGTCCACCATCTCCACTATCAATGGCTCACTCTTTTTTTCATGGGAGTCTACTGAGGTGAAGTTAGGTTGCTTGAACTTATGTTTTATTCCTAAGACTAGTGTTGTGACTTCTACATGATCCATCTCTTGCATAGGAATACTCTTCAACATTGCCTAATATTGCAACTTCATTCATTGAGACACCTACTATAGTTGTTGAGGATATATTAGAAGAAACACATCTCCTTTCAGATGATATATACAATACACCTACTATCTCACCTCCATTGAAGATTCCATTTTAGGATTCTCATGCTTTCTCCTTTGGGCATCAGCTAGGACTTCTAGTTGCACCTTTCATACATGGGTTTTATCATCTTTTTCCACTACCTTTGTTTCCTTCAAATTGGAGCCACATTGGTTGAGGATATATTAGAAGACACACATCTCCTTTTAGATGATATATACAACACACCTACTATCTCACCTCCAATGAAGATTCCATTTTAGGATTCTCATGCTTTCTCCTTTAGGCATCAGCTAGGACTTCTAGTTGCACCTTCCATACATGGGTTTTATCATCCTTGTCCACTAACTTTGTTTCCTTCAAATTGGAGCCACATTGGTATGTTCATCGATATAGGAGTTTTGCCATTATGGGGGGCTATGGAGTCTCAAGCTTCTATCATGGACGCTTTCATTGTACTTATGGTCTTGGGAGAGTCTTTTGAGATGTTTCATTTGTGCATGCTTTTTCTAGATCTCTTTTTGGAGTAGAGTTTTTCCCACTAGATTTTCTCTATTTCCCCATTTTATAGAGATTTGATTGTGATTGGGTACCTCATCAAGCCTTGTTGTTGGGACCCAAGTTTTCCTTTTGCATTGCATTGTAGTTTCCTTGCTCTTTCTACATTGTTAATAGCTACATTATTGCTCATCTTTAGGGGGTGTTTGAGAAAAAAGCTTAATTAATTTAATTTATTAAATTATATGTTATCCCTTCTTAAGATTTCACTTTATGCACCTTTTTCATTCTCATTTAATAATTAATTAGTAATTATTAAATAGCATTTACCTTTTAGGTTACCCTTTTTGGGTTTTGATATTCTTCTATAAGGATAGATTGTTTATAATTATCTCTCATCTTTTTCAATTTTGAGAATACAATTTACATATTTTTAGAGCAATCCCTCACCTCTTCTTGTCTTTTTCTTCTCTGTGATAGGTTTTTACATGCAAAAATTCTTTGAGCTTTGTGGATTTGTATTGTGTTTTACTCAAATCCTTTAGGTTGTATCTCACTAACCAATGAACTCAGATGTGATAATGGTTATTGGGTTGAAGGACTAAAGAATAATCTACAAAGTGTGGCATAATTGAATAACATTAGATTTAAGGTATAATTCATGAATGGAAAGGCAAAGCTACTAGATGGAAAAAGAAATCTAGGTGGGCCTAGTAACTAAAAAGAAAGGTAACCTATTCTATCTAGATCTTAGTGAAAGTTCATATTTCATTGCTCAAGTAGAAGAAAGATGGTTATGAAATTAAAGGTTGTGTCATGTGAACTTTGATTACTTGATCAAGATAAGAAAAAAAAAAAGAGTGAGGGATATTCCTAGTTTGAGGAAACCTGATATGGGCCTATGAAAAAATTCTCAAATTGGTAAGATGGGAAAGACAAGTATCAAGAGCAAGAACTATCATTTTGAAGAATTCTTGGAGCTAGTTCATACAGAACTTTTTGGAACTATTGGCATTGAAAGTTATAGTGGAATAAGTACCTTATTTTATTTGTTGATGATTATTCTAGAAGGATGACAATAATGCATCCAAAAGATAAGTTTGAAGCTTTTCAAAAGTTTAAGTGGTATCTAGCTAGAGTAGAAAAGGAAACAGTTGAGAAGTTGAAGTGTTTGAGATTAGATAGAGGAAGTGAATTCATTTTTAATGAATTCAATAAATTTTGCACTGAGAAAGGAATCAAAAGACAAATATCAGCCCTTGGTAGACCACAACAAAATGTTATAAAAGAAAGAAGGAATAGATGAATCATGGATTGTGGAAGAACCTTGATTATAGAGAAGAATGCTGTAATCAAATAATGGAAGGAAAAAATCAGTGCAACAATTCATACCTTGAACATAGTATAGTTGAAGAAAGACTTAGATTAAACTCCTTATGAACTATGGTTTGGATACAAACCTAATATAAGTTACTTTAAAGTATTTGGTAGCAAATATTATATCCTAAAGGAGACTAGGAGAGGTAAATTTGATGTCAATAGTGTTGAAGGAATATTTCTAGGATACTCCAATAGAAGTAAATCATACAAATTCTTGAATCTAACTACTCATAAGATCATAGAGAGTGCACATGTGAAGATCAATGAGTTTACAAAAAAACATGAAGTAGAGAGCAAGAGAGAACCTAAGGAATACAAAAAGTTTATATACTTTGAACTTGATACATTGCCAAATCTAATTAGAAGTCAATAGACTTCACCTCCCGAGTCCCCAAAATCTCTAGAAGCTATTGAGTTGTAGCTAGTGCAACCCGAGTCACAATTTGAAGGGCTCGAGTTATAGTCAAAGGCTACCAAGTTGTAGCCAGTGCAACCTGAGTCTCAATCAGAAGCACCTAAGTCATAGATAGTAGGGCTTGAGAATGATGCAGAAGATCATGGTGAGGTGAGTGGAACAAGTTCTAAATCCAAAGTACTTATATTAGAAAGATATGTTAGAAGGCACCATGCACCTGAGATCATTGGAGACAAGTCAGATGGAACAATGACAAGATAAAAATTTAAAGGTACATGTTTTCTTACTAAATTTGAACCTAGATTAGTTAAATATTCTTTGGATAATGAAATCTGGATTGAAGCAATGAATGAAGAGATAGAACAGATAGATAGGAATAATACATAGACTCTTGTTCCTAGACCCGAGGATGAGAATGTAATTAGGACAAAGTGATTTTTTAGAAATAAGTTGAATGAAGATGAAGTTTCAAGAAACAAAGCAAGGTTAGTATGTAAAGGTTATTCTCAAGAGGAAGGTATTGATTATGGTTAAAAATTTTCCCTTGTTGCAAGATTAGAAGGTGTTAGGACCTTACTTTCTTATGCTACACATAAAGGATTGAAAGTTTATTAGATGGATGTGAAATCAAAATTCTTGAATGGAATTATAGAAGAGGAAGTCTATATAGAGAAACCTAAAGGTTTTGTAGATCCTAGCAAAATGGATATGGTTTGTGAACTACACAAAGCATTGTATGGTCTCAAACAAGCTATTAGAGCTTGGTATGAAAGACTTCATAACTATTTGATGAAGATTGGTTTTTAAAGGAAAAATGATAATAATAGCATATACATAAAAGAAGGACGAAATAAGAAGATTGTGTTGGTAGAAATCTTTGTGGATGATACATTGTTTACTAGAAATGATGATTTATGCAAACCTTTTTTAGAGGAAATGAGTAAGAAATTTGAGATTTCAATGTTTGGAGAAATCAAATTCTTTGTTGGATTATAAATTCAATAAAAGAGAGATGGTATCTACATTACTCAATCTAAGTATATCAAGGAGATACTAAATAAATTTGGAATGGAGGACTGAAGACCAGTTGGAACACCTATGTCTACTAGATGTAGACTTTCCAAAATTGATGATTCCAAGGAGGTAGATTAGACCACATAGAGATCAATGATTGGAAAACTATAGTATGTAGTACATACTAGGCCTAATATTGCATTAGTAGTTGGTATGATGGCAAGATTTTTAGCTAATCTTAAAGAAAATCATATAATGTCTATAAAGAGAAACATAAGGTATCTAAGGGTAATAAAGATTATGGATTATGGTACAAGAAAGGATGCAACTATTATTTGAAACCCTTCACCGATACTGATTGGGTAGGAAGTGTTGATGAAAAAAAGAGCACCAGTAGTGGAGCATTCTTTCTTGGTAAGAGACTAGTGTCTTGGACAAGAAAAAAGAAGAATTACATCTCTCAATCTACAACAGAGGTAGAGTACATTGCACCAATAGTTAATTTCTCAAATGTTATTTGGTTCAAGAAATTTTTGGTAGGTATGAAGCTAGAAATCAAGGATCTAGTGGTTATCTTTTGTGATAACACAAGTGCAATTAACATATCAAAGAATCCTATGATGCATACCAAGACCAAGAACATTGCAATAAAATATAATTTTCTAAGAGAATTAGTGCAAGACAAAGAGGTGAGATTGGAATATGTGAATACTTAAGAACAAATTGTAGACATATTCACTAAGCCATTACCTAAGGATGCATTTCTATATCTAAGAGGTAAGTTAGAGGTTATTCCACTATCTAAAGCTCATTAAATAAAGTTTAGTGATGCATCAACCAGAGCATGTTGAAGATTAGTCAAATTGATGTTGTAATGAAAGAGCAGATTGCATATGAATTAGTACATTAGGTATATTGATATTCATTGAATATTGTCTTTGAAATTGGATTTCAAAGAGGAAGAGTTTAATGTCTTATCACAGAATTTTTTTTTGGATATGTCAAAGAGGAAGAACTTGATTTGATATCAAAAAAGGAAATTTTTCTATCAAAAGAAGATGTTTAAGACAAAGTTTACTAACAAAGGGAGAAATTGAAGTCAGAGGGAGTTCACACTAATAGAAAGAGTTCTCATGGATGAGAATCAAAATGAAACTAAGGATATTTTTCTTACTATTATTTTTCGCTAATATTTCATTGTATTATGACATGTTGTATTGTCATCAATGCCTAAGAGGGAGATTGTTAAAAATAAGTGAACAACTATATATTATCTTTGATATTACAAAAAATATCATATCTTTACTAGTTAGTATATGTTGATCTCACTTAGATGATGAAGATAATTTCTTGTGTCTCATGAGCATTCTAGTGTTTTCCAAGTTTAGAAGATAGTTTCTGCCAATTTCACTTGGGTGTCAAATAGAAGTTAGTAGAATTTGAGTAGTAACTGAGCACACTCAGTTAACAAAGGAAAGTTGGATGCAACTAGTACTAACCAAGCTCACTTGGTTACCAAAGGATGTTTGTGAAGATGTAGTGTTAACCAAGTTCACTTGGTTAACATAATAAAATCATTTATGAGTTAGTGTCTACTGAGCTGGGTCGACAAAAGAAGGATTTTCTTATTTTCGTATATTGAGTTTAATAGATTTGCTTGTTGGTTCTAGCTAACTGAGGAAATGAATATTAATCATTCTAAGTTGTATTCAAGATAACTTGATAATGTATTTAATATAAGTATAAGATCAAGTTGAGGATTGAAAGTATGTGAAAAGTGTAGAAGATAAGAAGATGCTCATAAGAAGTGAATTGAAAGGATAAGAAGAATATCCTTGAGGTGCTACAAAGATATATTCAATCAAAAAGGATCAAGTAAAGCCATAATTGAGGTCTAAAATTAGAAAAGTTAAGTTTGTATCAATAATCAGGTCATATCATTGTTACTCTCTAACCATTGTAGCAGTGTATCAAATCTCCTAACAGAGTTGGCTTAACAACTATTTGTAGATACTCTATTACGGTGGAATTTCTAGATTGAAGTATTTAAAAAACTCTAACAAGGCCACTCTTAATAGACTAATTAAATCCTCTAATAGGGTCACACCTAACAGTGTATTTTGTGACCTCTAACAGGGCTAGATCCTAATAGGACTCACTTTAGAAGAGTGAAAAATAACTTAACTAGTTGCAATTGGTGGTTTTTCCCAAATTGTGTTTCCATGTTAAATATTGGTGTCACTTGTGTTCATGACATTTCTTTCATATGTATGCAACTAAGTTAATTAAGGTTAATTACATATAATATCTTAAGTTTTGCATGTTTTATAATTATCAAGTAATAGTTGTTATTATAGTGTGTTGTGGTTTCACAATGTATGCCCCATTTTTCCTAGAAATGGAGACCTCTAGTATATTTTTCAACTTTTCAAATCCCTAGTTTAGGGTTTGAGTCCTTTTTAAGGTTTTTTCCTAGTTTGGGTCTCTACCTAAGAACCTATTTTTCTAGAAATTATGTTTCTCGAGGAGGAAAAATCTTTTTTTTAAAAAATGTTAAGGGATGCACTAATGCACCTAGCACACCCCTAAAGTGTGCTAGTGTGCTAGTCACATGTGAGAAGAGCACATCCCTCTTAAAACACAAAAATCTCTCACCTAAGATAAAGGTGCGCATGTGCACACCTATCATAGGTCAACACATGTACACATTTACAAAGGCAAAACTATTCCCTTACACAAGGAAAGGGTGAACACATAGTGCACCCCATGAGGTGTGCTATGTGTGCACCCTTTTTAACACAAAGGATTTCTTTATAAGGGTGTGCACCTAGTGCACCCCATAAGGTGCACTATCTGTGCACCCTTAGTATTGAGGGTTGCCTAGAGAGATAAGGAGCACCTAGTGCACCTCCAAGGTGCACAAGGTGCACCATTTTTTTTTTCATTAAAGGTGTTTTGAAGGGTTTGCAGGTGTTTTGTCTCAATTTTTGAGATAGAGTGTTTTTGGGTTTTTTTTGGTCACAATTAGGGTTTATGTAAAATAAATTTTCCACCTTTTAGACTAATGGATTTTTTTTTTGGGAAGATTAAATGGCTTCATCCTCATCCTCCCTTGCTGCAAAGATGGCTTCAAGGTGTTCCATCAAAGTCATGCTTCCAAGATGAATATTCAGAGATTTGAGATACTGAGCTACGTCATATCGACTAAAATGCATTCATGGTGCTATGCAACAAGCCAAATGAAAGACGCCCTATTGTATCTGCACTTATTAGATCAAGACTAGTAAATGCAACATCACATCCAATTTAAATACAATCTTTGGAGTTGATAATGGCATTAACAAAAAACTATGTTTCAAAGAAAAGGGTTGTGAAAAGCATCACTAAAAAGATCATCCTAGATCTAAGGCCTAAAAACATCAAGAAGGTATTCCATCTTCCAAGAGTAGATCAGTACACCAAGTTAACATATCATCAAGTAGAAAGGTGGTATAGAGAGCATGGAGAATAAGCATAAAAAATCATCCAATCTTCATACCTCATTGACAAGACTCCTCCTGGATGAAAAGTGGGAGGGTCTATATGAAAGATGATATCAGACATTCTATAGTGCTCCTGAGTAGGGTAATGGGATTACCAATAGCTAGATATTTGAATATAAGGATGGTACACTTCATCAAGACCATCAAAATAATGAAGATGTGGGCCTCAATTCTCAGTGAATTTAGATGAGACTCTAGTGGTGGTCAAGTACAACCAAAGGTTCTATATGACATCCTATTTAGTGTACCTATTAGTTATAAGAGCAATAGATTATCTAGGATTGTTCAAAAGGGGCAACTTGCAAGATGCAAATGCATGGCCTTATGTGGTATACCCTCAATTGGTAAGGAAAAAGCATTCAGAGCACAGTAAGGAATACAAAATAGTGAATGATGCCTTCATTTTTGTAATCATCCAATTCATCGAGGGAGATTATGTGAAAAGGATGTTAGGATAGGCAGTGAAAAAGATTAAAAAATTTGGTGCCTATTACATCCAGTTAAAAAAAATCACCTATTTAAGGATAGCAGGTACGACTATTTATCCAAAGAAGCTCCCTAGGTATCCACATGAAAAACTTAAATTGTTGGAGATTGCATGACAACTCTTGTCTACATATGAGAGAGTAAGGAAGTGACATAAGAAGATCTGGGTATGGCCCATCACTATAGGTCTATTTAGTGTTAGCCAAAAGCAAGATATTGTGACTTTTGAGTTTGAGTGGTATCAATATCCCTTGGAGGTTTATAACTCTCCTCGTCCCTATTTTGATAACATTGAAAGAGTTCAATACTTGGTAGGAAAACAATTCCAACATGAAGATGCCATAGAGGATCATTGGATGAATGCAGTGGATGACTACAAAATCCAAATAGGGGATTATTGTAGGATGACTCTCTACTTGGTAGAAAGTGCCTTGAGCATGACGATCTCATTAAAGATCATGCAACAAGATACCAAAGATGTTTTGGATCCCTTATATAATAGAGATAAGATAAATGATTGGCCTATTATGAATCTAGAGATTGATAGAGAAGGAAACTTAGATATCAATCATAGGAAAAGGCATGTCATCTAGTTAACCAAGGATTAGATCATGAGACCATTCAAGCTAGATCCAATTCCACAAACTGTAGTTTTCCAAGCTATAGCCCACCTAGTGAAAGGTAGAGGAGCAAAGGTGATAGTGCCAACATTCACAACCCAGTCTCCAATAATACCAAAAATAGTATATCATCTTGATAGAGAAGTTGGATACTTTAGGGAACAAAAGAGTAAGGGCAAAAGGAAAAGAACTTCCCCTCCACAAGTTGAGCCCAAAGAAGAGAAAACTCAAGCACTAGAACACCAAGTAGGAGAGAATGTAGAAGGGTCAAAAAAATGTAGAAGTCATCCAAACTTAGGATAATCTACTAGTGCCACCATTAGAATAATGGCAAGGAGCTAAAGAAGAAGCACAAGAAGTATCTTTGCCTACATAATAGGAAGACGCCTCTCCATAAGTTACCAAGAAAAGAAAGATGAAGATTTTGATTAAAAGGACAAGGAGATAAAAGGTGATAAGAAAGGTTATTCCTTTTCCATCAATCCTAGAAGTTATTCTAGAAGAGGAAGAAGAGGATGACAAAGATGAGGAGGATAACCTTCCCTTGAATTAAAGGATTCATCTTGCTAGGGTTATAGAGGTATAATAGAGATGAAGCTCCAATATAACACCACCATCCATTCCTAGACAACCTTTTTAGTCTACAAATTTGGAGGATGAGTTACAATAATGGATCAATGAGAAATAAAACAAGGGGGCTAATGTCTTTAAGATGTTATATTTTGATTTCATGCCTATAGGCACTGAGCTAGTAGGAAAAAAGATAAGGGATACACTGACAAATCAAACTCAACAAGAGGATTGGAGTTAATTGCTACCTCAACCAAAAGGACCTTTAATTGATCCACCATCACCAAATCAAGATTCATTTTTCATGGATAAAGGTTTAGTTACTCCTCTCCCTCCAGATAATCAAGAATAGGTACACGCTAAATAGGAAGAAGATCCATAACAAATACCCACTCATGAAGTATCAAAGGAGGGAAAAATATATGAAGAACCTCAAAAAACTTCCCAAGATACAAATGTGAGGACTGTGGACTCAATATATACAAAGATGACTAATGTAGTTCTCTCACAAAAGAAGAAGACTCTGAAGAGGAGTAATAAGGGAAAAAGCATATCAATACAAGTTCCATCTTCATCTAAAGATAAATCTCCAATGGAAGAGACTTTGAGATGGTTGAGGAAAGAGGTGATTATTAGACAAAAAATGTAGTTGTATGGTACTGAGGAAGATGAAATGAGAGAATTAGTTGAAGCTCTCAAGAAACCTAAGCCACCCATGGGTGATGCACAAACATTGGCCTTTGTTATGAGTGATAAAAATTAGGACTTGTTCTCCCATGTTGCTATCCCTCCTTTACATGTAGATATTGAGGATTTGACTCCAAAATATTATCAAATCAAGGAGATCTTTCTTGGAAAACCCACTGTAGATATTGCTAAATTAATGGTTACTATAGGAATCAAAGAAGTTTTTAGGCACTTAGAATAGGATGAGTCTTAGTTGTTAGACCTTTGGAAGAAAAATGAAATCCTAAGAGGTTATTTAAAACAAGTAGTTGGTCCATTGGATCCTAAAAATCCTAAGGAGACTCTAAATGTGGCACTTGATAAGAGGGATAAGGAGACTGTACAATTATATCCATTTGTAAGGCTTGTTAGCAATGGCAAGAAATTTTTGAAGAGAAGGTTGTGTAGATCATACAAGGAAATGTAAAACTACTACATCACATGAAAAATAATGTAGATAAGTTGGTTGCTATATTGAGCTAGGATTTTGGGTTAATGGATGAAGTACATACTTGTTGTAAAAACTTGCAAGCATTATAGTCAATAATGTATATATGGTAGATGAGTTAGATAAAATAGATGAATGGATAGAGAATATTGTTGATGGCAATAAAGTAATGGAAATATTACACACAGATATTCATAAGCTCAAGGATCAAACTAAATAGAAAATTTTTGAAGCAAAGAGACATTAAAGTGATGCTTGCTTGGACATTTTTGAAGATGATTCAAGAGATAAACTAAAGACTATACAAGCAGTTGTTGAAAAATTTTAAAAGACTTTTGAAGAAGCTTCCACTAATGAAGATATCAGATAGACATTAAAGACCAAAGAGGCATTGCTATAATTAGATGTGAAATTGAGAAATTTTACAAAGACTCGCATAGAGGTGGGAAACTATTGACAAAAAGTAAAGGATAAATATGTTTCTTTAAATTTTATAGATGCAACCCAAGTGATAGATATTATAGAGAAATTCAAGAGAAAATTTCCAAACATAACTTTGGTATGAAGGACAACAAAACCCAAAAGCTAGAATTTCAGTTTTGACACTTGGTAAAATTTTGCATTTTTTGGACCTGTCTTCTGAGGCATGCTAGGTGAGCTAGATGTGGAAGGTGTGCTTCTCCAAAGGTGTGCCAGAAGTTTTTGAAGAGTTTAGAGATGCACCTTAACTACCAGTTCCAAATTTAGAGCTTTCCATGCATCAAAAATGCATTTTGACAATAATTTAACTCCTACAAACATCCAAAGAAGGTTGAGCTTCTACTTTTTGCATCTCCAAAGACTCCTACATTATCTTATGGCTTTCTTCTTCTTATTTTCTCATGTTTTCTTTGTTTCAAGACCTGTAAAGGCTCATGCATCCATTAAATGATATAAATAAGGATGGAGTCCTACTTAGCACCAATTAGAGAGCCAATTTATACATAAATAGATTTGTTTTATTAGTTTAGAAGCATATGGCATAAAGAGATCTCTCACTCTCAACACACATTAAGGAGAAGATTTCTTATAAATTTAGGAATGTAATATATATTCCATGTCATTATTGTGATGCAATATTATTGGTGCTCTTATTCAAACTATAGCTATTCTTGCTTGAGTGTGTTATATTTTGTCAATATATGTTCATGAAGTGTGATTGAGCCTTTAATTCTAGTATTTGCCACATGTTTAAAAATTTTACTAATGTACTTAGTTGGAGAAGAGATCATGATATTGTTCCTGCATAGCTTTTTGTCTCACATGAGCACACTTTGCATGGCCTTGTGATCTGATGAAAAGTGAAACATCTTATGGTTACCAAATTCCCATCGATGATTGCATTAGTATAATTAAGGAAGTGTTGCTCCTATTTTCATTGGTTACCTACTGATATTTTCAAAAGCTTAAATTAGAGACATGTTGTTTCCATAGCTTATGTCCATTAGGAAATTAATTTTCAAGTCATTTGCTTAAACTTCTTGTTACCCTATCTTTGTTATTTTCTTTTACAAACACTTGGTTAATTTAATAATTTACATAGTTTCATGGTTAAAATTAAATTCATTATAAAACAAAAAAAAAAAAAAAATTATTTTTGTGTGGTTACTCTTTTGAGATAACAAGTAGATTCAACATCTTATCTAAAATCAGTTAGAACAACAAAGTCCTCCTTGTGAAAAAATACATTTATCTTCTATTGAGTGAATTCCAGTAGGTCGCAAGATCACCCAAAACCTTGGAGTTGATCCCAGATTAGCTTTTCAAGAGAGGAGTTCAAAAGGATTCTTGCTATTAAGTAGCGTGTAAAATGAAAACTCAACATAGTGCTTGTCAAGTTACAACATAATTTAGTGTTAACTGAGTTCCTATGTGTTAACTAAGTAACAACAGTTTCATTAGAGTTTATATTCTTTTATTGAAATCTAAGGGATCTAGGATTTATTTTTGTAGTAACTGATTCAACTCTCCCCTCTCAGTTACTCCTCTTGTATTTCTAATAATAGACACTCTTCTTTTAATTCCTACTTTGGTTGGAACCTTCCATGTTTGATTGATCAACTCTTTAGGCTTTGGTGTTTTGTGTCATTTGTATCTTTGAGTTTAGTTGTTTGCCTTTATGTTTCTCCTAATTTGATTACTTTCTTCTGAGAGTGCTCATATAGATTATAGTCTTCTCTACCTAGTCAGGTTCTATTTTAGTGGAGGTTCTTCAGATCAACAGTTACCTTTGACAAAGCTTTTCAACTTCTACATGCTTCAGTGGTATTGTTCATTATCATCTTTTGTTCCTATCTTCTATGACATTCACTAGTTTGGAGGCTTCTTTTGTCCTTCACTAGTTCTTTTCAACATTATTTCCATATCTTTTTGGAGTACATTTTTTTCAATGTGGTTTTCTCTATTTCTCCTCTTTAGAGAGATTTGGTTTTGTTTGAGTTCCTTATTAGGCCTTGTTGTCAAGACCCAATTCTACTTTCAGTAGTAGAATCTAGGTTTTTAGCTACTCCCTATGTTTATCTTAAGGTGGGGGGGGGGAGGGGGCGTGTGTTAGCATAATAAATTTATTTCTTATTAATTAAATCAAATTCATTTGATGAATAAGTCACTTATTATCTCTACTTTACTTAAGCTAAACTTTGGGCATATAGCAATTAATTATTTTACTAATTATTATAATGCAACCTAGGTTTTACCTATTAGGGAATTGATCTCCTTTATAAGGATTGATCCCTTTCTAATTACTCATTCACTTTTGGTAATATCAATCTATCTTTTTTCTCATTAATAATTTCTTATCTATGGATCTGGGAATACCAACCTCAATAACTTTTGATTCTCTCTTTTTGTGACAAGCAATTCTTGGGAGCTATGGGGTTGATCCTTCATCAACTTCAACAAAAATAATGGAGAAAGATATTAAGTTAAAGTTGGAAAAGAGGTTAGTAAATGTAAAACCAATTGAGAAATAATATGTCTAGTGGGGTGAAAGCTATTCGAAAGGGTGGTGGTAGATCCAAGAATCTAAAAGATGAAAGGAGATATGTGAAATTAACCTTAAGAAATTAGTTCTCAAACTAAAAATGACCCAATACATTCTTGTTGATATATATAGAGGATTTTTTTATGACCAAAATGTTGTAGCTATAATGTCCTTGTGCTTTAGCTTATGTTGTAAATTGAGTGACACATTCAACTAGAACATGTTTGAATTCCAAAAAGTTTCCTTAGTTTCACCCTTTAATACCTATTTCCAAATTTATTCAATACATGAGATAAACATACATTTGATTAGCTTGACTTTCTAAAATAATGTAGTTCTTCATTTGAATCCTATATAAATACATTTTCCTATTAATGAGGGGGTTATGTGCTTAGCATTCACTCCTCTTTCTTCTAGACACTCTTCGTTAGGCAATTTACAATAGACCTATAAATTTGTTTATGACATACCCTATGAAAGTTTGGGGATTTCTACATTAGAACACAATTGAATAGTGGTTGGTTTTTCATAGGAAGGACAAGTGTTGTTGCAAGGGAAACTTTGAGAAATTGCTTACAATCAATGGAAGATACTTGGTTATTATTTATGTTTTAGATACCAACTACTCAATAGCTAGTAAGAAATTAACTATAGTTTTGGAAGGGGCATATCAGCCAAGAGTTTTCATTATGCGCCTCCCAATAGCAGTAATTTGAAAATTTCAAATGCTATTCAATATATTATGCAGTCTTTGCATTTGTTTGATAATTTGTTTAAAGATATTTTAGGAAATTAGTCTCTATATGTACACCTCAACATTTAGAATTCATGACTACAAAAAACTTCAACTACAATATTTGATTAAAATTTACTTCTATAATGCTCGTGTGGGAATTTATAACCTATTTCAAAGTATAGAATGCAATGTGTTGATCTCCTACTCACATTCCCAAGAATTTTTTTGAAGCCTCTTTTAACAAATATGTGTGTTTAGCTAGGTACATACAAAAAGGACATTGATAATTTTTTCAAGTTTGACCTTATGGTTGCCTATTGTAAATGTTTGAAAGTTCTTCAATGATTGAAAGCCAATATATTTATAGAACTTGAAATTACTACCATTTATAGTATGGTATTTCTTATGAAGTTTCATTGTATTTCATATGAGCATGTAGATTTAAACTTTGGTACTTAGTTCTAAAGCCAGAAAACAACTTCCACCAAGAAAAAATATTTATCTTTGTAGTTGAATATGGATAAAATAGTGCATGCTCAAGTGTAGGCCACTCTACAAACATACATCCACATTGAAGTACCAAACAATGTATGCATATATACAATACATTTTAAAATTTTTTTTATGGAGGGTTCATATTTGCATGGCAACCTAGCGAAGCACAAAGTCTACAAATTAAAAACCAACAAAGGCCACCACAAAAACACTCTAGGAACTTGCTATAGGCCCACTCATGCCTGAAAACCTCTTTATCTTAGATCAAAGGACTTAGGAGCATCCACACTATCAAAATCACCTAGGACATGATCCTAATCTCATCCCTTATGATGTTAGACTCTTGCACTCAACAAGACTTGATCCTTGGTGGGCTCTGTGTGAGACATTTAACTTCACTAGTACACTAAGGGCCCACTAACTACATAATACATTTTGATGTAGTCATCTCCATAATTTCTATAGTTGGTTAAATCAAAATATAAGAGATACTATATGTCTGCAAACCAATGTTTTCTCTCTTTTGCCTTGAAATAAAAAAGACATGTGATAAAAATCTTATCTTTTCTTCTATTGCTAAAATGATGTAACAAAATGCGATAAAACTAAAAAAGATATTACTTACTTTTGACATGAAGTTCCATGGGCTATACTCAAAATATACTATATCATAATTATTAAGCAATGAAAAAATGAATACAAGATGTGTGGTTGTTTGGATTCTATACAACATAGGCCAAATCAAGTGACTCAAATTCATATCTTATTCTAACATTGAATACCTATCTAGTTCATACTTTCTTTTATTTCTTTACATTAGGCAAGGAGTCCTCTTGCATACTACTCTTGTTTATTTATTTATTATCATATATTATTGATTATTAATTCATTAATTTATAGCATAATATTATATTTATAGATATTATTTTTAATTTTTTATTCTTAATAATATTTATATATGTATTTATTCATATAATGAATTAAATATAAAATTTAATTATTAGTTATTATTAAATTTCATCTCATGAAGGGGACATTACAATCCTTCCCTCCTCAAAATTACTAGTCCTCGGGCAATGGAAAATCTTATATAGATCACTCAAATTTGTTATGCAACTCTAATTTTAATCCATACATTGAGAATTTTTAAGGTTTTCCATTCTAGAGACAAGAGTCAAGGTCATCTTTTACTAGCATCAAACTAATTTGGATTGACTAATGTTTGTCAATGCATGCTCACTTTAGTTATTATCTTATTTTATATCAATAAAAAATAAACCACACCTAGAAAATACAATTGAAAAATATGAAATATGTGTGTGATGATATAAAGTATATATATATTAATGCATGAAGACATAGAGGATGCACAAAGTATACACATAAATACAAAAGACACGAGTCATACAAAAAACATTCACATTAGTGCATGAAGACATAAAGCATATAGAAACTACACACAAGGCATACACAAAGTATACACATTGATGCAAGAGTACATAGAACATACACAAAGTTTATACGTTAATATCATGATTTAATATGAAGAAAAAGAAAATACCATACTTAAAACTTACAATTTTTCCCTTTGATATGATTATTCATCTATACTGACTAGTTCCTATAGTAAAATGTAGGATTATTTTTCTTGAGTATGGAAACAGTATACAAGAGACTCCCTCATGGTCCTTGCCCATTTTGGGACTCTCTACCTTAATGTGACTGAATTTATCTATAAGTGTAAGAGGTGCATAGATAATCACACTTATAGAAGGGTTTTGATGCAGGAGCATCCAGAGGTATAAGGGCAATCCTATGTCACCCAAAAAAATGTACTTAGACTTAGGTTCTGTTTCATGTGTTTTCATTTTTGGATACCCATTAGGGTCAAATAAAGGTTCCAACTCTCACAGTTCCACTATCAGTGTTCTAGGTTAGAGTATTTGAGCACCTTGGGATACGTGTAAATGTCAAAAAAATAGGACTATGTAATTGAGCCATAATTATGGTGGATTATAAGGTTTAAATTGAAGGGAGGATTAAAATTGTAATGTAGAATATTCCAAAAAAAGAATCAGGTCAAAAGGCAGCACAGTTTGAAAGTTATCACAGTTTTTTGGTTTCTGGAGACCTCCTAAGAATGCTTCAAAGTCAAGTTCAGGGCATTAAATGACCTCTTACATGGCCAAAAAATGGGTGATGAGCAAAGCTAGTCCATAGGGCTATAGAGCACTTCGAGAGCTTTCCAAAAATGTAAACAACTCATCAATCGAAGCTACGGTTCAAAAGTTACGCCTCCCAAAAGTTTGGTTATCATTTTTGGATTCTTCTAGTTTTGTGCCGACTTCTAACACAACTTCTGGAGCCTTCTATTTGGTTAGTGGAAGCCAAATAGCACTTTCTAGAATGTATTCCTAATCCTTAACCCTTTGGGGTCTATTTAAGGACATTTTTGGCATTATAAAAGGTAGTTCAGAGTGGAGTTTGAGAGAAGGTATTAGGAGAAGAAATTATCTCTAGATTTATGCTATTGTAAGCCCATGGGCACGTTTTTGAGTCTACTTATCTACACTAAGTGTACTAGCATATTTTCATAGTTATTAAAATTTTTCCTTTCCTGTTGTGTCTAGTCTGTACTTGGGTTGTGTCCCCATCAAGTGGTATTAGAGAAGGTTTTCTTGAGTGTGTAGACAGAGTGCCAACTGTGAGGCAGTTTGCGCCAGGGCTGTGTGGTTATGGGTTTGAATTAAGAAGATGCCTCCATGAAGAGAGCATGGAGGAAGGGCTAAAGCTATTAATCCTGAGGAGGTTAGAGCCCTTCAAAGACGGGTTCAAGCATTGTAGGAGGAGCTCCGTAGAGGAACAAATGTTACTGCAGGTGATGAAAGTGAGGACGACAATGAAGAAGAAGAAATTGGACCAGAAGAGGAAGTTGAAGGCGAAGTTCTAAATTAGGTAGAGGAGAGTCTTTTTAGGGCCATTACTAAGTTTTGGAAAAGACCCACAATTGATGTGGGTGTATTTTCAAGAAATCTGAAACTAGATGAGTTGATTGACTAGATTAATGAACTGGAAGAGTATTTTGAGTATGAGGATATCAGGGATCTAGATACGGTTAAGTTTTCAAAGGTCAAACTAAAATTCCATGCCAAAATTTGGTGGCAAGAGGTTCAATTGGAGAGAAATAGAAGAGGAAAGGAGAAGATCACAAGGTGGGATCGCATGGTGGACAAACTAAAGAAGCAGTTCATTCTTGTTGACTACGAGCTTGATTTGTTTAAGAAGATGCATGGGTTAAAGCAAGTAGGAAAATTAGTCCAGGAATATACAGAGGATTTTTATCGACTTCCAATTAGAGTAGGGCATGCAAAATAAAATAAGAAGGTTGCTTGTTATATCAGTGGGTTACAACCTAGCATCTAGGAGGAATTAAGTCTGGTAAGAAGGACCAGCATTGAAGAGGCATACCAGTTTGCCCTACGAGTTGAAGAGAAGATAAATAAAAAGTTTGAAGGGAGACAAAGAGGGTATGGTCAAGGAGGAAGGGGTAGTGGTAGGTCATCTGGAGGTCAAAATGAGACCCAAAGGAAAAATGAAGATGTGGGTACTAGCAGGAACCAGAGGAATGAGGATTTCAATCGTTCCCATGATCAAAACTTTGGAGATCAGAGAGGAAGAGGTAGAGGATGTGGACAAGGTTTAGGAAGAGGAGGTTTTCATGGTACCTATTTCCATTGCAATGAACAAGGTCATTGTGCCTTTGAATGCCCTCAATGACAAGGAAGGATAGATAAGGGAGCTCAAGGCCAAGCTAGGGTTGCTCATGTGGATGAGGATGCACAGTCATCACATTTAGAGGATGCAAAAAGAGGAGAGACTTTAGTAAATGAAAGGATTCTACTAAGTTGGGAGATTGAACCAAGACAAAGGAGGAGACTATTTTGTACCAGGTGCAAATGTGAGAATAAATGTTGTGATGTGATCATTGATGGTGGTAGCACTGAAAACTTGGTGTCAGAAGAGATGGTCTCTAAGCTGAAGCTCAAGAGGGAGAAATACCCCCAGCCCTATTGGATTGCTTGGGTGAAGGATGATCATAAGGTCCTAGTAAGTGAACAATGTTTAGCGAAGTTCAAAATTGGGAGTTACCATGATAAAGTTCTTTGTGATATTATTCAAATGGATGTATGCCATCTATTGTTGGGAAGACCATGGCAGTTTGATAGGCATGCAGTACATGATGGTCATGCAAACACATACTCTCTAACAAAGGATGGAGTTCACCACAAACTGAAGCCCATGGTAAAGGAAGGTGAAAAGGTATGCAACAGTGCTAGGATCTGTCTTGTTGATGGAAGAAATTTTTTAGATGGCATGAAACACCAGCGTATAAGCTATGCTTTGATTCCTAGAAAAGATAAGGAAGGTAGTAGTGAAATACCACTTGAAGTTTCAGATTTATTAAGTGAGTTTCGAAACATCATTTCTGATAATGTTCCAGAAGGACTACCACCAGTAAGGAAAATTAGTCATCAGATAGATTTAACCCTTGGAGCTAGTTTGCCTAACAAGGTGGCTCATAGGATGACTCCTACTAAAACTAAGGAGCTAAATAGACAGGTTTAGGAGCTATTGAAGAAGGGTTTGGTTCGAGAGAGCTTGAGTCCATGTGCAGTACCTACAATACTAGCACCAAAGAAGGATGAAGAGTGGAGAATCTATACAGACTCTCGATCTATAAATAGGATAACCATCAAGTATCGATTTCATTTGCCAAGAATGGATGATCTTATGGACTACTTGAGTGGAGTTTAGTACTTCACAAAGATAGATCTAAAGAGCGGCTATCACCAGATACAGATTCTAGAAGGAGATGAGTGGAAAACTACCTTCAAGACTAAGGAGGGTCTTTATGAGTGGCTAGTCATGCCCTTTGGATTGATGAATGCCCCAAGCACCTTCATGCAAATTATGAATAAGGTACTTTTGTTATTGTCTATTTGGATGATATTTTAATTTTTATTAAGACTTTGGAAGAAAATTTATTGCATATTCGTAGTGTCCTTGAAAGTTTAAGGGAAGAGAAACTATTAATTAATTTGAAGAAGTGTATCTTTGCAAAAAGGGAGTTAGTCTACTTGGGGTTTGTTATATCACCTAAAGGTCTTAAAATGGATCCAAAGAAGGTAAAAGCCATCTTGGAATGGCCTACTCCAAGGTTTGCTACAGAGGTGAGATCATTTCATGGTCTAGTTAGTTTTTACATGAAGTTCATTAAGAAATTAGTGGCATATGTGCACCCCTAATTGACACAATAAGAGGGGATAGAAAAGAGTTCAAATGGATTGTGGCAGCTACGAGAAGTTTTGAATTATTGAAGAAGAAGGTGAAAAAACAACCTATGTTGGCACTTCCTAATTTTAGCAAGGTGTTCTAGGTGGATTGTGATGCTAGTGGTAGCGCTATTGGGGCTGTATTAAGCCAAGAAGGTAAGCCTATTGCATATTTTAGTGAAAAATTGAATGATGCAAAAAAGAAGTATTTTGTTTATGATCAAGAGTTCTATGCAATATTTCAGGCCTTAAAGAAATGGAGGCATTATTTATTGCCAAAGGAATTTTTTTTATATACTGATCACTAGGCATTACAGTATCTAAATAGCCAAGGTAAATTGAATTAGAGGCATATGAAGTGGGTAGAGTTCTTGCAAAGCTATACATTTGTGTTGAAGCATAAAAGTGGAAAATCTAACAGGGTTGTTGATGCATTAAGTAGGAGACAGGTGTTGCTTACAATAATTCAGGTTGAAGTAGTTGGGTTTGCTAAACTCAAGAATCTGTACCCTAAGCATTCTAATTTTGCTAAAGCATGGAAAGCTTGTAAAGAACCTATTGCTGTAGACAAAACTAAGTGGTTAGACTATCTAATTTAGGATGGTATGTTGTTCAAGGGCAGTCAATTGTGTATTCCAAGGAGTTCCATGAGGGAACATTTGATTAAGGAGAAACATAGTGGAGGGATGGAAGGACATTTTGGTTGAGGATAAACCATTGCCATTCTTAGAGAGCATTATTTTTGGCCTCAAATTTCATAGGATGTGAAGTAGTTTTTACAGAGTTGTCAGATTTGTCAAGTGGCCAAGGGATCTAGTCATAATACTGGACTCTATCAGCCATTGCCTATTCCATCAAAGCCATGGGAGGACATAAGTATGGATTTTGTCCTTGGATTTTTGAGGACACAAAGGGGTAATGACTCAGTATTTGTGGTGGTTATAGGTTCTCCAAAATGACACATTTCATTCCATGCCATAAAACTCATGATGTTGTCCATATTGTAGACTTGTTTTTTAGAGAGGTGGTAAGACTACATGGCCTCCCAAAGAGTATAGTTTCTAATAAAGACACTAAATTTGTGGGGTATTTCTAGAGAACATTGTGGAAGAAGTTGAGAATAGACTTGAAATTCAGTTCCACACATCATCCGTAGACTGACGGCCAGACGAAAGTGGTAAATAGAAGTCTGGGCAATTTGCTGAGATGTTTAGTTGGGGATAAGCCCAAAGGATGGGATTTGATTATACCACAAGCAAATTTTTTTTTACAATAACTCTATTAATAGGAGTACTTGTAAATCACCATTCCAAATTGTATATGAAAGTAGCCCAAGGACTGCACCAAAATTGAGGAAGATGGAGCAAGGGGAGAGGACAAGTGTCGAAGCAGAAGAGTTTGCTGAACATATCAAGCGCCAACATGAGGAGG
The DNA here is from genome assembly GCA_028749045.1 of Cupressus sempervirens. Lineage (NCBI taxonomy): Eukaryota > Viridiplantae > Streptophyta > Pinopsida > Cupressales > Cupressaceae > Cupressus > Cupressus sempervirens. The sequence continues at coordinate 488,085,667 of CM053792.1, forward strand.
TCCAAGCACACATTATCAAGATGAATCAATAGTATAAAGCTAGGGCTGATCAAAGGAGAAGACATAAGGAGTTTCAAGTAGGGGATCTACTTATGGTACACTTAAGAAAGGAGAGATTTATAGTAGGTACTTACAACAAGTTGAAGATTAAGAAATTTGGCCCCTGCAAAATTCTGAAGAAACATGACTTAGGAAATGCATATGAGGTGGAGTTGCCAGATGAAATTCACATTTCTCCTATCTTCAACATTGCAGACTTGACAGAGTATCATGATGATGGTGTAGATAAGGAGTTGATGTTAGAGCCATGTCCAATTCCCCCTTCTAAGAAGGAGGACACAGAAAAAATTCTGGATCATCATGTGGGCAGGAGTACCAGAAAGAGGTAGTATGAAAAGTATTTGGTTAAGTGGAAAGGCCGATCGATCAAGGACTCAACTTGAATATCAGCAATTGAGGTTTCCCATTTGGGATTTCCTCTACCATCCATAAAGTGATAGGGTCACTTTTCAATCTACCCTGGGTGTCTAATGCAGGAGCATCCAGAGGTATAAGGGCAATCCTGTGTCACCCAAAAAAATGTACTTAGACTTAGTTTTTGTTTCATGTGTTTTCATTTCTGGATACCCATTTGGGTCAAATAAAGGTTCCAACTCTCACAGTTCCACTATTAGTGTTCTAGGTTAGAGTATTTAAGAACCTTGGGATATGTGTAAATGCTAGAAAAATAGGACTATGTAATTGAGCCATAATTATGGTGGATTATAAAGTGTAAATTGGAGATAGGATTAAAATTGTAATTTAGAATATTACGAAAAAAGAATCAGGTCAAAAGGCTGTACAGTTTGAAAGTTATCGCAGTTTTTTGATTTTTGGAGACCTCCTAAGAATGCTTCAAAGTTAGGTTCAGGGCATTAAATGAAATTTTATAGGGCCAAAAAATAGGGGATGAGCAAAGCTAGTCCATAGGGCTATAGAGTGCTTCAAGAGCTTTTCAAAAATGTAAACGGTTCGTCAATCAGAGCTATGGTTCAAAAGTTATGCCTCCCAAAAGTTCAGTTACCGTTTCTGGATTCTTCTAATTTTGCTCTGACTTCTAACGCAACTTCTAGAGCCTTCTATTTGGTTGGTGGAAGCCAACTAGCACTTTCTAGAATGTATTCCTAATCCTTAACCCTTTGGGGTCTATTTAAGGACATTTCTGGCATTGTAAAAGGCAGTTTGGAGTGGAGTTTGAGAGAAGGTACTAGGAGAAGAAATTATCTCCAAATTTATGCTATTGTAAGCCCATAGGGCATGTTTTTGAGTTTTTTTCTCTGTACTAAGTGTACTATCATATTTTCATAGTTAATGAAATTTTCCCTTTCCTATTGTGTCCATTCTGTGCTTGGGTTGTGTCCTCATCAGGTTTAGAGGATGATATATTATCTTAACCCCAACTTAATTCATTTGTCCAAGAAGTTTCACTCCTAATTATTTTTTTCTCCATAAACACCCTCATTTCATTTGGATAATTATCCATTATTTTTGTTTTTTATTTACTTGATATATTTGCATAAATTTCCCTCATTAGATGGAAGGATTGATACCAGGTGTAATGACCCCTATTAAGAGGTTGTCAATTTATAATGATTATCATAATTTAATATGTGTCTATATAAATTTAAGTCAAGAAAATAATGAATGGTTCATAATACATATCGTAATTAATATACTTAAGTCCAAACTCCTTACCTCCCTCCGAAAACCAACCTTAAAGAGAACATCAATGTACTTGTTCTAGTGTGTTAGACACCAGTATGCTCTCTACATTTACTTTGCCTTTTCCTATACAAAACCAACTATCAACTCTTGACCAAATTTCATGTTATATTTAAAGATAAAATGGAGGTTGAAGGTACTTGCAATTGGGTTGTTAAACCCCAATTGCAAATTGTCTTTATAATTTTTTATTTATTTTTAATTCTTGCAATTACTCTTTTAAACCCCAATTATAAGTTCTCTTTACTTGTCTTCTTAAATTGCTAAGAGTTATAAGAGCATTAAAAAATGCTAATTTAAAGGCATGAGTAAGAAAATAGTGTTTTCATAAATCTTAATACTCAAAATTATGCTTTTAAAGTATGGCTACAAGTATTCTTGCTTCCAAAATACCTTACACTTATAAGTGATGATACAAACTCTGATTTCACCTTAATATCACAATTTTTAGCTAGCATCATAAGTGTTTCTAAAAACTAAGATTCATATGCATTTTGGTTTATAAACCCCAACCATTAAATCATTTACAACTTGCAATGTAGTCCAAAATGGTTGATGTTGCTTTAAAGATTTTTCATTATCAAAAATAGGTATTCTAAAATTAAAAATTAGATGTATTCAAACTTTTAAAGCTTGATTACATTGTTTCATTTATTAAAAATGAACATTTAAAATGTTTGTGAAATCATTTTTGAATCCCAACATTGCGTCTATACTAATCATTTCTTCCTACCATGGCAAAAAACTGATACATTCATGCATTTTTTTTTATTAATGTAATCAATCATAGTATGAATTTAAAAAAATGAATAAAAAGTCAATAAATTCTTTTCACATCTTTTTATAATTTGATAAACTCTTGTTTTCTCTTTTCTTATTGGCTCATATTCTAAATAGTCAATGCAAAAAATATTTCTTTCAATTTATAAAATATAAAAAAAATCAACCATAATTTGCAATGTGACATAAACCTAAACTTGTTTTTTTTTGTCATTATGAAATGTTACTTTACACTCAATGCATATTTGACATGGTGGTGGAAAAGTCTTCAATATTGAATTTAAAAATTTGAATAATTTTTTTATAGTTTCAAAATTTTCACATCTTTTCATAATTTGATAAACATTTGTTTTGTCTTCTCTTGTTTGCTCATATTCTAAACATTCAACACATAAAAGATGAATATCAAAGTATTAAATAATAAAAAAATTCACTCATAATTTATAGAGTGACCTAAACCTAAACTTAGTTTTTGTCATAATGAGATGTTACTTTCTACTCAATGCATATTTTGACATGATACTAGACAATTCTTCTTCTATGAAGGATACACATGTATTAATGTAAATTTCTTTGCCTATTAGTTTCTTTTTGATTGGTAGATGGCCTAAGCCAAATCCTTTAATTACTTAATTATATAGTTCTTTCTATTTAAATGGGGAGTTCTTAGTCCATTTACATAGTTGATGAATAATATTTTTCCTATAAATTTAACCAATCATTGTATTGCATTTAAAAAATTAAATAAAAAGTCTACAGAGTCAATTTTTTCATAATTCAATAAACTTTTTTTTCTCTTTTCTTATTTTCTCACATTTGAAACAATCAACGTGTGTTTTGACATGGTGATGGACAAGTCTTCTTTTTAATGAAGACACATCTAACTTCAGGGTTATAGCCAAAGCTAGAGAAAAAATTATTCCAAATCTCCGATTATACATGAGAACCTAACAATCAACATGGAAGTGAGAACTTTTTCAAGGTGTGTAAGCTCTACCACTATCTCTTCACTCAACAATATCATCTATTTTTGTAGTTGGTGCTCTTACCTATCTTATCTATTTTAGCCTTAAAGGTTTTCTTAGTGGATTATTGAATGTGTGGGATCATTTTCAAGTTTTTGATTCCTCCATTTTCATAGAAATAGCAAGACCTTTGAAATCTTTTGGAAGGGATGCAATGGCTATAGAAAATACACATATCATATTTTCAAGGAAGATCTTTTTGATATTTTTTAAGATTTTGTTTTTCTCATCATTAGTTTTGTTTTTCTTCTTAGAAAAATGTTCAATGCTCCCCTTGTGATTCATGAAAAGGGCTTAACCACCTCCTATTTACTTAAAGTTAAGTGGTTGTATTGGACATTAACAAATCAATCTTTTGGTCCAATGATAATCCCACTCTAAAAATTGGTATTAGATATTTGTTCTCTTTTTAAATATTTTACTACTTGAGAGTAAAGATCTGAATCAAGGGGAAGCATGGATTGGATAAAACCATTAAGATATTGGAAATGCAATGACAAGCAAGTGACTAAGAGGGGGGGGGGGGATCAAGAACCAAATAGAATTCTCTTACTTAGAATACTGCTTTAGATTACCTAATCTACTACCATGCATGGACATACGATAAATAGAGAAATCAACACCATAAAACTTTGCCACAAGATATGGTAAGCTGGAAACCCTCCAAGTAGAAGGTAAAACTAGTGTGTGGATGATATCCACAATGCTTCACTACTATAGTAATAAAGCTGGCCTATTTAAGCTTATAATTGTTCACTTCTAGTGATGTACTTTATTAAGAGTATGAAGGACTACTAAGTCCTTCTTGCAAAATGATTTTACAATACAATGAAGTATCTTATCTATTAAGAGACTTTGAATAAGACTTGTAATGCCCTGCCAAGGGATCCAAAGAATTAACCTAGAATTTCACTTAGTTTGGTAACATTTTTTTTTTTAACATGAGAGTAAATACCACATATAACTTGTACATAATAACAGAAGCAATAGCAATGTCCATCTAAAAGTAAATATAACATACATAACTGATTTCATTCTTTAAGAATCCCTTAACATTGAGTTACATCTAAACTAACTAACATACATGAATCCATCTAGTACAACATCCACATGAATAATAATGATAAGTCCAATGTTCATACATTACATTTCCAAATGCTCAATCATCCACTGTACATGTCATAGGGTATGAAGGCTTAAAAGAATATACATATGTGAAATAAGGTACATCATCCTATTCCAATCCATGATACATCAAAGTAGAGATAATCACATGATACATCATCATAGAAGACATATACATCCATCATAAAGATTAAACAAAATAAACTAAGTGAACGGTTCCTCCCAACCGTTAATAACATCATTAGACCATCGTGGGCCCTTGCCATCCCTCCATGCGTAACATCCCAAATCACCAAAAAGATCATCGGTATTAACATAGTAGGAATGTCACTCCTAACATATACAACATCATATGTAGAAAGTAATCTAACATGCAAATATAAGCATAAGATAATGTAGTGCCTGCCCCTAGTTTACATTTTTGTTATCATTATCAAATTCTTTTAGGTTGAGTTTATGCTTTGATTAGCTTTAGAGATACTAGATTTGTAATATTATGATATTATTTCATGACTTTGATTACAAATGTATCAGTTATTGTTGCTTAGTTGATTTCATTCATGTGTCTTTAATGATGTCTTAATGATTCCTAATTAGTAAATGTGGTTTCTTTTGTAACAATGTTAACGTGATGTCTTTAATGATGATTATGTTGTATTGATAGAGATGCATTATTATATGTGCGTATTTGATATTAGACGTGATTTTTACGGTACTTACCCCATACTTGCATGTGTATGGTGCGCGTGTTTATTTTATCTTTCTGTCTAAAGTGTTTGATGTGGTTAAGGGAGGGAGTCGTAGTCACCTGCTAGTCGGGATCTGCATGATAAACCACTCCCCGCCATTGTCTATTTAGTTTAGATATAACTATATACATGTACATGCTTGTCTTTTATGCAGGATGCAGGTACCGGGCATCGACTTCCCTGAATTGCCAGGATGAGTGTGCCCTATTACAAATACTCAAATGGTGAGAATGGGAAGATAATGATCAGGTCCAATCCTAGCCATAAGCCTATAATACTTGTCCTGCAAGGAGGACTCGTAACAGACTGTCTACCTTTTTTAAACTTGTGAGTATTTTGTGCGTATGTTGTTTTGTGAGTCTTTAATGAATTTCTATTAATTAAGTCTAATTAATAGATTAAATTAATAATTTAATTTAATAAAAAATTATTATGATATTTTGAATATTTAATTATATTTAATTAATTGAAAAATTAATTAAATATAAAGAATTGGATTTGAAGATAAAATTTTTAAGAATAAATTTAGAACGTGATAATATTTATTTAACTTAATAATAATATATTTAGAGTTCATTTTTAAATAAATGCTAAATATTATTGTTATTTAAGTTAATAAATATTTATCAAATTAAACGTTCAAAAACAAATTAAGAAGTGAAAAGATATTAATTTATGGAAAAGATTTAAGTTTGCATGAATGAGTTTAAAATATAGAAAATTAATTAAAAGATAAAAAAAAAACATGTGAACTCGAATGAAAATATTTTAATAATGTGCACATGAGATTTAAAAAGTTATAAATTTATTAAAGTAAAGTAAAGTGGAAAGATTAAATAAAGTAATTTAATAATTCACTTAAAGTGCATGAAGGAATTATAAAAGAATATCTTAATTAAAAGAAAATTAATTGTGCATGAAAGAATTAATTAAATAAAATAATTATAATTTTAGAGTGGTGGAGATAGAAACCCTAAAAGGTAATTAGATTCTATATTAGAAGGTTTCGGGTCATTATTGCACACACAGGTTTTCAGGGCACACACAGGTTTATGGAGAGCAACTCGAAGGGTTTGGAAAGAAAAGAATTTTACGTGGCTTGAAAAATTTTGCTTGCGATAGGAATTTGCATTTAGTTGTCAGAGGTTAGCATCAGATCCAGGTAGGATCTTGTGATTTAATTGTATAGTAGTTTTTCGCTTTTCAAACTTCTGTCTGCTTTGTGTCTTTTGCATGTGTTGTTTTCCTAGTATGCAAATATTTGTTCTTGATTGAGAAATATCTGTACATGGACTTAGATGGATACATCACTGAGTTTACTTTAGAGGGTTGTATTTTAATAAGAATAAGATTTAATAAGAAATCCAACAAATACAATAATCTATTGGATTTTGAAATCGGGTTTGAGATTTAGAAGATAAATATTGTCCTTTTTCTAATAGACTTTAAGAACGATATTAATCTGAGAAAGGGTTTGAAATAAAAAAGAAAATTTTGAATTATAGATTCGAATAATTAAACTTAGTTTTCCTATCAGATTAATAATGTGATACATATATACATATACATATACATATACATACATACATACATACATACATACATACATACATACATACATATAAAATTTTGGAGTTTGTTTAAAATAAATATCATAAATTTTAATAAAATAAAGTAAAAGAAAAAAAAAAGAATATTTATTTATTTAAAATATTATTACAAAAATTTTAAATAAAATAGAAACTAGATTTATATATAATTGGAAATATAATTAGAAGTTTATTTTAAATAAAATAAATCTGAATTTATTAATAATTGCAAACAAATTTGAAAAGTTTTATTTGAATAAATTAAAAAAAAATAGTTCAGTAAACATTGTAACATGTTAGGTTTATTTCTCTTGGGTTCCCGAGCGGGGCATTATAGATAACACCATCTAACATATGCTAATCATCAATGAAAGGATACATATCCACCATCACGAAGGACGCATCAGCCACGATGTCTCAATGAATCTCAAATGATAAGAGTGGAAAATACACTACCACCCGACTGCGTGGTACCTAAGTGGTCCACTCCCACCGTGCTGAGGAGATAATCTCAAGTCCCAAACATGCTATCCATAACACATAGCACAAATATCTATAGTCCAGGAATCCTAAAAGTATACTAACTCAAAGGTTCCAATCACACACAAAATCGACATCTAATTCTCAGAGGCACACAAAGACATGTAAGAAACCTATTGTGCAAGCGAGAAAGTGTCATCGCATTTATCACCTACAAGTTACCTTGGCAGTTAGCTAAACTCCACGGGTCCATACTGATCTCATGTGGCCACTAGTATCCTCTCATACTGATGAGGCATACTAAGGATTGCACGGTCGCAACCATGCGTTCTCACTACTCCCATTCTAACCTGTACAAGCACTCAAGGCATGGGTGAGAACATCAAAACAATTATCTTTTTAGGTTCATTTAATCCCCATTTAGTGTGTAAATGTTATCACTTATTAAGCAAACTTACAATGAGTTACCCTGGCAGCCACTTAGGGCCCCGACCCCCATTGCAAGCCACTTCCCAACACTACAAGTAGATTACCTACCCTAAGCTCATGGAATCATAAATTTCAAAAGATCAAAAAAGATAATCCATAATAAAATCATCAAATATGCATAAAAGCATCAAATATCCATAATAAAAATCATCAAACCTCCAAGATAAGAATTATCAAATCTCCATGAGCATCCGAAAAGCATCCATAGAAAATCATGACCACAACAGTTCTCTATTGGCAACTGAAGGCATCACTGATAATCATAAGTATCCATTGGTTCTCAATAATCAAAATATATCTCAAAATAAATCACAATATCCATTGGTTCTCAATAAGCAACCAAGAATATCTCAAAATCATACTAATCGAAGACTCCAAAATGGTTGAGTCAAACATGTCACAACATGACATCATCAAGAAATAAATCCACATTTCAGTCCCATCATGGTGACTAGAAAATAATCCAAGGATAACTGATTGATGACTCAAAAATGATTAGCTCAGGTATCTCATACACATACTTTTAGCTTCACACATGAAGACTGATGAACAAATACAAATATTTCATAGAGCATACGATCACATTACCATGGTTGAGCTTATAAAGATCGAGATCAAATAAAATCAACATGCCATCATATCTCATAACCCCTGAGCCTCTGGTAACAACCTAGGACTGGTCAACACTAGTCAACCCAAAATCCAAAACAAGAAGCATAGAGAATACACGATGCAAACACATGTTTTGATTTACTAAATTCACATAGTTGAATAATGTGTAGGGGTTTCCTATTTTCTGTTTGCAAGTATACTTTCAAGTGTCTTAAGTTTCATCATTTGACCTACAAGTCAAACCATTTGTTCCTTGATAGCATTATCCTTCTATTACTTAAAATAATATTCTAAGAATAGCTTAAGGGTAAATATTAAATCATTTGACACTTAGTAAAATCATTCACTCAATGTTACAAATTGAATAACTCTTCTTAATGTTACTTCAACTTTTAACATAAATCAAGGATCATCAATCATCTAAATTATAAGAGAGCCAATTACTAATCTTTGAATAAGAAGATTATAACTTTATTAAAATGATCAATTAAATCCACCAATTAACTTAGGTACACAATTCTATGACCTAATATTTAATTATATGTTACTAAGTCTTCACCATTAAAATATCTAAAATCATAATTCAAGTCATAAGACTTATCAACTTCAATATAGATACTCTACAATCTCGTTAAAAGAATTATATTAAATAAATCTCTATTACATAACTTAATTATTAATTAAATCTAATTAACTCTCATTAATTGATTTAGTTAATAATTTTATAACCATAGCAATGTTCCAATTAATATCAGTTGACTAATAAATAACAATGGTTCAAAGTTGACTATGATCCAATTCCCTTAATACTCATATTAATAGTTCAATAATGACTTTTTATTGTTTAATAACAAGTTACATTTGGAAATCTATAATGATCACATTCGTCATTCTTATATGAATACTAATGTTTTCTTAATTAATCTGTATTATCAATAATCATTTAGATCATTATACTATTATTTATTAATAATTTGCTAGACCCAACACACATTAATAAATAATAAACTCATCCAAAGCTATTATCACTCGATCTATAAAAACTTCCATAACTATTTTTCGATGTATTTCAACTGATATAAAATTAACTATCTCTCAATCTCATTACCTAATACCTATTTTAACCTTACATCATATATCTCCCAAGATTTTGTCCAAACCAATTATTGATCTATAACTTATTGCTATAATTCAATTATTAACTATTCTCAATTTGAATTTAACTAAATTAATTAATAGTTATACTAACTATACTTATCATTCATTAATAATTGCTAACCTTAACAATTATTAATAAATAATAAACCCATTGATAATTTCAATATTCAATTATAATGATTGATATTTGAACCAATCAATGAATAACAACTAAATCATTAATATCTCTTCTCTTCTAATTTTTTTTTCCTCACTTAAAAAAAATCCATTTACTTAAATTGACTAATAATTAATTACACTTCTTCGACTATTAACTAATCTTAATTAAATTTGATTTAATTAGATTAGATAATAAACCATATAAAACTAATGCATATTAATAAGATTCTAATAAGGGAAGATTACAATAATATCTTTAATTCATTCTATGCTTTGATATATATTATTTTTGTGAAGTTTAAGCATAAAGAACTCTTGGTTACGAGAAATGGAGAAATATCTGTCCTTGAATAAAACAGTCCCAGTACGACGACCATATCTCCCTAATGAACTATTGGATCAGGCTGAAATTAAAATATGTTGGAGATGGCCAAGTTGCGCCAATTCTGACTGGAGTGATTGAATAAATTCGATCACGATAAAAAGTTATGAATGATTGAGTTCGGGTCTATCCAAGGGGCAGCGACAGGACAATTTTATGATTACAATTTCAATTTTTTTCAAAATTCCTCCATAGATCTTTGATCTCCAAAATTTTCAATAATTAATCTAATGGGTTTGGCTATGAATCTCAACCCTAGCTCCGTTTCCCCCCTTTTAAAAAAAAATTAAAAAATTCATGCATATAAAATTCTCAAATAAATTTAATTGCCCAAATTAAAAATGCATACAATAAAAATATGAAATTCCTCAGAAGACATATGGAAGACATGAAGAAGATAGGAATGCATGATGTAGAAATAGCATAAGTAAAATCACAAGAATCTACCCGGATTCTGATGCTAATTCGCTCTTCCTCAGAAAACCCATAGAGCAAGCTCCCTTCTTCAGAGTTCTTGAGTCCTCCCATGCTCCAATTGCTCTCCACGCTATCTCTAAGCTTCTATGAATGCCTGAATATAAATAGCTCTAAAAAAATTTTGGAATGCTTCTTGAAACCGCTGAAAGGTGTCACTAACTAAGCATGGGTCTTTTCCAACCTTTTTGATAAGTCATAGAGTTGTAGACACCTTGTGCTTAATTGATGCACTAACCCCTGTGTTGTTGACACATGTTAATTCTCATGCAAGCTTATAACTCCAATTTACTTTACTCTTTGCAATTTAATTTATTTATTTTCAAATTTAATTATTTTATTTAATTAATTTTCCAATTAATTAAATAAAATAAATATTAAAATATCATATTAATTTTTTTATTTAATTAAACCATTAATTAAATCTTTTAATTAGGCTTAATTGCTAAAAAATACTCCAAAGACTCACAAAGGTAAAAATACGAAAAAATCATCATAGCCAAAATACATACAAATCAAACCAAGGGGTTTATATCACGAATTACATCATCTGATGCATTCGGAGGGTACTCAACTTAGATACTTGTCCTAATTTTTTAATTAGAACAAATGGCTTAAAGGGTTGAGATTTGGACTTGAGAATTTATCTCCCCTCTCTTATCATTGAGATAATGTGATAGGGTACGCTCATCCTTGCAATTCAGAGAAGTCAATACCCGGTACCTGCAACCTGCATAAAAACCATGCATGTACAAGCACAATATATACTAAACTAAACAGGCAATGGAAGGAAGTGGTGCATCGTGTAGATCCCGACTAGCAGGTGACTATGACTCCCTTCCTTAACCACATTAGACACACCATACAAAAGCAAACACACAAAGTAAACACGCACACCATACACATGCAAGTATGGGGTAAGTATCCATAAGAAAACACATATTTTAATAATTCATCTTACTAATCATCATTAATAACTGCAAACACTGAAAATAATCATCATACATACATGAAATGTAGAGTCTAAGTAATCTCATCACATATCAACTGAATCCATAGCACAATATTTGATAATCTCATAATAATGTTACTAACCATCAACATGAAACTAGCTCTAAAAGAGTTCAACAATGATAACAAAATGCGAACTAGGGGCAGGCACTACAAGACTATTAATTCCACCTAGTTAGAGGATTTAACTGATGCACCTATTAGGATGAATCAAAAAAATCATATCTACAATTCAACTTATTTTTTTGAATAATATGATAACCTAACTATGATGGATGAGTCTCTTCTTTTCTCTTTATACTACATTGTAGCTTGATTACATATTTTGCTCCATATTCACCTTTTGTCTCCAAAATAAACATATATCTACTTCTCTTACAATGTTACACTCTTAGATAAATGAATTTTTTTCTTATACATCCTTCAAACAATAACTCTATACCAAGTCAGCTCCCACAATAGATATATCCACAAAAGTGAAATATACCTTTAGGTCAGGTCAAGTATTAATTCTTAGGTAATACAATGATTTTAATCTTCTGCTATCACTCAAGAAATATAGAGAGGATAGGTGCAATTGAACCTTGGTTAGCTCTGGATGCTCGATTAATACTATGGAGCTCAGGTGATATAGCTATCTTGGCTTACATAGAGAGCTTGGTTAACTTTGTGAACTCGATTTACATACAAAGTATATTTCCCATTGATAATATCGAATGACTCAATTTATACTATTAGCCTAGTTAGCATAGTATATCTACTTGGGCTATACTAAAATCTTTTCCCTAATAGAAAGTTCAATTGCAAGATTAGCTGACCTTCTTGGATAGATTAGGTGGTTTTTCACTAATTGATATAGGGCATTAGTGACAAAACACTTATCTTGAGTATTTTTTACTATAATAAAAAATTATTTACTTAAAATTTTCCTGTGAAACTCCCCCTTTGTATGTGCATGATTCTATAACTCAGTTTGAACTGGAATGATGTTGCTTAGTTACAACTTCTCTTAATATGGATATTTCAAAATTGTTTTTGTTTGACTAAACATCTGATCTATATCATATACATATTCCTCTATACATTTCCTCATGTACATATTTCCTCCTTGATTATATACATACGATGTTCCCCCCTTTTTTGTAAAAAATTCCAAAAACATATACTTACAAAGTAATACCAAAATGCACGAGGAAATCATTATGCACTTTCAAAATTAAAGACATAGTTTTATCTCAATTCTTTTGTAGTACCTTCAAAGTGTGCAATTCAATTTGGAGTTTATATAATAGTTCCATCATGAGGTCTACAACTAAGAAGTTGGTGTCATGTACTAGTGTCTTTGCATGTGCTAAGGGCTTTTGCATCACATCCATATGAGGAAGTATAACACTTTGGATGTCTATAATGGTTTCCCTTATTGTAGCTTCCTCCCTCAATAACTCACCTTGCAAATCTATCAAAAAATTTGACCTTTACAAAATGATTTGAGCTAGTACTCTGGTTAAATGTTAACTGGCTAGCACTGGTCTTCAAATCTTCATCATTTTTTGTTAGTTTGTCTTTTATTTATTTTGTGAAACTATTGTATCACATAATTTTGTGAACAATGAAATAATATTCTTTACAACCCCTTCAAGTGTTTCAATTAGAATGGAAAGTTCCACTGAGCAATAGTAATCTTCTTTTCTACATTTTCCAAAACTTTATTCTCAAACATTCTTTCTACCCTTTGTAGAAGTTTTTCCTACCCATCTATATCCTTATTAAATTTATGTACAATATCTACTAGTTAAAAAATAGGGGCTTCATTCTTTATCTATATTTTTAGTACATCCAGTAATATGTCCTTGATGTCTTCAAGAACTTTACCTCTATCTCTTTTTGCTCTCAAATTTGTCTATTGTGCCCTCTTTCTCCATAGATCATTGAGTATCTCCATCTAATCAACAATGAGATTCGATTGATCCCAATTTGGAATCACAATCTTAGTATCTATGTTTATCTCATCATAGATAGTTACCTTTTCCTTTCCTTTTACATTAGTAGAGACAATGATTTCTTTATATTTATCACCATCTTTCTTCTCCTATCCATTTGATTGGTTCATAGGTGCTTATTTTATTTCTTTGTCAACCTTGTCTTCATCCTTAAGTTTGTGCTTGTTTAAATCTGTCGTAGAGGTAGATTGAGTCTGCAACTTGGTTCCTACTTGGGTAGATGGAAGACTTTGCTCCTTCTCTGATTGGTCTAAACTAGGTATAACAATGGCTTGGCTTGGAGTGGATGGTAGTGATTCAATTACTATTGCTTCCATCATCTCTGTATCAGACTCTTCAACAATATGCACCTCTTTCTCTTCATCTTTCTTCATTTTTCCTCCTTACTCAAAAATATGTTTCCACATCTTTGTTGTGGAATACACAACATCCTCAATATTTTTCGTCAAATTTTGGAAGGCTTTTAATCTAGGAGTCTACCTATTTTCATGCTTTCTTATGGCCTCTTTAATTTTTGCATTTGAGAGGTTAGGCATGAAACTTTTTAATTTTTGCTCTCTGATGTTTGATTTTGTCTTAACAACATTAGTCCACCTCTATGTGACTACCTTTAGTAGGACATCAGGGGCTTGGCCTTTCAGCTCATTAGGGTCATATTTCCATTTTTCCATCTTCTCCACTAGATCATCTTCAATCTATTATTTTTCTTCTCTACCTTTGGTTTCATACTTGATGTACCTAAAACCCGCTATTCCACTTTCTCCTCTTAATATTTTAACTTGTTGCTCAAAGTATAGTGGGGGATTCTTTAACTGAATGATAGGAGTATTCTCCTCTTCATCCTAAATCTTCAACTTCCTCTTGGATTTCTTGGTAGTAGTGAATATAGGGGTAGCTATCTTGGGTGTAGCCTTCTTAGGTACCCTTGTAATCACTTTTCCCTTCTTCTTAGGAGGTTCTTTCTCTTATTCTTCTTCTTTTTAATTTGCATTTCTCCTTTACCCTCAGTAAGCATGAGAGGGTCACATTTCAATTTCTTCTTTAGGGACTACATCCTATTCTTCCCTCTTTTGAATACTTGAGGAATCTAGATCTCTAGAGATATCTTGGTCTTTTGTTCATCATAGGTGCCAAAATAGGGTTCCTTAGGGCTAGAAGGCTCATTCAGAAGTGCCTCTATGATATCTCATGTATCATCATTGTTGACTTCATATCCCAAGGATATCACCCATGCAATTCTAGGAATTACTGGTTGAATATGAGTGTTATCATAATCAATCAAGAAATAAATATCTTGAGCATATTGCTCAATCAACTGCTGAGGTATTCTATACCTATTCTACTTTTCTTCCTTGAAGTTCTCAAAATATGCTTCCATTATCCCATCAAATATTTCTCCCAATTCTTGAATGAATTCATTGATTTGATAAATCCTAGGTCTGTCCTTACTCCATACAACACTACCTTTGCATGGAAAGAACTTTTGAACATAA